>CM040246.1:168739474-169485051 GCA_022545495.1 Chrysanthemum lavandulifolium
TGGTAGCTCCCCTAGAAAAGGCGTCAAGTGAGAAAATATAATACCTACGAAGAAAAAGTTAGTAGTAACATGAAATATAATCTTGTGATTGATGAGAAACAAGATGGAGAGCAAAGGTATGTAAACAAAGCCTTGTAATAAAAAGACAAAGTGTAGTGGTATATATGCCACATACAAACATGTAAAACTAAGAACAAGGTTTGTTCTTCAAAATGACTCAAAATAAAACATAAAGAAAATCGTAATATCATTCCTTCCATGCTTGCATAAGGTTATTGATGGAGGTTTTGGTGAGTGATGATGTTGATGCGATCAAGGATGTGGTTAAGTATGAATCGCATCTCGTCCCTAATTTCCATTGCAAGTTCCTAAGTGTATTGGCAATGTAAACGATGTGGGTAATGTGTGTGGATGGTTTCCGGGTTAGTTTGATTTGTGGGATGCGGAAGATGTGGTGGAAGAATATGAAAATATGGATCAAAGTCCAGAATGTTTGGAAGTGGTGGTGGAAAGGAACCTAGATGTTCTTGTAAGACAATAGGAGCTAAAGGTGGTGAAGTTACAAGGACTTTGTAAATTGTGTTTGGAGATGTGGGTGGTGTTAAAAAGACTAGTTCTTTTGGGTTGATTTGTTGGAGTGTTTTCGGAGTCTTAAGGAGTTCCGATAGAGTGATCTTAGGTGGAGACTTAATAGGTGATGATGGTGGTGTACTTGTTGGAGATGAGGAAGGTGCTACTATGGAATCATTTGGTGGTGAATGAGTAGTTGGTGATGAACTTTTTGACAATGGTTTGGCTAAACAACAAGGCCGGATGAAATCGAAAAAAATTCTTTGTTTAAAGAAAAGTTTATCTTTTGGTTAAGAAAAATAGATGTGAAATTACATGTTGTAAAATAAAATTTACCTTGGGTTTTGAAAATTCCGTATTGTTAGTGAGTTGTGTGAAATAGAGATCCTATACTCGAAAGCGAAGAAGGCTAATGTTTACATAGCTTGTAGAGTTGAAAGGCAAATTACGACGATTGTTCCATGAGACTAAGACCAAGACGAAGCAAGTTGAATTGTTCTCACTTCAACAGTTTGGTGAGGACGTCGGCTATGTTATCTTCGGATGCTACCTTCTCAATAGAGATGTTCCCCTTTTGAACATTGTACGAGAGTGCAACACCGGATTCTTGCTTAAGTCGATGGCACCTTTGTTGTCGCATAGAATGGCTATGTCACTTAGATGAATGTCGTAGTCAACTAAAGCTTGTTTCAACCATAGTGCTTGTTGGCATGCTTTGCCGGCGGAGACATATTCGGCTTTGGTTGTTGATATGGCCAATGCCATTTGCTTCTTCGAGAACCAAGATGTTAAACAACATCCCATAAAAGTACATACACCATTTGTACTCTTTCATCAATATAATCACTGTATGGTCGAATCAGCATACAATAGTTTCTACCCCGCACTTAGGATACCATAATCTTAATTGAGTCATACCCTTAATGTATCTAAATATTCTTTTGACCGCTTCTAGATGTGATGTTTTAGGGTCTTCTAAAAACCTAGCACATAGACAAACACTAAACATGATATCCGGCCGACTAGCCGTAAGATAGAGAAGACTACCAATCATGCCACGGTATTTTGTGTTATCAATGGATTCACCATCTTCATCTTTTGTAAGTTTAGTGTCGGATGACATTGGTGTTCTTATGGGTTTTGACTCTTCTAAACCAAATTTCTTTAACATCTCTTTTATGTATTTAGATTGATTAAAGAATATACCATCTTCTAGTTGTTTGATTTGTAGACCAAGAAAGAATCTTAGTTCTCCCATCATACTCATTTCAAACTCGTCATGCATGATTTTGAGAAATCATCACACATGTCTTGACAAGTAGATCCGAATATAATATCATTCACGTATATTTGAACAATAATTATATGTGATTCCTTTTCTTAGTGAAAAGTGTATTATCAACTAACTCCATGGTGTAGTTGTTTTGATTAAAATGACTTGAGTCTATCATACCAAGCTTTGGGGATTGTTTAAGACCGTAAGAGCTTTCTTTAATTTATACACATGTTTAGGTTTTTCAAATCGATAAAGCCGGAGGTTGAGCTACATAAACTTCTTCATTAATAAAACCATTTAGAAAAGCATTCTAAAATCCATTTGAAAATCTTAAGATCATTAGCATAAGCATAAGCAAGAAGTATTCTTATAGACTCTAATCTAGCCACGGGGGCATAGGTCTCATCAAATTCTATGTCTTCTTGTTGATTATACCCTTGGGCAACGAGTCTAGCTTTGTTTCTAGACACTACACCGTTTGCATCTAACTTGTTTTTATATACCCATTTAGTTCCTATTATGGTTTGGTTACTAGGTGGAGGGACAAGTGTCCAAACATCATTAGAAACAAATTGATTTAACACTTCTTGCATAGCCATTACCCAACTTTCATCTTTTATGGCTTCTTGTGTATTCTTAGGTTCTATGGTTGAGACAAAACAAAATAATCTACTTTGGTTTTGGACTTGAGATCTTAAGGTTCTTTCATTTAACTTTCCTATGACCTTATCTACGGGTGATCTTTAGACTCTTTAATATTGATGATTTCATTGTTTAGTGGTTCATCTTCTTTGTTTGTGTTTTTCTTTATTTCTATGGCTTCACTTTCGATTATCTCGTCATCGACAAGAGGTAGGGTAGGTTTAGGTGGACTCTCATCAAATTTTACGTTTAATATCATATCAAGAGTATTAGTACTCATTCTAGCAATCTTGGAATCAAGATTATCAACTAGTGTTTGATGTTGAACACAAAGCTCACATTCCCCACTTGTTATCTTCCCTTTTTCTAAATGTTTTAATTTGCCTTTTAATTAAATGACTTCCTTTTCTAAACGTTCATTTTGGTTTTCAAAATCTTTTTTTTGTTAATTACTTTTAGACTAATTTTGCAAAGTTTATCATATTCACGATGCAATGAATCATCATCTAATGATGAGCTACTATAATAGAGAGCTTCGGGACATACCTCGTTTGAGTCATTTGCCATGAGAAAAATTTCTTCTTCCTCATCCTCGCTCATTCCCCACGAACCACATACGAATGCTTTTTGTTCATCACGTTTGGGACACTCACTAATGAAGTGATTAGGGTCCCACATTTAAAACATGCACGCTCATCCCTTGCTTTCTTGTCGTCTTTGCCTTTCGGAACCCCTTCTTGTCATCATATGGTTGTTTGACATACATTCCTTTCTCCTAAAGAACTTCTTGAAATCCTTTACCGCATATAGCATATTCTTCGTCATCGCTATCCGAAGAAGATTTTCTTCATCGCTTGAGACCTTCTTGGCTTTTAAGGCAAGAGATTTCTTCTCTTTCTTCTCTTTTGAGGCTTCGAATCTTTAGCGAGGACAAGCTCATAGACCTTTAGATTGCCTATGAGTTCGCCGAGGTGAGGATTGATAAGTCTTTTGATTCTTCGATGGCGTCACCTTTGATCACCACTTGGATGGAAGTGCCTTAGAGAAAGACTCATCAAGTGCTTATAATGATGTAATTATAGTATAAAAGTTAGCAAAGAATTATCTATAGTATCCTCATCCGATATTGAAAATTGTTCATATTGTTGAACTAACAAATCTATTTTATTGTTTTTAACTTGTTGATTTCCTTGATGAGTTACAACTAAAGAATTCCAAATTTCTTTAGAGGTTTTAACATAGAAATTCTTCGAATTCCTTTTGGGTAAAGCATTGTATAAAACCATTTTAGCTTCACTATTTTTGAAAGCCATTTCTTTTGATCATCGGTGAGTTGATCATGAGGTGTGTTTACTAAATTTCCGCTTTATCATCTTTCATAGTGGCTTCAAAATCGCCTTCAAAATGATGTACCAAAGATCAATATCTTTTGATTTCACATACGTTTCGAATCTATTTTTCCAATAAATAAAACCATTAGTTTCAAGTAGTGGAAGTCGTTGCATAGATTGCCCTTCTTTATAATTTTCAGAACCCATTGTGATCGAAAAGTTTTTAAAATACTATTTACTTTAAAACTTTTGTAAACTTAGCTCTTGATGCCAATTGTGGAAAACTAGAAGGGGGGTTGAAAAGTTTTGCTGATTTTTAACTTAGATTCAAAAACTTTAGATTCGATGTTATGTGAAATCGTATGGATGGATAGAAAGTATAGATCTATAAGTAATGCAAGTAAAGAAAGCAAGTAAATTAAGGGATAGAAATGACACAGCCGATTTATAGTGGTTCGGCTACAAGGACACCTTCCTTGCCCTACTCCACTCCCCGTGTCACCTACTCGAGAGTTCAAGCACTATGTCAACAAACTCCTTCAACTTGGCGGAGAAGCCTTCATAACATCGCTTACACTTTTCGGTACAAAGCTAAATACCAAGTCCTTAACACGGAGGACCAAACCAACACTACTATGGTAACGCCCCTTTTCCGACTCGATTTTTTTTTTTTTTTTTACACTTGATGGTATTAGTCTAAAATAGACCCTTTTATACTCTGAAAAAGACTCATTTCCTGCAGACCCTTGAAATAGACCCATTTACATCTATTTTGGACCCATTTTCTGAGTACTCTAAAATGGACTCATTTACCTCTAAAATGGACCCATTTTTTGCAAAATCCTTTAAAGGTTAGTATTAGTCTAAACCAGACCCATTTATAATCTAAAGTAGTCCCATTTTCCCTGCACCATAAAATAGACTCATTTGCATATAAAATGGACCCATTTCCTGCACATTAAAAATGACTCAATTGCAGTCTTAAATAGACTCATTTACCTCTAAATGGACCCATTTTCTGTTACTCTAAGAATGACTCATTGCAGTCTAAAATAGACCCATTTACCTCTAGTATGGACCCATTTTCTGCACACTTGCATATTTTAACCCATTTTCAATACATACAGCTGATCTGGTGCTAAACGTCAAGTCTAATCACACAAACTGGCCACTTGTGAATGACCAGCCGTAACAGGCTTAAAACAGTTCAGACACAAATACAATGAAGTCCTGGAGAATATAATGAATTCCCGGGTCGTTAAGTCCCACGGAGACTCAATGGTGTGCAAACACTTGATCAGATGATAGATTGATCACTAATGATAGTGATCAGAAAAGATTAGGATTGAATATTACACTACTGATAAAGGTTTACAAAATAAAGCGACTTAAATACAAATTAAGAAAATTAAAAAGATAAAAGATATTAAATAAACGCTATCACTATTTTTACAATGATGTTTTTATGATTTTATAAAATAAAATAACTTAAATAAACTATATTAACTAAAACGAAACTCAAATTATCTAAAACTTGATTTAAAATGAAAGCGCACGTTATTTATAAAAATTATTTGAGCGCAAGACAAAACGTAAAATTTATGAAATAAAAGTCCTACAAGTGTAAAACAATTTTATTACGTACTATATGACAAAAGAAAATTTTAGGAAAAGCGGGTATTTTTTCGACTCTTAAATTATTTATTACGAATTAAATACTATTTTACACTAATTAATTCATTAAAATACTAAACATTTTGAGAAAAATCTGAAAAATCACAAAAATACTTTAAACAATGCTGGTCTTAAGAAAATAAAAACTTGGAGGTTGCTTTAGAAAATAAGCACTAAATAAGCTAAAATGGGCTTATGGTTAAAAGCGCCAAAGAGTCCTTAAGGATTAATTTTGCAAGTTAAAACCAATAAAGACCCAAAGGCGAGTTGGGTTTGGTGTTGTGTGTTGGAGCGTGGACTTGTGCGGAGGAGGTACCGAGTTCGAATCTCGTGACCCCTTTTGCCTTTTTTTTTTTTTCGATTTTTCTTTTCAAACTTATTAAGCACAACTAAATAAGCAAATTTTATAACTACCACTTTTCTAAAAGCGACTAATAAGCTTAGAATAAGCTTAAAATTCCAACAATGGGACAAAAGGAAATAAGCATAAGTTTTAAGCTAAATAGGCTAATGGGCTACTTAATAAGCAAATGGAAACTAGGAATAGACTAATTAACTTTAAATAAGCTAATATGTAAACCTGAAAAAGCAATATAACTTGAAAATAAGCACAAAATAAGCCAAAATACACACTGCTTGTACAGGACACTTTCGTAAAAGGGTAGTCAAAAGAAGCTATGAATTAAGCACTCTAGAAGTCGATTAAGATTAAACTAGTATTTTCTAATTTATTTTAGCGACTAAATATTAATTTCCCAAAAGCATTTAAGCTAAATCTTAATAATGAGCACACAATAAAATTCCAAAGTTTATTCAAAACGGGTATTTAGAAATTTTGACTTTTTATTACACTAGTACTTTGACTTTTATGAACTTGTAATCGATTCTATGGACTTAATATGTTATAATAAGCTATATTAAGATGATTTTAAACTAAAGTACTAAGTTTTAAGCTACTATGGTGAGATTTGCAATTTAAAATCTTAATGCTTAACACTCAAGTTGAGATTAAGACTAATTTTGACTTTTTACAAAACAAGCACTAGTTTTTATGGATGAAATGAGTTATATTATCCTAATGTAATATGTATCAACCAAGAACAAGGCTACAAACAACCTTAAATATAGTGATAACAACAAATCCAAACACCCCTTAAGTAAGTCGATATGATAGTGAAAATGGGTAAGCTCTTGATTCAACTTAAGATTTTGATCAAACTAAGTTACTAGACCTAAAAAACTTAAGAAACAAGTTAGAACTACTCATGATCACGTATACTAGTACCAATGAAGCTGCAATTTTGACATGAAATTGGAAAATGAGAAAATTACTTACAATTGTCAACTGGTGTTGTAAGCTAAACCAAACCCATAACTACTCTATGCTACTCTAATCCAACCCATATCCACTCTGCATCATCCATTATCGACTTCCATGCCCATTTTCACCAACATTGACTATTATTGACCATGAACCAAAATTGCTTAAACTTTGAATGTGAATCGATACAAAGCTAACATGAGCTTATACAAGCTTGTTTGAGATTAAATATAAGCTCGAAAGCTTAAACATAAGATTTTAAGATTGAAAATTTCAACAAGAACTTGAAATATGGAATTTATCTAAAACTTGAATTGAGAACTCAACAACACATTACAATGACTAGGCAGTACCAATTGCCTAGCGCGGCGATGTCTAGTTTTCGCAAAGTTCCGACGACCCATAAGTTTCTTTCAACAAACGTATTTGTAGCATTAGAGAATCGTTTGAATAACTACAATTCGATGCGTGGTTGCATAGCAAAGATAAATATATAGTTTTTAAAAAATTATGTGAGTCGATCTAAGTGTATGAATATATTTTCTAATAGGATTGTTTTAAGTTATTAAGATTTTTAGTAATAATAGATTCAAGCATTACAAAAAGCAACGGTATTATGTAGTTGGCAATATTATATTGTAGTTTAGAGGTATAGCCAACACATGTGACCGCTTTTTCTTGTTTTGTCGATAATTTAGGCGGTGATAACTATTTTTTTACATGTGTAACGTTTATCATTTCGTGTGGCTTTTAAAATTGTAACTTTGCAAATTGGATATCACCATATAAGATTATTTTGTACTATCAATTAGTATAGATATTTATGCATTGTTCAAAGCTATTTGTTTGAGGTACAAATAATTATCGCTAAAGATAACAATACTATTTATTTTTGTGATTTTAATAAACTTACATAACATTATTGATACAACTGGACAAAGGGCTATACAATATATATTAACTTTTAAGCGATGATTCATATATGCTAGTCCCTTAAATGGTGCAAGAGCAACATTTTTAAAATAACATTATACAAATGACAAATTACAAGTGTCAAAGCAAAATAAACCAAAACTACAATTACTTGGTCTCTCCTTTCAAAAAGTTGTCACGGGTTCCACAACTCATTCATCATTTCTCATATAATTTTGTCAAATTTGAAACCCGATTTCACCCGGGTGATTCAACTGTTGAACCGTTCGATAAAAAAACAGTCGATTTAAACCGAGTCAAGCCGATAGGTTGGGTCAAAAATGTCAAATTAAACCGGGTCACCACGGGTTTGAAGTTGCCCGGTCAACCCGTATCGGTTTCAACAGTCAACCGTATCGGTTTCAACGGGTCAACCCGATATCGGTTTCAATTGGTTGTTTTTAATTTGGTAGATGTGCTTTTAATTGGTGTACAATGTAATAAATTATTGTACTTTTAAGTAATGGGGTGTTTTAATAAGAGTATTAATTATATTATTTATTTCTCTCTCCATTGACCATGTTTTCAACATTCAACTTTCAACATTTTCACTTTTCCACTTTGACCATTTTTCCATTTTATATAGTATAGATAAGTTAACTTAAATGTGATACAAAGAAAGTGAAGTTACAACATTTAGACTTAAACTACTACTTTTATTTAAAAAATGACATTAAAGGAAAATTTAAAACTAAAACTACTTCCTTTCTCCTCTTCTCTTGCCTCCTTTTATATTCCAAACTTCTTCCTCTCGACTTGAGCTTTTCCCACTAATTTCCTTGACCATTGGATGCTTTGAATGATTTTTGGCCACAGGATCATTTTGGCGGAAATGGTTTTGACAGATGGCTATGGTTGAGTGTTGGGGAAGGATCATTTAATGGTTCTTGGAGGCTTGTTGAGGTGGAGGGACAAGAGAGGATAAGGTGAGGAGGGATGGTTGTGCTTGAGTGGCGAGGGAAGGTGGTGAAGGAAGAAAAAGTGGCGCCAAGGGTCATTTTATTTGACCAAGGATTGACCGGATATAATAATAGGGGGTCAAATTTGGTTGTGGTGAAGTCACAATTAGGGTGGTCCAAATTAGGTTTAATGGGTTAAATAACATAGGGACCAATTGTGTAAATTCGAAAATCAAAGGACCATAGTCGCCAATTTGCAAAGAAGTTTCAAGGACCAAACCTGACAATCTCAAAAAGTACAAGGACCAATCTTGCCATTTTCAAATTTCAGGGCCATTTTGCCAATTTTCAAACTTGAGGGACCAAAGTTGTAATTTTGCAAATTTTAAACTTTGAAGGGTTTGTTTAACAACTTTTGAATCCCATGGACCTAAATGACATTTTCCTTTATTTAGATTTACCAGGACCTGCTTTTTGATAACTTTTGATACTGGGGACTAAAGCGCCAATTTTGCAAATTTGATACGTTTTCATCGATTTTGATGTTTTGCATTTAAAACATATAAAACACTTGTTTGTGATATTTTCATCATTTTGAAGCATTTCGAGTGTTTTCGGATGTTTTGGCATTCTAACAATATAAAATGATGAGTATTTGACACTCATCAATCCCCCACTAAGATATTGCTAGTCCCTAGCAATGATTTGAAGCTTTAATGGATTTTAAAAACTCTTTACCAAAAGCCATCACTCGGAGTAGCCAATTGTTTTAGTTCAAGTAAGAACTTTGGTACAATGATAACCAAATGATTTTGAGCAAATCATAAGTCGTGAACGGATTTGATTTGTCTTTACCGTAAGCCGCTTGCTTCGGACTAGCCAACTCTTAGATAAATTATCAATATTATCTTTGGTGAGTCGATTACCAATTATGGATTTCAACCGCCTTTACCACAAGCCATAACCTTGCGGGCTAGTCAACTCTTCACTTTTTAGGATATGGTGAGTTGAGAACCATACAATTTGGGCAAATTGCAAGCCATATAAACGGATTTGAGAAATCTTTACCAAGAGCCGTTTGCTCTGGATTAGCTAATCCTTTTGTCTTACGCATATGGCGGATCGATAACTGCCGAGTAAGTGAAAACACTTACTCCAAAAAATTTTGGCCAAAACGGGAATTGGGTAGATAATATATGAAATTCGTGAGAATTCCCCCACTTAGAAATGAATATTGCCCTCAATATTCAAAGTACCATGGTTATGCCGAAACAAAGAACGTAAAATGGAAATATTACGACCATTATTTTAAAAGAAATTTTTTTTTTTTTTTTAAAGAAAGAGATATATATATATATATATATATATATATATATATATATATATATATATATATATATATATATATATATATATAACATGTGGGCATCACCCCACACTTAGGTGGTAGAAAGGGTAAGAAGTCGAAATATGGGTGAAAACCCATATGGTGTGTGCATCGTTTTTGATTCCCGAGTCGCTAGCTTGACTCGACCCAATTCATTGGTTCATGGGAAGCAAAGTGGAAGAAACAATCTCCATCGGACTTTCATTCAAGATGTTTGGATAAACATTGAAGTATGTGAAAGTTCCACAACCGATGAGATATAGAGAGAACCGCTCAAAAATGATGAATGAAAATGGGATCAAAATAGTGTCTTCATTCAAGGAGTGAAGAAGAGAGGAAGTCACCGAGTAGGTGAAGAAAGAAGGAAAATCATGATAACAATCATGACTAGATCTTCTTCCTCGGATTAAGTGCGTTGCACTTATTTGGATTTTATTGGTTGAGCTCTTTGGGTTGGAAGGCATCTCGGTTGGGAGGGTGGAAGATTTGTCATAACTATGCAAATTGAGATTCTCTCCCGATCATGATTTTGCCATCCAAGCAATCATACTCAATGGAGATATGATATGAGTGAGTTCACCGAGAACTCCTCGTGAAGAGTATACTGAGGTGGGACATGTGCGGTACTTGTGGGCTATAAATATGCACCTCGTCCATTATAGTCTCCGTGTCGACTCATCACTATCAAAGATTGGATTAATCGAATTTAGAGTAAATTCGTAATCGAATTCAATAAGGGATTAGTGATAGTCGATTAACTGTTGTGGAAACAACATGGTCAACATCCTCTTCTAAGTTGACGATCTCGAATGTGGAAGTAATGCATCAATAAATTCTATGTCTTTAGAATATAAAGAATCGGCATCACTATAATCACTGTCAAAAATCGAGAAAGTCTCAACAAGATCATTTGTAGAGGAGAAAACACATCACACTCATGGTCAAGAATTCCTCAGACTCACTTGGGATCGGGATAAGGTTCTCAACATTAGACGATTCCGCTTAGAATAGTGCCGAGATGCTTATCCCCATGGTGAGAGAGTCTTTGGGATCAAAAATTTCAAAGAAATAGGATCATCGACCTCTTCCAAAGGAATTCACTTCTCTCAACCGCGTGAGTGAAGGGAAGAGTCGAAATGAAAGGCTCAAATGGTAGTGGGATTGCCACTCTGAGCATCGACTTTATCGAAAACATATATAGCTCCTATGCTCTTCATATTCTCCTCTCGCCAACAATTCTCCCATACTCTTTCTTCAACGGAGTGGGATTGCCACCTGAGTCGTGAGATTCCTCATCAAAATCATCATCGTCGCCGCCATCATAATCGCATACCTAGAGGTTTCCAATATTGGGAACTTACTCTAGTCGCTTGTTCTTCAAGATATGCTTTCCCGATTTGAGACTCTTCTTTAACTAATTCTTTCAAATCTTTGAGTATATCTAGACAATTTTCGAGAAGTTCTTGAGGAATTTGCAGAGGTTGTGTTTGAATCGCTTGGTACCGTGGAGGTTGGTCATGATAAGAGTAGTCATAATTGTTACAAGGATTATGCTCATAGACAAGCGTGTTCCCTGCTTGACACTCAAAACTCGGGTGAGGACCTCCACAAGATTACAAGAATATGTCTCCATCTCATAGTGCGGGGTTGGTTGAGGAAATTAGTTGTTTCATTGTAGGATTTTGGTCATAGACAAACCCGCTTCCGGATTCACAATGCCACAACCGGGGCAATTTCCACCATTTTGAGGTCCCCACACCATTCACAACCAAATTGGTGAGGATGAGACATAGAAAGAATCAAATGGATGAGGGTAAAAGAAATGTAGAATCAAAAGATGTGAGAGGGTAAAGATGGATTTTTGGATTTTGAAAACATATTGCAAAAACAAAGAATGAAAATATTTTTGGGTTTGTTAACACTTCGGAAAAGTGTTAATGAACTTTTGATTTTCTTATAACTTTACAAAAATTTTTACAAAGATGGAATATGTGCAAGAATGGATCCGAAAAGGCTAAACACACGCTAAAGCCTCCGCAGCAAGGCTAAAATTTTGATCCGGTGCTAACGTCAAGTCTAATCACACAAACCGCCACTTGTGAATGACCACCGTAATAAAGCTTAAAACAGTTCATACACAAATACAATGAAGTCTGGAGAATATAATGAATTCCGGTCGTTAAGTCCCACGGAGACTCAATGGTGTGCAAACACTTGATCGACGATAGATTGATCACTAATGATAGTGATCGAAAAGATTAGGATTGAATATTACACCACCGATAAAGGTTTATAAAATAAAGCGACTTAAATACAAATTAAGAAAATTAAAAAGATAAAAGATATTAAATAAACGCTATCACTATTTTTACAATGATGTTTTTATGATTTTATAAAATAAAATAACTTAAATAAACTATATTAACTAAAACGTAAACTCAAATTATCTAAAAACTTGATTTAAAATGAAAACGTACGTTATTTATAAAAATTACGCTGGAGCGCAAGACAAAACGTAAAATTTATGAAATAAAAGTCCTACAAGTGTAAAAACAATTTTATTACGTACTATATGACAAAAGAAAATTTTAGGAAAAAGCCGGGTATTTTTTCGACTCTTAAATTATTTATTACGAATTAAATACTATTTTACACTAATTAATTCATTAAAAATACTAAACATTTTGAGAAAAATCTGAAAAATCACAAAAATACTTTGAACAATCTTGGTCTTAAGAAAATAAAAACTTGAGGTTGCTTTAGAAAATAAGCACTAAATAAGCTAAAATGGGCTTATGGTTAAACGCCAAAGAGTCCTTAAGGGATTAATTTTGCAAGTTAAAACCAATAAAGACCCAAGGCGAGTTGGGTTTGGTGTTGTGTGTTGGAGCGTGGACTTGTGCGGCAGGAGGTACCGAGTTCGAATCTCAAAGAAATTTTTGCCTTTTTTTTTTTTTTTTTTTTTTTCGATTTTTCTTTTCAAACTTATTAAGCACAACTAAATAAGCAAATTTTATAACTACCACTTTTCTAAAAGCGACTAATAAGCTTAGAATAAGCTTAAAATTCCAACAATGGGACAAAAAGGAAATAAGCATAAGTTTTAAGCTAAATAGGCTAATGGGCTACTTAATAAGCAAATGGAAACTAGAATAGACTAATTAACTTTAAATAAGCTAATATGTAAACCGAAAAGCAATATAACTTGAAAATAAGCACAAAATAAGCTAAAATCCACACTGCTGGCATGTGACACTTTCGTAAAAGGGTAGTCAAAAGAAGCTATGAATTAAGCACTCTAGAAGTCGATTAAGATTAAACTAGTATTTTCTAATTTATTTTAGCAACTAAATATTAATTTCCCAAAAGCATTTAAGCTAAATCTTAATAATGAGCACACAATAAAATTCCAAAGTTTATTCAAAACTAGTATTTAGAAATTTTGACTTTTTATTACACTAGTACTTTGACTTTTATGAACTTGTAATCGATTCTATGGACTTAATATGTTATAATAAGCTATATTAAGATGATTTTAAACTAAAGTACTAAGTTTTAAGCTACTATGGTGAGATTTGCAATTTAAAATCTTAACGATTAACACTCAAGTTGAGATTAAGACTAATTTTGACTTTTTACAAAACAAGCACTAGTTTTTATGACTGAAATGAGTTATATTATCCTAATGTAATATGTATCAACCAAGAACAAGGCTACAAACAACCTTAAATATAGTGATAACAACAAATCCAAACACCCCTTAAGTAAGCTGATATGATAGTGAAAATGGGTAAGCTACTGATTCAGCTTAAGATTTTGATCAAACTAAGTTACTAGACCTAAAAACAACTTAAGAAAACAAGTTAGAACTACTCATGATCACAGATACTAGTACCAATGAAACTAATTTTGACATGAAATTGGAAAATGAGAAAATTACTTACAACCGTCCAACTGGTGTTGTAAGCTAAACCAAACCCATAACTACTCTATGCTACTCTAATCCAACCCATATCCACTCTGCATCATCCATTATCGCCCATGCCCATTTTCACCAACAATGACTATTATTGACCATGAACCAAAATTGCTTAAACTTTGAATGTGAACTGATACAAAGCTAACATGAGCTTATACAAGCTTGTTTGAGATTAAATATAAGCTTCTGAAAGCTTAAACATAGGATTTTAAGATTGAAAATTTCAACAGTAACTTGAAATATGGAATTTATCTAAAAACTTGAATTGAGAACTCAACAACACATTACAATGATAAGTTAACTTAAATGTGATACAAAGAAAGTGAAGTTACAACATTTAGACTTAAACTACTACTTTTATTTAAAAACGACAAGAAGGAAAATTTAAAACTAAAACTACTTCCTTTCTCCTCTTCTCTTGCCTCCTTTTATATTCCAAACTTCTTCCTCTCGACTTCCGAGCTTTTCCTACTAATTTCCTTGACCATTGGATGCTTTGAATGATTTTTGGCCACAGGATCATTTTTGGCGGAAATGGTTTTGACAGATGGCTATGGTTGAGTGTTAAGGGGAAGGATCATTTAATGGTTCTTGGAGGTTTGTTGAGGTGGAGGGACAAGGAGAGGATAAGGTGAGGAGGGGATGGTTGTGCTTGAGTAGGGAAGCGGTGGTGAAGGAAGAAAAGTGGGCGCCAAGGGTCTGCATTTTATTTGACCAAGGATTGACCGGATATAATAATAGGGGTCAAATTTGGTTGTAGCAGGGGTCACAATTAGGCGGTGGTCCAAATTAGGTTTAATGGGTTAAATAACATAGGGACCAATTGTGTAAATTCGAAAATCAAAGGACCATAGTCGCCAATTTGCAAAGAAGTTTCAAGGGACCAAACCGACAATCTCAAAAAGTACAAGGACCAATCTTGCCATTTTCAAATTTCAGGGCCATTTTTGCCAATTTTCAACTTGAGGACCAAAGTTGTAATTTTGCAAATTTTAAACTTTGAAGGTTTGTTTTAACAAATTTTGAATCCCATGGACCTTAAATGACATTTTCCTTTATTTAGATTTACCAGTGGACCTGCTTTTGACAACTTTTGATACTGGGGACTAAACCGCCAATTTTGCAAATTTGATATGCTTTTTCATCGATTTTGATGTTTTTGCATTTAAAACATATAAAACACTTGTTTGTGATATTTTCATCATTTTGAAGCATTTCGAGTGTTTTCAGATGTTTTTGGCATTCTAACAAGATAAAATGATGAGTATTTAGACACTCATCAACAGCCTTTACCACTTCCGAATTACTTCAAACCTTTCAAAAAGCATTAACTTAACATATTGAATCATATCTATAATCATTAACCCGTTTAAAACCCAAAATGGGTATAATTACATGTTATACCAAATGCCCCTTTTACTAAATATACACACTTCAACCCGTTACTATAATGAACCATTTGACACATTTAGCTTTAACAACAAAGACATAAACTTTGACACTCGACAACATACATACAACCCATTCAAAGACTCTGGGACAACATTGAAACGAGCTCAAGATCTACCTAAGCTCTACTTTCTTACCATTCTTCTAGCTTTCATCTAGCAATTAATCCATAAGCTTTAATCCAATGCTTACCATCGCCATCACATATGGACCTACGAACATTAACGTCTTAAACAGTAAGCACGAGGCTTAGTAAGCAAAACGGATATAACTTAACATTATACATCAATCACACATTACACATTATAACCATTCTTCCATTACAACTTTAATCATAAACATACCTTGGGACATCATTAAGCATCACCATACATACTCTAACCATTTCCATTCTACTTTATTAATCTCATGCTAGTTATGCAAAAGTATCACTACAATCTATTTACACGCAAACACATATACATCAAGTCATACCATATACTTAATATAAACATCACATAACACATAATGCATTGAAATCCATATAACATTAACTTATAACCGGTTTACTTACCTTGAATCCAGGCTAAGCTAACAATCATTATTTCACAACCATCATCATCATCCTTCATCATCATCAACAAACCTAATAATACATATAACTCAATACTATCAGCAAGGGTTTATATAACCCACCATAACTTACTCATCATCCTTTCCATATCATCATATGATCATACTTTGATCATATAATGAAAACCCACATCAATCATAAACCTTAACCTCATTAAGATCAAGATAGGGAGATTACTTACTTGGGAAAGATTATTGAAAGGGCTTATCTCTTGATATGGAATCATTCACTAATCAAACCCTTCATCAGCAAGCTATTTCTTCCCTCCCTTTTCTTATAAAACCGACATACACACACACTCTCATATTCTGGAACCTTTGGATAACTGGATAAGTATATGAAGCTTTCTTCATATCAAAGTAAAGTCACCAATTGCCATATTTGATCCCCTAAGTCTCTTTTCTTCCACTTTAGCCACAATATACTTTATACCACTTTTTAGTACTTGGCAACCTAGGCCCTTTAAGTACATCTTCCTTATAAATGTGACACGTCATATTTTCTATAACCATTTACATAACATTAATATTTATATATTGACTATCGGGTTTGACTAACCAATCCCGTAAGTCCTTTGAACTTATAGAAGTCACTGTCAACCATTCAAATGGCATTCTTGAAATAAAACGCTTAGGCCCGGTTTCAGGGTGTTATAACTATAACACAACAAATATGTGAAATATGAAATACAAGAAATTTGCTACAGAAATCTTGTAGAGGAACAAATCAATCAAGGACCCCTTGCTTGGATGACTTGTAGAAGCTCGTGATCTCGCCTTAGAGAAGGACCTATATGAGAATCACAACAAAAGAAAGAAGAACTACTATCTAGATCAAGAGATCTAAGATTAGAAGAATGAAAGAATATATGAGAGAGTTTGTAAGAAGAGGGGTGAGTTACAATGATGAAATGGCTCTCTATTTATAGGCAACATCTTGCTACTGTTGCACGGATCCCTTACATGAGGGATCCGTCCAGTGTAAACTGAGGGATCCGTAGGAAGCTCCCCCTAAATGGGTTATGGGTCATGGATCATGGGTCATGGGTCATGGGTCATGGGTCATAGACTTCGTACCATGGGTATCCAAGTAGATACAATGTATCTAGAAGATGTAATGCATCTAGTCAATGGGTCATGGGTTAGCTCCATGGGTTATGGATATGCTCCATGAGTATGGGTCATGGGTTATGGTTTACCCATCCTAATAAACTATTACAATAAATGAATCATTACAAAATTAATGTTAAATGATTATATATATATATATATATAGATGCTTTACAAAATAACATGTATCCTTATAATTTTACTTATGATAACTTTATATTTGTTATCAACAAAATACTAAGAGATCGCTAAATTTGAATAAACGTTTTTACGATTTATTTGTATTAACACAGAATTCAAACTCCAACTTCTTAACTTAGTTTCGAGGGCAATAGTTTTTAATCAGCATTGCCTTAAACTCTTCCCAAGGCATAGCACAAGCCACATCGATACCAACAGACTTGAGGTAATTGTTCCACCAAGTCAACGCCTCATCCTTCAAAGTGAACGAAGAAAACTTCACTTTCAATTCTTCCTCGTAGCTTCAAACCTTAAACACAGTTTCCATCTTCTCTAACCAACGCGTCAACACAACAACTCCCTCAGGATCGCCATATTCGGTGAGGCATACGACTTGAACTCCTTGTAAGTACAACCACGGTTACTACCAAGAGCCTAAGGGTTCGGTAGTAGCATTTGGATGGTTTGGCTCAAGAAGCATCTCACTACGGCGAGCCACCGATTGATGATCAAAGCTTGATCAGTTACAATAGCCGATGGAGTAAGAATTTCGACATTCGGATTTTCACCAATCAGATTGTTGTTGTCTTGGTTATTGGCATCCGGATCGTTATATGGCCGACAGTGGCAGTAGCAGTAGTTGTTGCAGCAGCTTTTGTTACTCGTGCATTCCTGGTTGCCCTACGAGTTTGAGCCATTGATCTTGATCACAGAGACATGAGAATATTGAGTCATAATAGAAGTGTAACAGCACACGAGGACAGAGGCAATAACATAGAACACAATATCACACCAACAACCAACAACGATCAGTAAAACATAGCTTACCAAACCTCCATATAACATCTCATAGAACTCAAAACAAGGTTTCTCAAGTACAAGCCATACAATGGCAAAAAGCGGAAACAATAACAATAACGAGAGAACATGGAAATACATATAGATAAGGAGTGGTACGGAAAACACTAGCCCATACTACTACTCATGGTCCAAAACGAAGATCTCTGAAATCACACTCTCATCCAACCTCCTCCTAATCATTGCCAACTCAACACCATCCTCACGACTCCTCCTCATAAGGTATGCGCCTTGAGAATCTATCTCGAATGACGCCCACATCACCGATCATACTCTCTCATAGTCCAAGGGTTCGGTATGCTACTCTTACCCTATCATCCATCCTCTCAGATCTCTCTTCATGGTGGCGAGACTTTCCCATCAACATGCTAACATCACTCTATCTTCCCAATCGCTCGCCTGACACCCCCGCCAACCGCCTGTAATACCCTCAAGATCATCCTCATGCATGCTCAACTGGTCGCCATCGCATCTAAGTGCTCTCGTGGCGGGACCATTAGTGGGAGAGTCCGGATCAACCCAATCCACCTCTCGACCGGGAAGCGTGCCCTAACATAGGCTCATCGACATCATCATCCAAATCATACCTCCAATCCCCATAATCCCCCGAGGCTCGTGCTCAACATCCTCCCGAGGCTCATCCTCAAGGTCATCTTCCCATAAGACTCCTCTCCGGGTCTTCCTCCTCTTAAGAATCTTTCGGGATCTCCTCCTCTAGAGGATCTTCCTCGGGGTCTTCTTCATACGACGAGAAGTCGATCCCTTCGAGTAGGCGGAGAGTCGGGATATGAAGGTGGTGATGAATCACTAGGTGCGTAAGATGATGCACTAGGTATCCGAAATGAAGAGGTAGATGGTGTAAGGGACGGAGGAGAGTGAACACGATGTCGGAAAGAAAGTAAGGTACGTGAACATACGGATATGCGTCTTTGTGCGACAAAGTGTCATAGGGTGAGGTGTAGCAATCTGTCATGTGAAACCGTGAGGTGATCGTGCGGTGAACATATCATGAGAGAGACAAGAGAATCACCAAGCAGATGAAGAAGGGCCGAAGTAGTCCCATGTGTCAATGGCGGTTCATGTCTTGCCATGACATATGGGTTTCTCGGGTCCATCCCCGACATAGATGATGCGGGTCGAGAGCCAGCGAAAAGGATGTCCTCGATGATATCGAAAGAAGGCATAGCTGTGACAATGGTGTTTTAACGAGGTTAGTGAATACAAAACGTCCCATACTAAACGCAAATTCCAAAAATATCAAAGTCTACCAAAAATAAATATACCACATATATTCAGCAAAAATAATAATATTTTAATACCACATAAGTTTTAACTCATAAACCTTAGGCTTCAGCTTGGCAGGCCGGCATGTGGCGGTCTTTGGATCAATTTTTGAAAAGTGGTTATAGTCTAGGTTTTGATAAGTACCCAGTTCTCTATAACCTGGGCACTTGAAACCAATCTGTAACACCCCCAAAATACGGTTCGTTGGAAGACTTACTAGTATTGGGGTGCTACGGTATTGGTACACAAGACAAGTATAGCGAATGAATAACTCATCCATAATATAAAAACATTGTCAAAGCTAGTAATTAAGTTTTACATTTATTCAAAAGTACGAGAGTAAGCCCACTAAAAGTAATTCATAAAAGAGGTCCCAAATAAACATCAGAGTTGAATAGATCCATGACCATGCCAATGCCACCAAGCGCCTCCCAAATCAATTGCCCAAGCCTAACATATCAAATACCTGAGAAAGACATGCTAAAGAGGTCAGCAAAAAGCAGGTGAGTTCATAGGTTTAAGTAAATAACATAGTATATGAACCAAATAGTATATTTCTTATTACGCAAGTAAGTCATAGCATAAGCAACCATCATATTCCAAAACCCAAACCAAAACAAAGATGTTATACATCATGGCAAATTTTGCAACCACAAATCCAGGTGCCAACCTGGCAACTCGGGCAGACAAGTCCAAGACGGGGCGGTCAACCACGATAGATCTACCTACAACATGAATAAAAGACCTAACAATTGGCAAGATAAAGTGAGGCTAAACCTTAGCCTAGACTACGTAATAAGCGCAAGAAAAGCATAGTTTCATAAAAGGTCCCGTTAAACAAGAGCACGTTTTCTCACCCCTAGATTAAATAAAGCAAAGTACGAATAAAAGTGGGGCTATGAAACTCACCTTAGTCCAGCAAAAAGCACAAGAATCAACAGGAACAAGAAGAGTATCGACTATCAGGAATCAGCAACTACTAACTCGGCACTACCTAAAATCATAGACTTTCTTTGATTATAACTCCATTCAATAGTTCCCAATCCCGAATATGATCCAGTTTTTATTTCCAAAAACTCTTTCTCAAAATAGTTTTCTAGTGTTTGGAATCACGTGCGTGGTGTTGAATCAACAAGATTCATGTAAACACACACTACTCAAGAACTCAACAAAGAAAGATCACAACAAATCTAGGTGTCAAGTTGTAGTCTAATAAGTCTCTTAAACATATTGTCAAAACTTATCGAATTCGACAATTGATAAACTTTACAATATATTTGCCTTACTTATTATTCGAACTATACCACATCCTACGGTCAGAGGATATATTGTCATTACTAAACTCTTGAGACATAACTAACGAGGTCTTACTCGACTCGTCAACCCAATAAGTTCGTTAGTTAAGTAAGTTGTTTATTAACTCCAAATATTTGTGGCAAGCAATTAAATGGTATTCAATTAGTATTTATGGCACTTCTAGTTTTGCGTGCCCTCGAAACATTAAGTAACTCCCTCATTATTTATTACATTTCTCTTTTTCCGTTATATAATAAAAGAGTTTATAACAAGTATAATATACTTGTTTTTAAATATGAAAACTTTTATTATTTATTGTTTACGTTATCGTTATCGTTATAGTTACTTGAGTTACTATTTGTTTCGAGTCACAAGTCCGAGTCATTACTTGACTTATTATGTTGTATCAAGTCCAATAATCAATATAGTCCATGTCACGGCCTTGTCGGAGTCAAAGATGACTAAAAAGTCAACGTGACACCGACTTGGCGCAAAGTTCACAAGTATATCATAAGTCAATAATGTCAAGTCCCAAATATCACAACTTCAACCTCACGTGGTCGTCTACGACTCACATCTTACCTATCCTCCATCATTACTACAACGATTCCCATTTCAAGTCCAAAATACCAAAACCAAGTTTAGCCATGACCATTAGGTCTCGACTTTCTTTCCCACGTCCAAACGCAACAACAACAACATTTCAACCTCCACTGTGTTGCCGAGACCATAAGGGTCTCGTCCTAAGTTTCCCTTTGCCAACAATCAAACCGAACACCCCTTTCAAGGGTTTTCCCACTCGACAACCATCAAAACTAAACCATTTTCACCATCAAAATTACCAAGTCTACTCCGCCATCTAGGGTTTCATCCAAACCTGAAACCAACAAGAATAATAACAAGAAATAAACATCAAAACCATGATAACAAGCATACCAAACAAGTCCTCACCGAGAGCCTAAGCTCTCTGCTCGGCTCACACGACACACAACGCAAACACAAGACCCAAACACAGATACCAACAAGTTTACACCATATTTTTATTATCAAGAAATTGTTTCCCACGTTTTTATAACCAAACCCGACATGTGACCGAGTCAACTCGTGACTCAACAACGAGTTACCAAGAAATACGAGCTAAAACACGTGGGTTTTAACCTACATTCGTTTTTAACACAAAAGGAAACCGGTGGTGGTGTTGTGGTGACGGTGTGGTGGCGCGTGAGTGAAGGTCGAGAGGTGGGGTAGGGTGTTTTGGCGCGTGAAGTAGTAGATCGGAAAGAGAGGAGTGTGGGGAGTCTTTTGAGGTGGGTAGTGTAGTGTAGAGGTCGGCGGTGTGATGGTGGTGGTGGGTTTTGGGTGGCATCGGCTAGGTATCCAAGAGAGAGAGAAATGGTGATGATGATGATGTATATGTGTGTTTGTATGTGTGTGGTAGTGGTGATATACCACTTGGACGATTTATTGTAATTTACTCTTTTAAAATAAAAGATATTTTTCAAAATGGTGGGAGGTTGGGGCGCGGCCAAACAAAACCTCAAGGACCATTTCCGTAGTTTTTCTAAAGTTCCCTGATTCCTACATTCCCGAGCTTAAATATTTCGTTTAAAAGTCTAACAAGTTTCCCTCAAGTGCGTCAATAGTTCTAGTTATGTTTTTCCCATAAAACTGGTCATAAATACGCTTTCGGAGCTAGACGAGTGGTTTTCTCAAGTTTTCTCAATTTCTTAGGTTTTGCCTAGTGCCGAGGTCTAGTAGTGCCTAGTCTAAAGTCACAAACAAGGTCTAACAACGGAATCTTCCGCAAAATATCAAGAGTTTATAGTCGATTGTTTAATTTTCTAAAATTTAAAGTAGTGTGGTATTAAATATAGTTTTCGAAATTTACCAGTTGTCACAGAAATGAGCATCAAGCAAGAAAGGAAAGGCTGGAACTTCATCTCATGAAGACAAGTGAAGAAGACTCGATTGACCGTTTATAACATTAAGGGGGCGAATGTTGGACCATTAATTTTATTAGACATAAGTCGAGGAACTTAGTGTATATATTATGTTATGTATTTATCTTAAACTGTATTAATCCAAATAGTTTGTTTGGGCTTTAGGTCATAGGGTAATGGTATAAGCCGTTTTAGAGGGTCACGCTTTTAACAAGCATTGAATCGGTTTGCCTCTCTCTGTATGAACAGTCACAATGGTTCATGGCACCGATTCAATAATTATATAAAGTTTTGTTTGTAATGAAACAAAACAATCATATATATATGTTCAAATCATTAGTCATGTAACCGAATATACTTGTTTATCAGTTTCTGTAAATCATTCACTTTTGTTTTTCTGTTTCAACCTATGTGTTCCAAACACACCGAACAAGATGAAACCCACAACTGAGAAATGATTTGATCAAGGCCATCGGTTATATAAAAGATTGCAAAATTGACGATTTAAACTATTCGGATGTATAAATTAAATTAAATGTTGTATACTTTAAATTTACAACTTTTAACCTTCAACTACCTCTTAAAAGTAAGATGTGGGTACTAACTAAAACTCTTAATAAAACAAACGTCGCCTTTAGTAACAAAAGGTCCAAGTTCAGACTTATATTTTTAAAAATGAAACTTTTATTAACTAGTGCTTAAAATGATCAAATAAAGAATTTTTATGCTTTCTAATAAAAAACTCATTAATTAAAGTAATTTATAAGTTTAGTAATTACGTATTAAATAATTTTTAATAAAATAAAGTTTTGATGAATTAATGCGAAGAGCATTTGTTAGACAATTTTTCTTAAATCTACCTCCGTCCCATATTAATTGTCCTGTTTTGAATTTTTAAGTATTGTTTTCTTAACTTTGACCTTAAATATTTTTATTTGTGTTATATAATATTTAATAAAAATTTTACCAATAAAAATACATTTAAAACTCAATCTATTCATATATTTTCAGATCAAGATTATATAACACAACTAAAAATATTTAAAGTCAAAGTTAGAAATGAAAGACTTAGAAATTTCAAAAGTGAAGCAATCGATATGGGACGGAGGAGATACCATTTCAACCCAATTTATCTGTGTATATATAAGTTAGAGTAAAATATCTTAGTTCCTAATCTCTTGTATACAAAGATCATAATTGGACAAAGTTGGCCTTTTCATCGCCAGTGCCCAAAACATGGGTTTTAATGCAAACACGTCCTCGACCACTAACGCCAAAGTCGATGTCTGATTTTTGTTATGTAGTTGAGGATATTTTAGTCCATACACATTTATTCTTGAATCTCATTCATTTAAAGACAAAGTCAATCAATCATTCTTTCATTTGCTTGGCCATACACTTTTTTTATTTGTAATGTCAGCGAAATGCACCGCTGATATGTTGAAGGTGAGACCATTGTCTATCTTTTGGCTGTTGTGTTTTTAATGGTGACAGAATTTCACACGTATTTTCTTCTGTGACCAGAAACTTGCTCGTTGCTTATCATTACATCCTAAATCTAAAGGGATGAAGACAGTTGGTCTTTGATGATTTACAAGGTCTTAGTTGCTATTAATGTTCTTCTAAATGATTCATTCCAAGGTTTAGAAGAAGGTAAGTTTTATGAGAGTAATTTGGTTGATGTTGAATGTTTGATTATGTATTTATGTCAGCAGTACTTACTCGGTTATGCACATACATTGCAGAAACTAGAGTTGGAAAGTTGTTGATGATGTGGTTTCGAATTGGAAATATTGCTTAGCTGTGCCTGCGGACTGTGATAGATTCAAGGGGCTCTCTTCATCGGATTCGAAGTCGATGTTGTCAAGGGGTGGTGGTGGTTCCATCTTATTATTAGATCCCATCTGTATAGTAACATAGATGGTGATGATTAGTAATATATTAAGTTGGGGATCCTATCCTATGGTATACAAGTAAAAGAGTACTTTGTTGTGATTAAGGGATCTAGCTAGTGTAGTAATTATTAGTAAATAAGTTGTTTTAATAAGAAGCAAATTAACTCACCTGAAATAATGAATGAGTCCTTTATTGTTATAAAACTAAAAGAAAGTAAGTAATCCAAGTATGTTGTGTGTAGGATCTGATTCAACACATCAGCTGCAGCAGCAGATCATTTAAAATTAATTCAATTAGGAGAGGTTGGTGTTATTGTTGAAGAAGAAAGAATAAGAAGATATTCATTTATTATTATTAATTAACTTCAAGTAATTGAAATGAGGAGATATTAATTCAAGTGAAAGTGGAACAAGAAACAATAAGTAATAATTTTAACAAACAAAAAGAAGACTATTAGCAGATAGGCGGAGATTGGTGGTGTGTTCAAAGTGGGCAATCAGTCAGACAGACAGACGGCACCACTGTTACAATTACAGGATATTCATGTCCACTAATCTAATCTAATCTAATTGATGGCCAAGCAAATGAAAGAATCATTGATTGACTTTGTCTTTAAATGAATGGGATTCAAGTATAAATATGTATGGACTAAAATACTCTTGACTGCATAACAAAAATCAGACATTGACTTTGGCATTAGTGGTCAAGGGACTTGTTTTGCATTAAAAACCTATGTTTTTTACTTCCGGTGATGAAAAGGCCAACTTTTGTCCAATTGTAATGCTTGTGTAGAGACGAACGGTGTAATTTAATCTATAAGTTATAAGTGAACTAAATATTAGGAACTAGGAAGAATGACTCGTAATAATATCAGGATACAATATATTCTATTGCTAAAGCGAACTAAAAATTAGGAACTACAAAGAAAGACTCGTAATAATATCAGGAAACAATTCTATTGGTAAAGTGAACCAAAGATTTTGCCAATAAAATAGGAATAGATGTGTTTCTTTTTAGCTCACATCTACAACGTCGCACAATATATTTAATGCAACGCGAGAAGCAAAAGAATCGTAAAAATATACATACCCTTCTCCTCTGTTCGTGAGAACCCTATACACAAAAATGGCGTTTCACAGTTTGCCGCAGATGCCGTCTACTTCATCGCTGTTATCCGCGTACGCGTCAATGACAACATCAATCATGCTCTTCCGTACTATGTTTGATCAGCTTGTCCCGCCACTAGTACGAAGTTACGAGATGGTAGATTCGTTTGAAGGAATTCCAATTACATGGAATTATTACAGTAAGCAGGAAAGGCACAAGGAAGATGGTGGAAGCTATACGGTCGAGAGAAAATACATAGAGCTAAATTTTGAAAAAACTTACAAAGATGCTATAATTACTTCTTACTTGCCTTCAATAATAATTATATCTCAAGAAATTAAAAACCAGAAGAAAGTGATGCAACTTCATGCCCTACAATCTAGGTATGCAGGAGACCCACATATGAAGCGAACCATGAAACTGGACCATCCGTCAACTTTCGACACATTGGCCATGGATCCTAAGCGAAAGAAGATGATTATTAATGATTTGGATTTGTTTGTAAAGAGGAGGGATTTTTATAAGAAAGTAGGGAAGGCACGGAAGCGAGGGTATCTATTGTATGCTCCACCTGGGACAGGAAAATCAAGCTTGATTGCTGCCATGGCCAATTACCTTAAATTTGATATATATGATTTACAGTTATCAAATGTTAAGGATGATTCAACTTTGAAAAATATATTGTTATATACGTCGAATCGATCCATACTGGTGATCGAAGATATTGATTGTAGCGTAATGCTGCCAGATCGAAAGATACTAAACGCTATGACCATAGAACCTCGTCATGATGACCCCAAGGTTTGTACTAAAAACATTTTTTCTATTGTTTTGATGCTCTTAATTCATGGTTATATGTTAATCAAGCATTTGAATGATCAAGGTCCCAAACATAGTCATTATGTGTTTTTAAAGGTGTTCACCGGGGTATAATCCCTTTACCTAAATAATAACAACAACAACAACAAAAACAACAACAACAACAATCATAATCATAATAATCATAATCATAACAATAATAATAATAATAATAATAATAATAATAATAATAATAATAATAAGGAGGATATTTACTTCGGTTTAGATCCCTTTTTCCTAGCGTTTTTTTTAAACAAAGAAAAAAAAAAAAAAAGAGGATATTTACTTGGTTTTGTGGTTCGATCCGTGGCGCTCGCTTTTGGTTTTATGGCTATTGTGCGTTTTCACCGTCCTTTCATGGGTTGAGTGGTCATTCGATGGCGTGGCAATGGACTCACCAAAACTTCCTTGATCACTCATCTTCGTGATCGTCATTTCAATAAGGATGCGATTGCAACCACCAAACATTCTCGGCTACTAACCTTGTCGTTTTTAGGCGGTGCGGTTACTTTGAAACGAATGGGACTCGGCTTTGTGGGGTTTGTTTTAAGACAAATACTCTCCGCTCTAAGTGCGAGCACCTGTTCGACTTTGTGCCCCGATTGTGGTGATGGTGTTGTTAGGTTCATTTTGTTCGACCTTGTTAAACCGCACGTTCCTTCTTCTGTTGCTCTTGTTGAAGACCAGATTATGGCGGAGCATTATGGTTTTAACCTACACCTACTTGACACTTTATTTTCTAAAAGGTTGCATACTGTCAAATCTATCCCCTCAAGGTGTCGTTTGGGATTCTCTCGTGTATTGAAAGGAGCTCTTGATAAGGTGATCTGCACACCTAGAGACATTTCTTGTTGGGTTAACCTATTAGTCTTACCTCTTTGTCTCCTTAAAACCTTTTGCCCGAGGAGTAACATGGAGTGTAGGTCTGCCACTAGACGCCAGCGCCAAGAAGAATATATCGCTAACGCCATTCACTCACGGGTACGACTAATGGGAGCTTGCAGCTTGTTAGAGAGATTTTAGTTGAACCATCCCTACATGGTCTAATATTGATGAGGAAAATATGGAATTGGGTGAACGTAATGTCAATAAATGTAAGAGGGAGATTTGTGATGGTCATTATACTGCGGCTGTCAGAGTTCTTTCTTCTTCGGGTGTTGCTTCGTACAACGATACAAATCTTGATGACTTAAAAGCTAAACATCGCTTCAAGCCTGCTCCTTCCCTTCCGGATATACCTTTTGACCACCATAACCTCATTGCATCTCCTGCTATGGTCCGTGATATGATCAAGAGTTTCCCCCGTGGTACATCTTGTGGACGAGATGGCTTACACGCCCAACACCTTTTGGATTGTTTTAGTGGCACTGTTGTAGCTATTTCCGTTGAGTTAATCGATTTTATCACCCATGTTGTGAATCTTTTTTTTTATGGTAAATGCCCTAGGGCATTGGGTGAGTATATTGCTAGTGCTCCGCTCACACCACTGATCAAGCCCGGAGGTGGTATCCGTCCCATTGCTGTGGGGACTGTTTGGAGGCGTTTAGTCTCCAAGGTTGGTGCTTCTATGATCGGCCACTCGTTAGACTGTTATTTAAATGATCTCCAGTTTGGTGTTGGGGGTCCTGGAGGGGGGAGGCTATCCTTCATGCCGTGAATAGGTTTATTGAGGACCGAGGCAGTGAGGAAGGTCTCTCGATGTTATTGGTGGACTTGAAAAATGCTTTCAACTTTCTGGACCGTGAGGTCATGCTCTAGGAGGTTCGTGATAACGCTACACGCGCCGTTCGGGGTCAAAGGAACTTTTTTCGTCGAGCAAGTTTTATAACACCTATGCAGATGAACCTAATCGTTGTAGTGTAGTATTAGGGTAAGCCACGGGTATTGATATCGTTCTCTAGGGAATAGTTTCGTTAGGTGAAGTGTATGTCGATTTAAGTCTAAAGGTGAGGATGATTATTTTGTATTTTTATATTTTAAGAATCTCGGTTTTGGAGGGGGGTGGAATTAGTTGCTAGTCAACTATCCCAAAAGATACTAACTAAATTATGGGTCTACCAGGAACGTGAAGCGTATCTACTTATGATGTATTACTCCTTTCTAGCTATCCAATTCTACCTACTGAATTGTCACGTCCTATTGATTGTTGAATTGTCACTTCCTTATTCTTAACGCGTTGTGTTTTCTAAGGTCGTAAGGTGTGCATTCCCTAACTCTTTAAAATCACCTTTAAGTGTTGTAAACGAAATCCACTAAGTCATTCATAAACTAACTTTAAGGTTATCTTTGGGTTTAGTAAACGAAATCCACTAAGTCATTCATAAACTATCAAAGATTTATCAAGTATTAAACACAACGATAGCCTAGTTGCACTCCTAAGCTAATTACAATTAAGATAAGAGACAACCAATCAAACAAGAGACAGTAGGGTGCAAGAATTATAAACTAAACTAATTAGACTCATTGAAATTGTCACACCCCTAATGATGAAGATAGACACAAGCATCACTAAGAAATCAATAAGATCTAATTAATTATATACAAGTTTCATACAATCATAAGCAAACACAAGGTGAATTAGCCAAGCATAATTAATGAAGAGCAAGCAACAATTATGATAATTGAAGACATACCATAGGATTTGATTAACAAACAAACCATTACACGATGTTTATAGAGTGTTTGAAACCCTTTAAGTTCTTTGGAAAACACCTACCTAAACCACGGAATCGACTTAGGGTTTAGGGCTTACAAAAGTGAAGTTATAATGTTATATTTATAGGCGATTTTATGTCGGAAGGGTGACGTCACACCTAAAGAGTGACGGCACACAACGATTTTTTCACCAAACCGTAGATTTTCTCGCTCGGTTGCGTGGGATTTTAAATCACCTAAATCCGAGTTCGTATGCAAAAGTTATGGCCAAAACAAGATCCACTACTTGCATGCGCATGTTGCGACTTGTGACGACGCCACCTTATGGTTGTGACGTCGGGCTTCATCTTCGGCGCCGTCGGATCAAATCTAGGCGTCCGAGTTGTGACGCCTACTCTTTTAAAACCCGATGCCGTCACTTGTAAATAAGCAACCACACCGAGTCGTCTCAAGATATCTTGCGACGGCGTCGCAGCTAGCAATGACGCCGTCCCTCCGATTCAAATGACTGAGTGTCTCGATTCTTGACTTTGGCCATTTTCTTCGTGTATTACGCCTTTTCGTCCGAATAAGTGTCATTCCAAAGAATTTGCCTTCAAGAGACCTAAAAAGTGAAAAGGAACGAAATTAGGTAGTAACGGATACAAAAGTGATCAATTAAGGGCTTAAATGACCCTCAAATGGTACCTTTTAAATCCTTATCGGTTAAACTTGCGTTGCCTCGTCATTTCAAGTTGGGTGGAGTTTTGTTACGCTAGCCCAAGAAGATTATATTATGGGAACACACGTTATGGTCGCACTGTGGAGTACAACAAGGTGATCCACTGGACCTCTTCTCTTTGCTCTCGTGTTACATCCCTTGATTTGAAAGATTAGAGACTCTTTTAGTCTCCCCCTTCAAGATTGGTACCTTGACGATGGTACTATTATTGGAGATACCTTGGTAGTGGGGAAGGCTCTAGAGCTTATTATGTTGGATGGACCACGACGTGGCCTACACCTCAATGTTGATAAAACTGAGGTCTTTTGGCCGTAGGTAGACCCCAGAAGCATGATTGCAGGTGTTTTCCCGCCCAATATTGCTAGACCGATGCATGAGGTCAAATTATTGGGTGGGTGGGCCGGCTAGCATAGACTTCGATTTTAGTTGTGAGCTCGTTATGAAAAGGGTTGCTAAGACTATTGAGCTCATGGACGATGTTGCTAAGCTTAGGGACCCCCAATGTGAGTTGCTAGTCCTTCGTGCATGTGCTGGCATTTCAAAGTTATACTTTTCTATGCGTACATGCTCTCCTCGGGTCTTTGAGCGTGCTCATGTTGCTTGATCTGACTCTGCGTTCTTCTGCGAACGATATTATTCACGCTCGGGCCTGGATTTGGTGATTGGAAATGGAGGCTGGCAACCCTGCCATTTATATTTGGGGAACTTGGTGTATATTCAGCAAGGGATGCCTTAAACTACGCATTCCTTGCTTCTAGACTCCAATCTACCAAACTACAGACTAAGCTCCTTCGAAAAACTGGTATTGTAACCTCTGAACCTTCCTTTGAGGAGGCCTTGAATGCTTTTAATGCGAAAATGGAGATTGACCTTCTGAGTAACCCGGATGAGATCGCTGCCCCCAAACTCGTGAAGAAATTGGCAGATATATATTTCACACGTGTTACCCAAATGGCTGAATCGACATTTGCCTATCCCCTCGACAGATGGCACTCTAGAGTTCGCAAAAGGAGGACCACACCTCAGACTGGCTTAGGGTGGTTCTGATATCTGGACTGAGACAAACTATGAATGCCAAGACTTACAGGAGTGTATTATGCTATCGGCCAGCGCGCCCCTTTTCTCTGCTCGGATGTCGTGCTCACCGCTCCAAAGTTTTCGCGGGGATATTTACGGGATCGTGTTGTGTCGTCTTGTTGGCACCATTGGTATTAAACATCGGACAACATGGTGCGTGATACTTTGGTTGATATCTCGCTCGATCCGTGGTCTCGGCTCGTAAAGAGGTTGACATCGAGTTGGGTGGAGAAAGGGAGAAAGTCTTCTGCCGCCAGATATCTTGCTCTATTCTTGGGATGGAGGGCAAGATGTTTGTGTCGACCGACGGGGCCTCACGCAAACCGGTATGATTGATTTTATGCCGGTAGGGTGGTATCGATGCCGCAGCGTAAGTACGTTAATTATGGAGCCAAATGTGCGGATATTGGATATGGGTTCATCCCTTTCTCATTCTCCTCTTTTGGGAACTTGAAGTCGATGCGGTGACCCTACTCAAACGGATCCGGAAGTTCTCTATAACTCAAGATATTGGGCGCGGTCGCTACTCATATCTTGATGGGATTAGTTTTGTTATTGCTAAAGGTGTGGGAGCCGGATAGTTTCGAGGCTCCCACTAATTCTTGTAATCCTATGGTTTTGTTTCCCACGCAAACCGGTATGGTTGACTTTGTTCTGGTAGTGCGGTGATTGAGGTCACAGAACGTAAACGGGTCAAGTATGAGGCTAAATGCACAGATATTGGATATGGGTTTCTCCCTTTCTCATTCTCTTCCTTTGGGGAACTCGAGAAGGATGCAGTAACCCTACTAAAGCGGATCCGAAAGTACTCCGTGACTCAAGACATTGGGGCGCGTGCTGCTACACATATTTTTAGTAGGATTTGTTTTGCTATAGCTAGAGGAGTGGGGGCCCAAATCGTATCTCGGCTTCCCACTAATTTCTTGTAAATCCTATTAATTTCTAATAAAGTGATGTTGATAATAATAAAAAAAAATAAAAAATAAAATAAATAAAAATAAATAATAATAATAATAATAATAATAATAATAATAATAATAATAATAATAATAATAATAATAATAATAATAATAATAATAATAATAATAATAATAATAATAATAATAATAATAATAATAATAATAATAATAATAATAATAATAATAATAATAATAATAACAACAATAACAACGCATGGATCGTATCAAATTTTTGCCGCCTTAGCTTCACGAATTCCATTCTCTGCATCAGCAATCCCCTCGTTAATTTCATATTTTTTATCTTCCTCTATCCTTTTACGTTTAAGATAATTCACGAGCCCTTCGAGTACCATCTCCGCATTGTCAGATTTCAAGAGTTCCTCAGCCACCTCCGCCGGTGTCACCTTATTGCACTTAATCAAGTCACTGATTTCCTCAAATCACCAATGGTGGTCCTCGATGTTGAGGTAGTTAGAAGCTAGTGTCTGAAATCTATCCATGGTGAGGTATGACATGTGAATGTGCACATCCATACGCCCCGGTCGAAAGCAACGTTGGATCAAGCCTTTCTTTGTGGTTTGTGGTAAATATGATGAAATGATGCGTTCATCCTCACAACAAGACCTGACCGTCTATGAAGTTTAAGAACCATGATAAAGAGAACTACAAAAATAACAAGTGAAACAAAAGAACTAGTGTATGTCAAAGTTAATTATGATGTATAGCAAGACATCTGAAAAACTGATTATGCTAGTATTCTAAACTTCATCTGTTTGTTAAATGATAACTGAGTAATAAACTTGTAGGCATTCTTCAGTTAGAAAATACACAGAAACTCCTAACCAATCTTACTTTCCAACGGTGAAAGTTTACAATCTCTAAACCTACCATCGAAACAAGCCTTGCTACCCATATCTATAATTGGCTATTGTTTATGCGTGACTAGTTGTGTTAACGTGAGTTTACATCGTATATGTTGTGAAATTTTGTTATAGATAAAGGTTTGAATTTTGAATAACTTTTGATAATTGGTCAAGCTGCGACACATTAAATTATAACAATCTATGGGTTGTGTGTATGTCGCAATTTCTCACGACTCATGGATAATCTCTAAGTTCGAGAGTGTAAAATAATGCGAGACTCTAGCGACACCTTTTAAAGACACGCATAAGGCATATGATTGGCCTTAGTTGCACTCAACATGCAACTAATCGTAACGAAAAAAGGATGCAAAAGAGATGTTTTCTAATACAAACCTTGGAATAATCAAGACGGGATCCATTAGAAGAAGCGACTCCGTTCGATCGACAATATGTCGATCAATATCTTCTATAACAAGTATGGATCGAGTCAATGTTTCTAACAAAATCTCTCTCAAACTTGCATCATCATGAACATGCATCAACTAATTTCAGGTAATTTGCCATGGCAGCAATCAAACTCCACTTCAAAAACAAATGCCAATCGTCCAGATTCACCCTTTGCCAACATGAAGCTACACTACTTTTTTTTTTCTTGACCTTTTTTTGTTACGAATACATGCCAGGTAAGAACTAATTATAATATCTTTGTATTTTTTGTCAAATACCATGTGTCTAATCTTACACACTAAAGAGCAGTATACCCTATCGTGTAGTTATATAGCTTAGGTAAATCCGGATGTCAAACCCTAAGAACAATAATTTTGTGTGGAAAACTAGAAGGGGGGGTTGAATAGTTTTACCAATTTAAAAATTCCTTTAAATATTTAGATTGACTTATGTCAATCTATTTGGATGTGTATGTTGGACGTTGATAGATAGATATATAAAAGTGTAATGAAAGATAAAGAGTAAGAAGCACATAACCACGACACGAGTATTTATAGTGGTTCGGCTACAAGGACACCTTCCTCGCCCTACTCCACTCCCCGAGTCACTTATTCGAGAGTTCGTAATCACTACACGACACCAACTCCTTATGGCGGAGAAGCCTTCACAACGTCGCCAACTCTTTTTCCGGTACTAGGCTAACCACCGGGTTCTTTCACACCAAGGTGAACCACACCTACCACAACGTAGCCTACCCTTTATCCGGTACTAGGCTAAGTACCGAGTTCCATTAGAATGGAGGAACTACTACCCAACACTACACCAATCCTAATCCCAAAAGAGACCAACTCCTTATTACAACACCATCAAGGATATCAACATCCTTGAATATAAACAATCACTATATGTATAACGATGCACCTCATCGATTATACGACCTAGACATTCTTCACTAATGCCACTTGATTTGATTCATAGGCATCCTTCACTAATGCCTTTGACACAATGCTTGGCAACTTTCACTAATGCCTTCGTCTTGACACCTTTAGCATTCTTCACTAATGCTTTTGACACAGACGTTAAGCACCTTTCACTAATGTTTTCGTCTTGACTCTTTCGGCATCCTTCACTAATGCCTTCAACACAACACATCTAAGTAGAAATAAAAGAACCATCAACAAGAGGACTTCAGTAGTCTTGATGATGAGGAAGTATGGCAACTCATGGACTTGAGCTTGCTTGACTTCAAAGGTGGTGATCTCGCCTTTAAGAGGAACCTAGAGGATCGCATAAAAACAAAACTACAAACATAGATCACTCGGAACTAGGGTTAGAGAGTTTTTAACTCAAGGAGAAAGTATGTGAGAAAGGGGTGAGAAACAATGAAGAAATGGCTCACTATTTATAGAGAGAAAAAAGCTATTGTTCCACGGATCCCTCACTTGAGGATCCGCCCGATCTCATCGGGGATCCGTGGGACGCTCCCTTTTGCCCATAGGTCATGGGTTATGGGTCATAAGTAGATTCAATGTATCTACAAGATGCAATGCATCTAGTCCATGGTTCATGGGTTAAAACCATGGGTTATGGATTAAAACCATGGGTCATGGTTATGGATCATGGGTATCCAAGTAGATACAATGTATCCATAAGAAGCAATGCATCTAGTCCATATATTACTTAAGCAAGATTGATATGTGTCTAATTACACATATATTTTATACTATTTAAACCCACAAAACGACCAAAAACACACAATTGACTCACAAAATGTTATAAATATCAATGAAATGTGTTTTATGTGATTCGTGTACAAAGATTGAAAAACAAGTGAAAATGATCAATTTCACAACAATTGTCGTTTTCGGTCCCTAGAGTTACACAAATGTCAAATCTAGTCCCTAAATGTTTTAAATGATAGAAAAGTCAACTTAAGTCCTTGGGAAGTCAAAATATTTACAAATGATCCCTGGATGAAAGTTTACACAACCGGCAACTTTACCCTCAAGTATCAAAATTGGCAAAATTAGTCCACAGGTATTTAAAATAGAATTTTATCACAAAATACCTTTGTACTATTCATAAATTACAATTTGGAACACTTTTGATAACTTTTGAAATTTACACTTTTAAACCCCTAAAACCAAATTTACATTTTAGGTCCTTTAAAGTTTTAAATATAAATAAAATACAACTTTTGGTCCTTGTGTAATTGTTTAATGGCAGGTTTAGTCCCTCAAAGAAGTTTGGAAAGATGATAAATCAGGTCCCTCAAGTTTGGCGTAATTACACTTTTAGTCCTTGGGCCCTTTTAATACTTAAACCAATCAGGACCCTTATTATTAATCCAAAACCAAACACCCCACCCACCAATCAAGCCCAAAACACAACCCGCCTTTTAATACCAAAATGGTCAAATAGTCAAATCACCAAAACCATCATATCGTTCACCATCTCCTTCCATACCACCTGAGTCACAAACCGGTGGTTTTGTGCCACCTTCCCTCCACTTGCCTACCCCCACCACACCCTACCCTCTTACACCATCTAAACATCAACCCACTCCATAATAAATGCATCCCCACCACTTTTCACCACTTTTTACCCATCTCCCTGCTTTCCTCTCTTGACCAAAAGCTTCTCCAAACTATCTCAATTGTCCCTGCCACCTCCACATAACTCCACAATTCCTTAATTGTTCTCAAACCGCCTCAATCCACGTGTACACTTTTGGCGCCAAAAGTGTTTTAAACAGTGAGATCAAATTCTACAATTCAAGGGTCAAGATTGAAAGAAAAGACTTAGGAGTGGTCTCAAGGATACCGAGACTATAAAGAAGAAAAAAGCGGAGAATGACTACCTTGGCCTTAAGCCATTGTCACACTATGGAATAGCCATAGTCTTTACTGTTTAATTTATTTATCATGTCATTTACAAGCTTTAATAGTGTAATGAATCTCAAATTAGTGTAATGGAACTCTGTTTTCAGTTTAATACAAGTCTCTTTTAAATTTCATGTTTTTCATAATTGTCTTTTAATTTCATGTCATTTACATTTCCTTGTTGTTTGTAGTTGATTATATGGACTCTATAGGTCACATAAGCCCCTGACAAAGCTTGTTTAAGCTTTTAGAAACCTAAATCAGCTTAGTCTTTATAAAACCAATAATCACTAAAAATAGAAAATAAATAATGTGTTCATGGTGATACTGCTTGGAGCTTGGAATTTAATGGATGGCTATGGTTTAGGGCTTCATGGGAAGCTGTAGGATAGTTAGTGTTCATTGGTTCCATGATCTCAGCTTTGATCACTTGTAAGCAATTTCTTCCATTTCTGCATTTCTAATTTTCAGTCTTTAATCAGTCTTGATTTTCATATTTTCATGTTTCTGTGTTATTATGTAGTGATATTATAGCTTTAAATAAGTTGTTATGTTTTGGAATTTGGTTATGCTTAAATTTCCATTTTGACTGTCTCATATGCTTGATTTTTGATAATCATGGTTTAAACCTTGTGTGACTACTTGTTTAAGCTTTAAAGGTTCTAATTTAACAGATGAAGGCCTGTGGATTTGATAAAATTGGTGTATTCAGTCCTATGTAATGAAAAGCTTAGTTAAATTCCATTTAAGGATTGTTTGGTTTTGATAGATGATCCGAGTTCTGGTGGTATGTATGGTGTTTTCTTGATTGATGTATGCCTTATATGACTAAAGTGACTCAATGAAACATTAACTTAAGAGTATAGCATGGTAAATAGTCAAAATCACATTTGAATTGTTTCATTATGAGTATTTTGAAGTTGTCACAACCTTAAATCTTGCTAATGTGTTTTTAAGTTGTTCTTACTTGTTTATTTCATGTTATTGTATCATATTATATCATCATTAGTTGTTAAATTCAGATCAAAGTTGATCAAAGTCAACTTTAATCATAAACTTAAAAAGTCAAATTTCTCAAATAGCTGTTTTTGAATAAAAGTTAGAATTTTATTGTGTATTCAATATTTAGATTTAGCTTATATGCTTCTAGGATATTAATATATAGCTGTTTAACTTAATTAGAGAAATAGTAGCTCATAATCACTTAGCTTATTTACTGCTTATTTGTTAATATCTTTTTAGTCCTTGTCTGAAATCATGCCCTGTGCACAGCTTATGCTGTCAAGTTCATAAGCTTGCATAAGCTTCATGACTTGACCCTAGCTTGTGTACTTTACTGTTTTGTGTAGCCCTTGTGGCCTTTTTAGTATCTGTAAGCTTGTTTTTACATATTTAGCTTATTTGCATAGCTTAATCACCCACCTTTTTGTTACCAATCAACTCACTTCACTGAAGCAAACAGTGAAGTGAGCTGATATTCCAAAGCTCTTAACAAGCTCCTCAGTAGACTTGAGCTTGTGATTCTTGGCTTTGTTAAAAGCTAAGCTATCCAACTCAAGGTCTCAGGAAGAGTTGAGCTTGTTGAGTCTTATTTGATAGGTAATTTAGAAGCTTGTATGTTTGCTCATTCAAAACAATGGACTGCTTATGCAGTCCATTTACACCATTTCCTTCAAGCTCCTATAAGCTCTTGATAGGTCATAAGCTTGTGAAGCTTGGTTTTTCATGAAGCCTAGCAACCCAAGTATGAGATCCAGTGCTTAATTTTTATGTTGTAGCTCATTAAGTAGGGCTGCAACATACTTTTTATTTGTCCCATTTCCTGTGCACTTAGCTTATACCATCACACTCAGGAAATGGGAGACTTTTCATAAGCTTCCTACAAGCTCACTAGTGGATCCCACTAGGTGAGCTTGGGCTTTTTGAAAAGCCTACCAGAACATCTTGCAGCTTTAACTTCTTATTTGGCTTTTGAAGCTTATTTAATAAGCTTAAATTGCCCAAACATTTGACTGCAGGGGGTGTTTGGATATGTAGTGCACTGGAAGTGCTTATTTGCTTATTTCAAGCTTATTTGCCAATTCCAGTGTACAAGCTTGTATATTCTAGTCCATTACATGTACATACATATTTTTATTCTTAGTTTACACTATATAGCTTATTTCAAGCTTATTTTAAGTTGAGTTCCAACGGTAAGCCAAAAGCTTAACTGTTGGACTCATAAGCTTATAATATGCTTATTTTCAAGTTTGTAAAGTTCTCTTTCATTAAACATGTATAATCTCGTACTTATTTAGTTCTAGAAAAGAAAACCAATAAGACCCTTTAACCATAAGTGCTAGCTTCTATTTAGGAGTTTGAGCTTATTTATTAATTGTTGTGGAAATAAGTCGCCACGAGCTTATTTCCAAGTTTTGGATAAGTTGGTTTTGTTAAAGTTCCATATTTTACTTAATGTACGGTTTGTAAAGAAAATCAAAAAAAAATGTTTGGCAAAAGGGGTGGCGTGCTCGAACCCGAGACCTCCCCTATGAGAGTGATAGTGTGTACCTGGATACCATGCGCCCTTGGGTCTTGTCTTGGTTGAATCTTGCACAATCTATTACTTAACCTTCCTTGTCCAAATAAGCTTATACGAGCTTATTCCCTTATTTCTAGCTTATTCTTAGTAGCTTTTTCAGTTTTTGTATTTTTTATAAAAGTGTATTAGTATTAAGTATTTTCTGTAAAAGTTTCAGATTTTTCTCATTAGTTTTAGTATTTTTAAACATTTAATTAGTGTTTTTTAGTAATTAATTCATAATAAAAAATATAAAAGTCAAAAAAATATAATTCTTTTTCAAAAATTTCTTTTGTCATTTAGTACGTAAGAAAATTGATTTTACACTCGTAGGACTTTTATTTCATAAATTTTACGTTTTGCTTGCGCCCAAGATAATTTTTATTAATAACGCTCGTTTTCATTTTAAATCTAGTTTTAGATAATTTGAGTTTACGTTTTAGTTAAAATAGTTTATTTAAGTTATTTTATTTTATAAAATCACAAAAACATCAATTGTAAATATAGTGATAGCGTTTATTTAATATATTTTAACTTTTTAATTTTCTTAATTTGCATTTAAGTCGCTAAGACATGCAAATCCCTACTATAGTTATAATCATTTTGTTTTTATACGTTTACGTTTAATTTAAAGTTAAACGTACGTTTGTATATCTTTTACGTTTTTAGGTTTCTGATTGTACGTTTCTTAATTGAACTAGCTGTGACAGAGCTATTACTATTCACATTCAGTGTTAGTCAATCAGATTCCTGATCTTTCTATACTATATTATTTTCAACAAATCACAAGTCATTGTATTCAGGATATCACGCCTCACCAGGACATAAACGATCCAAGGATATTTTAATCCTTGGTAAGCAGGCATTCTCTCTCGGGCTGTCGCCCTTTTATCATCTGTTACGGTTGACCGTACACAAGCGGTTGATTAGTGTGACGGAGAAATAAAAGAAGGTAGTTCGGGAGAAATCAAATTTTAGGCGCCGCATTGCCGGGAGGTGTATACGTATTATGACTTGTATTTTGTATTTTGTCGAAATACCTATCCTTGTTTGTATATTAAACCTTATCATTCAACTACCGGGCTGTCAGGACATATTTATTACAGTTAATCATTCACAAGTGATTAGCTAGCGTGGTAAACCTGACACAAGCCTGGGAGGTAGTGATTACATATACTGTATCATATTTCTTTTCAATAAACAATATAAAATACAAAAACATTTTTCCTTTGCACACAACTTGCCCAGTTTGATGAGTCCCTCAGTTACAACATTTGGTTGTTGGTCATTTCTGATTCTTGAGCTCACTGGACCGATTCCCTTTCGAGGCGGTTGTAAGGAATTTTCTTTCTTTGTACATATATATATAAAGATAAAAATACAAAATATTTTCCCTTTCTTTTATAAGTCAAAAAAAAAAAAAAAAAAAAAAAAAAAAGATTCTTCGCCTTTTTAAGTTTCTTTCAAAGATTCTTAGACTCATCTTAGTGATGATTATTCATAATTCATGAGTAGCAATCCCACTCCAATTTCTCACCAAATCTTTGAGTGGCAATCCCACTCAACTTCCCCATGAACCAATTAATTCGGGGTCAAGTCAAGCTAGTGACTTGGTTATAAAAAACAAGCCATACAATATGGGTTTTCACCCATGTTTCTGTCTTTTTCCCCTTTCTACCACCTAAGTGTGGGGGTAATACCCCACCGTTGTATATATATATAAAACATTGAAAATTGTAAATATTAAAAAAAAAAAAAAAAAAAGAGAATAATTGTTGTGTTTCTACACTTAGCTAGTAATGTTATCTTTTTACGTTCAAGGATTCGCATAATAGCGGGACTTTGAATATTGAGGACAATATTCATTTCTAAGTGGGGGAAATTCGCGAATTTGATCATAAATGTACCCTTTTAGTCCCATTTTCCCCAAATGGCCAAATTTAAAAAAAAAATTAGTGGAAGTACTATGTACTAAACACAACAAATGGTAATCATCCACCATGTCTAACCCACATAAGGATTGGCTAATCCAGGAGCAAACGGCTCTTGGTAAAGATATCTCAAATCCGTTTATGGCTTGCAATTTGCCCAAAATTGTATGGTTTTCAACTCACCATATCCTAATAAGCGAATGAGTTGGCTAGCCCACAAGTTTATGGCTTGTGGTAAAGGCAGTGGAAAAACCATAATTGGTAATCAGCTCACCAAAGATAATTACGATAATTTATCTAAGAGTTGGCTAGTCCAGAGCAAACGGCTTACGGTAAAGACAAATCAAATCCGTTCTGACTTATGATTTGCTCAAAATCATTTGGTTATCGATGTACCAAGGTTCTTACTTGAACTGAAACATTTGGCTACTCCAGTGATGGCTTTTGGTAAAGAGTTTTCAAATCCATTAAGTTTTAAATAAAAGATTGCTAGGGACTAGATAGTTTAGTGGGGATTTGATATGTGTCTAATTACACATATATTTTATACTATTTAAACCATGAAACGACCAAAACACACAATTGACTCACAAAATGTTATAAATATCAATGAAATGTGTTTTATGTGATTCGTGTACAAAAGATTGAAAACAAGTGAAAATGATCAATTTCACAACAATTGTCGTTTCGGTCCACAGAGTTACACAAAATGTCAAATCTAGTCCCTAAATGTTTTAAATGATAGAAAAGTCAACTTAAGTCCTTGGGAAGTCAAAAATATTTACAAATGATCCCTGGATGAAAGTTTACACAAACTGGCAACTTTTACCCCTCAAGTATCAAAATTGGCAAAATTAGTCCCTGGGTATTTAAAATAGAATTTTATCACAAAATACCTTTGTACTATTCATAAATTACAATTTGGAACACTTTTGATAACTTTTGGAAATTTACACTTTTAAACCCCTAAAAATCCAAATTTACATTTTAGGTCCTTTAAAGTTTTAAATATAAATAAATACAACTTTTGGTCCTTGTGTAATTGTTTAATGGCAGGTTTGGTCCCTCAAAGAAGTTTGGAAAGATGATAAATCAGGTCCCTCAAGTTTGGCAGAATTACACTTTTAGTCCTTGGGCCCTTTTAATACTTAAACCAATCCGGACCCTTATTATTAATCCAAAACCAAACACCCCAGCCCACCAATCAAGCCCAAAAACACAACCCGGCCTTTTTAATACCAAAAATGGTCAAATAGTCAAATCCCCGCCCAAAACCACTGTTACTGTTCACCATCTCCTTCCATACCACTGAGTCACAAACCAGGTGGTTTTGTGCCACCTTCCCCCTCCACTTGCCTACCCCAGCTCACACCCTACCCTCTTACACCATCTAAACATCAACCCACTCCATAATAAATGCATCCCCACCACTTTTTCACCACTTTTTTACCCATCTCCCCTGTTTTCCTCTGCTTGACCCAAAAGCTTCTCCAAACTATCTCAATTGTCCCCTTGCCACCTCCACATAACTCCACAATTCCTTAATTGTTCTCAAACCGCCTCAAATCCACGTGTACACTTTTGGCGCCAAAAGTGTTTTAAACGGATGAGATCAAATTCTACAATTCAAGGGTCAAGATTGAAAGAAAAGACTTAGGAGTGGTCTCCAAGGATACTGAGACTATAAAAGAAGAAAAAGAAGCAGAGGAACAGCTACCTTGGCTTAAGCCATTGTCACACTATGGATTAGCCATAGTCTTTACTGTTTAATTTATTTATCATGTCATTTACAAGCTTTAATAGTGTAATGAATCTCAAATTAGTGTAATGGAACTGCTTTCGTTTAATACAAGTCTCTTTTAAATTTCATGTTTTCATAATTGTCTTTAGTTTCATGTCATTTACATTTCCTTGTTGTTTGTAGTTGATTATATGGACTCTATAGGTCACATAAGCCCCGACAAAGCTTGTTTAAGCTTTTAGAAACCTAAATCGACTTAGTCTTTATAAAACCAATAATCACTAAAATAGAAAATAAATAATGTGTTCATGGTGATACCGCTTGGAGCTTGGAATTTAATGGATGGCTATGGTTTAGGGCTTCATGGGAAGTCAGGATAGTTAGTGTTCATTGGTTCCATGATCTCACTTTGATCACTTGTAAGCAATTTCTTCCATTTCGCATTTCTAATTTTCGGTTTTAATCGTCTTGATTTTCATATTTTCATGTTTCGTGTTATTATGTAGTGATATTATAGCTTTAAATCGGTTGTTATGTTTTGGAATTTGGTTATGCTTAAATTTCCATTTTGACTGTCTCATATGCTTGATTTTTGATAATCATGGTTTAAACCTTGTGTGACTACTTGTTTAAGCTTTAAAGGTTCTAATTTAACGATGAAGGCCCTGGATTTGATAAAATTGGTGTATTCATCCTATGTAATGAAAAGCTTAGTTAAATTCCATTTAAGGATTGTTTGGTTTTGATAGATGATCCGAGTTACAGGTATGTATGGTGTTTTCTTGATTGATGTATGCCTTATATGACTAAAGTGACTCAATGAAACATTAACTTAAGAGTATAGCATGGTAAATAGTCAAAATCACATTTGATTGTTTCATTATGAGTATTTTGAAGTTGTCACAACCTTAAATCTTGCTAATGTGTTTTAAGTTGTTCTTACTTGTTTATTTCATGTTATTGTATCATATTATATCATCATTAGTTGTTAAATTCATATCAAAGTTGATCAAAGTCAACTTTAATCACAAACTTAAAAAGTCAAATTTCTCAAATAGCTGTTTTTGAATAAAAGTTAGAATTTTATTGTGTATTCAATATTTAGATTTAGCTTATATGCTTCTAGGATATTAATATATAGCTGTTTAACTTAATTAGAGAAATAGTAGCTCATAATCACTTAGCTTATTTACTGCTTATTTGTTAATATCTTTTTAGTCCTTGTCTGAAATCATGCCCTGTGCACGGCTTATGCTGTCAAGTTCATAAGCTTGCATAAGCTTCATGACTTGACCCTAGCTTGTGTACTTTACTGTTTTGTGTAGCCCTTGTGGCCTTTTTAGTATCTATAAGCTTGTTTTTACATATTTAGCTTATTTGCATAGCTTAATCACCCACCTTTTTGTTACCAATCAACTCACTTCACTGAAGCAAACAGTGAAGTGAGCTGATATTCCAAAGCTCTTAACAAGCTCCTCAGTAGACTTGAGCTTGTGATTCTTGGCTTTGTTAGAAGCTAAGCTATCCAACTCAAGGTCTCAGGAAGAGTTGAGCTTGTTGAGGCTTATTTGATAGGTAATTTAGAAGCTTGTATGTTTGCTCATTCAAAACAATGGATGCTTATGGGTCCATTTACACCATTCCTTCAAGCTCCTATAAGCTCTTGATAGGTCATAAGCTTGTGAAGCTTGGTTTTCATGAAGCCTAGCAACCCAGTATGAGATCCATTGCTTAATTTTTATGTTGTAGCTCATTAAGTAGGGTCTGCAACATACTTTTATTTGTCCCATTTCACGTGCACTTAGCTTATACCATCACACTCGTGAAATGGGAGACTTTTCATAAGCTTCCTACAAGCTCACTAGTGGATCCCACTAGGTGAGCTTGGGCTTTTTGAAAAGCCTACCAGAACATCTTGCAGCTTTAACTTCTTATTTGGCTTTTGAAGCTTATTTAATAAGCTTAAATTGCCCAAACATTTGACTGCAGGGGGTGTTTGGATATGTAGTGCACTGGAAGTGCTTATTTGCTTATTTCAAGCTTATTTGCCAATTCCAGTGTACAAGCTTGTATATTCTAGTCCATTACATGTACATACATATTTTTATTCTTAGTTTACACTATATAGCTTATTTCAAGCTTATTTTAAGCTTGAGTTCCAACAGCTAAGCCAAAAGCTTAACTGTTGGACTCATAAGCTTATAATATACTTATTTTCAAGTTTGTAAAGTTCTCTTTTCATTAAACATGTATAATCTCAAGTACTTATTTAGTTCGGAAAAAGAAAAACCAATAAGACCCTTTAACCATAAGTGCTAGCTTCTATTTAGGAGTTTGAGCTTATTTGGCCAACTGTTGTGGAAATAAGCTGCCACAGAGCTTATTTCCAAGTTTTGGATAAGTTGGTTTTGTTAAAGTTCCATATTTTTACTTAATGTACAGTTTTGTAAAAAGAAAATCAAAAAAAAAAAAAAAATGTTTGACAAAAAGGGGGTAGGCAGGCGCGAACCTGAGACCTCCCCCTTATGAGAGTGATAGTGTGTACCTGGATACCATGCGCCCTTGGGTCTTGTCTTGGTTGAATCTTGCACAATCTATTACTTAAACTTCCTTGTCCAAATAAGCTTATCTGAGCTTATTCCCTTATTTCTAGCTTATTCTTAGTAGCTTTTTCGGTTTTGTATTTTTTATAAAGTGTATTAGTATTAAGTATTTTACGTAAAAGTTTGATTTTTCTCATTAGTTTTAGTATTTTAAACATTTAATTAGTGTTTTTAGTAATTAATTCATAATAAAAATATAAAAGTCAAAAATATAATTCTTTTTCAAAATTTTCTTTTGTCATTTAGTACGTAAGAAAATTGATTTTACACTCGTAGGACTTTTATTTCATAAATTTTACGTTTTTGCTTGCGCTCCAGCATAATTTTTATTAATAACGCTCGTTTTCATTTTAAATCTAGTTTTTAGATAATTTGAGTTTACGTTTTAGTTAAAATAGTTTATTTAAGTTATTTTATTTTATAAAATCACAAAAACATCAATTGTAAATATAGTGATAGCGTTTATTTAATATATTTTAACTTTTTAATTTTCTTAATTTGCATTTAAGTCGCTAAGACATGCAAATCCCTACTATAGTTATAATCATTTTGTTTTTATACGTTTACGTTTAATTTAAAGTTAAACGTACGTTTGTATATCTTTTACGTTTTTTAGGTTTCTGATTGTACGTTTCTTAATTGAACTAGCTGTGACAGAGCTATTACTATTCACATTCAGTGTTAGTCAATCAGATTCCTGATCTTTCTATACTATATTATTTTCAACAAATCACAAGTCATTGTATTCAGGATATCACGCCTCACCAGGACATAAACGATCCAAGGATATTTTAATCCTTGGTAGCGTGTATTCTCTCCATTTGTCGCCGCTTTTATCATCTGTTACGGTTGACCGTACACAAGCGGTTGATTAGTGTGACGGAGAAATAAAAGAAGGTAGTTCGGGAGAAATCAAAGATGTCATGCAATAGGTTATGGGTCATGGACTTTGGATTATACCTAACTACATTCAATGTATTTGGTCAATGGGTCAAATACTTAAGTTTCTACACATTTATATTAGTCATTATAATATATACTAGTTATGTATATATTTACCCAATATGTAAACACTAGTTGTTGTATAAAATCACTTATACTTGTTTTAGTGTTTTATGTGAAAACGTAAGTGTGTTTAGAAAACTATTGGCTCAAACCTTTTACGTATTTTATTTGTTTTGTTAAAATGATTTTACCTTTGTTATCGACAAAACATTAGAAGATCGTAAAATATAAATAAACGTTTTTACGGCTTATTTGTATTAACAATCTCCCTTTTGTTGATGACAAAACATAAAATTATTTTAAGGAAAAACTAAAATTGTAAAAGTTTGAATTGTAGTTTTACTTTTTCTCCCCTTTTGTCAAAACAAAAGAGATTCGAAGTAAACTAACACATAGTTTTTAAGAAAACATGTGAAAAGAAAGAATAAAGAGCAAGTATTTGGAATGATTCTCGTCTTAACTCCTCTTGACGAGTCCATCCCTTTGTGAGGCGTCAAGTAAATAAACAACTACTAAGCTAATTCATTGCAACTATGTTTGCAAGTGGTTTCGCTCTTAGCGACGATAATGCTCCCCCTAGATAATTGCATTTTGCAAAGGGACGTCATGAAATGTAATCCTAATATTGCAAATGATCTTGCAACGTAATGTTTTGACACAAAGCTCCCCCTAGCTTTAGAGTGTCAAAGTCTTCATGTGTAAATTGAACAACTACAAAACAAAGGTTAGAAAACAAGTATATAATGCAAAATTTCCTGTAAATATGATTCAAGTTAGTCGAGAGCTAGTTTTCGTTGTACGGATCCCACGGTTCCTCCTGGAGGATCCGTCTAAGCATATTGGAGGGATCCGTCTGTCTGAAAATAGAATTCAGCCAATGGTGATGTAACAAATGATGTTAGCAAGAACGTGAGATATGTATTCAAGCAACAAACATATACTCAAAGAAATATGGCATATAATATTTCATTCAATAAAACGTAAGAGATGATCTACAAATCTCTAAAAACTAAGAGAATGATTTAGCCATGTACTACATTTTCTACTAACACTAATAAATGACCAACACTTAAAAAGCATCAATGTGCTTGAGTCTAAGGATGAGTAGACTTATTGATTTGGTCCAATCTTTCAAGAAGATGATTAAACATGAAATGTATCTCATTCCGTACTTCTTGAACAAGTCCTTTGGTAATTAGACAATGAGATCAATTATTGTCTTGATTAGGAACCGAAGAATATTGGATGTTTTGAGGAGGTTCTACAACTGATGTTGGGGTACATTGAGCAATGTAGGATGAAGTTCTACTAAGAACGAAGGTGGTGGTAATGGAAATATCTCCATATGATCAAGTCCTTGGTGGTTCCTTGTTTCCAACGGTGGACTAGTTGGTGATGTAGATGGTTCCCTATTTAACGAGAAGGTTGGTGAGTGGGAAGTTCTCGGTGGTGTTTGGCATTGGTAGTTTTGTGGGAACAATCCTTTTGGGGATTGGTTTGATAGGTTGAGTTGGTGGAGGAGAAATCCTAGCATTTGTGGATTTAACGGGAGATGACTCGGTTGAGGAAATTTCGTGTACAACACGAGCAATTTTCTTGGGTGGTCCTTTGGTGGATGAGTTACCACTAGGAGCTTTCCTCATGATGAGATGAAAAAAGGTTTGTAAAGGTTTCTAAGTCTTGAGAATGAGGATGAAGATGATAACTTTAGGAGTCTTAACAATGTGTTTTATAAAGAAAGGATTTGGCAAGTGCATTCAAGACTTAAGCCACTAAGATCCCTTGGAATGTGATGATTAGCATGCACAAGAGTCAACTTTGAGTTGTACTAATTAGGATCTTATTTAAGATAAGATGGAGTGTTCAAGTTAGCAAGATGAGCTTGAAATGATTATTTTAGCTAGGATTGACATGAATCATCACCGGATCCCACGGTTCCTCCAATGAGGGATCCGTCTAGGCTAAACCTAGGGATCCGGCTCTCAGCAGCTAGGAAAGGACAAAAGTGATGTTTGTAGGTCTAATGCCTATACCTTTTTTCGTGTTTCAGTCCTCCTAAGTGTCTTAAATGAAAGAGTACTTAAATGCTCAATGGCAATGAGTGATGTAGCTAATGATTGCTTTTATGCAAGAAATTGGATCTTTTAAGAGTACCAGTAAATGACCAAAGGTGTCACTAAAGACTTGAGGGTGTCCAATGGAGCTAAATGATCCTAGAGACCATATAGTAACTTAAGATAATTTTGGAAAATATCTTAAAAGTTATAGGAAATGGAGAAACTAGTATTTGACCCATTTTGAGGTAGGGATGACTAAAATCAATTTACTAAAATTGAGAGATTTATAAAACTAGATGTGTTGACATGTGTGAGATGATGTGTGAGTATAAAAGCGGAAGAATGATGAGTTTTGGTGAAATGATAAATTAAAAACACCTTGAATGTGATCCTAAGTTAGCTATGAGTGAGTGTGAGACCTACTGAGCTTGAGGAAGACTTAAGTGACCCTAAAATATCATGTTTAACTAGTCCAATAAAGTCTGGAAGGTTGTATTGATGCAAGCAAGCTAAACATGCACCTCTGTCCACCCGGATCCCACGGATCCTTCACTTGAGGGATCCGGCTAGTTATAACTAGGGGATCCGACATCTGAGACAGATTTTCTTAATAGAATGGTTGCAATATTTTGCTTTAGGTATCGAATTTTGAAACTAATGATTTCTACAGCAAGCATACATGTATGTAAGTAAAGCATAGCAATGAGAGCATGTAAGAATGACACATAAGAAAAATGAGATTGAGCTTACAACTAACACACAGGTTTATCAAACTTTAGCAAGCGCTATTCAAGAGGCTCAAAACAGATTTATGATCTAGATTAGTAAATCTTTTGTATTAAAAATGGCGTGTTAGGTATGTGTCAAGAAAGAACAGAGTACATGATGGTGTTCAAGACACTAGAGTTGTGAGGTGCCAGTTCAGGACAATCCTAGACTTCATTTAGATCTAGAAGGTGGATTTGTTGTTTGTGGAGATGAGGGAATTGTTTAGAAGGTTGTTTTGGTCAACGGAAGCAATGAGCTATGTATCGTCATTACGGATGGTGATTAACATACAATGAACTTCATCCATAAAGTCATGTAGCTCTTCTCGATCAAAGCAAGATAATCGCTTGATGAGGCAAATGGTTGTGATTAACTAAAAGAAATATTAATTTTACAACTTGTTTGATTTGTAATCCTAAGACAATGCAAAGTATCTCCGTTGTAAACTTACTTTAGGAAAACATAGGAGTACAAATTTCTCAAGTGCGAGAATGAATATGAGACTATTACTAGCGGTGCTCAATTATGGCTAAACACGACCATTTTTACGGGCAATTCCACATACCCAACTTCTATCAAGGAAGCAATTCAACCGTTAGGTCAAATTGAGTCTCTAGTACAATAAGTTCTCCAGTATTCATTCTCAAGTTAGGAAAATTTAAATTCCTACAATTGCCTATCGAAGAGTGACAATGATGATACTTTGCTTTGTTTTATTAATATTAAGCCCGATGCGAATGCATAACAACTAAGGTGACAAAGGTTTCATAAAAAAAATTAAACGTGTCCATATGGTGAACAAAAATGGTAGGATGAGCTAGTTCAACATATGTTGTTGGAAGGCTCAAGTTTGAATTTTCGGATATGAACAATTATATTTGCGTTGCAAAATAATTTACTTGAGTATATCGGATGAAATAATCAAGTTTTCAATCCTACTATGAAGCTTGGAAAGCGATCATGAAAAGGAAAACGGGAGAGTACACCATCAACACAAGTGTAGGTTATGATCCGATGTACATTCTTGTTGTTTTTAGAAAACGACACAAGAAAATATGAAATCAAGAAATCATATAAGCACATAAACCATTTATGTTGCACACATGACAAACTCAACTAGACGCCATTTAGAATATTACATGATTTAAAAATTTTCAACTTATATGATGTATCTAAGTATTTAAACTAACATTTTCGACACAACTAGATGTTATCCCAAACACTCCTTCAAATAGCACATTGATTAGTAGAATATTACTAAATTGACAAACAAGAGAATGAATAGCAAGGTAAGGAAACCACATATGTTATTCAATCAAACAATCACAAAAGCTATTTGAGATAAGCAAATAATCAAGTAATGCAAGGTAAGACAATTTATCATTTAGCATAGCATACGAAAGTTCTTTTCATCGCTTTGTTTTAAATATAAACATGTATACCAAGCTTGATTAGTTTCTTTTATAAAAACCTTAATTTGAAAAGAGGACACATTGTTATTCAAAGATTAAAACATCCGTCTCCAATTAGATCAAAAGTTTGTGCTAAATTTATGACCGAAAAATGACTTTCTATAATAAATCAATGATTCTGTAAATTTTTGTTTTGAATCAGTTTATGAAATCATTTTTAAATGAAAGTAGACTCAAATACCTTTAAAACGATAGGTGGCACGACTTCTACGGACTTACGGTTAATTAGTTATGAATTTTTGAAATTTAACCAAAATTTGTCCTCTGTTGCACGGATCCGACGGATCCCTTCCATAAAGGGATCCGTGGATCTGACACAGATTCACAAAAATACATATTTTGACCCGACAAAAAGGTTTAACCTTTGTAGACTTTTTAATGAGGTTGTATTACCCATTCCAATCTTTATTCAAGCTTGAATGAGCATATATCAAACACAAAACTTTAAAGAAAAAGAATCACTAAAACACTTTTCATATTATGCTTATTATAAGATAGAAGCATATATCACCATTTTATTCACACGCAATTTATCACGTCTTTGACCAATAATTGTAACTAGGAGAACATACCTTTGCTATATTCCCTTTTTATGGTTTTAGAAACCATAGACGCTAAGTACTTCATGATCTCCTAAGATGCCCAAATCCTTTGCTATGTAGATTTCTCAAAAGAAAATGTTAGAATGATCTATCACTATCCAACATCTAAAGAATAATGATTTCTAAAAACATGACTTTTTGTTTTAAGAAATTCCCTTATTTGTAGTTTTCAAACATACACGGATCGTATCAAGTTTTCAAAGTACAATATACTTTAAAAGACTTGGTAACGAAGCCCTGATGCCAATTGTTGAAAACTAGAAGGGGGGGGGGTTGAATAGTTTTACCAATTTAAAACTTCTTTTTAAATATTTAGATCGACTTATGTCAATCTATTTGGATATGTATGTTGGACGTTGATAGATAGATATATAAAAGTGTAATGAAAGATAAAGAGTAAGAAGCACATAACCATGACACGAGTATTTATAGTGGTTCGGCTACAAGGACACCTTCCTTGCCCTACTCCACTCCCCAAGTCACCTACTCGAGAGTTCTTAATCACTACACGACACCAACTCCTTATGGCGGAGAAGCCTTCACAACGTCGCCTACTCTTTTTCGTGTACTAGGCTAACCACCGGGTTCTTTCACACCAAGGTGAACCACACCTACCACAACGTCGTCTACCCTTTATCCTGTACTAGGCTAAGTACCGAGTTCCATTACAATGGAGGAACTACTACCCAACACTACACCAATCCTAATCCTAAAGGAGACCAACTCCTTATTACAACACCATCAAGGATATCAACATCCTTGAATATAAACCAATCACTATATGTATAAAGATGCACCTCATCGATTATACGACCTAGGCATTCTTCACTAATGCCACTTGATTTGATTCATAGGCATCCTTCACTAATGCCTTTGACATAACGCTTGGCACCTTTCACTAATGACTTCGTCTTGACACCTTTAGCATTCTTCACTAATGCTTTTGACACGGACGTTAAGCACCTTTCACTAATGTTTTCGTCTTGACTCTTTCGGCATCCTTCACTAATGCCTTCAACACAACACATCTAAGTAGAAAGAAAAGAACCATCAACAAGAGGACTTCAGTAGTCTTGATGATGAGGAAGTATGGCAACTCATGGACTTGAGCTTGCTTGACTTCAAAGGTGGTGATCTCGCCTATAAGAGGAACCTAGAGGATCACACAAAAACAAAACTACAAATATAGATCACTTGGATCTGTGGTTAGAGAGTTTTAACTCAAGGAGAAAGTATGTGAGAAAGGGTGAGAAACAATGAAGAAATGGCTCACTATTTATAGAGAGAAAACAACTATTGTTCCACGGATCCCTCACTGGGGATCCGTCCGATATTATTGGGGATCCGGACGCTCCCTTTTGCCCATGGGTCATGGGTTATGGGTCATAAGTAGATTCAATGTATCTACAAGATGCAATGCATCTAGTCCATGGTTCATGGGTTAAAACCATGGGTTATGGATTAAAACCATGGGTCATGGGTATCCAAGTAGATACAATGTATCCATAAGATGCAATGCAACTAGTCTATATATGACTTAAGCATGATGTCATGCAATGGGTTATGGGTCATGGACTTTGGATTATACCTAACTACATTCAATGTATTTGGTCAATGGGTCAAATACTTAAGTTTCTACCCATTTATATTACTCATTATAATATATACTAGTTATATATTTACCCAATATGTAAACACTAGTTGTTGTACATATGTATTACAAAATCAAAAAATCATTTATACTTGTTTTAGTGTTTTATGTGAAAACGTAAGTGTGTTAGAAAACTATTGGCTCAAACCTTTTACGTATTTTATTTGTTTCGTTAAAATGATTTTACGTTTGTTATCGATAAAACATTAGAAGATCGTAAAATATAAATAAACATTTTTACGACTTATTTGTATTAACATTTCGGTTAAATAAAATAAAATGATAACTAAACTAATTAATCAATTAAAAATCTCAATTTATGTTTTATATCCACGTAATTATAATATTAAAATTAATTAAAATAACTAGAAAGCAAATAAAAGAAATAATCATCTATGATTCTAATAACATGATTCTAATGTGGCAATATGTAATATCAGATTTTACTAGTGGCTCTTATATGGCATAAATCCAATTTTGTTTGAGTCATGATTCGCACATTCCACAAAGTTATTTGTACACTCAAATTTATGATTTTTTGACATTTATACCCTTACATCACTATTATTCATTTTCACTCATGTAAGAGTATAAATGTCAATATATCATAAATTAGAGTGTGCAAATAAATTTGTGGAGTGTGCAAATCATCACTCATTTTGTTTCTTGAAATCTACACCTATCATTTCTAGTTGATTAATCCTAAGTATATAGATATTAACTAACTAAATTTTAGTCACTAAGTCCGCCAACTACCTTATATGAGTTTGTTAATGTTAATTCCTTAACATCTAACGCCTATAAGCAATCACATATAGTTGTTGTCTTGCACTTTTTAATTTGAGTTATCATCTACGCTAGGCTAATGGTAATAGCACCGGCAACTAAGTGTAATTGGTTGTCCTATAGTCGATCAAATAACTTAGTTTTTAGTTTTTAACCTAATCGCTAACTTATTATTAATTAGATGATTATAACAAATACCAAAGCACAAGGATCTATGATAAAATATCAAATAAAATCACAAATTAAACGACAATATCATATCATACAAATCATAAATTCATAAACGAGGCTAACACAATTAGTGTTTAACCTAAAATCATGTTTGAGTATGCATAAACAATAAAAACTTCAAAGATAATGAAAGTCATAGTGTTAAATAATTGAACCAAATTAAACTAATAATGTTGATGGATTTGGTCTTCTTCCTTGGGTTGCAACTTGAAAGTGGTAGATTCTTCTTTGGTAAAACCCGACTCGACTTCGGAGTGTAAGTTGTATAATGGACGAGTTTAGGATTGTATTTATAATTTTTCCTGGGCTCTTCCCCTTTACGTGGTAGAGGCTTACTGTAAAACCTGAAAATTTAAAATCCGAATAAAGACTAAAATACCCTTGGAACTGGAATTTATAAAATACGTAAAATATATTTATGACACTTAAAGAGATTTAAAGATTAACTTGCGAATATTTAAAAACCTAACTAAAATATATTACGTAATTGATTTTGGTACGACGAAGAGTTAAAGTTTCGAAGATGATTTGGGTCGCGTTTGTTTAATTCGTGAGCCTAGGGCCGAAGCCCATTTGGTGCGTGTGATGGTGTGACCGGTTGGACCAAACCCAAACCCAAACCCAATTACTTTCCTAGTTAAACTCAAATACTACAACTATATATACCATACATAATCATAAGTTTGGAACCCTAGTTATTTTGCTCTCTTTTCTTTTCTTCCTTTGCTCGGCGAGACTCACAAACACACCTTGGTGTTGATTTTGTAACCAAGTTAAGGTATATTGTTTATTTGTCTTCCTTTAACGTTACCTTACTTGTTTATGTCAAGTTATATTTTGTTTCGTCGCGTTTTCTTTGTTTTCTTTTGTGGCGGAGGTATAAAGCAAAACCAAGACAAACCCTAACTAATTTAACCTAGTAACTAATTAAGAGTTGGATACGTAAGATGTAATATGGGATCGAGTCATGTTTGTGTTTATTTAATGAGGGCCGAAACATATATATTAGGACCGAACTATGTTTAACTTTCGAATAAGGTGTATAAGCTTAATAACTTGAATATGTGAAGTAAGAAGATGAGCTAAGATTAGTGTTGAACCCTAATATGCGAAAACCCTAATAACCGAAATATGTATATGAGATTTGGAGATGCATTACTTAAGTAAAGGTTATGTTAAATATAAACCTAATTTGATATGTTAATTTAATAAGTTATGCTAAACCCTAATAGAGTAAATGCGTAATTAATACAAGTAATAAGTAAATTATATGTCACATAAAATCATAAACATATACGTTGAAACATAAAAAGGAAAGATTATTTTGTGACGTGTTAGGTTAAGTAACTAGTCATTAAAAGGCGTAACATGTTAGTGCATATACATTAATGAGACATTAAAGAATGAGAAACCCTAAACTTTAACAAAAGACTTATAAACCCTAATTTACGATATTAATATTAAAACATTTAAGTCTCATTTAATTATGGAAACCTAAAATATTAAAGGATCATTTTGTGAATATGGAATCATTAATAATATATACGACATTAATGTATATAGGTTACGTGAAGAAGGAGTAATTCTTTGCTTCCTGTTTGACTTTTGATCTTTTGCTTTTGAATAAGGTGCGGATATTCGACCTTTTCGATAAAGGTTTCGTATGAAGTTTCTTTTGTTTTCATATTAGGATTTCCTAAACCTTTGCTATGAACCCTAATGTGTCTATTTGAGTTGTTGCTTATCTCGAACTTTGATTTTGAATCATAAACCATTTGATTTTGAACTATATGATATGAAGACTTTGATTTTGAAAACATGATTAAACATTTGATAAAATATGATCTATATCGAGTTATGACATTCTTATTTGAACTCTGATAGTATGACACCCGAGCCAATTTTAACTAGTCATGGGGGTTCCATGTCCGTGTCAACAAATGCACTTCGACATGACTCTAGGGCGATAGAGTGATGTTACGCCACGTCCCTTATCTCATTATCTGTATGAGCTCAATTTGAATTATATTATGAATATTTGTGCGTAGGCGTATGGATGCATCCTAGATCATTATATGCCATATATTATCGTTATATGTTATTTGTTATCGATGATTGATCTGCGTGCATGCACGTCCTTCATAACTCGGTAGGTCTCCCTACAAATATGTTGCCTTATGTGATTATGATATGTTTACGATATGGCATATGTTACGGGCTTGAGGTAGTTAGCTATAAAACTTATTACGATATTCGAATTATCTTTTGAAAAGACTATGATTTCACTATCTTTCTTTTACTTTATTTCGTATTTGTTCTCGTTTCGTATTCGCTTTGCTTGTATATCATTCACTGGGCTTTTGAAGCTCGGTAGCACTTTCTTTTCTTCATGGCGGTATCTAAGCATTGGGCTGAGTATTGCTTTGGGATGAGTCTTGAGTGGACTTACCTTAGAGATTTAGCTTTGATCTTATGATACCATTTAGACTTATGTTTTAGACATTTCATTTGGAGTTATTTTTCCGCTGGGACCTATGTATTGATGTCTTTTGACTTGGATTATTTCCATATTTATGTTAAAGATTTCTTTTGGTTTATATGTTTGCTTTGATATGACACCATTACTTGTGATTCCTTTACCCTTGTGGGGTCGGGGCGTTACAATTTATGGCATCGAGCCTGTGTTTACGACTTGTAGTCGGGACACGTGACGTATGGAGCCTAGGGTTTGAGACTTTAGAGTTTAGGATTTGACTGTGAGGATTTGGGTAGACTTTAGGATTCCTTGTACTTCCATTTCGTATATCACCTTTGTTCATTTTGCTAATCGTTTAGATGGTTCGAACTCGTACTCTTTGGTGGCGCGGATGGAGCGATGATCTTTGTTAACATGGATGCTGCGATTGCGAATGCTCTCAACTCTCTTTTCCTGGTTTGACTACACGAGATGATGGGCGGTGATCAACAACATTCGTAACGAGAATGGTGCTTGGGTAGTGGTGGAGGAAATCAACCGTCGGTATTCATACTTGGCTCGGCGTTTGATGGTGAAGCCTCTTTCGTTTAACCTTCTTGCTACTCCCTCCGAGGTCAAGACCGGATCACTCATATTGAGAATTTGTTTGAAGTCTTGGGTTGTGGAGATGGATTTAAGACTCGTTTGGCTTCATTCAAATTGGAAGGTGATGCTTTGAGTTGGTGGAAAGCATTGAAACAAGCAAGAGGAGGTGGCGCTTTTCTTTGTGACTTGTACTTGGTGAGTTTGGACTATCTTCTATAACCGTTACTTCACGATCTTTGACGACAAAGGTATGAGAGGACTATCAGGCGATCTACCGGTTTGATCATGAGAACTCTAACGAGTACATGAGTAGGTTTATGAGGTTGGTGAGTTTTGTTGGAGTGATTCTTTGGAGATGGTAGGCGTCAAGCTAAGCACTTCAAGTGGGACCGAAGAAGTGGGTGTTGGACCGATTGCTTAATATTGAGTATGAGAATGTGTCGACTGCAATGACGCAGACTCGTAACATTGAGATCTTTCATGAGGTTTCGGGTTCTAACAAGCGTAATCGCGATGGTGATCGGATTCAAGGTAGGACTCAAGGTAATAACTATAAGGAAACTACGGTAGGAGTTATGAGACGAGGTCAAGATAATAGAAATCTTTGGTAGGAATGGAAGTGATCGTCGAACCAAGGTAACAATAACCGCGTTTTAACGAGGATCACCGACGAGGATCGAATCGGTCGTGCTTCAGGATCTTATAATCGTGCAGAGGACGGTGAAGTTTTGCCACCCCACCTATTTGTACTACTTGTGGAAAGGCTCATCGAGGCGGTGTTTCAAGGCCACTGGTGGATGTTTTGGTTGTGGTTCCACTACTCACAAGATTAAAGATTGTCCTAAGAAGAATCCGCAGTTCGAAACTACATCAAACCGCCGACTACTCTTGGGCGTGTCTATGCTACTACTCGTGTCGTGCGGAGCGCACTTGAGTACCATTACGGGCACTCTTTTCATTGATGATTTTCTTGTCTTCGTTTTATTTGATCTTGGCGCCACACACTCCATTATATCTATCACATCGCTAAGAAACTTAATATGAAGCCCAAACCGTTAACAAATCACTTATCGATTTCTCGCCTATGAAAAATCATGTGATCATTGATCATAATCGTTAAGTGTCCTCTTCGTTTTGATGATCGTATTCGCTTTGCAAATCTGTATCCTCTCAATATGGTCGACTTTGATATCATTCTAGGCATGGATTGGTTGGCTTACCATAGAGCTTCAATCGATCGCCATGCTAGAACGGTGATCTTTGGAGCGTAAAACATCTGAATTCGTTTATCATGGTTCTCAACCCTTAAGTGCATTAAGCTCATTTCCGCTATGAAGGCACGGATCATGATTGCTCATGGGTGCCAAGGTTTTCTAGCCTCTGTTAATGACACATCTTTGGAGAGTCCTAACATTGCAAGTCTTCGGTTGTTTGCGAATTTCTTGACGTTTTCCGGATGAACTCCTGGACTTCCCACTCGAGAAGTTGAGTTTAGCATTGAGTTAATTCACGGTCTTGAACCGATTTGAAGGCTCCGTATCGTATGGCACTGTAGAAGCGAAGGAGTTGAAGGAACAAGCGCAAGAGATGATAGAAAGTGGATTTATTAGCCTAGTGTTTCTCCATGGGGTGCACTGTCTTGTTTGTGAAGAAGAAGGATGGAAGCATGCGCCTATGTATCGACTATCGTGAACTCAATCATATTACTATTCGTAACCGTTATCCTTTGCAGCGTATAGATGATTTGTTTGATCAAGCGCAAGGAGCTAAGTTCTTTTGAAGATTGACACGAGGTCAGCTACCATCGATTACGTGTGAGGAGCAAGATGTTCCTAAGACCGCGTTCGTACCGGATATGGTCATTCACAATTTCTCGTTATGCCTTTTGGTTTGACCAATGCTTTCTTGTGTTTATGGACACGATGAATCGTGTTTTCCATGAGTTTCTCGACAAGTTCGTGATTGTTTTCATCGGCGACATGTTGGTTTACTCTAAGTCGAAGAAGAGCATGAAGAACATCTTGGATAGTTTTGGAGATTTTGAGGAAGAAGAAGTTGTCGCCAAATTTTGAAGTGCGAATTTTGGTTGAGACAAGTTGCTTTCCTTGGTCATATCATATCGGTGATGGTATTACCATGGATCCGTCTAAAGTTGAGGCTATCACTAAATGGCCAAGACCTCGACGATGGCGAGGTCGAGTTTTCTTGGACTTCTTTGGTTACTATAGACGTTTTGTTGAAGGTTCTCTCGCTTAGCTCTACCCCTAACCCAACCGATGAGGAAAGGTGAAAAGTTTGTATGGACGGATGAGCGAGAGAAGAGTTTTGAAGAATTGAAGCGGAGATTGGTGTCGGCTCCTATTTTGACTCTTCCAGCTGGTTCGAGAGGATTTCAAATCTGATGCATCTAAGAAAGGATTAGGTTGTGTTTTGATGCAACATGGAAGGTAATAGCTTATGCTTCGAGGCGGCTAAAACCTTATGAGGAGAATTACCCAACTCATGATCTTGAGTTAGCTGCGGTGGTGTTTGCGTTGAAGATCCGGAGACATTACTTGTATGGAGGCGTGTGATATATTCATCGATCATAAGAGTCTCAAGTATATTTTCACCGAAGGAACTTAACATGAGACAAAGAAGATGGTTAGAACTTCTTAAGGATTATGACACCAACATTCGGTACCATCCGGGTAAGGCTAACGTGGTTCTTGACGACTTAGCGAAATCGTGCATTCTTGCGAGTATCAAGATTGAGCCTAGGATTTTGCGTGATTTAGAGAGTTTGGATGTTGAGTTGAGTGTACGAGGTTTTGATGGATCTTGGGCTAGTATGAAGGTGGAGTCGAACCTTATATCGCAAATTAAAGAAGCTCGAGAAAGATGTGTTTGTGGGCGTGGCGCAAAATGTTGAAGAAGGTAAGCGGACGGAGTTTAAGGTTGATAATAGCGGTATTGTATGGTATGGAGATAGGCTTTGTGTTCCCAATGATCGGTGCTTCGTGAGAAAGTTATGGTGAAGCTCATAGTTCTCCTTTCACTATTCATCTGGTTCTACCAAGATGTATAGGGATTTGAGCGATACTTTTGGTGGAGCGGTATGAAGCAAGATGTGGCGGCGTTTGTGTCGAAGTGTATGATTTGTCGTGAGTTAAGATTGAACATCGGAGGGCTAGTGGTTTGTTCTGACCATTGGAGATTCCAACATGGAAGTGGGATAAGATATCTATGGATTTTGTGTTGGATTACCTCTTACTAGGAAGAAGCATGATGCGATTTGGGTGGTTGTTGATCGACTAACCAAATCGCTCATTCTTGCCTGTCGAGGAAGGATTATGGTATTGGTAAAGCGCGGAGATTTTTGACAAGAGATCGTTAGACTTCATGGTACTCAGACATCTATTGTGTTCGATAGAGATCGCGTTTTACTTCTCGTTTCGGAAGGGTTTGCGTAAAGCTTGGGGTACTCGACTTAACTTTAGTACGGCATTTCATCCTCAAGCGGATGGTCGGTCCGAGAGGACTATCTGGACTTTAGAGGATATGCTAAGGGCTTGTGCTTTAGAATGGGTGGCAGTTGGGACGAATATTTGTGTTTAGTAGAGTTTGCTTATAACAACGGTTGGCATGCTAGCATTAAGGCGGCACCGTTTGAACTTCTTTATGGAAGGAAGTGTAGAGCACCTATTTGTTGGGATGAAGTAGGTGGCGTTTGATTGAAGGACCGGAAATGATCGAGATCACTAATGAGAAAGTAGGCGTGGCTAGAGAGAAATTGAAGGAAGCTAGGTCTCGTCGAGAAAAGTTATCTTGATAAGCATCGTCGTGATTTAGAATTTCGGGTTGGAGATCGTGTGTTTTGAAAGTTTCGCCGTTTAGAGGTGTGAAACGTTTTGGAATCAAGGGCAAGCTTAGTCCTCGATTTATTGGACCATTTGAGATTCGGAGCATTATAGGAGAAGTTTCGTATCGTTTGGCACTTCCGCCTCGGTTATCGCATGTTCATGGCGTTTTCATGTATCACTCCTGGGGATACAACTATCATCCGTTACACGTTGCTTCTTATCCGTTTGATCAAATTCAATCCGATATGTCTTTATCGAAGAACCGAAGCTATTCGGAAAGACAAGAAAGAGTTATGAGGAATAAAGTTATTCCATTCGTTAAGATCCTTTGGAAGAATCATCACGAGCGCGAGGCTACTTGGGAAACCGAGGAGTCGATGCGTGCAAGTTATCCTCATTTCTTTGAATAGTTTGGTATGTTCTCATTTCGTTTCGTTTCGTTTCGTTTCCTTTTCATTTCGTTTCATTCAATTTTCGAGGACGAAAATTTTTCTTTAGAGGGGAAGAATTGTAAAACCTGAAAATTTAAAATCCGAATAAAGACTAAAATACCATTGGAACTGGAATTTATAAAATACGTAAAATATATTTATGACACTTAAAGAGATTTAAAGATTAACTTGCGAATATTTAAAAACCTAACTAAAATATATTACGTAATTGATTTTGGTACGACGAAGAGTTAAAGTTTCGAAGATGATTTGGGTCGCGTTTGTTTAATTCGTGAGCCTAGGGCCGAAGCCCATTTGGTGCGTGTGATGGTGTGACCGGTTGGACCAAACCCAAACCCAAACCCAATTACTTTCCTAGTTAAACTCAAATACTACAACTATATATACCATACATAATCATAAGTTTGGAACCCTAGTTATTTTGCTCTCCTTTTCTTTTCTTCCTTTGCTCGGCCGAGACTCACAAACACACCCTTGGTGTTGATTTTGCTTAACCAAGTTAAGGTATATTGTTTATTTGTCTTCCTTTAACGTACCTTACTTGTTTATGTCAAGTTATATTTTGTTTCGTCGCGTTTTCTTTGTTTTCTTTTGTGGCCGAGAGGTATAAAGCAAAAACCAAGACAAACCCTAACTAATTTAACCTAGTAACTAATTAAGAGTTGGATACGTAAGATGTAATATGGGATCGAGTCATGTTTGTGTTTATTTAATGAGGGCCGAAACATATATATTAGGACCGAACTATGTTTAACTTTCGAATAAGGTGTATAAGCTTAATAACTTGAATATGTGAAGTAAGAAGATGAGCTAAGATTAGTGTTGAACCCTAATATGCGAAAACCCTAATAACCGAAATATGTATATGAGATTTGGAGATGCATTACTTAAGTAAAGGTTATGTTAAATATAAACCCTAATTTGATATGTTAATTTAATAAGTTATGCTAAACCCTAATAGAGTAAATGCGTAATTAATACGAGTAATAAGTAAATTATATGTCACATAAAATCATAAACATGTGCGTTGAAACATAAAAAGGAAAGATTATTTTGTGACGTGTTAGGTTAAGTAACTAGTCATTAAAAGGCGTAACATGTTAGTGCATATACATTAATGAGACATTAAAGAATGAGAAACCTAAACTTTAACAAAAGACTTATAAACCCTAATTTACGATATTAATATTAAAACATTTAAGTCTCATTTAATTATGGAAACCCTAAAATATTAAAGGATCATTTTGACGAATATGGAATCATTAATAATATATACGACATTAATGTATATAGGTTCTGTGAAGAAGGAGTAATTCTTTGCTTCCCTGTTTCGACTTTTGATCTTTTGCTTTTGAATAAGGTACGGATATTCTGACCTTTTCAGTAAAGGTTTCGTATGAAGTTTCTTTTTGTTTTCATATTAGGATTTCCTAAACCTTTGCTATGAACCCTAATGTGTCTATTTGAGCTGTTGCTTATACGAACTTTGATTTTGAATCATAAACCATTTGATTTTGAACTATATGATATGAAGACTTTGATTTTGAAAACATGATTAAACATTTGATAAAATATGATCTATGTCGGTTATGACATTCTTATTTGAACTACGATAGTATGACACCGAGCCAATTTTAACTAGTCATGGGGTTCCATGTCCGTGTCGACAAATGCACTTCGACATGACTCTAGGCGCGAGAGTGATGTTACGCCACGTCCCCTATCTCATTATCTGTATGAGCTCAATTTGAATTATATTATGAATATTTGTGCGTGGGGCGTATGGATGCATCCTAGATCCATTATATGCCATATATTATCATTATATGTTATTTGTTATCGATGATTGATCTTTGCGTGCATGCACGTCCTTCATAACTCTGGTAGGTCTCCTACAAATATGTTGCCTTATGTGATTATGATATGTTTACGATATGGCATATGTTACGGGCTTCGAGGTAGTTAGCTATAAAACTTATTACGATATTACAATTATCTTTTGAAAAGACTATGATTTCACTATCTTTCTTTTACTTTATTTCGTATTTGTTCTCGTTTCGTATTCGTTTTGCTTGTATATCATTCTCTTGGGCTTTTGAAGCTCACCGCACTTTCTTTTCTTCCATGGCGGTATCTAAGCATCGAGCTGGGTATTGCTTTGGGATGAGTCTTGAGTGGACTTACCTTAGAGATTTAGCTTTGATCTTATGATACCATTTAGACTTATGTTTTAGACATTTCATTTGAGTTATTTTTCATTTGGGACCTATGTATTGAAGTCTTTTGACTTGGATTATTTCCATATTTATGTTAAAGATTTCTTTTGGTTTATATGTTTGCTTTGATATGACACCATTACTTGTGATTCCTTTACCCTTGTGGGGTCGGGGCGTTACACTTACTTAGCTCTACTCCGTAGAGATCTTTCTAATTTTCCTTGGACGTCTTCACTTGTCTACGACGTAAAGACAAAAACCTCTCTACTCTGTAAAAGCTACGTCTAAATAACAGCAATGTCTTCATACACTCTACGGCGTAAAGACAAGAACGTCTCTGACGTAGAAGTATCGAATAGGAGTTTCTTCTTACTTCATATTGTCTCTGACGTAAAGACAAGAATCCTCTAAGCCGTAGAAACCTTGAATATAGATTTTCACCATTTTCTTCAAACTAAGTCCTTTTCCGTGTCTTTTCATTTTAATGTTTCATTCATTCCTATATGCAAATATAAATTAAGTATCAAATACATACAAAATGTGATAAAACAAAGCAAAAAATATAAATGTATAATATTGATAACTAAAAAATGATATTATTCGATGTTATCACTGTGCCTCTCAAAAATTAGCAAAAGCTGATAAAGAAGTTGGTGAGTTTCCTTCTCAATTGATGTAAAGGATGAATTACTTCATATGATAGGCTTAAATAACGGATAAAAGCAAGAACCCGTAACATTAGCTTATTAACCTATTTGGCTATTTCTTTTATTCCACGGTCTGTAAAACAAGAAAAAGAAGAAAAAAAAAATTTAAGTAACAGGCACTAACTAATATGAGTTTCAAGCATCAAGTCAATAAGTCAAAGTCAACAAGTCAACACACTTAATAACTGATTTTCAATTAGCATTTTTGGGCGGGAAAATCAGTTACTATCATTTCATTGTATAAATTCACTCCAATTGTACTCATTTACATTATCTTTGTAATTGTAAATTTTTCCTTTCTATCAATCTGTAACAACATATTTCTTAATAACAAATCATCAATTGGTCCAATACTCTCTTCTTTGTTCTTGAGTGTTCACTAATTGTTGAGATCTTTACCATTTCTATAAATAGAGATCTAAAGATCATATCAAGTGGTATCAGTAGCCTACAATTCTGCACTTATCCACCACACTTAACTGAATTCTATTCAAGATTCAGTTATTTTCATTAATTCTATTACACCACCCAATTCTTGATCTTCTGATCAACCACCATACTGACATAAATTTCGGTCACTCTAGACCATTTGCCCAATCACAAAACGTTCTTGATTACATTATGTTTCCATTTATCAAATACGTTTAGTTTAGGATTGTATAGTGGTCTCTTTTAGTGTAATTGAATCAGTGGTAATCACTTCTTGAAAGGAAAAAATGGTGCTCACTAGATCCAATGAGAATGTTGTTCATAACCAAGAAAGTGTTGTTTCTTTGTAGTGTCAAATGGCATATCTTATGAGAACTATGACTCAAATGGGAGATACTATTAGACTCTTGGAGAATAGAATCAATGGTGAAGGAACCAGTGAAGGTAATAGTCAAAGGAATGGCAGTTTTGGGACCTAAAACGGTAATCAACAGATGCAGTTCAGTAGGGTTACCAAGATTGAGTTTCCAAAATTTAGAGGTGGTGAAGATGTTAGAGGTTGGTTATTCAAGTGTGAATAGTTTTTTAAAGTGGACAACATTCATGATGACTGTTAATACAAATAAGCCGTAAAAACGTTTATTTATATTTTACGATCTTCTAATGTTTTGTCGATAACAAGCGTAAAATCATTTTAACGAAACAAATAAAATACGTAAATGGTTTGAGCCAATACTTTTCTAACAAACTTACGTTTTCACATAAAATACTAAAACAAGTATAAGTGATTTTATGATTTAGCTATACATATGTACAACAACTAGTGTTTACATATTGGGCAAATATATACATAACTAGTATGTATTATAATGGGTAAAAACTACAACCCATGGAACATATCCATAACCCATGGTATTGACCTATACCCATTTGACTAGATGCATTGCACCCATTAGGTACATTGTATCTAAAGAAATACCCATGGATCAACCTATAACCCCTGACCCACAACCAAAATACCCATGGGCAAAGAGGAGCGTCCCACGGATCCCTAGCATTACACTAGACAGATCCGCGAGGTGGGATCCATGTGATCCGTGGAGCAAGAGACATTTTCTCTCTATAAATAGTGAGCCATTTCTTCATTGTTTCTCACCCCTTTCTTACATACTTTCTCCTTGAGTTAAAACTCTCTAACCCCGGATCTAAGTGATCTATGTATGTAGTTTTGTTTTGTATGATTCTCTAGGTTCCTCTTAAAGGCGAGATTACCACCTTTGAAGTCAAGCAAGCTCAAGTCCATGAGTTGCCATGCTTCCTCATCATCAATACTGAAGTTATCTTGTTGATGGTTCTTTCTCTAAAGTGTAGTGTTGAAGACATTAGTGAAAGATGTCTCAAGTGTCAAGGCGAAGACATTGGTGAAGGGTGTCGATCGTCCGTATTGTAGGCATTAGTAAAGGGTGCCTAGAAGTTAAGTCACAAGACATTAGTGAAGGGTGTCTTGAAGATCTAGTCAAAGGCATTAGTGAAAAGTGCCTAAGGTGTACATTCGATATGGTGTGATTCAATGTACAAGATAGATTAGTATTGGGTCAAATGATATTGTTATCCTTGTTGATATTATAAGGAGTAGATCTCCTTTGGGGTTAGGTAATTGGTGTAGTGTTGGGTAGTAGTTCCTCCATTGTAATGGAACTCGGTATCTAGCCTAATCTGGGATAAAGGGTAAGCGAAGTTGTGATATGATTGGTTCTCCTTGGTGAAAAGGACCCGGTATCTAGCCTTGTCTTGGATAAAGTGTAGGCAACGTTGTGAAGGTTTCTCCACCATAAGGAGTCGGTGTTGTGTAGTGATTACAAACTCTCGAGTAGGTGACTCGGGGGTGGAGTAGGGCAAGGAAGGTGTCCTTGTAGCGAACCACTATAAATACTCGCGTTGTGGTTTTGTGCTTCTTACTCTTTATCTTTTCATTACATATTTATATTTCTATATGTTTGTTTATCAACATCCAACACACATCCAAAAATATTGACATAAGTCGATCTAAATAGTTTAAAACAAGTTTTAATTGGTAAAACTATTCAACCCCCCCCCCCTTCTAGTTTTTCCACAATTGGCATCAGAGCTTCGTTACCAAGTTTCTTAAAGTATATTGTACTTTAAAAACTTGATACGATCCGTGGTTAATTGAAAAATACAAAGAAGATCTTTCATAAAAACAAACACCATGTCTTTTAAAACTCATTGTTTGGATGTTGATTAGATGGTAACATTGTTTATTACTTACTATTCATTTAATTGCACTAATCTTCTTTGTCATGTTGCTTAGTTAAAGCTCATACCTACCAAGCCACAAGAATCGCTTGGTAACAAGAATATCTTCCCTAAGAAGGTATCTTAAACACAAAGGAGCCGGAATTGTCTATTGATATTTGTTGTATCATTTGTAAAGGCACTCCTAAGTGCATTAGAGGTATGCTTTTATCTCTAAATAACATTAGCTTGATAAATAAAGTATACTTACATAGGTATTTATATGATTATCTTTTGTGCATATTCATGTATTACATGTAGCTTCATTAGAAGCCTTTCACATACGTGTTACTTTTTCGTCTAAAGTCGTGGTTTATAAAACTTGTGTTTTATTTTATTTAATCAAAAATCATATCCTTCTAATAATAAAACAAAACACAAATCTCAAAATTCTTCCTTCCCATAAATCAAGTCAGTCCACTCTATAAAATCCCACTTTTCAAATCTTCCACTTTCAAAATTACCTCTCATTCAAAACTTCATCTTCCTCTTCATCTCATCTCATCTCAAACCAAAACCAAGAAGGTTCGTCATCAACATGGTTTACATCGCTCTCGTGCTCATCACCTTAACGCCATCGCTCTTGTGTTCCCTATGATGAAGTTCTCATACGAGACATATACTTTGTGTTGTTAATCTACATTGGGGTTATATACCCGATCCTTTGTATCATTCTTAGCATTAAAATGAAATATTACTAATATTCTAGTTTATCTAGTTTATTATCATAATGTGTTTATCATTTCTTTTGATTTATATCTTTAGTATTTTTTATACATTAGAAACCATTAATGCATGCTAAAAGAAAATGTAGGCTAATACACATATCTTGGTGTAATACTATAAAATCTAAAACCTATGTTTTATCAAAAATATGTTTACATTACTACTGATCCACGGATCCCAATAAGTATACTAGCCATATCCCTCATGAAAGGAACCGTGGGAACCGTCATACGAATAACGATTTTTCATGCAAATTAAAACCGCTTTCTTCTAAAGAAATGTTCCACTAGATTGTCAAACATCAAGTGAGTTAATTATCATTGTTAATAAAAATCTAGTAAAAGCGTTAGGTAATCATTGTCTTTTCCGTGTCGTCACATCCTATTAACTCTCCTTTTCTATAGGTTTCGCTATGTCGCATGAGTATGAGTTCGATTTTCACTCACTAGCGTCTACACTCTAACATCTCTCTTGAGCCAAACAAACACGGCAATCATATACGTGGGTTCAATAATCTCGAAACCCGTCACTTCTATGAAGGACGTATTATCGACACTCCTCTACAATACAAAGAAGGTATTAATACCTCCTTCCAAACCATAGGACTGGAATGTCTTCTCGAAATTAACGAGAAAATATGTCCAAGGTTTGTATTGCAATTCTTCCGTCAAGTTGAACTCGTTCGTAACGAGGATCGCTCTCTATTTCTTTGGTTTTGGATCAAAAACCAAAAGTTTGTTTTAACCCTTGGGCAATTTGCTCACATCCTTCGAATTCCAAAACATGGACAATGTGCTTTCACTGAAGATTGGTCTCTTGATTCTCTCTTCAACTTTCGTGAAGAAAATAGTCCATATTGTTCACACATACCTTCTCCGGAAGATTTGACTCGCATAGTATGCAAACCTCGATCCTATTACTCCGATACAAACATTATCTATACAAGGGATATCCGAGAAGAGTACAAGGCTCTCGCACTCATCCTACGTGAAAATGTTTGGAGTCTTAGGGGAAATCGAGAAATCCTTCCCGCTTGTTGTGCTCACATAATGTATTGTTTGCTAACACAACAACCATACAATCTCGCCTACTTCTTCGCATAAGGTAATTGTAAATCTTCAAGGCTCAAAGAACAAATTAATCCCTTATGGAATGTTCTTGACACGCCTTTATCATCACATCATGTACTTTCACCCTCAATTTCAAAGTCCGTTGTACGTACTTGTGAACAAGATGATGGAACCTCTTAACACATCTCTCATGAAGACTTTCTTCATTCCTGAATCGACAATAACTCATCAACCATTTGATGATCCTTCTAGCGAAAATGCTCAAGGAACTTATTCTTCTTTCAAATAGGATCAATCCTTATTATCCATGCTTTATCAATGTAATGTAATTTCCTTCATGAAATAAAACATCTTACATTTGATTTCTCTATTACATTAGTGTTAGAATCTCTTAGAAAAACACTAGCATTGAAATATGATGCATTATTCAAACCATTGCATACCTTTTGTAAAGGTTCTGATTAGCAGAGAGATGGATCCCAAAGTTTGTGCTAGACGGATCCCTACTCTTAGGTAACCGTGGGATCCGGCAAATAAAAATGCAATTGCAATCATTTTATTTCAAAACATGTCTTTAGATCACTTCACACTAAGCTAGACATAGTGCCTTAGGACAAATTGAGTCCTTATCAAGTTGAGTAAATGGTTCATACTCACGCTTAACTCACTTAGATCTCACTCTAAAAGCTTGTAGATCCATCGTCTCACCAAAAACTCATTACTCTTCCGCTCTTATACTCATACATGATCTATCACATGATTATACATCTAGCTTTAGAAATCTCTCAATTTTAGCAAATTGATTATAGTCATCCTTACCTCAAGAAGGGTCAAAATGGATCAAACCCTAGTCTTTCCATCTTAAGCTTTTAGGATATCTTCCAAAAGGTTATCTTAAGTTACTATCTGATCTCTAGGATCATTTAGCTCCATTTGACACTCTCAAGTCTTTAGTGTCATCCTTGTTAATTCATTGGTACTCATAAAGTTCCAATTTCTTCCATAAAGGCAATCATTAGCTACATCACTCATTACCCTTAAGCATTTGAGTACCCTTTCATTTAAGACACTTAGATGGTGAAACACTCAAGAAGGTATAGGCATTAGACCAGTACAAATATCATTGTTATCTTTTCTTAGCTGCTGAGAGACGGATCCCTAGGATTAGCCTAGACGGATCCCTAATTGGAGGGAACCGTGGGATCCGAATGACAAATTCATGTCAACTCTAGCTAAAACAATCATTTCAAGCTCATCTTGCTAATTTGAACACTTTATCTCATCTTAATTAAGTTCCTAGATCAGTACAACTCTGAAGTTGACTCTTGTGCATGCTAATCATCACATTCCAATGAATTCTAGTGGCTTAAGTCTTGAATGCACTTGCCAAATCTCTTGATTTATAAACCACATTGTTAGGACTCCTAAAGTCATCATCTTCATCTTCATTTTCAGCACCTAGAAATCTTTACAAACCTCTTTGAATCATCTCATCATGAGGAAAGCTCCAAGTGGTAACTCATCCACTAAAGGACCACCCAAGAAAATTGCCCGTGGGAATCTCCTCAACCGAATCATCACCGGTTAAATCCACAAATGGTAGGATTTCTCCTCCAATCAAAACAATCTCTAAAAGGATAGTTCCCACAAAACTACCAATGCCAAACACCACCATACCTCCTAGACCAAACAATCCCATCTCCACTAAACCATCACCATTGGTGCCTAGACCTCTATCATTTACCATTTCACTCTCATCACCACACCTCTACAATCTAGAGGATTTTCCTCCTAGGCCATCTCATCCTCCACCACTGGCAACATTCTCCTCATTAGGAGGAATAATAGAACAAAATCAAGGTGCTGAGTCAACACTAGCTCCGGCTTCCTTTTCACCGTCACCATCAAATAATCCCATTTGGATTATGAGGAATTATCAAAGTCAACCACCCGACCACATGGAAGTTGACACCTCTCTACCACCACCATCATTCTTGGTCGAGCCATCTTCAAATGCGCCTCCACCAATCCCTCCTCCACCAATCCCTCCATCATTTGAGGCTCCTCAACCCGCTTCACTTGATCATTCACATCAAGCAATTTCATTTCTTCCATCACCACTACCTAGCCATGACAAAGATTGTTATCATTGTTAACATGTTGAAAGTTTGATACATGAAATGCGGAAGATCAACGTTTCATGTTTTATCACCTCCTCGAGCGTTTGACGAGATTAAACCTAAACAAACTTGAGCTAGAGGATTTTAGTGGTGTTCTAATATCAGCGTAGCTTAGATAAGTCTAGTAAATCCAAGTCATGTATCATTCATTTTCTTAGTTTTAGAGTCATGTATATCATATATCTACTTTTATTAAATGAAATTACATGATACTTGCTATATTTCGAGTATGTGATTATTTTGTATAATACATATCTCACTTTGATGTTAACAATACTTGTTATATCACCATTGCTGATTTTGTCATCGACAGACGGATCCTGAAATTTTCCTAGGCGGATCCCACCATGGAGGAACCGTGGGATCCGTCCAACGTAAAACTATTTTTCTACTAACTTGAGTCATATTTGCGGAAATTATGCATTATACCTTTCTAACTTTTGTTTTGTAGTTATTCAATTTACACATGAAGACTTTGACACCCTAAAGCTAGGGAGCTTTGTGTCAAAGCAATACATTACAAAATCACTTGCAATATTAGGATTACATTTCATGGCGTCCCTTTGCAAAGTTGCAATCATCAAGGGGAGCATATTCGTTGCATAGACGAAATCTTTTGCAAACTTAGTTGCAAATGAACTAGCTTAGTATTATTTTTCCTTGACGCCCTTAACATAGGGATGGACTCGTCAAGGGGGAGTTAAGACGAGATATGTTTTCGTTACTTGCTCTTTATTTTTTTTCTTTTCTATTTTCACATTTTTTTTCTTAAAACAATGTGTTGGTTTCTTTTCAAAGCTCTTTTTGTTTCGACAAAAAGGGGGAGAAGAAAGTAAAAACTATAAATTCAAACTTTTAAGGAATTTTAGCTTTTCCTTAAAATAATTTTAAGTTTTGTCATCAACAAAAAAGGGGAGATTTTTAATACAAATAAGCCGTAAAACGTTTATTTATATTTTACGATCTTCTAATGTTTTGTCGATAACAAACGTAAAATCATTTTAACGAAACAAATAAAATACGTAAATGGTTTGAGCCAATAGTTTTCTAACACACTTACGTTTTCACATAAAATACTAAAACAAGTATAAGTGATTTTATGATTTAGCTATACATATGTACAACAACTAGTGTTTACATATTGGGCAAATATATACATAACTAGTATGTATTATAATGGGTAAAAACTACAACCCATGGAACATATCCATAACCCATGGTATTGACCCATACCCATTTGACTAGATGCATTGCACCCATTAGGTACATTGTATCTAAAGAAATACCCATTGATCAACCCATAACCCATGACCTATGACCCACAACCAAAATACCCATGGGCAAAGAGGAGCGTCCCACAGATCCCTAGCATTACACTAGACGGATCATGTAACACCCCCAAAATGGCTCAGCGGAAGCACACACGTATTGGGGTGCTACTAAATTGATATCACAACATAAGCATAGAACAACTGATTTTCATAGAGAAACTTTTATTCATTCTTGAAAACAATGTTTACATTATTGATTAAGTGCGGAAAATGGCCCATTATCAAAATGTGGTCCCAATACATAAATCGAGTCGTCTATGACCATGCCATGCCTTTGCTGCGCCTCAAAGATAAACTATCACCTCAAAATCGAAAATACATGCTAAAAGTGTCAACACGAGGTTGGTGAGTTCATAGATTTTAGTTGTAAAAGTTTTATGGACCACAAGATTTAGTATTCATTTCATTCGTGACGAGTTCACTCGGTCATGTTACCGATTCACTCGGCAATGTGACCCATTCATTCGGTCATGTATGTACATAGCAAATGCAACCAATACAATCGGTCATGTGACGATTCACTCGATCATGCGGGCATATGATTTCAAATACTTGTGTCCATATGTAAAAGCATGCATTAATTTTACACTAGAATGCATCTAAGTGATCAAGTAATTGGCAAGTAAGCACATAATGCATTCAGTCATTCAACATAGTTTTAGTAAACAATTCACTTGTTCAGGTAAAATCAGCATTTAGTTTAAGTAAAAACGAGCATGTATTCTCCCCCAAAACAGTTATGAAAACAAGTAAAAATAAGGGCTATGAAACTCACCTTGGCAATGTGCAATATGAAAAGTCTAAGGGAATTAAATCAAGGAGTGATAGTGCACGGCTCCGACACGCAACCTAATTAATACGGCAATTTAGTCTTTATGATTAAGACTCGATAAAGTTTAACTAACTTTATAAATTTTTCAATATTTATGTTGTTGTTGTTGTTGCTTGTGCGGCAGCATTTAAGTTTGGAATAGTTTTCCAATAGTTTTTAAGTATTGGCTCTTGGAATTGCTTAAGTAGGGAATAGGAAGATATCAAAGACGAGTGAGTCTTTGGTTTGATGGCAACCGGAAGATGAGGTACGAAAATAATTACATATGATTTTAGACGTTAATGGATTATGTAATCATTATTTCGAAGGTAAATACTTTATTAAGCGTACATACATGTACAAATATCCCTATGTATCACATTTATTGGTTAACATAGGAGTATTCAAAAATTTAAGTAATAGCCTTACTTAATATCTTTGTATTTAAATAATTTGATGGTGCAAGTTATGAATAAATCTTCTCATTGATGGTTATCATACAAAAATATAATAAGTTATATTGATTATTATAAAAATATAACAATTTAATTATATTTTGGCGAAAGTTGGGCATGACTCATGTATACATTTTAGTTTTCCGTGATAAATAAACGTTGCAAATTTACTCTTTTAAAATATTAAAACAACTTTAACCCACTTAGTAAACTTATATAAGTTTCAATAAGTTAAAATATGTCAAACAAGCTCAGTTAAGCCATAATAAGCAATAGTCTTTAAAATAAGTGAAACTTATATATTTGTATTTTGTTGGATTTAATAAGTCCCAAAATAAGCCAAAAAGGCCGCATATTAAACTTTTTACATATTTCATATCCAATAGGCAAAAGTGACCACGGATTAGACTTTTTGTATAATTTATATCAAAATAGGCCAAAGAGACCACGGATTAGACTTTTTATATGTTTTATATCAAATAAGGCAAAGTGGTCGCGGGTTAGTCTTTTTACGTCTTTTATATCGAAATGAGCCAAGTATGATTTCAACCCATTTTAGCAAACTTAATATGGTATCTAAACAATCAAATTGTTATGTCTTTGAATTAAGTATTTAGTGACATAAATACGACGCATCGAACAGTGGCCCTCAAACCACTGATTCTCTTTGCATCACATATTTCAAATCAATACATTTGATTGTATGTCTAATGACTTATATACGTTTTAGTCCATACCAACCAAAAAAAAACATTTTAATCCCACACGTTTATTACTAAATCATGAAATTATAACCTTGTGGTTAAGTAACTAAAACAAAGAGCAACCCCATGATATTCATTAGCCCAAACCATTTGTTTTGAGTTATTTTTGTCATCGGTGAGGTAAAAGGAAAAGACCCAATATATAATAGCTTACACTTTAACCATTTTTCATTGACACTGTGTTCTCGACTTTGTTATTCGAGAGAAAAGAAAAGAAAGTGAAAGAAATGAAATGGAAGAGAGGAGAAAAGAAAGAAAGTTTATAAAATTTTTTGTGTTCTTGAGCATGAAGAGATTAGAAGGAAAAGAAAAAACTAAAATATGTAATTTTACAAGTCTGCCCTTTATACAATGTGTAATCATTAATTAAAATGAAACGAAAAACATGCATGAGAACAAGTCAGTTTTTTAAAACCAACAATCGTATATGGGCCAAAATGTTACTAGAACATTTATTACATATAGAGGAATATAGCCAATAATAATGGGCCATAAGCAAGATTAACTAATAAAAACAAATGACAGCCCTAATAACAAATCCAAGGACGGTAGCAATGAAAGTATGAAACCCTAAAAATTACATAGTTGTATCAATCAGCAGCAAGGGGAACATCCCTACCCCCAAACAGTGACAAATTCAATTTTGCTCCTTCAAAAGACGATAATGGTTGATTCGATTTAATTAATGAACTTTGATCACAACAATAGTACACTTTATTACTTATCAGATGTGATTTGTGTCTAACCTCGAAAGCATGGTACACCATTTTCGATTTTGAAGCAGATGAAGGTTTTGAACATGTTAAAGATGACCAAGAACAAAGAAAACATGGGTAATTTGGTCAACAAATATTTTTTGTGAGTTTTATATGGACTTTCCTTCCAAATCCTCCCATATTTGGGAGGAAGATTTTGGTTTAAAAAAAAAGGCTGAAATCCCCCCTCCATTTCCTTCCTTACTCTTTCCTTTCTCTTCATAAAAAAACTAGAGAACACAAAAAACTTTGAAGTTCTGTCAATTTCCTTTCCTTTCTCTTGGGAAATAATCTCGAGAACATAGTGTGAATCTTGCCTTGACAACACTCAGCAACCAAAACACTTATTGTTGGGTTGAGATTCGACACACTCAAACCCAAATAAATTTTTATAAACCAATTTCAATCTCATTTTATCCTATGTGTTGGGAGGTGAAAGTAAATGAGCAAAGAAAATAAAACTAGCTCACTATCGGGGTGTTCGACCCACTGTCAAACAACAAATTTTAATCTCGAAACCATCTTAACCCATTGAGTCAAATAATAAGCTAAAAATTCAAATAACACTCTTAATCCCTGAGCCAATATAGTTTTAGTTTGTTTTTTTTTTATTAATTGCCACATATTAACAACAACAACAACAACAAGAACTCAATTGTGTCGATTTACATAAACTAAAACATCATTACGATTTGTAAAAATAAATCGATTCATCAAATTTATCGATAAACAAAGTCAAGAAAATTTACATGTGTGAGGAATCAAGAACCTTAACAAAGAGGAAGCATGTGGAACGATTGGAAGAGGAAATCAAACGCAAGAAACCCGAATACCAAACAACTCAATTGAAGAAGACTCGGGGCTAATTGGAACAATTAAACACTCGATTCGGCTTCCTTGCACTCCCAATTACAAAACCCCCATACACATTTGGAAAAACCCCTAACTTTAGAAAACCCTAATTTTTCTTGAGTGTTTGTGAGAAATTGGTAAAATTGGTGGAGAAGACCTGCTAATCCTTCATCACTTTGTAGGAGGAATTATAGACTTGAAAACCCTAGACCTCTTGACCTCGTTTGGTAGGTATTTCCCTATGTTGGCACACGTCTCTTTCTCCATAGGCACGCTTGATGGACTCATGTGATGGCTAGCATGATAGGCGATGGTTTTGGCATGTGGGAATGATATTTTTGTGGTTGACCTCAGAAAAGGGTTGAAGACACCCAATTTAGTGTTAATTCTGCATTTGGTTTGCTTGGGAGGGACAAGGAAAGAGGGTAGAGCAGAAAAGAGAAAAAAAAAAGGCATGAGTTATTCATACGGTGGCTATGTTTTTATTGATACGGTGGCTATGACAGCTATGACAACCATAGTACTTTTGTCCCCTTGTCCCTTTGACTTTTTTTTTTTTTTTTTTTAAATAGAAATAAGTGTGTGTATAATAAGTGAGTGTATAATAATGTATATAATAAGTGTGTGTATAATAATGTATATAATAAGTGTGTGTATAATAATGAGTGTGTGTATAATAATGTATTGTACATGTATAATTATTTAGTTTGTATAATAGCACGCTAAATATTACCACATTAAATAACTGCAACAACAACTTTTATTATTAAATTAAACGTCAACGTTAACATATTATTTAAATACACCAACATCTACTACATATGAAGATTATTCATCTCGTTTAAAAGATCATGAAGCCTTGCACCCGAGTGACAAGCGTGATCCTCAGGATTCCTTGCCAATTCTAACTCCATCTCCGGCGTCTTTATTTTTGTCTTCAACGACTTGATCTCATTATCTTTAGCAGCGATTTGAGCCTTGTGTTGAAGATGAGCCTCGACTTAAGTACCGTCTTTCAAATTAATCTTTCCAATCAAGTATCGACACCCATAGTCATTTGTACCGGTTGTTACATGTTAAGAAAATAATAAGAAGCGTATTTTAACAAACAAATTATTTACATAAAACCCTAAGCAAGCGTATGATTATTTACCACCGAAAGAGGACATGCATAATCTGGTCGGCCGGAAAGGATTTCGTGGATTCCGTTCTATAACAAATCCTCTATTACATCGACACGAGAAAAGGATTTCCTTGGCCCACCCGACAAAAGAATTTGCATAAATCAATAATCAATCATTTACAACGGAAAACATGTATCATTTACAATGTTATTATTAATTTAAATATAAACGATAATCAATCATTTACAACATAAATCGGTAATCAATCACTATGTTTACAACATAAATCATTAATCAATTATTTACTACATAAATCGATGTCGGTCACTATGTTTATAATTATTTACAACATGAATCGATGTCGGTCACTATGTTAGTCGATCCTATATAATGATTCCCACGGGATGCGACTTGGATCATGCCTCCTCCATTGTGGGTGGAGATGCGGAAGTGGAGAATCTTCGTCTAGCGTCGAACAATGTAATGACCTATTTCGTCCCCACACGGGCTATCACAAGGGGTCGAGTTCTTTGTGAGAAGTCGGACCAGCGATAAGCGGAAAACACGTATTCCAACCCCGAGAGATATAAGTGCAACGGGTCGTCTAAATACATCTGCAATAACCAACCCGTGTTTGGCATGTCCATGTAGCGATCGGTGGTGCATTTCCATGTCGAACAGGTCTATTATGCGGTGAAGTTCGTTAAAACCATCTTCCCCACAAACCCATGTAAACACGCCAATGTAGGTCCATATGTTGCAATAACATCTCGCCTAACTTAGCGCCACAAATCTTGTTGTTCCCAAACATCATGGGCAACCTTCGAAACCCACAATTTCCGTCACCCACCACATTATATATATCGATTATGTATGGATGCCAAAGGGTGGAAGCACACCCATAAACATTTAAACTTCGCATCTCCATCGTATAACCTGTGTCTTATTTTGGATGATCACTAGGACCCGTGAAAGAACTAGGTCGGGCGGGTTCTTTGTTGAAGTTCGGGACTTGTCTAGATCTTGTAGCGGTGCTTCTTGGTGATTCTGGTTGGAACTTCATTCAAGTCCGGGACTTCATTCAAGTCCGGGACTTGTAGCCTCTTCCATTTTGTCCTTTTTTCGGACGTCCACGGGTATTTTTTGAATAACGAGGTTCCGTGTGTCATCGGATGCAGGTTGGTATATCGATCTCAACTTTGTTAGCATATTATTCTTGACAAGCGGCGATGCTTTGGTAAAACATTCACGAATTGTCGAATGTCATCTCTAAGAAATATCATGATGATGATGATCATCATCATCATCATCATCATCATTCTTGGAAGAGCCATCTTGACGGTGGCCTATTGATATTAGGCCACGGAACATGTAGGGTTCTCCAAAAATATTAAGTTCTTCCGGTGGAATGGGCGTCTGAAATCATTAAAAGTGGTATATTACAATGGCGCCGTAAATCACTGATATTAATGGGAAAACAACTTGATAGTTATAAATTTACTTACCATGATATACATAGTATTGCATCTCGTGAAAGCATGGCGGTCCAAGTAAATTGTACGCAACTTATAGCTCTGATCTTCTACGGTGATAGACCGGTGGAGTTCTTTGTGCACGAGTTTGAAAGCATGGTGAAACTTTATACCACAATTCTTGAAATAGTGAAAATTACAATCATTTATTTTCTCGCCGATGCTTCTATTTAAACTCTCTTTAATCGAATTTTCTTGCGCAAATACAATCTTATCGATTGCACTCAACAACTTTGTCTAAATTGAATTGTGCCGCCCAAATATAATTTCAACAACGCGTGGTGAGCCTCGACTCTACACGTTGTTGTCGGCGCAAGGAGCGATATTCATCGATGATGTACGAGACAAACATGTGTGCGTAATCTCGCAGACGAGTTATCCGGATACTCGGCGATAGTGGAAAAAACAATGAATTAATCAAAGGTCATTTGGGTGCTTATTAATTGAATAATAAAAATATATATAATTAACAATTTATTACGCGCATGGTTGACCAAGCGTTGTCGTGGCGCTCATAATGTTGCTCGAACAATCGGTGTCGGAGCTTTAACCAACCGATCCCATCTATTTTAATGGAGTCATACTCATCTATCCCTTTGCATCATTTCTCATAAACTTGAGCAAATTTTGCTCTATATGCCATCGACGAGTAATTTGTGAGCGGTAGGAAATTACGCTCTACATGCCCCAACCAACGCTAAATCTCATCGGTGACAATAACACGTGGGTAGTATCTTTCGTCTATCACCTCTTTTATGCGTTGCAATACCCATTGAAAATTATGCCCTTTTCACCGTGTATAAAGTCAGACGCCATTGAAAATGTTTTATTCGTTGGAGTTACTCCAACAATTTCCAACAATGGCAATTTAAACATGGTGGTATTGTACGTGGAGTCCATCAACATGATTTCAGGGAACGTACGCCATAGAGCATTCGAAGTGGGGTGAACAAAAAATAGCTCCTCAAGCTCATTATGCTCATTCACCCTCGGGTAATATGCATAAACTGAATCTGTCAGATGCGAGTAAAGGACTTGAATTTGAGTTCTATCACCTACTCTGGCTCTCCGGAACTTATCAAGTGCGTTATAAATAGTTCTAACGCTAGACACGTTATCCGGATTACGTCCCTTTATTGTCGAAAGTATATTACGTGGTGGTACGCTATACTCTGACAATTCTTTGACCAAACTCAACTCATCCTCTTTTAATCGCATTGCATATGGCACACCATGCAACGATTCTAGCAACTCATGATTATGGCTATCACACTTCACCCTCAAAATCCAATTATATTGTGTTGGTCTATATTTCGCAACTAATCTGAATGGACAATTGCTTTTTTTTGTTTTGGTTTTCCGTTTTCCACTACCGTGATATTCATAAATCCCGCTCTTTGTACACATATAATCAATTTCCATCATCTGACCATTTTCTGATTTGGTTCTCTTTTTAACAATGACAAAACCGAGCCCCGAGGATATATTTTGCACCCACTCAGTTACTTCCTCGTGAGAACGGCAAATAAAAAATTTATTTTGCAACCTTTGATGTTGCAGCCATATATGATAATATGTGAAACTTAATCTGAGCCTAATGTTATCTCTATTATTAATGTGTAAAATTGTTACCTCTGGTGATTGAGACATATCGGCAGCCTGAGATATTTGAGGTTTCTTTGTGGTTTGTTAGTTGCGGCTTTCACTTGCAGCTTGTGTTTCACTAAAATTATAGCCACCGTATAAATAACTTGATGATGTTTGTATGATGGTGAGTTTGTGATGTTGTAACTTGGTGATGTTTGAGGCTGAATATATTGAGATTCTTCACTTGTGACTATTCACTTGTGACTTGTGACTACCTACCAATCCTACACATGGGAGGTTTCACTTGTGACTTCTGCGGTTTGGGAATCTTACTTACGCTTTTGGTACTTGCTTGTTAACATTGTGAAACATGTGTTTCACTTGGGCAATCTAACTTGGTTGCAATACGGTATTGTGCAATCGATCGTGCACTTGTGTGCAATCTGCTGATTGGACAAAAAATTTTCAAAAAGGCGGCGACGATTGGTTTTATAACGAGCAGCGCGGCAAAGTGATTTTTATCACTTTGCAACCTTCATATCGAGCCTAACACTTTTCATCTGCGCACTTGGACAATTTTTTTCAAAAAGGCGATGGCGATTGGTTTTATAACCGAGCAGCGCGGCAAAGTGATATTTTAATCACTTTGCAACCTTCATATCCGAGTATGTGTGCAATGCGCTTGTGTGCTTATGCACTTGGATAAAACAAAACTAGGCAATGATGTAATCTAAGCTGTGTCCAATCTGCTTGTGTGCTTATGCACTTGGACAAAAAAAACTTGGCGATGATGAACTCTAATCGAGCTGTATTCAATCTGCTTGTGCTAATGCACTTGGACAAAAAACTTGGACAAAAGCGCTTTGTGCATCGCGTGTGCTAATGCACTTGGACAAAAAAAACTTGGACAAAACTGCTTTGTGCAATCCTTGGACAAAAAATATATTTTTGGGACAAAATAAACCCACCCAAACCAGCAATATGACACAAAAAAAAAAAAAAAGCGCAAAAGACAAAAAGAAAAGAAAAAGGGACAAAATCGCAAAATCGCTTGTGTGCCTTTGTTGCTCTGATACCTCCCAATAGACCCCGTATGCATCCTAAGGGGTAGACCCCGTATTAATAGTGTCCCCTAAAAAAAATGAAAGGGATGGGACGTTTGCGATAGAGTTAGGATAGTATTTTATTTTGTTTTATTATTATACACAGTATAGATTGTACCTCGTGTTTTGTCGAATCCTCGAGTAAACGTACCTTCCCGGTACCCGAAGAATATAAAAATTATATTTCTCGAAACGTTTTAATAAGCGTAATAATATAGTATTATTATTACGTGAGATTTAGATTATAACTGATTGTCGTTACTAATTTTGTGTCGGTATGCGTGCGGTGCGTGACTTTCTAAATTCACAAGATAACCTCTCGTTTTCTTAGTAAATTTTCCTTGAATGATAAAATATGTATATTTTACTTATCTCATTATTTATTTTTAGTCTTGTATGCTCTTGCCTTTGCGATATCGGAATAACTTTTGAACAATGGATTAAGCTTATGTATGCGTACATTTTAACTTGGACAATAATAAATTTCACAGATACTTTGTGGGCAAGTATTGTATGTGCGGTGTCTTATTTCTAAAGAAACGAAATGACCTCTCGTTTTTAAATTTTAGATATTGGCATTTTGTCAGAAAATAATTGATTTGAATTTTCTGACGTGATAAATATTATTATAATAATCCGAATTTTAAGGGTTGTTATAGATCCCTTGAGGGTGGGATCCGTGGAACAGTAGACATTTTCTCTCTAAATAGTGAGCCATTTCTTCATTGTTTTCACCCCTTTCTTACATACTTTCTCCTTAAGTTAAAAACTCTCTAAAGTGTAGTGTTGAAGACATTAGTGAAAGATGCCTCAAGTGTCAAGACAAATACATTAGTGAAGGGTGTCGATCGTCCGTATTGTAGGCATTAGTGAAGGGTGCCTAGAAGTCAAGTCACAAGACATTAGTGAAGGGTGTCTTGAAGATCTAGTCAAAGGCATTAGTGAAAGGTTCCTAAGGTGTACATTCGATATGGTATGATTCGATGTACAAGATAGATTAGTATTGGGTCAAAGTATATTGTTATCCTTGTTGATATTATAAGGAGTAGATCTCATTTGGGGTTAGGTAATTGGTGTAGTGTTGGGTAGTAGTTCCTCCATTGTAATGGAACTCGGTATCTAGCCTAGTACCAGATAAAGGGTAGGCGACGTTGTGATAGGATTGGTTCTCCTTGGTGAAAAGGACACGGTATCTAGCCTTGTCTGGGATAAAGTGTAGGCAAGCGTTTTGAAGGTTTCTCCACCATAAGGAGTCGGTGTTGTGTAGTGATTACGAACTCTCGAGTAGGTGACTCGGGGAGTGGAGTAGGGCAAGGAAGGTGTCCTTGTGGCGAACCACTATAAATACTCGCGTTGTGGTTTTGTGCTTCTTACTCTGTATCTTTTCATTACATATTTATATTTCTATATGTTTGTTTATCAACATCCAACACAACATCCAAATAGATTGACATAAGTCGATCTAAATAGTTTAAAACAAGTTTTAATTGGTAAAACTATTCAACCCCCCTTTCTAGCTTTCCACAATGACTGCAACGTAAATCTTATATCCATTCATTTGCATGATTCAGCTTTGATGTGGCATAGGTAGTTTGTGAGGTATCTTGGTGAAAATGTCTCTTGGAGTGTGTATAGAGAAGCAATTATAAAAAGGTTTGGGTCGGCTTATGATGATCCTTTAGGAGAAACCAAGAAACTCAAACAAGTAGGCACTATTCAGGACTATATTGATGCTTATGATAGGATGTTGTGTAGAGTAGATTTGCCTGATGAACAATGCATAAGTTTCTTTATGGCTGGTTTACAAAGTGAGATTGAATTAGCTGTAAGAATGTTTAGGCCAAGATCACTTGTATATATGTATGGTTTGTGTAAGTTGGAAGAGGCTAAATTGAATACGAACAAACAGAAGTATAGGACTTCACTTCTCCCAATACCAAGATTTCAACCATCATTCCCAAACACTGGGCCAAAACCAGTCTCTTTACCTACACCAAATATTAACTGGAGGAATAAGGCTATGATTGTACCAAACACCCCATTAAGAAGACACTTAACCCAAAAAGAGTTAGAAAAAAAAGCTAAGAACCAGTGCTTTTACTATGATCAGAGATATACACCATGGCACAAATGAAGTGGTCAAGTGTTTTCTTTAGAAGTTTTAGGAGAAAATATTGATGAAGTGTTAGAAGAAAAAAATAGTGTTGTGCTAGGTGTTGAAACATAGGAAACAAGAGAAATAATTGACTATGAGCCACACATTTCTTTGAATGTTATCAACTGTACTTCCACTTATAAGAATTTGAGGATTTATGGCAATGTAGGAAATGATAAGCTATACATTTTGATTGATTGTGGGAGTACTCACAACTTTGTTGATGTTAATACTACTAAGAAGCTAATTTGTAGGCTAAGTAGTACTTGTCCTTTCCAAGTAGATGTGGTGGAGAGGCAAATTAACTAGTAACCTTGTGCAAAGGATTCAAATGGAAGTTTCGGGGTGAAGAGTTTGAAAGCGATGTATTAATTTTACCTTTGGGAGGTTATGAAATGGTACTTGGAATCGGTGGTTATCAATTTGGTTAACATCTTGAGCAATTTCAAGGACACAGGGATGGAGTTGATGTCTGAGGTAAGAAGGTAATATTGAGAAGGACATAAAGGCTAGGGTACAATGGAAACAAGGTGCTAAAAAGAAAATCCAAACACCGGTGGAACTCTCTTCTATGATGCTATGTATCTACCCAACCACTTCACTAAACATGATTGCGACCTCCACACCTTTGAGTTACACAAGGTACCAAAAGAGGTTTCAAAGCTGGTTGAGGAGTTTACATATGTCTTTGCAGTCCCTGCTACACTTCCACCCATGAGAAATTTTGATCACAAAATACCACTCAAAGAAGTAACCCTACCATTAACACAAGACCATATAGACACTCACCTACACAGAAGGATGCAATTGAAGTTATGGTGAGAGAGTTACTTGACACTGGAGTGATTAGAGGTAGCCAAACTCCATTATCTTCTCCAGTGGTCATGGTTAAAAAAAAGATGGCAGTTGGAGAATGTGCATTGATTATAGACAGTTGAATAATGCTACAATCAAAGACAAATTTCCAATATAGAGGATCTCATTGATGAGTTTCAAGGTTCAATGTACTTCACTAAATTGGACTTGAGGTCTGGATACCACCAAACCAGAATGCACCCACCAGAAATAGAGAAAACAACTTTCAAAACCCATGAAGGCCATTATGAGTTCTTAGTAATGCCTTTTGGACTTACAATGCTCCATCTACTTTTCAAGCTCTTATGAATTCTATGTTCAAGGCTTATCTGAGAAAGTTTGTGTTAGTGTTTTTTCGATGATATCCTAGTGTACAGTCCTACCTTGGAAGAGCATGTTCAACATTTGAAACTAGTATTGCAAATTTTAAGACAGAACACCCTTTATGCCAAATAGTCCAAATATGTTTTTGGGGTTGAAAAGGTTGAGTACTTGGGACATGTGATCACTAGGGAAAGAGTGGCTACTGATAGTACTAAGATTGAGGCAATGATGGATTGGCCAGAACCCAAAAACCTCAAGCAACTTAGATGTTTTTTGGGATTGACTGGGTACTACAGAAGGTTTGTCAAAAATTATGCAGTCATCAGTCATCCTTTAACACAGTTACTAAAAAAGAATGGGTTTGGTTGGTCAAGTTCTGCACACGAGGCATTTGAGAAACTGAAGATAGCAATGGTGCAAGCTCCAGTACTTAAGCTACCCAATTTTAATGAATTTTTTGTCATTGAGACTGATGCATCACATGGAGGTACTAGGGAAGTGTTACAACAAGGTGGTCATCCAATAGCTTATTATAGCAAAACCTTGGCTCCTAGACATCAATCACTATCCACTTATGAGAAGGAGTTGTTAGCAATCATACAAGCTTTTAGTAAGTGGAGAGGTTACCTCTTGACGAGACATCTCAAATATCAAAGCAGACCACTTGGTTTGAAGTACTTATTGGAACAAAGGATTACTAAACCTTCTCAGATGAAATGGTTACCTAAATTGATGGGTTTTGACTATGAAATTTTGTATAAAAATGGAAGTGAAAATAAAGCTGTTGATGCTTTGTCAAGAATACCTACAAGTGCCCAATTACTGCATTTAGCCCTTTCTACCATCACCAGTGATTATGTGCAGAAGATCATAGACTCTTGTAAGACAGATGTGGACTTGCAGAAGTTAGTAAATGATTTGGAGAAGGATCCTCAGTCTCACAAACACTATGTATTGTTGCAAGGTCAATTAAGAATGAAGGGAAAGTTGGTGGTTGGCAATGATGAACAGCTGAGACATGAATTACTTCGTTACTTCCATTCTGATCCTAGTGGTAGTCATTCAGGAGTGCAGGCCACTATTAAGAGAATCACCAATTTGTGCTATTGGAAGAAGTTGAGACAACAAGTGAAGACCTTTATAGCAAATTATTGTGTCTGTCAGGCTAACAAACCAGACTTATCTGCTTATCCTGGCCTATTGCAGCCTCTCCACATACCTCAACAAGTTTGGTCACAGATATTCATGGATTTTATAGAAGGTCTCCCACCCTCTAATGGAAAGACTGTTCTATTTGTAGTAGTGGACAGGCCAAGTAAGTCTGATCCTTCATTCCTTGAGTCACCCTTTCACAAGCGTACATGTGGCTCAAGCTTTTTAGAGGAATGTACAAGCTTCATGGTCTTACAAAAGTGATAGTCGATGATGAGAGATAAGGTTTTCCTAAGTCTGCTTTTGGTAAGAATTGTTCAAAATGTTGAAGGTAAGCCTACATTTATCTATTTCATACCATCCCAATGATGGACAAACATAAGTATTAATAGGTGTTTGAGTGTTACTTAAGGTGCATGACAGGAGAGAAGCCAAAGGCATGGTCAAATGGGTCTCTTTGGTTCAGTACTGGTATAACACCAACTATCACACTTCAACTTATGTTACACCTTTTGAAGTCCTTTATGGTCAGCCACCTACTAGCTCTATAGCTTATGTTCAAGGTCAAAGTTTAATGGAAAGTGTGGATAGATCCCTAGCTGCAAGAGAAGCCACCATTCAGTTAATCAAGTTCCATTTGGAGAGTTCTCAAGATAGGATGAAAGCAGTTGCTGATGCCAAGAGAACTAAAAAGGAATTTGAAATTGGTAAATGTTTGCTTTTGAATCTACAACCTCATAGGCAAATTCTGAGTTAGAATAGGGAAGTATAACAAGATCAAACCTAAGTATTATGGGCCTTTTCGGATAGTGGGAAGAATTGTTCAAGTTGCATACAAAGCGGATTTACCGCAAGTTCACGATTCATCCAAGATTTCATATTTCTTAGCTCAAAATTTTAAAGGTCCTACTTCCACCTCAACTCTGTTTTACCAAGATGCAATAATGATGGTGAGTTAGAAGTTGTATGATATGTCAATTATAGTATAAATTTATATTTTCCAAGGAAATACAAAGGAAATATGTATTCCGGATCGTTTCCCAACGAAGGTTGAATGGAAATCGAGATTGAGTCGTGATTTTGTCAATTGAATAGTGAAAATTGGATAATTTGGATTTTTAAACTAAAATGATAAACATAAACTAAAACAACAATAAGCAACTAAAACAATTATATGAAGCAATCGTAAGCTAAAGCGTAAAGAAAACCTAAAGAGTTAATTACATAATTGGTCCTTGTGATTTGTCGGATCTTGCGAAAATGTCCTTGAACTTTTTTTTGACGGGTCATGTCCTCGTGGTATGCAAAAGTTACGGTTTGGTCTTTTGACGGGTCATCTTTGTTAGTTGACCGTTAACTTGGCAAACCACGAGGACGATTTATGTAATGACAAAAAAAAAAAAAAAAAAAAAAAAAAGCATTTAAAAAAAGAAAATTTGTTTAAAAAAAAAATGAAAAATTGTTAAAAAACGTTTACAAAAATATTTATTACACTTAAATTGGTGCTTATGTATAATGTGAGGGCCTAAAGATTTTTTTTTTTTTTTTTTTTATAATTATTATACTTAAATTTTGGGCTTATGTACAACATGAGGGCCTAAATTTTTTATTAAACTCTAAAAATGAAAATAAAAACTATGCCCTCATAGCGAGGGCTTAAATTTTAATCGTATTTTGTAGATTTTGTACAAAATCGCATTAAAATTTAAGCCCTCACGTTATAAGTTCTTATCGTTTTGTACAAAATCGCACTAAAAATTTAAGCCTCACGTTGTGAGGGCCTAATTTTATTTTTCATTTTAGAGTTTAATAAAAAAAAAAAAAAAAAAAATTAGGCCCTCATGTTGTACATAAGCCCAAAATTTAAGTATATAAAAAAAAAAAAAAAAAAAAAATCTCTTTAGCCCTCACATTATACATAAACACCAATTTAAGTGTAATAAATATTTTTGTAAGCGTTTTTTAAAACAATTTTCGTTTTTTTTAAAGTCTTTTTTAAGTTTTTTTTTTTTTGTCGATTACATAAATCGTCTCGTGGTTTGCCAAGTTAACGGTCAACTAATGACATGACGTCAAAGGACCAAACCGTAACTTTTTCATACCACGAGGACATGACCCGTCAAAAAAAAGTTCGAGGGACATTTTCGCAAGATTCGACAAACCACAAGGACCAATTATGTAATTAACTCAAACCTAAAGCGTGCAAACCCGGCTAATCTCGAGCTTTAAAAGTGAAATGATGAAAAATTGACCCTAAAGCAAAACTATTTTTCCTAGGTCCTAAATGATAAAAGAAATTTTTTGAAAAGAATTTTATTTTTGACTTTTATTTAATTTATTATGATTTAAAAACTAAAATAATGAAAACTAATTATCAAAATACTAAACTTTTATGAAAAATTACCAAAAAATTAGGAAAAGTACTCTTCAATAAGCAGAATGTATGAAAAATAAAAACAAGATTCCGGCTTATCCCAATAAGCTTGGATAAGCGAGTTTAGGCGAAAGCTTGAATGGACAAAACCTTTATATAATAAAGAGTTAATTACATAATTGGTCCTTGTGATTTGTCGGATCTTGCGAAAATGTCCTTGAACTTTTTTTGACGGGTCATGTCCTCGTGGTATGCAAAAGTTACGGGTTTGGTCCTTTGACGGGTCATCTTTGTTAGTTGACCGTTAACAGCAAACCACGAGACGATTATATAACCGACAAAAAAAAAAAAAAAAAAAAAAAAAAAAAAAAATTGTTTAAAAAAACGTTTACAATAAATATTTATTACACTTAAATTGGTGCTTATGTATAATGTGAGGCGCAAGAGAAAAAAATTTTTTCTTTTTTTATAATTATTGTACTTAAATTTTGAGACATATCTGACGTGAGGGCTCAAATTTTTTATTAAACTCTAAAAATGAAAAAAAAAATTAGGCCCTCACTCATGAGGCTTAAATTTTTAATACGTATTTTATGCGTTTTGTACAAAATACGCATTAAAAATTAAGCCCTCACGTTATAAGTTATTATACGTTTTGTACAAAATCGCACTAAAATTTAAGCCTCACGTTGTGAGGCCTAATTTTATTTTTCATTTTAGAGTTTAATAAAAAATTTAGGCCTCATGTTGTACATAAGCCCAAAATTTAAGTATAAAAAAAAAAAAAAAAAAAAAAAAAAAAAATCTCTTTAGCCTCACATTATACATAAACACCAATTTAAGTGTAATAAATATTTTGTAAGCGTTTTTTTAAACAATTTTCGTTTTTTTAAATCGGCTTTTTTAAACAATTTTTCTTTTTTTAATCGTTTTTTTAAGTTTTTTTTGGTCGATTACATACATCGTCCTTGTGGTTTGCCAAGTTAACGGTCAACTAACAAACATGACCGTCAAAGGACCAAACTCAGAACTTTTGCATACCACGAGGACATGACCCGTTAAAAAGTTAAGGGACATTTTCTGCAAGATCAAACAAACCACAAGGACCAATTATGTAATTAACTCTATAATAAATTGTGCACTAGGGAACTTGTAAGTCCCTAGGGGATGTTGTGTATGGTGTGTGTAGTATAAAGGAAAGGTCCACGATTTGAACCTGGCTCACCCTAGAACTCTCTTTTTATTATTTTTTTATTTTCTTTCTTTTGAAAATTGTTTATAAACTGAAAATAAGTAATTTTGAAAAAACAAAATGTTTTTAAACTAGAAAATAAGCAGGAATAAGGGATTAAATGGACAGCAACTTACTTATAAGCTAAACACCGAACATGCCCTTAACAAACTTGCACACAAGCTCTTAAAAGCTAGTGCACACCTGCAATAAGCTATAATAACTTAAAAGTAGACTTAATAAACTATGCTAATCCTTAAAAGCAGAATCTAAATGGAAAAAGACAATGCATAATCAAATAAGCACAATAGGTCTGTTGATACAACAGCAGCCGGTAAGGGCTAGTTTGAGCTTGTCAAAAAGCTACTAAAAGCTTTTGAAATACTACCAAAACTGAAAACATATGAGATATAGCAAGAAAAATAATAAAAATAAAGTTAAATGAAAATGAAAATCAATTAAGCTCTTATAATTAGCTTTGAAAATCTAGTTTACCACCGCACGGTGTAAACGGTGTAGAAGTATTGTTTTCAAGTCCTCAAATAAGCACTTAAATGAAAAGAAAAATCCAAATAAGGTGTAAGCAGTTAATAATGACTCCCAAATATCGAGATAACACTACTTACTTCACTTGACTAACTAATTAATAACCAACAAAGTGGTTTGATATAATGTGAAACACACAAGTGTATTTTGGATTTTTGACTTTTGAAAATTTGATGAAATGCAAATTTTGACTAAAAGACTCAAAATCAAAAGACTCAAATGACTTTGAAAACAAATTTAGACACTAATAAAAACACTTACATCGACTCTAAACAACTTACCCAAATAAGCACTCTTAAAGCGACCCTAAACCATTTTGCTCTAATAGATGATTTAAACTCACTCAATCAACTCAAATCTAACCAAAACTAATTCAAATGACTCTAAAACTACTAATTATACTAATTTGAAATTGGATTATGAAAATACAACTGACCAAAACTACTTTTGACCAAAAATTTCCTTAATACCAAACACTCCTTTAAGTTTCTTAATGCTTTTTAACCACACCTTAAGACTAATAAACTGATGAAAATTTAATCAAAACTGAAGGCTAAGTTTAAACTAAATTTAAGCTGTTTGACACTAATAAAAAAAACATTTCAAATAAGCCTTAGCTTATTGGACTTATGACAGATTAAACACAAATAAGAGCAAATAACAATTATACTAAGACATAAGCTATAAAACAGTTAGATCTACTATTATTAAGTATATAAAAGACAATCTAAACACATATAATCAGATAATAAGCAAACATAAACAATAAGCAGTTTTTAAAATAAGCTTAAAGGTACACTTACATAAGCCTTAACATAACAAGGGCTTATTAGGCTCGAGGGGCTACTTAGCAAGCTCCAGCTTGTTGAAAACAAGCTGGTAAGACCCTATACGCCCTTCCTTGTCTGGCTTATCTTCCCAAACTGCTTATTTGGCTATTTGTTTGACTTTTTGAATTATTGAACTAATTGAAAAGATAAACCTACAAGAAGCTATAAGAGCTTTTGTAAGCTTATATCAAAGTTGTATCAAGCTTATGACAGTTATAAAAGCTTATTTAAACTATTTGAAAGTAATATTAAAAAAAGAAAATGTATTGAATAATTGAATTGAAACAAACTTAAATTTTATTAATACTCAAAGATGAATACTTGAATTAAAGTGACATTTAAACTAAAAATACAATGGAAAAGTAAATTGTGAATAACGACTCTAAGAACTAATAGTGAACTTGTGAAACTAAGGGGTATTTATAATGAGCTTGGGGAAGCTAGGGTTTCTTGAGAATGATCTAGATGCTCTAATCTTGGCCTTTTACTCATCATTGCATCATCCAATTTATCACATCCGTTTGATCACACTTCCACATCCTTTCCACCAATAGGACAAGCTGGGATTTCCAGCTTGTCATTCCTCGACATGTAAGCAAGATAGATTCTTAGTACTAAGCAATGGTGAGGGTGCGAATGCCCTTCGGTGGATATGTTGATGAAGATGAACAGTGAATGGTGGGAAAAGGTGGGGTCATTTAGGAATTGAATATTATTGTTTAAAAGTTGTTGACCGGGTCTAGTGGGATTTGACTTGGGGTATGGGTAAGAGTTGGTAACCGGAAAGTATTTTGGGCTTGGGTTAAAATGGGCTATGGATTGGGTTGATTGGACTTGGGTATTATTATTAAAATCGGATATAGTAACTTGGTTAACATGGTTAACTAGTTTTAAGGGTTTAAGGACTAACTTTGCCAATTTGGCAAAGTTAGTTATAGGACAAGTGTAATATTTGATAATATTGAGGGTGTGAAAAGTGTAATTTAGGTAAAGTAGAGGTGTGATGTGTAAACTTGAGCAATCATGATCCAAAGTCCGTAAATGTGAAAAGCGATTCCCGGCTCGCTTTCACACTCTTTTCTTTCTCGTGCTCGTTTTCTTTTGTTTTGTCTTTTTTTGTCCGTTTGTAATATCCGTACCTACACATGCATAAACTCAAAACACAAATGTATTAAACATTAGCAGTTAGTTTACGGTTTATTTGGTCCGTTTAAAAAAAAAAAAAAAAAAAATTGCGTCATTGTGAACAAGAATTGAGGAATGAAAGTATTCTTCTATTAATCATAATGTAGGAGATACAAAGGTATATATATAGATAAATATTAGGGTAAAACCCTAATAGCTAATTGGGCCATGAGCTTCTAATGGGTTATATGGACATCCATAATATTATTCATAACACTCCTCTTGGATGTCCATATTATTAATACGCTTTAGGAATCTTGCCTCATTAAAAACCTTGCCGGAAAACCAGGTGGGACAAAACCATGGCTAAGGGAAAAGAGTGCAGTCGTATTATCTCCTACGATGACTACATATGTTGAACTCTTTGAGTTTGCGCACTCCAATGTTGTGGTTCAATGTCCTCTATGTTGAGGTAGAAGCGCCTTGGTAGATAGATACGCCAAATTGTCACTTGAACGAACTTGTTGAACAATAATATCAACATTCTTTTGTAAGTCATGGTTGAAAAAGAACTTTGGAAAAATATGTTTTATCTTGTCGCCTTTGATGTAACCTTCCTTGAATTAAGCAATGTATCCTTCCCAAATATTTTGAATGGTTAGATGAACTATCCACGATTGTTTGCTTTGTCGAACTCCATGAAATTTCAGTGCCGCCATTAGTAAAAGCATATCCATTTTGAGACTGATCATTGTGAGAATTAAACATATATCCTGCATCTGCAAAACTAACTAAACTTGTTTTGATGGGTTAGTAAAGTTAAAACCACGTTTACGGTACCTTAAAATATCGAAATATTTACTTTATTCCATTCCATGGAATTTGTTCAATTGATCAATTACTATTCTAGAATTTTTAAATCATGACACGTGCTTCATGCATTCTATATTCCTTAAGGAATCTTAGCATAAAATGAGCTCTTGTATTATTATTTTGAACACGTATAACTTATTTCTCATATTGCGGACATAACATCAATCATCTTTAACATTCGTGTGTATGGATTTCAAGTTCCAAAACCATATCTCATCAAGAAACTTTCATAGTTCATTAGTTATTTGTGTCTTTACATTCTTTGGCCATTCGTTTATAGAGCGCACTTCTTGCGGTATCCAAGATCCTCACCTTACTTTTACAATATTTATCATGCATTATTTATACAATAGTATTATCGACGTCGATTCAGTTCTTTTCGATTCCACATTCTACTAGACATTGTATTATGTCCTTTATTGAGATCTCATAGCTTTTCAGGTACCCGGGGTTTTTCAATTTCTTTCATGTCTAGTATCTCTTTATAAGAATATTATGGGGTCTTTATTACCTCGATTCGACCATCTTAATTTTCTTGCTCCATTTTATCTCTTTATTCGAGGAATTTTATTTGGAATCGATTAGTCTATCACGTTGCAGACGTGCCATAGACTTACTACCAATCATTGGTTTTAATGTTGGGACACACATTGTAATTGGAGCACTAGCAGCGTATGTATGATCTAGTCACTTTATTTATGTCACTAACATGTCTGGCAATTACTATATCTGGAATGTAAATTTTCCCTTCAAGTTCTTATATATTGGTGTGAGGATCAACATTTATATCATAATTCATTTCATATCTCTCGCTGCTCATTCTCCCCCTGAATGAATTATCAATTTCAACATCCCATTTGCAAAATCTCACATGGGAAATATGGTTTGTGACCAAAACTATTCTCTTGGGAGGATTCATTATAGATTAATGGCAAGATGCGAACTCATATGTCATAACATGCCCATAAACCAAAAGTTTTGTTCTCACAATATTATTGGCTTTGCAATCAAGCGAAGGCGTTTATAGGCGTTTCAACAAAAGCAATTAGTGTATGAACATGGGCTACTTTATGTCCAACACTTATTCCAATAATCGCACAATACTTTGAAGTATTCACCACCATTCTCAAAAATATAATTTGGAAAACCGTGCTCGCATTTTAAAGTCGAGCCACTAAGCACGCTAACCTTAAGTTGCGTCTTTAATTATCATTTTGACGATGCATCGATTTTAAAACTCAAAATGATTCACATGGCGGATGTATATGCCTACATACATCCCTTTATATTCTTTCCAAAACTTTATAGGATCCTTACTGTAATTTGGTGATGATAGATGAAAAATTAACTTCCAATGAGAACAATCAAATGTATCTTTGAAGAAACTTATGGTTCTTCTATATATTTCGCATCATCATTGACCCGAGATGGTTCAACCGGTCATGCCACTTAAAATAATCTTGGCTCATAAATTTTTAATGTATGACCACATGCGCTTTTATTGTTCTTGACTTTATGTAAAAGTCGAATTATATGAAGAACTTAGCACATCATCATATTTAAACTTATATTTCTCCAATCTGTGTGACTTCTCAAATTATGTCAATATGCAAATTAGCCCATAACAATATCAAATAATAAAGCATGTACGTTCTATACTAGAAGTTGCATTATTTGCTAAACACATATGTGTCATTGATCAAATTAGTCAAGTCTAGGCAAATAATATTAGTGATAAATAATGCACACATAACAAACTCAATAACAGTTGACTAAATGACAGTTAACTAACACGTCTTATTTATTAAACTTGATATAATTTTGAACAGTAATATTGTAACATTCCCAATTAATTTTGGTCACCATATCTTACCACATCCAGTAGCTCATCAATTATCATATTCATATCATACATCAAATACGTCCATAACAACAATTTATATTGATCAAACATGGTCATACTCATTTAAATAGTGGAACGTATCAATTGGACGAGCTTAACAATAACTTAATAGAAGCTTGTTTACATTTTTATTGGTCATAAGAAAATATAACTTACAATCATTGTTAGAAGTTTTTACATAAACAAACTTGTCTTCGCATAAAACAATTAAAATACAACTAGATGGCTTGATTCGCCAATTTAATCTTACGACCACAACGGTCAAATGCCAAATAGGGCTTTGTTTTAGTTCGACTTACGCCTTAAAACCTTGATACAGGAATTCAAAAGATTAATTATGCAACAGTATTATGTTTTTATTGTACTTCCTGTATGAGTATTTATAGTAGCCAATACCTAACTTGTGTTCCACGCAATGTTTGTTAAAAAAAAAATTGATAACTCTATCGGACTAATGACTATCACCGCTAGCTTGAAACATACAACGACATAATTCACAATTTAATCTAAAATCAATATTAATTTCTAGCAAATCTACATATAATTTTTGACAAAAAATACATACTTAAACTTTGAATTAATTTAACAAAAGATATTTGACACCCACATAATATTATTCATAACAGCGTCTCCATTGTCGGTTTATTCTTTTTTTTTTGGGTTTGGTCTACGATCTAATTGCTTTGACAATCTTTACCAAGAATGACGTTATCTCATTAATATAAACCCAAAGAAAAAAGTAGCCACCGCATGACGGCTTTCTGCAAAGTCAAACCCAAAATTATGTTTGACTCTCTAAATTAGGAATTTAGGATCTAGCTTATCGATTCGGAACTCGGAAGTTGTTTATTTGCATCGTAAATGACATACAAGTTTGCAACATTTATATTTGACATCGTAATTGACATGCAAGTTTGCATCGTAAATGACATCGGAAGTTTAATAATTGAGACAACATTTATATTATTAATTATTTCATAATAACTAGAAGGGAAACCAAGTGAGCAGGCTGGGTTAGTAGCCTAGTCTTTAGGGACTTTTGAGGGAGGGAGGATCGAGTTGAATCCTGCAGGGGTTTGAATGAGGATTTTCTTGATGTAGTCGCTTTAATGAAGGGGTTTGGGCGCAGTAATCCGTATTCGAATCTTGGAAAAGCGAGGTTTACTACAATGGTGTCGTGCCGAGGCGGATAAATAGGGGTTTTCCTCCATCGGTATTTGAAATAGGCATTTCGCCGAGGGAGCTCTCTGCAGCGGACCGGTTTAGACAACGTAGTCTAGACCTCCATTGTCGAGCCATGACACGAAGACTTAATATAAATTCACCTTTCAAAAAAAAAAAAAACTAGCAAGGGTGAGCACGGTGCGATTAGGTGCAGGTTTAACTAAAACCGAACCGCAATCGCACTGCGGCTTCTATGAAAATAGAAACCGAACGAAGCACATTTTCGATTTCGGTTTTGCGGATATTTTGAAGTTTTTGGGTTTGCGAGTTTTAACGCGCCGCACCATCACTTATAATGTATATAACTAATGTGAGTTTTTGCGGTTTTGGTTTAGAATGTTTTTTTTTTTTTTTTTTCCTCCAGTTATAACAATGCATATATTTAATGTAAATACACACATCACTTATGACTTATAATAATATTAATGACAACTAGCATGGTACGCGCGCGTTGCGGCGACGGATACCTTAAAATAAAAAAATTCAGTGAATCGTGTATTTTATTTTATTATGTTCTTTTTAACAATGAATTTAAGGATATCAAGAAATTCCTTTAGCCCATGCCTGTTCGTTCTCGAGCCCGTTGGCGTGCAGTTAGACTCGAGAGTTCATTGTCCATTCCTGTTCGGACTTGAATATTTGTATAATGTGTTTTATTATTTGTATTAGTGATATTTAATGCAAGAATTGTGCTTAAGTTGGTTGTACAATATGCTTGATAATTTGCATTTTTTATGTAAGGGGTGTTTTAATAACTGCATTAATTGTATTTATTGACCAGTTAATTAATTGACTACATTAAATATTTTGACTATATTAATTGTATTTTGTATTTTGTACACTAAGCTTTAAAACTTGTAAGTTATGTAATAAAGAAATTAATGTTAGAAAATGTGTTTTAATTAGTATTGATATTTTAAGAAATGAAGAATTTAAAGTATTACTATTTTTAGAAGGCCTTCATACTTTATTATATGGTAAGATATGCACTAGAAGCCTTATAACACACATTAAATAATCAATGTGCCATTTTTCAGTTTTAAATAATTAACGTGCGGTGCGGTGCGGGTTTGTGGTTCGGTTTTACGGGTAAAATCGTAACTGCATTTTGCGGTTTTCCTTTTTTCTTAAAACCGATCAATCGGTTTTTGCCATGGCGGTTTTTGTGGTTTGGTTTTTTACGTTTTTTCGGTTTTGCAGTTTGTGATCTGATTTCGCTCACCTCTAATAACTAGGAAACTTGTTATGAAGATTTGTTCGTTAAAATAAAGAAGTCATGCTTTTTTCTCTGGAAATAGAAGTCATCCATTACATCGTATACGGTACCTTAGAATGTATCTCATTGGTATTATATAGGAAGTTTAATATAATGTTTGTGATATGTTATTCTTGATTTATTAATGGAGACATTTATAAATTAGGTTCAAATCAGTTGTTCACCATTATTATGGTATTTGACCATACATTACGAAGTACTTAATTTGAATCCCAAGCTACATAAAATATTAGCGCTTTTTAAGAGGTCTGACGGCTTTTTGCAACCACAAGTATCTAGTATACCTTTCTAAGTCCCTTATGCCCTTACGAAGTTAAATCGCATTCAAAGTAAAGAAATGCAACAAGATTAATATTAATTAAGGCAATTATCACTGTACGTATACGGAGTATGGATCTAATGAAAAAATAATAATAGGGAGATGCATCTATTTTTATAGATGCATCTAATATTTGTGGTTATAGTTTCTTCTCATTCTTCTCATCTTAATTATATTTCTCATTTGATCATACCTCTACGTATACGCTCTATCATTATTAAATTAGTGATCGACTTGGATGCTAAATGAATTAGGCTGTAAATGATTGAAGGAACTAAATTTCATACATAAGAATTCATATATTTTTAATGTGATACGTTATAAGAACCTCCTATAATGTGACAATAAGGGTTTTGGTCAAAATATACAAAACGTGATACATATCGTGCAATCTTCTGATGTTTGCAATAATTAGAAACCCCTCTTATAGGGGGTATGTATAAACTGCCTCATTTTTAATATGCTTGAAACAAGATTGAGATGTGTGTCAATTGAATAGTGAGGATTGATAATAGAAAATGTAGAGAGGTGTTAAATGAAGAATGATGACGTATAGCACGTAGAAACGAGTTTATTGGGCTCGAACATGTTATCGCATTTGGGCTCAAGCCCAACAATAAAACAACCACAATTACTGGACCGTCAGTAAGCCCAATAACAAATTGGCTACGGTCCGGACACAAAGACACACGCAGAGCACCTAGCGGACCAGACTCATGGCCGCGGAAGGTGATATGTGTCCGCAACTACGATTACTGCGGAACCTTGCCCGACAATGGTCCCACTCCGGCCACTAACTTTTATAAGTGAAATGCTAGGAAACCCTAGCATTAGACTCACCTATAAAAGGAACTCAAATCCTCTCATAAGGTATGACTTTCTCTCACATACTAATACACGTACTTTAATATTCTCTGACAAACATGAATACTTACTCTCACGTCGGAGCTTAATCGTGGGGTCCGTCCCCACAGTAAGACTAACGGTTTACTTTCATTTGTACAGGGATTCAATCTATTACTTGGTTTAGTAAAGATTCAGCCCATCGACAACCTATTGGCCCGACCCAACATACGTTCTCTACACATATCTTAACCGTCAGACTTTTTGTACTAACAAGTTGGCGCCATCTTTGGGACCAGTACACAATTGCGTTCTTAAAAATACTCACTATGAGCACTCAGTCCCAACCTACTCCTTTTGCCCCCACGTCCACCGTGCGAAACACGACATGAAAGGGAAATAACGCTTTACTAGGAGAACAAGAGACCCGCGTCCAACGCGACTCTCGGTATCTTGTGATAAGTATTACCACGATTTTGCTAATCATATCTCGAGAAAGTTCGTCAAGATAGGAGAACAGGAAAAGTTCAAGACATTAGAGGCAATGAAAGCCCGACTTGACTTCCGGGAAGCATTGCAACATTCGAATCGGGGACACGAGCGAAGAAAATATTTTAGGAAAAAGTCGAATATAAGAGACATCGAAGTGCATCTGAAGGTTCCGATCAAGAAGCGACCGATCTAGGTCACCAAGGAGAAAGAACACGGAAGAGAAGCGATGTTTAATTAAAAGATTGGAAAAAGCGTATTCCACATGTTGGGAGAAAAGAAGCTACCAAAGCCCAACCCACCGTAGTGCCCAAAGAAGGGAGGAAAGCTGCTACCAGAACTCTTACTCACGAAGAACAGAGCCCACCCCGGAAGGTGAGGGAATGACAGAACATCCTCACGGAGAACAGGTGAGCTCTCCGAGAGCGAAGATAGCAGAGGCGGACATTGGAAGTCAGGATGCAAGAAACAAAATTCAAGTATCGAGGATGATGACTTAGCAAGGCCATGGGTATGTAAGGAGACCGATCCGTTCACTCCTCGCATTCGTAACTTTGATCTACAAAAAAAACACGTATGCCAAAAAATGTCAAGACAAATGACGGAAGTGAAGATCCTAAAAACCACCTCAAGATTTTTCAGACAGCATCAAAGGTGGAGTGCTGAGCTATGCCAACCTAGTGCCACATGTTCAATTCCACGCTTACCGGATCCACTAAGGTTTGGTTTGACGACCTTCCCTCGGAATCCGTTGAAAGCTACGAGGACCTAAAAGAAGCATTTCTAGCAAATTTCCTCCAACAAAAGAAATGCATCAAAGATCTTGTAGAGCTTCACCATATTAAGCAAATGGAAGGGGGATTCACAGAAGACTTCGTACAAAGATTCAAGGAAGAAAGCAGGGACGCAAAAGGAGCGCCGGAAGTCACGAACATCTCAGGATTCATGCACGGAATAACTGATCCAGAACTGATCAAACGGCTGCACGACAGAGTTCCAAGATCAATGAATGAAGCAATGAGTATAACCACATCTTTCCTACGGGGGGAAGTGGCAGCTAGAAATCGTATAAGAAAAAACATTTGCTACAAATTCTGCGAAAGCAGTATAGAACCGTACGAAAACAAAATTTCAAGAAAGGATTTAAGAACAAATATAGGATGGAAGGAAAGCAAAATGGCTTCCTCACTCTCTCTAAACCTCAAAAGGAGGTTTCGGCTCTGAAAAAAGCAAAATTTTCGAACTCACCCCCAACGAAGACCCTGGCTAAAAAAAGAAATAACAGCAAGTTCTGTGAATTTCATGGAAGAGCAAGGCATAACACAGATGAGTTTATACATCTCAAGAAGCAAAAGGAGGAAATAAATGAATAAAAAATGATCGAGAAAAAAGAAACACATGGGAAAGCCAAACATTGGTAATAATAAAAAAAAAACCCAGGCAGGGAACCACACAAGCTCCTCCCAATTTCAATTTTACCCTCAAAAGCGAAAATAGAAACCAAAGATCTAAGGGTTACTAAGGATGGGAAGCGGTTTATGCAACAAGTGTATAACGGAGGATCGCTTTGAAATATCATGCGGACCTAGGTGGAAAAACCACATGGTCCGAACATAGTATCTCCCATCAGTTCAATAACGAAAATGTACAACCCGGCGGGAAGGTGGCGCCCTAGCAATAGGATCACAATCTCCATATAACATAACTACTGGAGAGATTAAATACAGAAAAATCGATCGACACAATAAAGAGCACGCAATATGATTAAATCCTCAGTAGAAAAAGGAGTGCGTACATTCTAAAACAATGAGGAAGTTCCGCTAAAACAAAACATAGCCTTCAAACAAGAAGCTCAAATATTTTCCAACTGGCATAAGGACAAATCGAGATAACGATTCAGCAATGGCCTAGTACTGCATCCCCACTTTAAAAGCAAAAGACCGGAAGCAACTGTCACCCATACATAACGAACTCGAACGTATCTGTCCGTCATCCGATAGGAAGTGACAAGCATTCCGTAGTGCACAAACAGAACACTGCGTAAAGTGTACACGAAAAGTACACCCGCAAAAGGACTACTGAATCAAAGCTAAGTTTTGGAATGAAACAGTGGGGGCCATGTCAAAAATGGAAGAAGAAGACTTTTCATTAAGCAAAAACAAAACCGAGTACAAGGAAAATTCTCAAAAATAACAACCGTAGGGGAAGTAATCACGTAAATACTATCACTAGCGGAAATAGTTAAAGGATAAATGTCAGCAGACCCGGTAGTCGGAGTGCTTGGGTAAGAAACTTCGTGAACGATCTATAGAAAGAATAGAGAACATGCCCGGAACGGTGAAGTCGGTCCATGAATAAGTCATTTTTTAAGAAAAATGGTTACAAGGCCGGACCAATACTTACTAGGGTAAACAGGAGCATACCCACGCCTTGAAGTCCAACCTCAAAGGAACTAGGAATAAATTGGAACGCTTCATCATTGTTTGATAAAAAGGTAAATCAACAACATAATCAATGCGAACAAGCAAACAACTTTAGAAATATCAAGACTCCATCAAGACCATTTAAGAACGTGCTATCTAGTCAGCACATAACAACTTAAAGGATAAGTCTTAGCCAAAGACTCAAATAGGAAAATTCTAGGAAGTACAAATTCGTGTTCTTTCCCAATTTACTTTATGTCAAATCTAACAGGGCAAGCAGACGTTCAGGCTACGAGCCTAGGCACGTGCCTACCTACTAAACACTAGGTCAAGGTCACTGTTCACGCATGTAGGAACAATGAAAATTCCACTATAAATAGCCGAAACAAAAGATGGGAAAAGAAAAATATTACCAATAAACACCAAGTATCACAATAACATGAATCCAAGAAGAGCAGAATTTGAGCACAACTTAAAAAATTTCAAAAAGCTAGGTAATCACTCACGAAAAGTATAAAAATTGCCTTGAAAGAAGCTGAAGATGAAGAGTTCTCGAAAAACGGAGCAAGGTCGTGCGTCATGCATAACAAGTGTAACCTCTATTCAATGACAAAATGTCATTCATCAATGATCGTTTTTCACAAATTCATGACTTACTCAAGCACCTGCTCCCATACCAAATATTACACCCGTAACCCGATGAGGTATTAATTTATAATAAAAGTAATGATATTAAATTATCTAGGATGTATTTTTAGGAAAATAATAAAGTTACAAATTGCATATAAGCAAGTGTCAAGTAGTATATAAGATGTGTGGCTAAACTAGGAAGAATAAGACTTGAAGGGCCATTTTTGCTATTTGTGCAAAGTTAACTAAATAAATATCTATTATTAGATAATTAAAGAATTCCAGAAAAAAAATAGAAGAGTGTGGTGTGTTGATGTAGCTCCAGGAGAAGAGAAGAGAGGAAAAAGAACAACTTTGAGTTCTTGTGCTATAGATCAAGAATTGAAGTAGGGAATCAAGCCCTAAAACATCCCTAATCTATTAATCATCCCAAGTAAGTAATTTGTTAAATTGAAATTAGGGTTCATGAAATTGAATTGGGGAAAATTAATTAAAGATTTACAATTTATTGAATTAATGTTGATTTAGGTGCTAATTAGGGTTAATTCCCTTATATTAAAATTGAAGATAAAGCTTTGATATCTCAAGTAGTGAGCTAGAGAATTATTGAGGTAAGTATATTGACTAAACTTGTTAATGTTTCATAATTTCAATTTATATGGAATTATGATGTGTAATGATGTAATGATCAAGGAATTGTAAATGTTAAATAGCTTGGATCCAATGCTAGAAAATGTGTAATGTTAGCATAATTATTTATGCTGATAAAGGTATGTTTAATGTTATGAATGTATTCCTTGATATGTAGCTAGCAATTTGTTAGTTATAACTTGTTAATGTTAAGTTTATGTCATATACTTACTAAGCGTTTTGCTTATGGTTAAGTTTGATGAACGTTTTGTAGGTGCAAGTGGTGAAGGTAAAGGTAAGGATAAAGCTTAGATGATTGTCAAGGTAGGAGATTAGTATTTTGGATTTAATAAGTTGAAGTCATCTCTTTGGATCAAGCTTGTTGAAAGTTGGAAGCCCAGTGTCGTTTATAACTTGGTACATCTTTTGTCTAAAATGGTTATTTTGGTGTCTATGGTTATGGGTTAGTGTCTAGGTTAAGTCATGAATGTTGCTTAATGTAAGCGGTCATGCTCAAGTGTTTGAATTGTGGTTAAAATGGTTATAATGTTGTAGTTAAGTGGTGTTTGGCAACTAGCCATTTTCACCCATTTTGGAATGATATGGGTCAAGCGGTGTTTGGCATAACCCGTAAGTATATGTTCATGGGTTGTTTAGACCACAAATTATTATGAAAATAATGTATTATGTTGAATTAATGATTTCTAGAAAGTTTCGTTAATTTTCGAGTCATAGAAGTTGTTTATCCTGAAAATGGGTCAAAAATATGCATAAAAGGGTTATGCAGAAAATGGGGCGTTTGGGTTAAGTGTGTTCTTACCCATTTTGGGTAGGAAACGGGTTGATTGATTATGTAAATGATTTAGTATGAAATGTTAATGGCTTTGAGTGAGTTTGGTATGGAAATAAGGTAGTATGGGTTGTTTATTGTGAAAATGGGTGAAATTTCGGTATGGGATACACCAAATTTTGGTATGGTACCAAAACTCCCAAATTTCGGTATGGGAGTGAATCAGTGGGCAGATCTTTTCGGTTTTCAAAAAATCATATCTTTTGATCCGTAAGGCGCCACGAGTCGTGCCACCCGGCGTTTGAAGGTAATTGAGTCTAGTTTCATTTAAAATAGTCTCAAGGTCCAGATGTTTATATAATTTTTCGAATGTCAAAGAGTGACATGAGGTCATTTTAGGTGTACTTTTGCGAAAAATTTTCACGTTTTAGTTGTGTCTTTTTAAGGGTGTTACAACTTGGTATCGAGCCTTGGTCTAAGAGATTTAGGATGTCACATAAGTTTCCTAGACTTAGACTATTTTAGGCGTGTTAGTATTAGTGTTTGTTGTTAGTGTATTGTTTCGATGGATTTGGAGATACATATGTAGAGTATTTTCATGACTACGCTTGGCCACCGTAGTGATGAAAATATGATATATATGTATACTTGAAATCGTTGAGACTATACACGCGACAAACTTTAGGTTAGATTAGCGTATAAGTATTTTGTATGAAACATGCTTCGTTTTGAATGCTTTGATGTTGATGAATTAATTGTCATTTTTTAGTAAGAAGAAAAGATGGTGAATCGCATCATAAGGAAGTTTTGAAAGCTTCAACTTCCAAAAGAGCCGAGTCTTGACTGGTGATACTGAACGTGGTGAAAGTAATGATGGGTCCTCTTCCGGTTCGAGAGCCTCAATTTGAGGAGGGTTCACGGAAGAAGAGACAAAAGAAATAAGTTCTTTAATTTCCAAAATGTAGGAAAGGCGATTAAGAAGGCAATGCCCTACTATATCAAGCGAACAACGAAGAATCTTAGAAAAGTGATACATGAAGAACTAGAATATTTTAAAAAGAGGTGTTGTGAAAGAATCCAAGAATGAAAAGCCACGCATCGTGACTTTGCGGCATGTAAAGTGCCAACTTTATGGGAACTCCGATCCATTGCTTGTACCCGTTGGCTCACCATTGTTGAGGTGCCTTCCGCACAAGTCATTGTGAGGAAAGAAACAAGGTTACCTTCGCTACAAACTTTCTTCGTGATAGTGCCAAGATTTGGTGGGAAGGTAAGATATGTGAGAAAGATGAGACTTGGGTTGATGCGTGCATGGAATGAATTCGAGGCTATTCGAATGGAGTTGCCCGGCCGAGGAAGTTGCTAAAATCCGAGAGAACTTTCAATCTCTTGTGCAAACTAAAGAGGCAGTAAGCGAGCTTTGGATGAAATTTGTTGATATGGTTACTTATTGTCCGAATCTTGATGAGTGTCCAAATACTCATCATTTTGTATAATCTAAAGCGCAAAATCATCGAAACGCTCGAAACACATCAAAATGATCAAATTATCACAAATCAGTGTTTTATGTGTTTTAATTGCAAAATATTAAAATCGGATGAAAAACGTATCAAATTTGCAAAATTGGCGCTTTAGTCCCCAGTTTTAAAAGTTGTCAAATCTAGTCCTGGAAATTCAAAAATGTGAAATTTATCATTCAAGGTCCTTGAAGTATTCTAAGTTGTTTAAAATGATCCTTGAATGATTCTTTGGTCAATTGGCAAGAAAGGTCCTAAACTTTGAAATTTACAAAATAGTCCTTGGACTTTAAAATGGATTTTATGCAAAAAGGGCCTTTGTATTATCAATGTATGGCAAATTTAGTCCTTGTGAGAAGTTTGAAATGTTCACTTTCAGTCCTTCATGTTTGGCAATTGTACACTTTTGGTCCTTGTTATTTATCCTAAACCAAGCGGACACTTATTATATCACTAGGCCCAAAATACAAGCCCAAACCCAATGCCTTGACCTTTGCCTTGACCTCAGTCCACAACTCATCTTGAACCCCACCAACCCATTTTGACCCTTTGTTGTGTCTGTGGTCAGCAAGTCAAAACCCAAGATCTGCGCCTTAAACCCTTTATTCTTGTCTCCTCCTCAACACGGATATTCAAAACCATGGTGGTTTTCCACATTTCAACACCCTCCCCATACCATGTTCCTCCACCCCCTCTAAACAACAAAACCTTAATTGCTCAAACCAAATTCATTAATTGATAAAAGCGCTATGAAGAATTTTGCGCCAAAATGCAAGGTGGGCGGTTATGATTAATCCGAGTGATCCAAGGGCTCAAGTTTGGTGGGAAACAATCGAAACATGTGGGAAGGTGGAAAAGTCTATAAAGTGGGAAGAAGATGCATTGTATCATCTATCTAGAGTAAATTTTAGTTTATTATTGTCGTTTTAAGTATTTTTAAGTTTAAATGTAATTTAAAGCTTTCAAACCTTCTGTTTTGAGTATTTCAGTGTATTGTAAGACTTTTTCAAGCAGCAATTTCAAGTTTTAATCACTTCTCAAGTTTATGCAATTTCTCATTTTTATGCAAAATCTCATGTTGGATTAAATGTTGTTGTTTGTTGTTTGTATGGATTAGAATAGGCCACATAAGCTCCCAAATAGCTTATAAAAGCTATTAGAAACAATAAAAATTAGTTTAGACTAAAAAATCAAAAATTACCAAAAATACCAATTAAATAGGTATAAAATCAAAAATCACTTTGAGAAGGTGTTCACGGTGGAGAAAGGTGTATCTTGGATGGCCTTGGGTTAGTGAACACATGGGGTTCTATAGGAGTAATCCTTGGTCTTGGTTCTTGGTTTCGACTTTTCACAATTGTAAGCTTTTTAAGTAATTTTGCATTTCAACTTTGTTATGGTTAGTTAGTTGTTGTAATTTCTTGTTCTTAGTGTTAATTAGTCATAGTTAAGTTAGTTTAAACCTTAAAATCAATAGCTTAATCTTTGAAATTCATAGTTGCTTTAAAATCTCAATTTGATGATCATAATAGCTTAAGTCTAAATTCTTGGTTTTAAGTTGTTGTTACTGTGGATTCAGGCTTGTTTAGTCTTAGTTAATGATATTATAAGGTCTAAAATCAAGTTCATGGTTTTAATTTGTATTTTGCTTTAAAAAACTTCATGACAGTCAAGTATAAGGGGTGTTTGGTTTAGTGTATTCAAAAGTTCTTTGGTCATTTTCTTTGTTGGAATTCTGTCTAGATAAGTCTAAACAACTAATTTCAGTCAAGAAATCAAGTCTTCATTAGCAAAAAGTCAAAAATCACTTTGGATCTCATCTGTGAGTCCACTGTTGGATTTTTCAAAAGTAGGATCATTGATTTGTGTTCAAAAGTGGTTAATCTTGCTCAAGTTAGTTTCATTACACTTTAAAACAACATATTAAGTGCTCTAGATCATTTCAAATCTCATTTTGGTCAACTTTTGGTTTTCTCAAAAGTCAAAATTTCAAAAGTCGTTTTGAATAAAGTTTGGAATTCCACCGAGGGCTTATTAGTGAGATTCGGTTTATAAGCTCTTGGGGATTTGTAGTCTAGTTGCTCAAGAAAAATACAAAATACTAGAACTCCTTGAATCGACTTTTAAAGTGCTTTTGGTTAGCTTATTGTAGGGTACTTGTCTGCATGCAGTTGCTACATACGCTTTTTAAGCTCCCATTGATAAGCTCTCATAGAGCTTGTTACTTGTCCAAATCTCTTGATCTCTAGTTCTTTGGAAAGCCAACTGGTCTTCTTGAGTTGTCAAGTTTTATTTTTCACTTTTGAGCTTGTTTACTAGAATTTGCTAAGGGCTTGAAACTTGTCCCATTTTCTTTTTCACCACAACAGTCAAATAGCTTATTGATTTATTAGAGCTTTTCGGTTTAAGTTTTTGTGTCTTTTAGCTTCTAGTCAGGTTGCTATAACCTATTTTTATCTTAATCTAGCTTTTGTTTCAGTGTACAAGCTTATTTGAGCTTATTTCCACCCAAACAAGCTTATTTATCCACTGTTGGATCAATAAGCTTTCAAAACAGCTTATTTGAGTTTTGTAAATTTTTGTCTTCATTAAAGTTTCATAATATTAGTATATAAGTAGTTTCCAAAAATAAAAATCACAAAACATCAATATAAAAATAGTGATAGCGTTTATTTAAGATTTTTAGCTTTTGATTTTTCTTTTCAACTTTTAATAAGCAAAGCTTGTTTTCTACTTTTCTTAGGTTTCGTCATCTTATAGGATTTTTAGAAAAGTTTGATTTTCTTTATCTTTTAGTATTTATTATAATTTTAAATAGTTAAAAATAGTAATTAATTAGTAATAAATAATTAAAAGTCTAAAAATATATTTTCTGTTTTAAAATTAGTTTTATCATATTTTAGATTTTCAAAGTTAAAATTTTATTTTTCCAAGTTTATTTTGTATTTTCTAGTATTTAAGTGTATTTTAAATAGTTATTAATTAGTAATAATTAAATAAAAAGTGTGAAAAATATATTTTTAATTTTAAAATTAGTTTTATAGTATTTTAGATTTTTCAAAATCATAAGTTTATTTTTCTAGCCTTATTTCCTATTTTCTTCTATTTTAGAGTATTTATTAAGTAGTTAAAATAGTTTTTAATTAATAATAATTAATTAAATAGTGTTAAAAATTATTTTCTTTTCTAATAATTTTCTTTTATTTTTAGGATTCCAAAATGTCATTTTATATTTTTAGGCCTTTTATTTCTTAGTGTTCACTTTTTATTTTGTGCGTATCGTAGTTTCTAAAACTTACGTTTACGTTTCTTTAATCTGGTTGTTGTGCTTTCCAAATCGTACTCAATTCCTTTCCAATCAATCGGTAGTGTAATTTCTAATCAAAACCTTTGCGGATCACTATCCTTAGTGATCATTCTATCTTCGAGTTTGTTTACACACCATTGAGTCTCCTTGGGACTAAACGACAGAATTCAATCTATTCTCCGAGGACTTCATTGCATTTGTGTCGAGCGGTTTAAGTCTTTTTGACTTGGTTGTTTTACAGATCAAAATTTTGGCGCCACGGGAGGCTTTAAGCGTGTGTTTAGCCATTTTCGAGATCCGTTGTTGCATACCCACCATTTGTAAAAGTTTTTGTAAAGTTATTAGAAAACCAAAAATTATTAACACTTTTCCTAAAGTGTTAAAACACCAAAAATATAAAACAACAAAACAATCGAACGTTTTCTATCTTGTATTCTCTTTTAAGGTGATTCTTGAAGAGATACGATTTGGTTAAGCGGACGATAACAAAATATTGTCCAAAAGTTTTAAACCCATCGGCACAAATCTTACCTCGTCTTTTCGGTGGTACTTAATTGAATACATAAAATCAACCACCGCAAATCAAGGCGTTGCACTACCTAGCTGGGGTGCGACCATTAATAAGTTCCCGAACATCGATTTAAAACTTGCCTTTGTGTCACTTGTGATTTGGTGTACCTTTTTCAAAAGCCATTTCATTTGTGATTATTGGTTAAGTTCACTTGTGTTTTGCCTCATTTGTTTTGGCGGATTTTTATACATAGTGCATGCGCACTCGTTCTTCGATTCTACAAGTCCACTTTACGAACTTGGAAACATTCCTCGTGAGCGTGAGGGCGTTCGGCTCCTTGGTAGTGATGAGGCGTCTACCACCACCACCTCAGCCGAAATGGCGGAAGACAAACCTATGAATGAGCTTCTCCAAGCACCCATCGAGGATACGGAGATGCCATTGTTGTTCCGACCATCGTGGTCGACACTTTCGAGCTCAAACCGGGTTGCTCAATCTAGTAACCCAAAGTCGATTCTATGGTTTTGAGCGGGATGATCCTCATGCACACATTCGATGGTTTAACAAGATAGCATCTACCATCAAGTACAAGAATGTCCCATCCGAGCTATCAAGCTTCTTCCGTTCCCATTTCTCTAGAGGACAAGCCGAATTGGCTTGAGAAACAACCCCTCGTTCTATAGAGACATGGGAAGATCTTGTCACCAAGTTAGTTAACAGTTCTATCCTCCATCCCGAACCACAAGTCTTAAGAATGAGATAATGAAATTTTCTCGGAGATTTGATGAATCATTCGGGAGGCATGGGATCGTTACAAAGAGTTGCTTCATAAGTGTCCGCATCACGGTTTTACCGAATTAATGCAAATGGATACTTTTTACAATGGTCTCAATCGGGCCAATCAAGATTCTTTGAATGCCTCTGCGGGAGGTAATTTCTGAGCAAGACCACAAAAGAGGCCTTGCGGATCATTGAGAACAAATCTCAAGTCCGTCCTTCGAGCTAAGACATATCGTCTAATCTTGGACCTTCTTCTTCTTCACCCCAGTGAGTACATCTAGCACCGATGCTAAGATTGATAAACTCACGAGACATTGTTCGAGCTTTGGTTCTTGCTAATCGAAGAAAGTCTCCTTCACTCACCACCAACACATCTTGAAGTGAAGAAAGTTGAAGTTTGTGTCACTTGTGGTGGTCCTCACGCTTACTACAATTGTACCGCCACCGATGGTAGTCCTTTTGAGGCCAATGCTTTGGCCGGTAGTTCACGGCAAGGAGGTAATCAATACCGTCCTCAAATGAACCACACTACCGTGCTAACACTAATCGTGCACCACCGGTTTTAACCAAAATCACAACCGAATCGAACCAACCAAGAATGAACCAAGGTTATCAAAACCAAGGTAATTTCTATCTGGACCCAATCAAGGTTTCCAACATCAAGGAACCCTCATCAAAACAATTTCAATCGAGGGAATCAATTTCATGGGAATATGAATCCTAATCAAGGAATTTTGGTCATAATCAAAACATACTGACCTCAAATTGTCCCTCCAGCTCCTCCGTCATTACTCCTCCGGGACCATCATCGATGAGTTCTTGAAGCGGTTTATGAAATCCCAAGATGAAATGAGCAGTTGTTGGTCGGTCAGTTGCGATCTGAAGAAGTCTTTAAATGATCGACCCTCGGGCTCGGGTACTTTACCGAGCAACACGATCGCTAACCCGAGGGGCGATGCAAGGCGATCACAACCCAGTGGTGTTTCATACCTGGACTGCTGTTCCTACTACCTCTTCTTCTTCTCTTCCTAAGGTAGTGGACGGTGAACCTCAAAACATAATGGACCCACGACTCAATGCCACCTCCACCGTGCCAATGAGTCAAGTCACCAGGATCCAAAGGACAAGGTGCATTATTCAAGCCCCGAAGTATCGCACACGTCCTACCTTCGGTAGTCCAACCTCAAGTTGTCCGAGAAACCCAATCAAGGAGTTGTGTTTGAACCTCCTGTAGCTCTGTTGAGAAATCCAAATCTTCTCTTCCTTACCCATCGAGAATGCATGATGAGAAGCTTAAAGACAAAACCAAAGAGCAAATGGAAAAATTTTTCCAAATTTTCAATGAATTGCACTTTGATATAAGCTTCGTTGATGCTCTCGTTCTCATGCCCAAATTTGCATCTACTCTCAAAGGGTTACTAAGCAACAAAGATAAGTTATACGAAATGGCTAAAGCCCTCTCAATGAGCAATGCTCGGTCCTTCTTAAAAGCTTCCGAAAAGCTTGAAGACCACAGCAAGTTTTTAATCCCATGTGATTTCTTGGGGATGGTTCAATGCCCGCCTTGGCGATCTTGGCGCTAGTATTAACCTCATGCCACTCTCGGTGTGGAAGAAACTTTCTCTCCCGAACTTACTCCTACTTGTATGACTCTCGAGCTAGCGGATTGTACCATAACTCGTCCACTTGGAATAGCCGAGGATGTCGTGGTTAAAGTAGGAAGTTTCATTTTCCCACCGACTTTGTTGTAGTAAACTTTGATCACGGATCCTAGAGTTCCCTCATCTTGGGAGAGCTTTCTTGAGAGCGAGCCGTGCTCTAATCGATGTATTCATTGAAGAGTTGACTTTACGGGTTGATAACGAAGAACTCACGTTGAATATCAACCTAACTCCAAACCTCACGAACAAACATAGTGTTGCCACAATCGATCAAAAATCCAAAAGAATCGATGCAACACTCTCTAATTTCACGGTTAAGAGTGTTCACCAAAAGCGTCTTGAGCTAAAAGCTATGAAAATCAACCTGGTTCAAACAAATGGTTTGAAAGTTGTACTAAGGAGTCATGAGTATTCTTGATGATGATGATCTTGATTCGGAGACTTCATCGGAAGTGGTGGAAAGCGCTAGCTCTAAGAGCACACCACTTGTCCCACCTCCGAATCGGTTTGTCGTATTGAGCTTGTTAACTCGTGGATGAAGTGAATTCTCTTCAAAGGATCCAATCATATTTGAAAATCAACCTATCATAGCCAATTCGACTCCTTCTATCACTCCTTTTGAGGAAGTGACTCAATCTTGGAAGAGATTGATGCATACTTGGCTAGTGATTCATTCCTTGGGAGATTGATCACGCTCAATTGATATCGGCGGGACATACTTCTCATTGAGAAGTTGCTTTATGGAGATAAATCATCCATTTCATATCCGATCCTATTGTTTCCGACTTTTCCATTCCTTCCTCAATCCGGATGAGGAAGATGATAAATTTTGGAAAGAAGTCGATGCTTTTCTAAGTGATGAATCAATCCCAACAGGGTTGATGATTCTTACTTGGATTGAGAGGGGACATCCTTTTCTTAACAGTTTATTAAGCGAAGAATCGCCCCAATCCTCCTTCCGAAACTCCTTTGATAATCACCATACAAGCTTAAAGTTTAAGCTTAAAAACGTTAAAAATGGTGATTTACTTCTTTCTAATGAAGAATGGACATGCATTGTAATGCACATATTTATTCCATTCTTCACGAATGGTGTGGTTGCTCTTTCCCTTTTCTCTTCCGGGAATGAGGACACCATTTTTGACCCCGGTATTATCCTTTATAGTTGCTACTATTAAAATACCGGTTGTATCTCGTCGGAGTGGAACTTTCTGATGTTCATGTGTTTATTAACATTGTGAATGAAAGTCCGATCGAGATTGGTTTTCCACGTTACTTTCCCCATGAACCAATGAATGCGGGGATCGAGTCAAGCTAGTGACTCGGTAATCAAAAACATTAGCACGCATCATATGGGTTTTCACCCATAATTCGCCTTCTTAACCCCTTTCTACCACCCAAGTGTGGGGAGTTTTCCCACACCGTTGTATATTCTCAATCTTTCTAAAAAAAAAAAAAAAAAAAAAAATCTTCTAAATAATGGCCGTAATATTTCCTTTTCGTTCTATGTTTCGGCATAACATGCGGTACATTGAATATTGAGGGCAATATTCATTTCTAAGTGTGGGGAAATTCACGAATTTCATATGTTATCTACCCAATTCCCCGTTTTGGCCAAAATTTTTTTTTTTGGAGTAAGTGTTCTACACTTACTCATTTGGTTATCGATCCGCCATGTTTGATAAACAAAAGGATTGGCTAATCCAGAGCAAGCGGCTCTTGGTAAAGATTGCTCAAATCCGTTTATATGGCTTGCAATTTGCCCAAAATTGTATGGTTCCTCGACTCCCATCATCCTCAAAAGATAATGAGTTGGCTAGCCGCAAGGTTATGGCTTGTGGTAAAGGCGATGAAAAATCCATAATTGGTATTGACTCACCAAAGATAATCTTGATAATTTATCTAAGAGTTGGCTAGTCCGGAAAGGTGCGGCCACGGTAAAGACACATCAAATCCGTTATATGGTTTATGATTTGCCAATAAATCATCGGTTATCGTTGTACCAAGATTCTTACTTGAATCAAAACAATTGGCTACTCGAGTGATGGCTTCGGTAAAGAGTTTTCAAATCCATCAAAGTTTTCTCAAATCATTGCTAGGGACTAGCAATATCTCGATGTGGGGATTGATGAGTGTCCAAATACTCATCATTTTGTATAATCTAAGCGCAAAATCATCAAAACGCCGAAACACATCAAAATGATCAAATTATCACAAATCGGTGTTTTATGTGTTTTAATTGCAAAAATATTAAAATCGGATGAAAACGTATCAAATTTGCAAAATTGGCGGTTTAGTCCCCAAGTTTTAAAAGTTGTCAAATCTAGTCCACGAAATTCAAAAATGTGAAATTTATCATTCAAGGTCCTTGAAGTATTCTAAGTTGTTTAAAATGATCCTTGAATGATTCTTTGGTCAATTGGCAAGAAAGGTCCCTAAACTTTGAAATTTACAAAAATAGTCCTTGGACTTTAAAAATGGATTTTATGCAAAAAGGGCCTTTGTATTATCAATGTATGGCAAATTTAGTCCTTGTGAGAAGTTTGGAAATGTTCACTTTCAGTCCTTCATGTTTGGCAATTGTACACTTTTGGTCCTTGTTATTTATCCTAAACCAAACGGACACTTATTATATCACTAGGCCCAAAATACAAGCCCAAACCCAACTGCCTTGACCCTTTGCCTTGACCTCCAGTCCACAACTCATCTTGAACCCCTGACCCATTTTGACCCCTTTGTTATTAATCATGGTCAGAAGTCAAAACCAAGATCGCGCTTTAAACCATTATTCTGTAGCATCTCCTCCTCAACACCAGATATTCAAAACCATGACTGGTTTTCCCACATTTTCAACACCCTCCCCCATACCATGTTCCCTCCACCCCCCTCTAAACAACAAAAACCTTAATTGCTCAAACCAAATTCATTAATTGATAAAAACTGCTATGAAGAATTTTGGCGCCAAAATGCAAGGTGGACGGTTATGATTAATCTGAGTGATCCAAGGGCTCAAGTTTGGTGGGAAACAATCAGAAACATGTGGGAAGGTGGAAAAGTCTATAAAGTGGGAAGAAGATGCATTGTATCATCTATCTAGAGTAAATTTTAGTTTATTATTGTCGTTTTAAGTATTTTTAAGTTTAAATGTAATTTAAAGCTTTCAAACCTTACATTTTGAGTATTTGAGTGTATTGTAAGACTTTTCAAGCGACAATTTCAAGTTTTAATCACTTCTCAAGTTTATGCAATTTCTCATTTTATGCAAAATCTCATGTTGGATTAAATGTTGTTGTTTGTTGTTTGTATGGATTAGAATAGGCCACATAAGCTCCCAAATAGCTTATAAAAGCTATTAGAAACAATAAAATTAGTTTAGACTAAAAATCAAAATTACCAAAAATACCAATTAAATAGGTATAAAATCAAAAATCACTTTGAGAAGGTGTTCACAATTTGGAGAAAGGTGTATCTTGGATGGCCTTGGGTTAGTGAACTGTGGGGGTTCTATAGGAGTAATCCTTGGTCTTGGTTCTTGGTTTCGACTTTTTCACAATTGTAAGCTTTTTTAAGTAATTTTGCATTTCACTGTTATGGTTAGTTAGTTGTTGTAATTTCTTGTTCTTAGTGTTAATTAGTCATAGTTAAGTTAGTTTAAACCTTAAAATCAATAGCTTAATCTTTGAAATTCATAGTTGCTTTAAAATCTCAATTTGACAGTCATAATAGCTTAAGTCTAAATTCTTGGTTTTAAGTTGTTGTTACTGTGGATTCAGGCTTGTTTAGTCTTAGTTAATGATATTATAAGGTCTAAAATCAAGTTCATGGTTTTAATTTGTATTTTGCTTTAAAAACTTCATGATCAAGTATAAGGGTGTTTGGTTTAGTGTATTCAAAAGTTCTTTGGTCATTTTCTTTGTTGGAATTACATCTAGATAAGTCTAAACAACTAATTTCGATCAAGAAATCAAGTCTTCATTAGCAAAAGTCAAAAATCACTGGATCTCATCTCGTGAGTCCTTTGTTGGATTTTTCAAAAGTAGGATCATTGATTTGTGTTCAAAAGTGGTTAATCTTGCTCAAGTTAGTTTCATTACACTTTAAAACAACATATTAAGTGCTCTAGATCAGCTCGAATCTCATTTTGGTCAACTTTTGGTTTTTCTCAAAAGTCAAAATTTCAAAGTCGTTTTGAATAAAGTTTGGAATTCCTTTGAGGGCTTATTAGTGAGATTCAGGTTTATAAGCTCTTGAGGATTTGTAGTCTAGTTGCTCAAGAAAAATACAAAAATACTAGATCTCCTTGAATCAGCTTTTAAAGTGCTTTTTGGTTAGCTTATTGTAGGGTACTTGTCTGCATAGCTGCTCTGTACACAGTTTTTAAGCTCCCATTGATAAGCTCTCATAGAGCTTGTTACTTGTCCAAATCTCTTGATCTCTGGTTCTTTGGAAAGCCAACCTGGTCTTCTTGAGTTGTCAAGTTTTATTTTTCACTTTTGAGCTTGTTTACTAGGGCTGCTAAGGGCTTGAAACTTGTCCCATTTTTACATTTTTCACCACAACAGTCAAATAGCTTATTGATTTATTAGAGCTTTTCAGTTTAAGTTTTTGTGTCTTTTAGCTTCTAGTCAGTTGCTATAACCTATTTTTATCTTAATCTAGCTTTTGTTTCAGTGTACAAGCTTATTTGAGCTTATTTCCACCCAAACAAGCTTATTTATCCACTGTTGGATCAATAAGCTTTCAAAACAGCTTATTTGAGTTTTGTAAATTTTTTGTCTTCATTAAAGTTTCATAATATTAGTATATAAGTAGTTTCCAAAAATAAAAATCACAAAAACATCAATATAAAAATAGTGATAGCGTTTATTTAAGATTTTTAGCTTTTTGATTTTTCTTTTCAACTTTTAATAAGCAAAGCTTGTTTTCTACTTTTCTTAGGTTTCGTCATCTTATAGGATTTTTAGAAAAAGTTTGATTTTTCTTTATCTTTTAGTATTTATTATAATTTTAAATAGTTAAAATAGTAATTAATTAGTAATAAATAATTAAAAAGTCTAAAAATATATTTTCTGTTTTAAAATTAGTTTTATCATATTTTAGATTTTTCAAAGTTAAAATTTTATTTTTCCAAGTTTATTTTGTATTTTCTAGTATTTAAGTGTATTTTAAATAGTTATTAATTAGTAATAATTAAATAAAAGTGTGAAAATATATTTTAATTTTAAAATTAGTTTTATAGTATTTTAGATTTTCAAAATCATAAGTTTATTTTCTAGCCTTATTTCCTATTTTCTTCTATTTTAGAGTATTTATTAAGTAGTTAAAATAGTTTTAATTAATAATAATTAATTAAATAGTGTTAAAAATTATTTTCTTTTTCTAATAATTTTCTTTTATTTTAGGATTCCAAAATGTCATTTTATATTTTAGGCCTTTTATTTCTTAGTGTTCACTTTTTATTTTGTGCGATATCGTAGTTTCTAAAACTTACGTTTACGTTTCTTTAATCTGGTTGTTGTGCTTTCCAAATCAGACTCAATTCCTTTCCAATCAATCAAGAGTGTAATTTCTAATCAAAACCTTTGCGATCACTATCCTTAGTGATCATTCTATCTTCGAGTTTGTTTAACACACCATTGAGTCTCCTTGGGACTAAACGACCGGAATTCAATCTATTCTCCGTGACTTCATTGCATTTGTGTCCGAGCGGTTTAAGTCTTTTGACTTGGTTGTTTTGCTGGATCAAATACCACAAGAATGAAAAGCTTAAGGTAGAAAGGTTTCAAAGAATGCTTCGTGAAGATATCAGGAAGGTGGTGTCGCTTGAGTGTACCACCTTAGAAGATCTCTTAAGTAGAGCTCGTGTGAGGAGGCGGATTTATTAAGGAAAAAGGATTCGGAAGGAGGGATAATAAAAGAAAGCAAGATTTTGTTGATCGTGATGCCAAGAAACCTAAGCAAGACTATGGACGAAAAGGAGGTAGAAATCAAACCAAGACTCCTTGTAAAAGTGTCACAAGTTCCATCTTGGAGAATGTCGGGCAAACTTACGGGTTGTTACAAATGTGGTTCTTTAAGCCACATGAGTAAGGATTGCAAGAAACCGATGATTATGTGCTATGGATGTAATGAGTTAGGACATAAACTTAGTGAATGCCCAAAAGCAAAGCGATAGAAGCAAAGCCACTAAGATCGGTAAAAGAAGAAAAGGCGGAAGCTCTAATCCTAAAGCCGAGTGTATGTCATGTCCTTGAAGAAGCTAAGTTGGTGCCCGATGTTGTCTTAGGTACGATCCTTGTAAATTCCTCACCTTTCGCGTACTTTATGATTCGGTGCAAGTGTTTCCTTCAGTATCTTATGAATTTAGTAAAACTTATCCACTCCTCTCAATAAAATTTTCTTCCCTTTGAAGTAGAGGTAGCCGATAGTAAAATCGTAGTGGTGTCTAATGTTTACTATGATGTAGAGATAGAAATTGATGACAACATCTTTAGGATAGATTTGATCCTATCATGCTTGGAGAATTCGATATCGTGATCGGCATGGATTGGCTCGATAAACATAATGCCGCCATTCTATGTGGTCAAAAGCTTGTGCGAGTTGTTAATCCTCGTGGTCATGAAGTCCTTATTTATGGATAGAAAAGGAAGGGTGAATTTAGGTTATGTTCGGTGATGAAAGCTAGGAAATATTTGTCACATGGTTGTTATGTGATCGCAAGAAACCGTCAAGTTCTCTCACGCAAGCGTAAGAAAACTTAAAACAGCTCAAGCACGAAATCAATGAAGATCAGAGGAGTATAGGGTCTCCCCGGGTCGTTATGTCCCAGCGAGCTATGCAATGGATTATCTCACGAATAGTGATCGAGGAATTTGAACGGGAAAAGGATTTGGATATGATATTAACTACAGAAAAAGCCAACAAATAAAGACGGCTTAAATGCAAATTAAAGGAAATTAAAAAGTTAAAATCTATTAAATAAACGCTATCACTATTTTTACAAAATGATGTTTTTGTAATTTTATAAAACAAAATAACTTAAATAAACTATTTTAACTAAAACGTAAACTTAAATTATCTAAAAACGTAACTTAAAATAAAAACGTCGTTATTTATAAAAATTACGCTGGGCGCAAGATAAAACGTAAAATTTGTGAAATAAAAGTCCCTAAAGTGCGAAAATAATTTTCCTACATTCTAATTGACTAAGAATAATTTTAGGAAAAAGCGGAATATTTTTTTGAGTTTTTATTTATTTATTATGAATTAAAAACTAGATTTATAAAAACTAATTATTAAAAATAACTATTGAATTTAAAAATTACCAAAAAATCCAGTACTTTGTTAAACACTAAATAAGAGAAGAAAAAAAACAAAAAAAAACAAATGCTAGCTTCATCCTATAATCAGTTAATATTGGAAAAGAATTTTTAAGCATATTTACTAAAAACGTAGTTAAAAGAATAACAATGCAAGGAAATAACAACAAGCACAGTTAGAGTAGATGGTAGGGAGTGAGTGTGCTGTGTGCGTGGGTTGGCTGAAGGTCTTGGGTTCGAATCCCACCTCCAGCCTTTTTGCTCACTTATTTATTTTTTTGATTTAAACTCAAACTTTAAAAACTTGAAAACAAATTGTGAACATCTTGTTACAGCAGATTTGTACACTAAATATGAATGGGGTTGTTTGGTACAGGTGCAGCTAAGGGGGCTGTTTGGCTTGTTTGGGACAGTGGAACTAAAGGATACTATAAGTTACAACAAGCTCTTAGACGCCGCAAACAAACTACTTCCTAAATAGTACTAAGCTAATATACTAAAAATCTACCAAAGCAACTTAAATAAGCACTTGAAAAGCTAAAGCTAAACTTTTTATGAAAAATTAAAATATGAAAACTGAAAATAAGCGGATTAACAGTATACTATTTGGACAGAAAGCTTTAGGAAAGATAGAACCAAACACACCTTAACAGTTACTCGAGCACAAACAAACAAGCACAACAGAAAAGTAAGCTAGACTAGTAAATGCATAGTAAAAATAAGCTAGTTAAAATGGAACAAGCTAAATGAAATAGGGATGAGCGGAGGCATAAAAAGGAAAATCCTAAGCTAGCCATTAAACACTCTAAAGTAAAAGTAAGCTAAAATGACCATCAAATAAGTCTGAGACTATTGATTTATATCTAACATGAGCGAAGATAATAAAATTGAACCAAAGAAGGAATTGGATGAAAGCAAAACTAAAGGAAACTTAAACTAAAAGAATAAGATAAATAAACAATGAAAAGCAATAAATAAGCTACTAGTTTGCAAATCTAACCTAATTAATCCAAAAAAAACCAAGGATTCTAAATAAGCTAAACAAGAAGGAAATAACCTCACAAAGAACTCCACTGTGCCTTTGAATCGAATCATTGTTGTGTTGGTGCACTAAAAACAGCCAAAGGGCTCACTTTGGGGGCTTATTTTGGATAAGCTAGAGTGTGAATCAACCCCTAAGCTTTTGGGAGGATGAAACCAACCCACCTAGCTCACTTTTGCCCCCATAGTTGTCCAATGGAGAGCTTAATTGGAGCTGTTTGGAGCTTATCAATAAGTGGGAAAAACACAAGTTGAATAGAGCATGTTGTAAAATAGTCCCAAGTGGGACAAATAAGCTTAAAACAAAACAAGCTAACCTATCAACTAATCCCTACAAGCTGTTAATCCTAAAAGCCAACCAACCCTAGTTCTTTGAAAAGCAATTTTTAAACTATGACAAGCCTAAATGAGCTTATTGAAGGCTAAGGAAAAGGAAGCGGTGGATTGCATATCACCAAAACAGAACCCAAGTTGATTTTTAAAAAAAACTACCAAAACTCTTTTGAATTCAGAACTTGTACCAAAGTCTAGACCAATTAATCTTGCAAATAACTTGAATGCTGATTTGGGAGTCAAAATGGGTCAACGTGTGAGTTTGACCCAAGAAATTCACAAATCCAAACACACCTTCAAGGACAGACAATCTCTCTCTCTTTTATTTAACTGTTATCACTCTAAAAAAAACTGTTTTGTAAAATTAAATGCAAGCATCAAATCAACTTATACAAACTTATGGAACACTTCAAACATAGTAATATTCAGGAACTTGGAAATGTCATTCAAAAATATAAAAATTACAAGACAACAATTTAAAAGACACTTCTGAGAATTAAAATTAGAACAGAAAACTAGACATAGACTAGAACATTACATTCTTGGATTTAAACTAAAAAACTGGAATTAAAAGAAAAAAAAGAAAAACTAAAGATAAACTAAAAACTGACTAAAAGACTACTGCCTCTCTCTCCTCCTCTTTCTTCCTTTTTATACACCAATATTGCTCCCACTAGACTTCTCTGCAAATCCCACTTGAAATCTCAGCCATTGGATGATTTAAATGAATCTTGGCCCTCTATTGTGTTTTGGCGGGAAAAGGTTGTTTTAACAGTGGGGTTGAGATTGAGTGTGGGGTGGGTGAAGCAATGAGTGTATCTTGGATTGTAGGGATAGGTGGTTGTGATGATGGGGAAGGGTGGAGTGTTTGCGAGTTTGAGCATAGGTGAGGATGGAGGCTTGGTGTGCAAGTGAGGAGAGGAAAAGGTATAGTCAAAGTGGTTTGGTGGCTTATTAAAAGGAAGGGTTCATTTGCATTTGTGGGGGTCCAAAAGGGGTTGTGACAAGTCCAAAATGAATAAAGGTTAATAATAATCAAAGGACTAAGTATGCAATTTCGAAACTTGAGGACCCGATCGCCAAATCTCAAAGTTGCTCCAAGGATTGAAATTGACAAATGTTGATATTACAAGGACCAAAGTTGCCATTTTGATTTTCCAGGACTATTTCGCCAATTCTTAAACTTGAAGGACCAATTTGTAATTTTCTCAAAACTTTCTATATTTTTCACCAAAGGACTAAATTTGACAAGTTATGATTTTAAAAGGACCTTTGATGATTTTCTTTTGAAATTTTGACTCGGGGACTATTTTGACAATTTTAGAAACTTGGGGACTAAAGCGCAATTTTTGCAAATTTGATATGTTTTTCATCGATTTTGATATTTTGCATTTAAAACACATAAAACAACGATTTGTGATATTTTGATCATTTTGATGTGTTTCGAGTGTTTTCGGATGATTTTGCAGTTTATATTGTACAAAATGATGAGTATTTAGACACTCATCAATCCCCCATCGAGATATTGCTAGTCCCTAGCAATGATTTGAGAAAACATAATGGATTTTAATCTCTTTACCAAAAGCCATTACTTCGGAGTAGCCAAATGTTTCAGTTCAAGTAAGAACCATGGTACACCGATAACCATGTGATTTTGAGCAAACCACCGACTTTCAATGGTTTGATTTGTCTTTACCGAAGCCGTACCATACGGACTAGCCAACTCTTAGATAAATTATCAATATTATCTTTGGTGAGTGAATACCAATTATGGTTTTCCATCGCCTTTACCACAAGCCATAAACTTGCGGGCTAGCCAACTCTTCACTTTTTAGGATATGGTGAGTTGAGAACCATACAATTTTGGGCAAATTGCAAGCCATATAAGCGGTTTGAGAAATCTTTACCAAGAGCCGTTTGCTCTGGATTAGCCAATCCTTTAGTCTATCAAACATGGCGGATCGATAACCAATTGAGTAAGTGTAAAACACTTACTCCAAAAAAAATTTTGGCCAAAAGCGGGAATTGGTATAATTATATGATAAAATTCGTGAGAATTTCCACACTTAGAAATGAATATTGCCCTCAATATTCAAAGTACCGCGGTTATGCCGAAACAAAGAACGTAAAAGGAAATACTACGCCATTATTTGAAAGGATTTTTTTTTTTTTTTTTTTTTTTAAACTCATATATATATAAAATGTGGGGCAACTCCCCACACTAGGGTGATACACGGGTGAAAACCCATGTTTAGCTCTTGTTTTGATTACTGAGTCACTAGCTTGACTCGACCCCAATTCATTGGTTCATGGGAAGCAAAGTGGAAGAAACAATCTCCATGGACTTTCATTCAAGATGTTTGGACAAACATTTGAAGCACGTGAAAGTTCCACACCGACGAGATATACATAGAACCGGCTCAAAATGATAATTGAAAATGCGGGATCAAAATAGTGTCTTCACTCCCGAAGAAGTGAAGATGAAGAGAAATCACAAGATATTTGAGAAAGGAAGAAGGTCTTGATAACAATCAAGATCCATTCTTCATCCTCAAATGTAGACATATCGGGAGGAAGGGTGAAGGTAGTATCATTAGTAAGCAAACTCATACGATAGAGTACACCTTCCTCCGAGCCAATATCATCCTCAAGATCAAAATAGAAATGATCATGTTCCGGAGAGATATGTCATGAGAGAGTTCACGGAGAACTCTTCATGAAAAGAATCATTCACATGAAGTGAAATTGTGAACTCTTGTTCCATTGTGGGCTCATCACTATCCTCAATCGAGTATCAAAGAGTGGATTCTCGAGATTAAAGTGAATTGAGTCGAATTCAAATAGAGGATTAGAGAGTAGCTTTGAATGTTTAGGAACAAAGTGATCAACATTCTCTATTGATTTGTTGGGATAAAGTGAGTGAGCGATCATTATCAAGGAGACTTCGGTCTCTCCCGGATCGGCTTGAAATCAAAGAGTGGATTGATGTGAGTGAGTTCACGGAGAACTCCTCAAGAGGGGATCGACATCGAGTTTAGGAAGTGATGCCTCAGCGTACTCGATGTTTCCAAAGGAAGCACAATCGTCGCTAATATCGGAGAAAGTTTCCAAATGATCATTTGAACACTCGAGGGAAGAGAATCACATCGATCGAAGTTCCCTGTGACTCTCTTGGGATTGGGACAAGGTCCTCGACACTAGACTTTATGAATTCGTCCGATTCCCTTTCGGGAGCGGTGTCAAGATGCTCATCCCTCATGTTCGGAGAGTGAGTGGGAGCTTGGTGTGATAGCGATCGTTTGAGATGAAATCTCATTGCTGGGATATCATCGATGAACTTGATGAATATTTATAGAATTGAAGGATATCAAGTGTATCCTCATCATCACCGTCATCGAGAATGAAACGGAATCGAGAGCTAGATTTGGTGCTTTTGTATTTTAATTAATTCCTAATAGAGTTTTCACCGCAACTGGGAATCTAATTTAGCGACTGTTCTTGACTAACAATTCTTCCATGGATTTTCATTTGGATTATCTTGGGAGTGTTTAGATTCCTTCAAATCTTTCACTAAATCCAAAAGATTAAGGAGAAGATTTTGAGGAAGTGGGTCAGCCGGTCTTGTAGAGGTTGGTCATGATACGAAGAGTCGTAATTGTTACAAGGAAATGGGTTCCTGTTTGACAATCCGAGCTAGAGTGAGGACCTCCATAATACTCACAACAAGATGGCCGATGTGGTGTGAGTGGTATGTGTTGTAGTCATAATCGTTATCGGAAACCGCTCATAGACAAGCGTGTTTCACGATTGACAATCGAACGGAATGTGATCCACCACAGTACTCACAATGAAGAAAGCTACCTTGAGTCTCACAGTGTGGTAGGCGATGGAATAAATCGGTCGTGTTATGGTAAGAATAGGGATCTTGGTTATAAACGGACCCGTTTCGACTCTACCATGCTACAACCGGGGCAATTGCCACCATTATAAGGACTACCACACCATTGACAATCAAGAAGGTGAGGATAAGACATAGAAAGAATCAAATGGTTTCGTGAGGGTAAGAAATGAAGAATCAAAGATGTGAGAGGGTAAAGATGGATATTTTGGATTTTTGGATAAACATTTTGTAAAACAAAGAATGAAAATCTTTTTGGATTTTGATTTTTAAAAGAAAATATAAACACATACGGATGGTATAAACAAAGAGTGAGTATTCAAATCACTAATGCTGGGCGTAAGACAATCAAGACGACGAGGTCCCCGTGGCGCCTAAAATTTGATCTTGCAGAAACCGTCAAGTTCTCTCACAAGCGTAAGAAAACTTAAAACAGCTCAAGCACGAAATCAATGAAGATCAGAGGAGTATAGGGTCTCCCCGGGTCGTTATGTCCCAGCGATAACTACGGAAAAAGGACATAAACTACAAGAGCTAAAATGAAAATTAAAGGAAATTAAAAAGATAAAATCTATTAAATAAACGCTATCACTATTTTTACAAAATGATGTTTTTGTAATTTTATAAAACAAAATAACTTAAATAAACTATTTTAACTAAAACGTAAACTTAAATTATCTAAAAACGTAACTTAAAATAAAAACGTACGTTATTTATAAAAATTACGCTGGAGCGCAAGATAAAACGTAAAATTTGTGAAATAAAAGTCCTACGAGTGCGAAAATAATTTTCCTACATTCTAATTGACTAAAAATAATTTTAGGAAAAAGCGGAATATTTTTGAGTTTTATTTATTTATTATGAATTAAAAACTAGATTTATAAAACTAATTATTAAAAATAACTATTGAATTTAAAATTACCAAAAATCCGAAGACTTTGTTAAACACTAAATAAGAGAAGAAAAAAACAAAAAAACAAATGCTAGCTTCATCCTATAATCGATTAATATTGGAAAAGAATTTTTAAGCATATTTACTAAAAGCGTAGTTAAAGAATAACAATGCAAGGAAATAACAACAAGCACAGTTAGAGTAGATGGTAGGAGTGAGTGTCTTTGTGTCGTGGGTTGGTGAAGGTCTTGGGTTGAATCCACCTCCAACCTTTTTGCTCACTTATTTATTTTTTGATTTAAACTCAAACTTTAAAACTTGAAAACAAATTGTGAACATCTTGTTACAATGATTTGTACACTAAATATGAATGGGGTTGTTTGGTACGGTGCAATGGTGGAATTTGTTTGGCTTGTTTGGGACGGTGGAACTAAAGGATACTATAAGTTACAACAAGCTCTTAGACGCCGCAAACAAACTACTTCCTAAATAGTACTAAGCTAATATACTAAAAATCTACCAAAGCAACTTAAATAAGCACTTGAAAAGCTAAAGCTAAACTTTTTATGAAAAATTAAAATATGAAAACTGAAAATAAGCGGATTAACAGTATACTATTTGGACAGAAAGCTTTAGGAAAGATAGAACCAAACACACCTTAACAGTTACTCGAGCACAAACAAACAAGCACAACAGGAAAAGTAAGCTAGACTAGTAAATGCATAGTAAAAATAAGCTAGTTAAAAATGGAACAAGCTAAATGAAATAGGGATGAGCAGTAGGCATAAAAAAGGAAAATCCTAAGCTAGCCATTAAACACTCTAAAGTAAAAGTAAGCTAAAATGACCATCAAATAAGCTGCAGACTATTGATTTATATCTAACATGAGCAGAAGATAATAAAATTGAACCAAAGAAGGAATTGGATGAAAGCAAAACTAAAGGGAAACTTAAACTAAAAGAATAAGATAAATAAACAATGAAAAGCAATAAATAAGCTACTAGTTTGCAAATCTAACCTAATTAATCCAAAAAACCAAGGATTCTAAATAAGCTAAACAAGAAGGAAATAACCTCACAAAGAACTCCATGCCTTTAATCGAATGCTTTGTTGTGTTGGTGCGACTAAAACGAGCCAAAGGGCTCACTTTGGGGCTTATTTTGGATAAGCTAGGTGTGAATCAACCCCTAAGCTTTTGGGAGGATGAAACCAACCCACCTAGCTCACTTTTGCCCCCATAGTTGTCCAATGGAGAGCTTAATTGGAGCTGTTTGGAGCTTATCAATAAGCTGGGAAAAACCTGAAGTTGAATAGAGCATGCTGTAAAATAGTCCCAAGTGGGACAAATAAGCTTAAAACAAAACAAGCTAACCTATCAACTAATCCCTACAAGCTGTTAATCCTAAAAGCCAACCAACCCTAGTTCACTGAAAAGCAATTTTTTAAACTATGACAAGCCTAAATGAGCTTATTGAAGGCTAAGGAAAAGGAGCAGTTGGACTGCATATCACCAAAACAGAACCCAAGTTGATTTTTAAAAAAAACTACCAAAACTCTTTTGAATTCAGAACTTGTACCAAAGTCTAGACCAATTAATCTTGCAAATAACTTGAATCTTTGATTTGGGAGTCAAAATGGGTCAACGTGTGAGTTTGACCCAAGAAATTCACAAATCCAAACACACCTTCAAGATGAGACAATCTCTCTCTTTTATTTAACTCATATCACTCTAAAAAAACTGTTTTGTAAAATTAAATGCAAGCATCAAATCAACTTATACAAACTTATGGAACACTTCAAACATAGTAATATTCGTGAACTTGAAATGTCATTCAAAAATATAAAATTACAAGACAACAATTTAAAAGACACTTCGAGAATTAAAATTAGAGCAGAAAACTAGACATAGACTAGAACATTACATTCTTGGATTTAAACTAAAAAGCGGAATTAAAAGAAAAAAAAGAAAAACTAAAGATAAACTAAAAAGCGACTAAAGACTCACGCCTCTCTCCTCCTCTTTCTTCCTTTTTATACACCAATATTGCTCCCACTAGACTTCTCTGCAAATCCCACTTGAAATCTCAGCCATTGGATGATTTAAATGAATCTTGGCCCTCTATTGTGTTTTGGCGGGAAAAGGTTGTTTTAACAGTGGGGTTGAGATTGAGTGTGGGGTGGGTGAAGCAATGAGTGTATCTTGGATTGTAGGGATAGGTGGTTGTGATGATGGGGAAGGGTGGAGTGTTTGCAGAGTTTGCAGGCATAGGTGAGGATGGAGGCTTGGTGTACCCGTGAGGGAGAGAGGGAAAAGGTATAGTCAAAGTGGTTTGACTGGCTTATTAAAAGGGAAGGGTTCATTTGCATTTGACAGGGGGTCCAAAAGGGGGTTGTGACAAGTCCAAAATGAATAAAAGGTTAATAATAATCAAAGGACTAAGTATGCAATTTCTGAAACTTCAGGGACCTGATCTGCCAAATCTCAAAGTTGCTCCAAGGATTGAAATTGACAAATGTTGATATTACAAGGACCAAAGTTGCCATTTTCAGATTTTCCAGGGACTATTTCTGCCAATTCTTAAACTTGAAGGACCAATTTGTAATTTTCTCAAAACTTTCTATATTTTTCACCAAAGGACTAAATTTGACAAGTTATGATTTTAAAAGGACCTTTGATGATTTTTCTTTTGAAATTTTGACTCGTGGACTATTTTGACAATTTTAGAAACTTGGGGACTAAAGCGCAATTTTGCAAATTTGATATGTTTTTCATCCGATTTTGATATTTTGCATTTAAAACACATAAAACAACGATTTGTGATATTTTGATCATTTTGATGTGTTTCGAGTGTTTTCGGATGATTTTGCAGTTTATATTGTACAAAATGATGAGTATTTAGACACTCATCATTATGCCTTTATGGCACATGTGATAGATACTAGTCTTGATAAGAAAAGTGTTAATGAAGTTCCGGTTGTGAATGAATATAGTGACGTGTTTCCGGAAGATTTGCCGGGTATTCCACCGAAAGGCAAGTCGAGTTTCAGTATTGATCTTGTACCGGTGCTATTCCTATCGCAAAACTCCTTACCGCTTAGCCCCATCGAAATGAAAGAATTGATGAGCCAACCCAAGAATTACTCGATAAGGGCTTTATCCGCCTAGTAGTTCACCATGGGGAGCTCCAATCTTGTTTGTTAAGAAGAAAGATGGAAGTATGCGGATGTGCATCGATTATCGTGAATTGAATAAAGTTACGAGTGAAAATGTGTACCGTTACCAAGGATCGATGATCTCTTTGACCAACTTCAAGGCGCTAAATGGTTCTCGAAGATCGACCTCCGTTCAGGTTATCACCAATTGAAGGTTCGGGAAGAAGATATTCCTAAGACGGATTTTAGGACCCGTTATGGACACTATGAATTCATTGTCATGCCTTTTGGTCTCACGAATGCACCTGCGATTTTCATGGATCTCATGAACCGTGTGTGTAAGCCGATGTTGGATAAATCCGTTATAGTATTCATCGATGATATTCTCATTTATTCAAAAAGCGAGGAAGAACATGAAATGCATTTACGGGAAATCCTTGAAACATTGAGGAGAGAGAAATTGTATGCAAAATTCTCGAAATGTGAATTTTGGCTACAAGAAGTTAAATTCCTTGGTCATGTTGTAAATCTCAAGGCATTAAGGTCGACCGTCAAAGATTAAAGCCGTGATGAATTGGCAAGCTCCAAAGAGTGTGGGTGAAATTAGAAGTTTTCTTGGACTCATGGGTATTACCGTAGATTCATTCAAGATTTCTCTAAGATCGCATCCTCCTTAACTAAAATCACTAAGAAGAATTCTCCTTTTGAGTGGGGTAAAGAACAAGATGACGCTTTTCGTACCCTACGACAGAAATTGTGTGAAGCACCAATACTTGTCTTACCCGAAGGAACCGAAGATATGGTAGTTTATAGTGATGCATCTTATTCCGGCCTTGGGTGTGTTCTTATGCAACGAGGTAAAGTAATCGCTTATGCCTCAAGACAGTTGAAGAAACACGAGGAAAATTACCCGACTCACGATCTTGAGTTTGCGGCTGTGGTCCTTGCATTAAAAATTTGGAGGCATTATCTATATGGTGTAAAGTTCACAATATACACCGATCATAAAAGCCTTCAATATTTCTTACAAAAGAAAGACACGAATATGAGGCAACGAAGGTGGCTTGATTTGTTAAAGGACTATGATTTCGAGATTCGCTACCATCCTGGTAAAGCGAATGTAGTAGCGGATGCCTTGAGCCGTAAAGAAAGAGAAAAGGTTACGAAGATTCATTCATTACGGATGATTGTCACAACCGATCTTTTCAAAAATATTAAAATGGCTCAAATGGAAGCATTAAAAGAAGAGAATTGGGAAAAAGAACGTATTGGGTCATATATCCCGCATCTTGAAGACGATAGTCGAGGAATCACGACTTGGCACGGAGAGTTTATATTCCTTTAGAGGTGATGTTAAGGAATTACTATTAGGCGAAGCACATAAGTCTAAGTATTCCATTCATCCGGAGCTACAAAGATGTACCTTGACTTAAAGAAGAATTATTGGTGGCCGGGTATGAAAAGAGATTGCGTGAAGTATGTGGAAAGATGTCTTACTTGCTTGAAGGTGAAAGCTGAACACCAAAAGCCGTACGGAAAAGTTCAAACTTTAGATATTCCGGTCTGGAAGTGGGAGAAGATTACCATGGACTTCGTTACAAAATTGCCAAGAACAAAAAAAGAAAAACGATGCAATATGGGTTATAGTAGATCGCCTAACTAAGAGTGCACACTTCATCCCGATCAGGGAGAATATGCCTGTTCATAAGTTAGCAAAGATTTATGTCAACGAGATAGTCGCACATCATGGAGTACCCTTTCTATAATCTCTGATAGAGACGGGCGTTTCACCTCAAACTTTTGGCAAAATTTTCAAGGAGAGTTAGGTACGAAGCTAAATATGAGCACGACTTTTCATCCACAAACCGACGGGCAAAGCGAGAGGACGATTCAAACTTTGGAAGATATGTTACGAGCCTGTATGATTGACTTCGGAGGTAACTGGGATGATCATTTGCCTCTAGTTGAATTTGCCTACAACAATAGTTATCACGCTAGTATAGACATGCCACCCTATGAGATGCTTTATGGTAGAAGATGTAGGGGCCTTGATATGTTGGGAAGAAGTTGGAAGGAGGGAATTGGCGAGTACAGATGTCGTGTTGGCAACAACTGAGAAAATTGAGATGATTCGGGAAAGACTTAAAGCGGCACAAGATAGGTGGAAAAGCTACGCTGACAATCGAAGAAGGCCAATCGAATTCGAAGTAGGTGACTTCGTTATGTTAAAAGTCTCCCCGTGGAAGGGCGTTTTTAGGTTCAAGAACAAAGGAAAACTTGGTCCAAGGTTTATAGGACCATTTAAGATATTAAAGCGTGTGGGAGAAGTAGCGTATGTCTTAGAACTACCCGAAGAAATGAATGGTATTCACAATACCTTTCATGTATCTTACTTGAGAAAGTGTCTAGCAGATGAGACTAGTGTGATCACGTTGGAAGATATTGAGATTGATCCAGAATTGCTTTCACAAAAGGATGAACCGAAAGCGATATTGGGAAGAAAGGTGAGGCGACTTCGCAACAAAGAAATACCGTTGGTGAAAGTACAATGGAAACATAGAAAAGGTACAAGTATTAGATGGGAACCAGAGGAGAAGATGAAGAATAAGTATCCACACTTATTTCAAGAGTAGATTTCGAGGACGAAATCTCGTTTAGGGAAGGGTGAATTATTACACCCGTAACCCGATGAGGTATTAATTTATAATAAAAGTAATGATATTAAATTATCTAGGATGTATTTTTAGGAAAATGATAAAGTTACAAATTGCATATAAGCAAGTGTCAAGTAGTATAAAGATGTGTGGCTAAACTAGGAAGAATAAGACTTGAAGGGCCATTTTTGCTATTTGTGCAAAGTTAACTAAATAAATATCTATTACTAGATAATTAAAGAATTCCAGAAAAAAAAAATAGAAGAGTGTGGTGTGTTGATGTAGCTCCAGGAGAAGAGAAGAGAGGGAAAAGAACAACTTTGAGTTCTTGTGCTATAGATCAAGAATTGAAGTAGGGAATCAAGCCCTAAAACATCCCTAATCTATTAATCATCCCAAGTAAGTAATTTGTTAAATTGAAATTAGGGTTCATGAAATTGAATTGGGGAAAATTAATTAAAGATTGACAATTTATTGAATTAATGTTGATTTAGGTGCTAATTAGGGTTAATTCCCTTATATTAAAATTGAAGATAAAGCTTTGATATCCCAAGTAGTGAGCTAGAGAATTATTGAGGTAAGCATATTGACTAAACTTGTTAATGTTTCATAATTTCAATTTATATGGAATTATGATGTGTAATGATGTAATGATCAAGGAATTGTAAATGTTAAATAGCTTGGATCCAATGCTAGAAAATGTGTAATGTTAGCATAATTATTTATGCTTGATAAAGGTATGTTTAATGTTATGAATGTATTCCTTGATATGTAGCTAGCAATTTGTTAGTTATAACTTGTTAATGTTAAGTTTATGTCATATACTTACTAAGCGTTTTGCTTACGGTTAAGTTTGATGAACGTTTTGTAGGTGCAAGTGGTGAAGGTAAAGGTAAGGATAAAGCTTAGATGATTGTCAAGGTAGGAGATTAGTATTTTGGATTTGATAAGTTGAAGTCATCTCTTTGGATCAAGCTTGTTGAAAGTTGGAAGCCCCGAAGTGTCGTTTTATAACTTGGTACATCTTTTTGTCTAAAATGGTTATTTTGGTGTCTATGGTTATGGGTTAGTGTCTAGGTTAAGTCGTGAATGTTGCTTAATGTAAACGGTCATGCTCAAGTGTTTGAATTGTGGTTAAAATGGTTATAATGTTGTAGTTAAGTGGTGTTTGGCAACTAGCCATTTTCACCCATTTTGGAATGATATGGGTCAAACGGGTGTTTGGCATAACCCCGTAAGTATATGTTCATGGGTTGTTTAGACCACAAATTATTATGAAAATAATGTATTATGTTGAATTAATGATTTCTAGAAAGTTTCGTTAATTTTCGAGTCATAGAAGTTGTTTATCCTGAAAATGGGTCAAAAATATGCATAAAAGGGTTATGCAGAAAATGGGCGTTTGGGTTAAGTGTGTTCTTACCCATTTTGGATAGCAAACGGGTTGATTGATTATGTAAATGATTTAGTATGAAATGTTAATGGCTTTGAGTGAGTTTGGTATGGAAATAAGGTAGTATGGGTTGTTTATTGTGAAAATGGGTGAAATTTCGGTATGGGATACACCAAATTTTGGTATGGAACCAAAACTCCCAAATTTCGGTATGGGAGTGAATCGGTGGGCGATTTTTGGTTTCAAAAATCATATCTTTTGATCCGTAAGGCGCCACGAGTCGTGCCACCCGGCGTTTCGAAGGTAATTGAGTCTAGTTTCATTTAAAAATAGTCTCAAGGTCCAGATGTTTATAGATTTTTGTCAGAATGTCAAAGAGTGACAATAGGTCATTTTTCAGTGTACTTTTTGCGAAAAATTTTCACGTTTTTAGTTGTGTCTTTTTAAGGGGTGTTACACCAAAAGAACCAAAAGATGGTACAAGAGTCAAGTGGATCCTTTCATGGTCCAGAGCTGCTCTTAAATGACTACTAATAACAATTAGTTGCTCTTAAATAACGACTAATAACCCACCACCACAATCCACTACAAATCCCATTCATCTAAATCCCCTTCCATAACATCCTCAAGCGTCCCTTTGAGCAATATGGTGAATTCCATGGCAGGAGTCTTATTTACAATCAGACTCCCATTAGCTATTGGAAGAAATAACTATTACAAATATTCCCTGGTTAACCTTGGTAACAACCAGTGGAAAAAATGAATAGGACAATCTGGGGTACTGAAGGGAGGGATAAAATGTAGAAAAGGATGGGTCCTTAGGGAAGGGAAATAACGCACATTAGGGGCTATGCATTGCATAAAGCGACCCTTAATTGACAAGAAGCTTCCCTTACAACGTCAAGCAACAAATGATGAAAATGATGCCTTCATTCTTTTCTTGTTGTTGCCCAGCTTGTGAGCAAAAAGACAGTCTAGAAACCCAAGAAGATGGTCTCACAAGCCTGGGTTAAATTAATCACTTAGTGATCGGAAAGGCTACCCCACTAAGCCTCGCCATCACTAAGTGCAATAGCCGATTCGTGATCCCGATTCTCTGAATGGCTCTGTTCATCTGTTGGACCCGTTCCGGCTAAAGGAATCAGCTCATTCAGTTCAAAGAGCAAGACGCAAATCGAATATGATAGACAAAGACAAATCCAAGTCAATAGTTCAGGAAAAAATACAGCTTCCGCAGGTGATAACATCAAATAGTCCTATTTTTTAGTGTCAATTTACCCCGATTATGCTCATGTTTTATGTCATTTATATGGATTTACGCTTGTATTCCTTTATTTTTCACTTTCAGGTAAATTATGAGCATTGGAGCTTAGATACGCGGATTTGGAGATTTTCCTAACGGTTTATGATAGTATGCTATTTATGAAGAGGCTACGGCGTAACTCATTCTCTCACATTACGTCGTAGCTAGTGTTTATCTCAGATTGCCTACTCAACAGCAATTACGGCGTAACTCCCAACTAAGGTTATGCCGTAATCATCTAGGTCATGAAATATTTCGTGCCTCCATCAACTACGCCGTAACTCCTCACAAGCATTACGCCGTAGTCCACTTATCGAGAGTTTTGTTTTGAAGTTAGTTAAGTTACGGCGTAACCCACATCCACTATACGGCGGAGTCGCTAAACTACTACAGTAACATTTCCTAGTGTTACCGTAGTCTATTTAACGAGAGTTACATTTGAGGATAATTAAATTACGCGTAACTCTCAATAACTGCTTAGTGGAAAACCCAGTTTTTTAATCCCTCTTAGCCGACGGCTCGGCTCGGCTCGACATGTGAACATTGTCGGCTCAAGTCACAGCTCCACAATACACCCAAGTCATCCTCCTCCCTGCAGCCGACCTCCCAACTAGCGGCTTCACAACAGTAGCGGCTTCCAAGCTCCTCTTCAATAAATGTTTTATAGTATAATAAAACGTAAAGAAATCGCTAACTATAATACGTTTTCATGAAGTTAATTGTATTAATATTCTTATATTTGTCAATTTCCTTGTCCTTACAACAACACAACAGTTCAAAATTATCAAAAAACTTGTCGGTATTTGAGTATCACTTATGACATATTACACTAGTTATGCCAATCATCAATCGAAAATTCAGGAAGATAACAAATAGTGTGATCATGTGTAAGCATAACAACGGACAACCTATTAAAGTTGATAAAACGAATATAATAAATCAATTACCACAAAAACCACTTCCCACTGTCATTTACAAAAATAAACCTTTTAAACCGGTTTTACAAACGACACTCCGAGAAAATCATTTTGCTCGCCCTTATTTTTGCTCGTCATTTTCAACAAAGACAAAGAGACTGGATGCTAAATGACAAAGAAGGCAGCAAGCAAAAGCCATACTCGCCTAGAAAATTTAACACTAGGTTTATGCTTATTATGCAACAAAGGAACAAAAGGGTACGTGTTGCATACGCCTGGAAAAAGAAAGTGAAATTACATGAATAATGGGTTTGACTAATGATCAAAGATGTGCATTTGTTGTTGTTGTTTGTGTTTTTTATTTATATTTTAATTTGAGAGTTTCTCGGAGTATGTGTTTTTTATTCAAATGATATGTTACATTCTCGGAGTATGTTACATTTTTTGTGAAAAGGTAATGTGGGCGGTAAATTTTAGGGCCCGTTTGGTTCGTAGATGGGTTTAGTATTAGGATTTGGATTTGGATTAGGATTAGGATTTGGATTTGGGTTAAAAGAAAAAGAGTTGTTTGGTTTGTATGATAAGATATAAATTAAGGTTTAGGATTTATAGTTATTTCAATTTCAAAATAAAATAAATAATGAGTGGCCCTACTAAAAAACATAAAATATGATTTTTGGAATAAAAATTACACATTATAGAAGTTGTCCGTTTCGTCATAAAAACAAAAAATAATAAGAAAATATGTATAAAGATGAAAGAGAATATGACAGTGGGACCTGTCAGAAATCCTAATATGAAAAGTAGTCAATGACCAAAGGTTTTACGTATGCCTTAATTTTTGGACTGAGTCCCAAATTTAAATCCAGCATACACAAACCAAACAAATGATTTCATCTTAATCCCTAACCCATTGGATAAAACCCATAAACCAAACGGGCCCTTAGAGTCGACTGAATGCTACATGACAAAGAAGGCAGCGAGAAAATTATTTTGCTCGCTCTTATTTTTGCTCGTTATTTTCAAAAAGACGGACAAAGAAGGCAGTGAGCAAAATATGTTGACGAAGCAGGTTTCTTCGCTTCGTCAATTTTCGTAACACAATTTTCGATAATTTATTTTGGTAAAGTGAAAGGTAAAGTGTCCATTGGACACAAGTTTAAATACGAAAATGAATATTTTACCAAAAGACATTGCTTTTTTTTTTTTTTTCTTTTTCTTTTTTTTTAATTGACATAAACCCTTTTAATTTCTCATCAGGTTGATGTATAGGACCTTGACTATTTGGTCTAACCATATTTATTGAGATTATTAGTGCAATTCATTATTGGTGTAGACTGAAGGAGGCTTGCTAAAAAAACCAAAATGTCATTATCCACAATAAACTTACCAAAAACAACCCTTTTAATTCTAATTATAAAAAACTACTAAGAGTGCGTTTTTATTTGTTCTCTTTATTTTTTCGCCCTTGTGGCCCCAACTCATATTAAAAAAAGAATACGGAACATAAAATTTTGCAGTCCTATAAAATTTGTACTCTATCTTAAATATATATATATATATATATATATATATATATATATATATATATATATATATATATATATATATATATATATATAGGAAGGGATCGGGTGCGGATTACATTTTAAGTAGGGATAGTGCGGATAATATCACAAGAATATTCAAAAATAATAATTCAAAAAATCAAAAATTAAAAAGAAAGAGGACAACAATTTATTAAGAATCATTGAAAAAAATTCAGGAAAAAAAAATCATTTTCATGGTTAAAGGTACAATGATATTATGAATTTTGTTAATATCACCGTAATAATCAAACTTTCTTAATATCACTACTAACTAAGGCTGGCAGTAGTTTCACTAAGGCTAAAGTAGTTTCACTAAGCTAGCGAGAGTTTCACTAAGGCTAGCAGTAGTTTCTAAACTAGCGATGATATTAAGTTTTTTCTAATATCAAAGTAACTTTTTAAGTAAAATTGTTAATATCACGATTACTTTTACATGTTTTCTTAATATCAAAGTTAATTTTTTAATATCACCGTAAGTTTTCTTAATATCGTAATAAAAAGGCGGTGATATTAAGTAAAATTGTTAATATCACAATGGGACTCATAATATCGTTAATATCACGGTAGAACTCATAATCAAAAAACAAAAATTGCTCGGAAAAATCGAAAAATTAAAAATGAAAGAAGATAACAATAGTAAGGATATTTGAAAAGGAAAAAAATAAAAAATCGTTTACATGGTTAATTCTACCGTGAAGATAGCTCGGATCTTGAATTTTTACAAAAGTCAAGATCGATATATGAAATGGGCGGTCCGGATCAATCCGCACATCCCATATATAATTAAAAAATATATACTATATATATATATATATATATATATATATATATATATATATATATATATATATATATATATATATATATATATATATATATATATATATATATATATATATAGAGAGAGAGAGAGTTTGGTTCAAATAAAAAGTCTTATAGGATAGAAAGGATAAAAAGGGTAGGAAATGTAACATGTGACAATAAAGTACTAGGGGTATTATAGTTATTTAACAAATACTCTTTGTCTCTCAAGCATTAAAAATCTAAATTTCAGTTTCACATTTTCAAAAATCGTAAAAGACATTTATTTTCTCCCTACACTTTCTATCATCAGTAATTCTTGAAAGTCAATTATAGCTAGTTGGCCAACTTGGTTTTCTTCCGATTAAATATGTAGTGGTTTGGCATGACTGATATAGTAGAAATATACAAAATATACGTGATACGCGAGAATCAACGAATCGACCCTTTAGGAAAAAGATCGACACGAAAAACCCGCGAATATAAGATAAGTGATACCGGGCAAGTGATTACCCGGGTCGTTTCCCAACGAGGAGTGAATTGACGATCACGTTTGAGGTTTGTTATTAAAGTTCTTGAATACAAAGAATTTTAAATTTTGGAATTTTAAACTAAATGACGGGGATTTAAATAAAGCAAGTTAACTAAGCTAAAGCGACTACGGGAAAAAAAACTAATCTAAGGCAACAATAAACATAAAGGGAAACTTAAAATTACCTAAAGTGCAATAAAACGTAAAACGGGAATTTAAAGGAAAGCAATAAAACTACACTAAGGAAATCTACGGGAGTCCTAAAATTAATCTAAAATACTAAGGGAAACTACGGGAAACTTAAAGCTAATTATAAAAACGTAATTAACCTAATGAATACTAGTCTAAGACATCTAAAAAGGACTTGGGAGGGCTAACAAGCAGGAAAAAAAAAAAAAAGAAAACTAATAAGCACTAAAATGGGTGCTAGCTTAAACTGGCTTTATGTCGTTAAGTAACTAATAAATTAAATCATAACATGAGACTAGTACTAGCACTGATGGTAATTGATTGGATTTGTGGGGCGTGACAGTTTGGTGCGAGGAGGTCTGGGTTCAAGTCCCACCTACTTAAGGAAAAAGGTGCAAAGGCTGCTGCGATATGGTGAGCAACGACCCACTGGGCTTATTGAAGGCTAATAAGAAGCATGATAAGAAGCTCTAAAAACCACAATAAGCTGAAATTCTTAATTCTTGTATTCCTAACTACTACGAGAACTTAAATCAAACCTTAAAACTAAGTCTAACTAACGTAAAATTAAGCAAAAAGTTGGCTATTTAGCTGCTGTGACAGAAATAAAGGGGCTAAGGGGGCTGCAGGGCTGCTGTATGGACAGCAAACAAGAGCGCAAGCAACAGCTAGAAGGCTAAAAATAAGCTATTAAACAAACCATAATGGACCTGATAAGCAAAGACATAAGAACTTCATACTACAAACTACTTATGAAAGCATTTTTCTGGAAATTTAGGCAAATATTTAAGCAATGAACAGTCATTAAAAAAAATAAAAAATGAGTACTAAAATTTAAAAGAACTAAGCTACTTAGAAAAGCTTGCTAAGACTATTTAATCGATGTAAAAGCGAGCAACTAATGATTTGACTTAACTAAAACTAATTTGACATCCAAAATGGGTCAAAACACCTTTTGACCCGCTTTGACCCATAAACCAAACACCCCTTCGAGGGTCAAAAAGATTTTGAAACAGAAAGACTTGAAATATTAAAAAAACTTGTTTGCATCATTAAGAAAAGCCTCAAAATGAGTTTAAACAACTTTAACAAACACTTTTAAAGCACAAATGACAGAATTCAAAATCATGAAAAAAAAACAAGACTGCATAAACTTAAAGTAACTGGAATTTAAAGAAAACTGAAATGCATTAACTGAAATTAAAGATTACATGAAAATTTAAATGACAACAAAGTAAATTGGTACTAGAATAAAAATTTCTAGACAAAGTATTTTTACAATATGCCTAATCCTATTTATACTAAGACTGAAAAATGTCTTCTCCTTTTGTCTTTTTGCTGTGTGTTAATTCTGTGAGAGGATAGTGAGAATGAGCTTTGTGCTTGTTTCAGCTTCAATCACAGCCATGGATTTTGATTGGGGACCAAGGTGGGATCTCACAGCCATTGGATCAGTTTTGTCACATGGATTGCTGAGGTGGAACTTTGGCATGTGAAGGATTCTTGTTTGTATCCTGGAGTGAGAGTGATGGGGAGAGAGGGAAAGGGCTTGATAATTTTGGCGCCAAGAATGGTTTTGTGTGGTTAGTGGGTTTGGGTTAAAGGGGTTTAGATTAGAGGGTAAAGGGTTAAATGTATTTTCTAAAAGGTATTTAGGATAAAAGGTTTTAAGTTTTATTTAAAAAAAAAAAAAAGGTTTAAAAGTAAAATGTTTTTTTTGTTTTTTTTTTTTTTTAATTAAAAGAATTTTAATAATAAAATTGGTTTAAAAAAAGAATAATTGGTTTTAAATAAAAATAGTAATTTGGATTATTGGTGAAGAGTAAAGCAGTAAATTGGGTTCGGGTAAAGGGTAGAAAGGTAATTTTGGTTTAGGGTTCGGTTTTGAGTTTGTTCTCCCAATCTCACTCCAAAACGCGTTTCCGAGATCCAAAATGTAGAAAATCCACTTCCGGCTCCGTCCATAAAGCACTTTTTCCATTCTCGAGCTCAATTCATCCTTTTTGCCTGTTTTTGATCCTTTGTACCTGAAACACATAAAAACACATTCCAAGGATATCTGCAATATAAATGGGTATATTTCAGTGTTTTTTGACGTTTTTGTGGGTTTTTCAGGCTTAAAATGATGAGTAAAAGGCCACTCATCATCCCCCCACACTATCAATTGCTAGTCCTTAGCAATCCGATCATGTGAAGTAATGAAAGGATCAAAATTACCAAGAATACCTCGGTTCGACTTTTTATTCACTACGAGAAATTTAAATTTGAATGTAAATAAATAACATGCTTGATTGTCAAAACATGGCATCATGGAACGGGATTCACACAAAATGGGTGTCTCCGGGGAATTGTAATCGTCATCCTCTTTTTTATACTCTCAAACCAAGCTTAAACTTATTGTGCAAACGTTTTTGTAAAATGCTAACACTACTTATATCAATAATCTATGTAAGTCGAGACTTAACTTTTTACTCCCGCAATTTATAAAATTTAAGTGAGTGCTCATTTTCAAAAGTTTGATCATTCAAATCGACATTTGTTATGGTTGTTATCCACTTAACTAAAGTACTAACCCACCGAAACGACGAAAGTCTAAGGATCGAAAGGGCCTTTTCCATGTAGTGCTTTCTTCGGACATCCCAAAACATCGGTTTAAGTGACCGGCTTTTGACACCTCACAGAGAATAGTACCGAATTAGCGGGAATTCGATTCCAAAGATTTCTGAAGCTACCATTAAGTTAAAAGTAAACCTAAATGGATTACAACCGACGATAATTTAGAAATTCGAGATTCAAAAGTGAGATCACTCCATGTAGTGACTTTCTTCTCAGCTTGTCCTATTAAGGAGGCTAGGTTTTCACCCTCGAGAATAGTATTAGAGCTTTTGGGATCTTTGAAATCAAGGATTTCCAAATTACCGTCAAACTTTTAGACAACTTTGACGAATAAGAGTTCAACTTCCGATTTAAATTTAAGAAAAAGCAAGTTTCGCACATTTATTCATAAGCAACATAGTACTTTTATTCACACAACTCATATTTTTCATTTTTCATTTTTTTCAACTTTTTTTTCTTTTCTTTTTTTTTCACTTTTTTTTTCTTTTTTTTTTCATTCACTTTGACTTTGAACTTTAAACTTGCAACTTTTGCATCATTCAAGCACATTTACGATACTTTCATTTTGCAACATTATTCAGATTTTAAGAAAGTATGCTTTCTCGGAAATTTAAATAAAAAGTTGCACTCGGACTCTAAATCAATTTTGCTTAAAAACTTTTTATTGTAACAAGACTATTTGAATGTTCAAAAGTTTGACAACGAGCACGTATTTTAGTCCAATTAGTTAGCTTTCGGGAGAAAAGCCATAGATTACTTATATAAGCTTTAAAGAGAACCAACTACTCCACGCTTAGCATTTTCATTTGCACAACGCGTAAAACCTTAGCCTAAATGTTAAGAGAGCGACTAGATCAACACTCTAGCAGTCGGATTCCCTTGTTCTAGCCGAATCAAGACTAAAGTCACTAAACTATCACTAATACGAAGCATTAATGCCTTATTTTGTGCAAAGCACTTCTTGAAAATGTAAATACTTGACTTAAAACAATAAAAATTTTAAAATTTTTGGTCAAAACGGGGGTGCTAGGGTACTAGAAGGTACATAAGTGATCAAAATTCGCTAGAATTCCCCCCCACACTTAGAATTGAATATTGCCCCCAATATTCAAAGTACCAGCCGGAGCTGAAACTATAGAACGGAAAAAGGTAATACTACTAGCCAAGTGAGGAAGCGAAATCTTTTTTCACAAATGGATTTTATAAAGATATCCCTAGATAAGCGTTAGCAAAAGATCGGATATTGGGCGGTGAAAAAACAGCGCATCAATCATCACGATCTACGGAATCTGAAAAGAGAGCAAACACACAACAAGCAAACAACGGTGGGGAATTTCCCCACTTAGTGTTAGAAAATAGAAAGAAGTCGAAACATGGGTTGTCACCCATGAAGTGCTCTTGTTTTTGTTAACCGAGTCGCTAGCTTGACTCGACCCCAATTCATTGGTCCATGGGGAAGCAAGTGGAAGAGAAAATCTCCATCGGACTTTGATTCAAATGGTTTGGATAAACATTGAATGTGCTAAAAGTTCCACTCCGATGAGATATAACCGGCTTAAAAGAATGAGAAATGCCGGGGTCGAAAATGGTATCTTCACTCCCGTAGGATTTAAGACATGGAGAAGTCACACCATATGTGACGAAAGGAAGAAAGGTTCGGATGATGTATGTTTCAAGCTCAAACATCTCATTAAAAATTTCATCCATATGAATTTTTCTTCCAACGAGTATCCCTGGATTAAAAATCTTGTCTTCGCCAGATGGCTCAACGGGATACTCGAAAGACATCTCATCAATGAGGATAGAATCGTCATCACATGACGGAAGAGAAAAGTCAGAATACAGAGGTGGGACAAGTGGTGTGCTCTGAGAGCTAGCAATTTCCACCACTTCCGTGATGGTCTTTGTATCAGCCTCAGACATTTCATCGAAAAGAGGATTTACTTTCCCAAAAGTATAGTCATCATTAAATTCAAAAAGAGGATTCGAGAAAATCCCGGAAGTAACCTCAGAAATGTCGAGAGAATCACAAAAAGGCAAATCACAATCACTATCGGATATATCCTCGAGACTCACTGGGATTGGGACAAAGTTCTCAACACTAGACGATTCCGCTTTAGAATAGTGCTAAGATGCTCATCCCCATGGTGAGAGAGTCCTTGGAACCAATAGTAGGTAAGATAGGTGTGATAGCAATAGATTGAGGGAGTTGAGAGATCACATCGCTCAATGGAATAGCACTCTCCTCGCCATAATCATAATCGTCGTCAACCTTATCTTTAGCATATAAAGCTCGATATGACGTGATAACGCCACACGCTCGCTGCTCGGGGTCAAGGAAACTTCCTTTCTTCGAGCAAGTTTTATAACACCCCAGGCAAAGGAACCTAATCGCTGTAGTGTAGTAATTAGGGTAAGCCACGGTATTGATATCGCTCTCTGGGGAATAGGAATGCTAGTAAGGAGTTACTACGCTAAGGTTAAGGTTGAGGAAGATTATTTTTTATCTTTTATGTTTTATGAAATGGAAAGGTACGAATCTCGGTATTGGATTTGGGGGTTGGTATTTCACCGATTACTCTACTATTATCTAATTATCTAAACTAAGGTTGTGGGAGTCTATGTCTAATTAATGTGTGCTCGTATGATAGTTTAAAGATGTGTTTACTTAGTTTGTATTACTCCTTAATTATCTCCTATTGATGGTTGAGTGTCACGCCTTATTCTTAGTTGCGTTGTGTGTCTAAAGTTGTAGGGTATATGCTTTCTCCCTAACTCTTTGAACTTACCAAAGGGTCTCGCCTACAAACCCACTAGGATGATAAACCCTACTCTAAGGCGCTTTGGATGGTTTAGCCTACAACTACTCGTGTAATTATATTCTAAGGTTCACAAAGATGAATCAAGCATTATACACAACGAATGACCTATCGCATTACTAGATCATTAATCAACTAAGATAAGAAACAACCAATCAATATTCAATAATTAAGTTTCATACTTCCTAAGCAAACACACAAATAAATTAGCCGGACATGGAGAACATGCAAGCATACACACAAATAATCAAAGACATAATTGAATTAATGAAGTAAAGACTTATCTTGATGTAAGATAGGTTTAAAACCCTAAAATACTGTACAAGACACCTTAGGTTCGGTTTTAGGTTTTACCCAAAGACTCTCCACACAAAGACCGAAAAATTCGGATTCTATATATAAGATTACAATTGCGACGGCGCCACCTTATGTTTAGTGACGCCGTGTCGCCGCCATTAGGGTTTCGCTTGGCCACGTTAACCTTGCGACGGCGCCACCTTATGTCCGCGACGCCGCCCTTCTTTCAGCTCCGACGCCGTCTCGATTGCATCTAGGCCGCCCGAGTAGCGACGGCCTACTCTTTCACAACTAGACGCCGCCACTTGAAAATACGAGTTTTGAGTTCCGATCGTCACAATAATTTTGGGACGGCGCGCCATTAACACCGACGCCGCCGCTTCTAGTTTCAAAGAATCGTGAGTGTCTCGATTTTGACTTTGGCCATTTTCTTCATATATTCGCCTTTTCGTCCAAATAAGTGCCATTCCAAAGATTTTGCCTTCACGAGACCTAAAAGTGAAAAGGAACGATATTAAGCAATAACGGATACAAAAGTGATCAAATAAGGACTTAAACGACCCTCAAAATGGTACCTTTAAAACCTTATCAAATATCCCTACACTTGTTATTTGCTTGTCCTCAAGCAAATGTGCTTTTAGCCAATTAATTTATAAGTTGGGGTCATGAAGCATTAATTCAAAACGGTCCACAACACATATAAGCCCCTAAAAGTCATAACAAGCACGGAATTACATACTAGCACCTCACATGGGGTGTTTGGATACTCACATCTCTCGGTGTATATATGAAATATAACAAAATAGGAAATGGAAGATAAACACTCATTAACCGGTCCTAGTACATAGATTACCATAGGCTTGAGAATAGATCAAACCTCCATCGCTTTGGCGAAGCACCTAGGAAAGACTATCAAAGAGGTCTTTAAAGGGTTGTAATGTTAGGCTTACGGTAGGGAAATAAGGGTTTGGTGGGATAGGCTATTTAGTGGTGGCAAGTCAAAATCTTTATGTTAATCGCATATGAAGAATGGCGCTATAAGCCAAGACTCGACACTCTAAACTCTAGATAACTCAAATAAACAAACATAAATTTAAAGGATAGATGTAGGATGGTAGCCCTGTATTTTTTTTTTTTTTTTTTTTTTTTCACACTCTATTTTTTTTTTTTTTTTCTTTTTTTTTTTCGATTTTTTTTTTTTTTTTTTTCATACACTTTTACTCTACCATCCTCTAAGATAACATCAAAATACTAGGATTTATAGGCACATCCCTACACTTGAGTTTTTATTACTCTAACACTAATTTGACCCGATTTGAAAAGATCAAAACACTTGGGGTACATTATTACGCAAACAAAGGGAATTTGAATTTAACGCCCTTCCCGTCATTTCATAAACTTTAACTTTTCCCATGAATCCCAATCATCCCAAAATCAGATACAAAGGATATGACTCGACTTAGCAACTTATGCAAGCAACTAGATAATTGAACTAAGGGTTTAGGGTGATAATAAACATTTGCACTAAAAGTGAGTGCATAAGGGTAGGCTAAGGCGATTTGGGTGTATATTGGGGGGGTGTAAACAATGTTTTCATTGATATTCCGAAAACCGAAACATCACGAGAACCGCGAAAAGGATAGGCTCGAGGGGTTAACTAGGGTATCGTGTACTAAAGATGAGTACAACGCAAAGGGTGTGGGGAATTACTCAACCGATGTGGAAGAAGTAATTATATTTGTGTATCAAACAAGGGTTATCCTAATGCCTCTTATCATTTAGTTATTCCTAACTACACAAGTGTAGCCTCACTTGCGATCTCGAATGCATCACAAAACAAGTTCTAGAATCTAATATACTACCGGTTCACACTCTAAGCATTGAAGATGAATGCTTTAATTCCTACTAATCTAAGGGCGATCCTCACATTTTGGTGGAATTTGGGTGGTAAAGGGTTTTGTGCTAGTCATATAACTTCCTATCCATGAGACGCTTTTGTTAAGACTAATGGCCCACTCCTATATGTCATAAAAAATTTTAAATTTGGTGCCAAAATTACCCTAACCGACATTTTCTCATGGTTTATTACACAATCACAATTGGACAAAGCAAATAGTCAAGGATAAGCATAGTTTCAAAGTTCCCGTTTTATTTTCCTCCCTACATTTAAACCGAACATTGTCCCCAATGTTCCCGAAAGTATCAAAGTTATGATAAAAGAAGGTAATTAAAAACGAAAGAAACTAATACTCCCCGATTAGCTCGGTAGGATCCGTAAAGTGGTGGTTAAACTTTTCAAGAAGAATTATTGCGTGAAAAGCTCCTTCCAATCTTATGTAACTTCTTCTTGACAAACTAAACCTCGCACACTTGAAGAAAACAAACGAAACCTTCGCAGTAAAATCGGCGGTAATAATATATATAAGACTCGATTTAAACTAGGATATAATGCTTGTGGAATGGATGTTTACTGAATTTCTAAGAAAATTAAGACCGAAAATTCCAAAATTTATAAGTAGCTCGTAAAACGAGAAAAAGTAACTGATGTTTTACTCCTTCCCGACGCCGTCAGTTGCAATCTCGACGCCAAAGTTATCCCGACAAAACCGGTCTCGCGATTTTCGAAAAATTCGAAAATTTACATCTTTAGAATCTGAAAAATTTCGCAAAACATCCATTATGACTCGATACAAGCATTTGACTCGAACAAACAAACATATATATCTTTTAGTTAATTGTTATTCTCATGTTTACGCTTTCTTTTGAAAACGTGTAATCCTCCCTACACTTATCCCTTATGTAAAATACCTTTATATGCAATTAAGACGAGGTTAAAACAAAATAAAGCATTTTTACAAATTTAAACATGAGGATAAACAATTAATAAAAGATATATGACACTAACAAGCAAACAATTAAGCATGGGTTGCCTCCCACGAAGCGCTTTTCTTTATTTAAGAGTCTTGTAGCTAGACTCATAGTCGTGCTCCTACGTACCGATATACGTAAGTCTATCCTCAACAATGTCGTAAGGATCAAACTTATCATTCAAGTTCCTAGTAGTACGCTCGTTAAATATGCCTTTTCAAACATCTCACCATCGGGATCATAGATTTGTATCCTAATGTGCCACCTTCCATTACCATCACTAGGTGGTCTATTCCAATCCCACTTGTGTTCGATTTCAACTATCCACTTATTCATGACAAGGTTAACGGCAAGCTTCCTAGGAACTCGGTCATCTTCCTAAATACTAAGGCCCTCGAACGGGTTCACTTCTATGTCCCTAGCCATTTCTTTTTCTTGAAAGTTGTCGACTAGCAAAGGCTTTATCTAGGTAAAAGGTCTTTGGGGCCTATGATGTTCTTATCAATCCAAGGTCCATATCTAGAAGGCTCTCTATCCAACCCTATCTCTTGTGGGATTTCCTCATCCTTGTAGTATGTATGCTTTTAACATCGTAAACGGATCTAGCACCCTCCCTACCACTATTTTGGACATCTTACAATCGATGATGGCACTAGCGGTAGCTAAAAATCCTCTTCCAACTAGTAATGGGCATGTCGGGTCCTTATTCATGTCTAGCACATGAAAGTCGGCCAAAAGAGTCAACCTCCTACATGTACTACCATGTCCTTTATTATTCCTACCGGACGTGCTATACTACCGTCCGCTAGACCTAAGATGGTTTCCGTTGGTTCAATTTTACCTAAGTTAAGGCTTCTATGGAGGACAACGAACAAGATTGATGCATGATCCTAAATCGGCTAGAGCATCGAGTGGTTTGGAAGTTCCAAGTCTACACGGAAGAGTAAATAGCCCGGATCGCCTAGCTTTTAGGTAAGTTGTTTCGCACAAAGGCGGACCCATGTTTTCCAAGCCTAAGTTCTAACTCATATTTTTCTTTTAAAGCATTATAATAAGGTGCATGAGCTAAGACTTCAAGAATCGGTTTTTCTTGATGGAGTTCCTTGTACCTCCTCTAAACTAGGTTTGGATTCTTGGTCGACGGGTTTCTCAAGAGTAGGCTTTACCAAAGGTGCCGGCCTTGGTATCTCTTGGATGGCTTGGAACCCTTTTGATAGCATTTACCGAGTGAACCGTGGGTGGAGAGGGCATGGATGTGCACTCTCCCATGGTGAACTAGAACATGAAGTCGATGCAATCGAATTCACTTTGGGTTCTTTATGGTATCACTGGGAGTGCTCCAACTTCCCGCTCATGAAGGCTTTTAAGAGGGCATCAAGCTTGGTTGTCATCTCGCTTTGTTTTTGCTTAAAATCGGCTTCAAGCTTATTCAATCGAGTTTCTTGGGATGACAAAATCTAGATGCAATTGCCTCAAGATTAGTGGGGTTCCCAGTATTAGAAGAATTGAACCTAGTAGGCGAACTAGATGAGCTTTGGGGCGTGCTTGAGTTTTGGTTCCACTTAAGGTTAGGGTGATTTCTCCATGAGGGTTGTATGAGTTTCCTAAGTTGTTTTGTTCGGTTTGAAAGTGTACCACTTCTCCCGCCTCCGCCGGCACGTATGGAGGCGAGTCCGCAAAAGCTTGTTCGAGAGCCTTGTGCAATCACGAGTGTCATGGGGACCACCGCATAACTCACAAGGTAGAGTGATTTGATTCACTTGTCGTGAGGACTTAGGATTTTGTAGAACTCATGAGGAATCTAACTTGATCTTCAAGTTCGATCATCCCACGGTCGGGAGGAGGCAAGGAGATTGCCTTAACGGTTTTGGGCACTCACGGGGTCATCCCAACTTTCGTTGTCATAGAGGGCGAGGTCCTCTATTATTTCCCATGATTCTTCTCGCGGTGAGATCACTAAGTTTTCCACCGCCGCTTGGTCAATGGATCGCTAGTGGGGAAGTTGACATGATCATAAAAGATTTGGACTGGAGCCAAAGATCAATGCCGTGATGAGGACTTTATGAAGTAAGTCCTTGAATCGGGTCCATGCTTCAGAGAGATTCACCTTGACGTTGTTGGAACATCAAGATGTCATTCCTAAGCTTAGTGGTTCTCCCGTGGGAAAAATTGAGCAAGGAAGCGAGAGGTAAGATCATCCCAACTTGAGATGGAGCCATGGAAGTCGCCAAGCCAATTACTAGCTTGGTCCCAGAGAGAATTGGAAGAGACGCAGCGCGTGGTCTCCCGAGTAGTAGCATCAAGGTCGATGGAATCGACGATTTTGAGGAAATCCTCGATGTCGATTTGGATCTTCTAACGAAGTCCATGGAATGCACATCCGCTTTGCACCAACCGGATGGTGTCGGATCGCAGGCCGTAGTTTGGGCTTGGTCGGAAGCTCAATGGTGTTCCTATAGCCTAGGTGGCTTGGTCTCGAGTATTCACCAAGAGTACGGGCTCTTGGCGGGTCATTTGGTGGTAGGTTGATGAATGGTAGTGGGTTATCACCTTCCATGATGAAAAGTGATGGGGTTACGAACAAAGGTTACGAAGAAGGGGATAGACCAAGAGAAAGCTAAAATGAGAAAAATTTACTTGATAGGAATCAGCAAAGAACCTAAACGAGGTGGACTACTAACTAGCTATTCTATTCCCGCAGCCGCGCCAAAACTTGATAACGCCACACGCCGCTCGGGGTCAAGGAAACTTCCTTTCTTCGAGCAAGTTTTATAACACCCCAGGCAAGTGAACCTAATCGTTGTAGTGTAGTAATTAGGTAAGCCACGGTATTGATATCGCTCTCTGGGAATAGGAATGCTAGTAAGGAGTTACTACGCTAAGGTTAAGGTTGAGGAAGATTATTTTTATCTTTTATGTTTTATGAAATGGAAAGGTACGAATCTCGGTATTGGATTTGGGGGTTGGTATTTCACCGATTACTCTACTATTATCTAATTATCTAAACTAAGGTTGTGGGAGTCTATGTCTAATTAATGTGTGCTCGTATGATAGTTTAAAGATGTGTTTACTTAGTTTGTATTACTCCTTAATTATCTCCTATTGATGGTTGAGTGTCACGCCTTATTCTTAGTTGCGCTGTGTGTCTAAAGTTGTAGGTATGCTTTCTCCCTAACTCTTTGAACTTACCAAAGGGTCTCGCCTACAAACCCACTAGGATGATAAACTCCTACTCTAAGGCGCTTTGGATGGTTTAGCCTACAACTACTCGTGTAATTATATTCTAAGGTTCACAAAGATGAATCAAGCATTATACACAACGAATGACCTATCGCATTACTAGATCATTAATCAACTAAGATAAGAAACAACCAATCAATATTCAATAATTAAGTTTCATACTTCCTAAGCAAACACACAAATAAATTAGCCGGACATGGAGAACATGCAAGCATACACACAAATAATCAAAGACATAATTGAATTAATGAAGTAAAGACTTATCTTGATGTAAGATAGGTTTAAAACCCTAAAATATCGTACAAGACACCTTAGGTTCGGTTTTAGGTTTTACCCAAAGACTCTCCACACAAAGACCGAAAAATTCGGATTCTATATATAAGATTACAATTGCGACGGCCACCTTATGTTTAGTGACGCCGCCGTGTCGCCGCCATTGGGTTTCGCCTTGGCCACGTTAACCTTGCGACGGCGCCACCTTATGTCCGTGACGCCGCTCTTCGCCTTCCGACGCCGTCTCGATTGCATCTAGGCCGCCCGAGTAGCGACGGCCTACTCTTTCACAACTAGACGCCGCCACTTGAAAATACGAGTTTTTGGGTTCCGACCGTCACAATAATTTTGGGACGGCCGCCATTAGCACCGACGACGCCGCTTCTAGTTTCAAAGAATCGTGAGTGTCTCGATTTTGACTTTGGCCATTTTCTTCATATATTCGCCTTTTCGTCCAAATAAGTGCCATTCCAAAGATTTTGCCTTCAAGAGACCTAAAAGTGAAAAGGAACGATATTAAGCAATAACGGATACAAAAGTGATCAAATAAGGACTTAAACGACCCTCAAAATGGTACCTTTAAAACCTTATCAAAACCAATCAATCAAAACGATACCAAGCAAAACACAAGGAACTTAAACCAATAATCACAAGCGTATTCACGCAAGTGACACAAAGGCAAGTTTTGAATCTTTTGTTTGGGAACTTATTATGATAACATTCAAGTCGAGAATGTTATTTGATTGATGTGTTTTATCTTTATTAAACAATGAAAACAAAATCTTTTTGGGTTTTTTAACTTTTATATATATACAAAAAGAAAAGAAAAATAATTTTGTGTTTTAAGGTTTTTGGAAAGCGAATAACTTCACGAGGAAGGATCTTCAAGTCACTAATCGTCAAACCGTAACGATATTGTCGCAACACAACCTCCCCGGAAGCGGCGCCAAAATTTTGATATAGTAGAAATATACCAAATATACGTGATACGCGAGAATCAACGAATCGACCCTTTAGGAAAAAGATCGACACGAAAAACCCGCGAATATAAGATAAGTGATACCGAGCAAGTGATTACCCGGGTCGTTTCCCAACGAGGAGTGAATTGACGATCACGTTTGAGGTTTGTTATTAAAGTGCTTGAATACAAAGAATTTTAAATTTTGGAATTTTAAACTAAATGACGGGGATTTAAATAAAGCAAGTTAACTAAGCTAAAGCGACTACGGAAAAAAAACTAATCTAAGGCAACAATAAACATAAAGGAAACTTAAAATTACCTAAAGTGCAATAAAACGAAACGGAATTTAAAGGAAAGCAATAAAACAACACTAAGGAAATCTACGGAGTCCTAAAATTAATCTAAAATACTAAGGAAACTACGGAAACTTAAAGCTAATTATAAAACGTAATTAACCTAATGAATACTAGTCTAAGACATCTAAAAAGGACTTGGGAGGGCTAACAAGCAGGAAAAAAAAAAAAAAAAAAAAGAAAAGAAAACTAATAAGCACTAAAATGGGTGCTAGCTTAAACTGGCTTTATGTCGTTAAGTAACTAATAAATTAAATCATAACATGAGACTAGTACTAGCACTGATGGTAATTGATTGGATTTGTGGGGCGTGGCAGTTTGGTGCAGGAGGTCTTGGGTTCAAGAAGCTCTAAAAACCACAATAAGCTGAAATTCTTAATTCTTGTATTCCTAACTACTATGAAAACTTAAATCAAACCTTAAAACTAAGTCTAACTAACGTAAAATTAAGAAAAAAGTTGGCTATTTAGTCTGTGATGTAAATAAAGGGCTAAGTGGGTTGCAGGTCTGTATGGACAAAGAAACAAGAGAGCAAGCGTTGACTAGAAGGCTAAAAATAAGCTATTAAACAAACCATAATGGACCCGATAAGCAAAGACATAAGAACTTCATACTACAAACTACTTATGAAAGCATTTTTTTGGAAATTTAGGCAAATATTTAAGTAATGAACAGTCATTAAAAAAATAAAAAATGAGTACTAAAATTTAAAAGAACTAAGCTACTTAGAAAAGCTTGCTAAGACTATTTAACGATGTAAAACCGAGCAACTAATGATTTGACTTAACTAAAACTAATTTGACATCCAAAATGGGTCAAAACACCTTTTGACCCGTTTTGACCCATAAACCAAACACCCTTCGAGGGTCAAAAATGATTTTGAAACAGAAAGACTTGAAATATTAAAAAACTTGTTTGCATCATTAAGAAAAGCCTCAAATGAGTTTAAACAACTTTAACAAACACTTTTAAAGCACAAATGATGTAATTCAAAATCATGAAAAAAAACAAGATCGCATAAACTTAAAGTAACTGGAATTTAAAGAAAACTGAAATGCATTAACTGAAATTAAAGATTACATGAAAATTTAAATGACAACAAAGTAAATTGGTACTAGAATAAAAATTTCTAGACAAAGTCTTTTTACAATATGCCTAATCCTATTTATACTAAAACTGGAAAATGTCTTCTCCTTTTGTCTTTTTGTTGTGTGTTAATTCTGTGAGAGGATAGTGAGAATGAGCTTTGTGCTTGTTTCACTTCAATCACGCCCATGGATTTTGATTGGGACCAAGGTGGGATCTCACACCATTGGATCGCTTTTGTCACATGGATTCTTGAGGTGGAACTTTGGCATGTGAAGGATTCTTGTTTGTATCCTGGAGTGAGAGTGATGAGGAGAGAGGGAAAGGGCTTGATAATTTTGGCGCCAAGAATGGTTTTGTGTGGTTACTGGGTTTGGGTTAAAGGGGTTTAGATTAGAGGGTAAAGGGTTAAATGCATTTTCTAAAAGGTATTTAGGATAAAAGGTTTTAAGTTTTATTTAAAAAAAAAGGTTTAAAAGTAAAATGTTTTTTTTTTTGTTTTTTTGTTTTTTTTAATTAAAAGAATTTTAATAATAAAAATTGGTTTTAAAAAAAGAATAATTGGTTTTAAATAAAAATAGTAATTTGGATTATTGGTGAAGGGTAAAACGGTAAATTGGGTTCGGGTAAAGGGTAGAAAGGTAATTTTTGGTTTAGGGTTCGGTTTTGAGTTTGTTCTCCCAATCTCACTCCAAAAACGTTTCCCGAGATCCAAAAATGTAGAAAATCCACTTCCGGCTCCGTCCGCAAAGCACTTTTTTCCATTCTGAGCTCAATTCTGTCCTTTTTTGCCCTGTTTTTGATCCTTTGTACCTGAAACACATAAAAACACATTCCAAGGATATCTGCAATATAAATGGGTATATTTCAGTGTTTTTTGACGTTTTTGTGGGTTTTTCGGGCTTAAAATGATGAGTAAAAGGCCACTCATCAATGACGTTTATGGTTAAGATCAGAGCATCACAAATGTCTCAATGCATGTGTCAGTGTGAAAATATTTTTTCTTAATATTAAATTTGCCTAATATTGATAAAATTTGATAAAATGCGTCAAGTGTGTTAATATATATAAAAATATATCACCCTATTAAAATAATTTACCGATATGCGTAAACATGTGCATCATGTGTGTCAATATTAATAAATTAAATGTGTGTCCAATGTGCCAATATGTATAACGATGTGTCACTCTATTAAAATAATTTGCCAATGTGTGTATCAAATGTGTAAATATTAATAGATATGTTTAAGGTGTGTCACACTAATAAAAAGATGTGTCAATATGTATAACGATGTGTCACTATGTTAAAAAGATGTGTCAATATGTATAACGATGTGTCACTATATTAAAAAGATTTGTCAATATGTGTAAGGATGTGTCACTTTATTAAAATGATGTACCAATATTGTAAGCATGTCTATCATATTTGTCAATTTTAATAAAAAGATGAGTATAAAAGATGTTTCATGTGTGTCAATTTTAATAAAAGATGTGCCACTCTATAAAAAGATGTGTCAATACGTGAAAAGATGTGTCACTTTATTAAAACGATGTGTCAATATTTGTAATCGTGTCTATCATATTTGTCAATTTTAATAAAAAAATGGGTATAATAAGATGTTTCATGTGTGTCAATTTTAATAAAAGATGTGATGACAGGTTTTGAGTAATAAAAATTTACGTCCATTAATTTGGTCCACCATTTGAATTCAATCTTGAATTCCTCAATAAATATGTAGCTATGAAACTGCTAATGAGGTATTGATGGACCATGTGAAATGACTTTAGCACCCTCATTGACACAAGCAGTAATACAACTAGCATATTTTGTAATTACATATTTACATTTTTACCCAAAATAATCTCATCCACAAATCTAATTTGAAATGATATAATCAATGGCTTAAATTCCTTCCTATACTTTTTATCCAAACTCACTTTTCACAATAACCACACTTATATATATATATATATATATATATATATATATATATATATATATATATATATATATATATATATATATATATATATATATATATATATATATATATATATATATATATATATATATATATATATATATATATATATCTCTTTATTTCCTACCTAACTTATTCAATATATCTTAAAACCTCATTTTATATTTTTCAAAACAAACCCTATCTTTCCCTATATATATCCACTACATTTTCAACAAAAAAACACATCTCACACACACAACTTCTCATCTAACTCTCTCAAGAATGTCTCAAGAAAACAATCTCGAAAACAATTCTCCGGTTGAGGAACTGGTTAATACTCCACCATCGGACATCATTCCGTTATTTTCAACGGAAGAAGAACCGGTTGAGGAATAGCCAACAAGCCATTTAAATTGTGTATGAATGATAAGATAAATGAGGTTTGAACAGGGCCGTCTCGTTGATTTCGGTGACCATGTGCCACGACTATAAAAAGGCCCACCAAAGACGAAAAAACCTAATTATACGTAAACAATTCATTAGTAACATGAAAGAGATTAGAACAAGTATGCCATGAGCAATCTCAATTTAACCATACGTTAAAAGATGTTTAAATAATGCGGTAATAAACATCAATAATGTCATTTGCCTAGCATTTGTTATTTGACTATATCCAAACTTGAAAGTCACGCATTATTTGATAATTAGATATTTATTCAATTGATTTGCAAAAAACACCACTCTATGATAAATATCTAAGTACGTACATTTAAAATAGTTTGTTCTTAAGTAAATTTTATGGAGACCAAAAGAAAAGCATATATTGATGGAGCCTCATATTATAAAAATAAGCACACAGCTAACATATAAATGAGAACCAACCTGCCACATAATATTAAAAATGGCATTGGTATAATAACTAAAAGAATTAGCGAGACTTTTCTATATGCGAATAACATTGAAAATAATGGCGCCTCTAATAAGTGTGGCCCTGTGCATTTGTTGCACTTCCACATCACCGGCCCTGGGTTTGAATTGTGGTTTGGTCGACTACCTTACTACGAGCAGCCTTGATGTGTATTTTTTACCCGTCACTAAATCTTTATTTATACAATGCACACAAATTTCTATCTAGATTTTTTGGATAAAAAGCAAATTTTTTTGGATAAGATTCATATTTTTGCGCACCTTAATTAAAAAAATCGTTTTGGATAAAAAGTTAATTTAAAAAAACGGATAAAAAGTATTAAAATGTTAAGGGAGAGCAAAATATTTGCGCTCCGTGTAAAAAAACAAATAAAAAGTATTAAAATGTTATGGGAGTGCAAAAACTTGAGGGAGAGCAAAATATTTGCAAGGCTTCGTGTGTAGGTGTCACTCTCATGTCCATTAAATAAGACGTGCAAAACTTATGGGAGAACAAAATATTTGCGCTCCATGGCATTTTTGCGCTCTCGATGCAACGTGTCCACATAAATACTTAAAATTGGGGAAAGAAAGAGATTGAGAGAAAGAAAAATTTTGCACTCCTGCCACACAGTATAGTTTAAATGTGGTATTAAAATATATTTGTAACGATCTAAAATAAGAAGCGTAAAGTTAATAGAGAGCAAGAATTATGCAGCGTAAAGTAAATATTTGTAAAATAAATTTTAATGGTTCATTTACCTAACACAATTTTCTATGTGTCTCTAAAAATTTTCTCCTGCTAAATCTTATGGCGGCTAGGACCCAAATTAAATGGCGATCTAGCTAGGCTGTGATGATATTCAAATAGGAGTAGAAAGTTTCTAAAGTCTAAGCAAGTAGTGAGTCGTTAATTTCAATAAATCAATAACTAGCTTCCTATAAATACCCTTTTCTATCATATGTTTCAACCATGACTTGTAGGCATACGAGTTCTCTATAAATAAGCAAATAACTTTTAAGTCCTCTAGCTACACTTATCGTTAGTGATTGTACCAAAGAATAATATACAGCATGGATTTGGTTAAGTTTTTTCACATGAATGGAGGAATTGGAGATACAAGTTACTCAAGTAACTCTGGACTTCAGGTGTCACATTTCATTTACACTGCATTAGAATCACTTATATGCATAAATACGCTACATGTTACATTTAAACGATCTTCCAACCAATTATGCAGTCGCCAAGACTAGCCTCGAGATGGGCCATTTAGCTCCTGAAGTTCAAATCAACTTAAACGATCTTCCAACCAATGATTTCAACACCATTTTCATCGCATTATTACAGGAACTCCAAGAAAATACAACCACCGAGGAAATCATAGATGACCGTCGTCCACCGACGTGCTACTTTACCGGGGTCCCTGGATCATTTTTCAGCAGGCTTTTTCCTGCTAATACTCTACATTTTGTTCACTCTTCCTACAGTCTTCAATGGTTGTCACAGGTTCGTGTTGTCGTCTCTCTATGTAGACTATTCAAAGAATAAATACTTATGTTGTATTTTGTCAATATATGCAGCTTCCTGAACTAGAAGAGATCAACAAAGGCCATATATATTTATCGAGTACGACACCAGAGAGTGTAAGCAAGGCGTACTATCAACAATTTCAAAAGGACTTTTTGCGATTTTTGATGTGTCGTGCAGAGGAAATGATGGGTGGAGGGCGGATGGTTTTGACATTAGCTGGGAGGACAACTGATGATGCTCGTGGCGAAGAAAGCTATTACCTTTGGAGGCCATTAGCAATGGCTCTTCAAGAGATGGTATTTGAGGTAAATAATTGTTCCTCGTTTATCTAGCTTTGATTCTTAGATATCAAAGGTACTACATTTAGCAAGGCTTCATTTATGTTCAAGTTAACTAAGGACCTGTTATTCCTTTGACGATGCTGTTTTGCTTTTGAACAATTTAAGGAACCAACTCTCTTAACACATTAAATAAACTGTGATCGCAATGATAGGGACTTGTAGATGAGGCGAAACTCGACTCGTTCAACCTTCCTCAGTATACAGCATCCCCTACCGAGATCATGAACTTGGTGGAGTGTGAAGGTTCCTTCACACTGGATCACCTGGAAATTTTTGATGTCAACTGGGAGGCTTGGAAGATAAAGAACTATGACAAGGACTCGTCACAATCTAAAAAACCGGAAGGTCACGTTATTGGACACGGTGTAGCCAAGGCTATTAGAGCTGGGATTGAATCGTTGGTTTCTAATCACTTTGGTGAAGCAATAGTCGATGATGTTTTCACAAGGTATGAAAAATTTCTTGCAGAGAAAATGTCAACCGCGAAGAAAGAAGCTCTGGTCTCTATTACTATATCTTTGACTAAAAAATGTGATATTTAAGCTTGTACGGTCTTGTATGACTTTCAGTGTGCAACAAATGAAGGGAGTATCAACATATTATCCTATGTAGTGATTGTATAAATAAAATTGTGTGAAATTATCAGGTCTTAATTGAAGTTTGATTTAAAAGTGCAGTATCAAGTTCGTTTGTGATTTCGTTTGATAAAACTGAACTATTGCCTTGACAAGCTGGCTTAAAAGCTATTATTAAGGACTTTAAATTTGTTTCAGAATTTATAGAAGTAATACAAATGTTTCAGAATTTATAAAAGTAATAACTGATGCCTGATCACTCAAAAATATGTCATAAACCAGATCGCAGAAATACATGCTAGAATTCAAGAGTTTTGACTACAATTTTTTGTTGAAACTAGGATATTTTACTCATCATTGATGCGTAACTGCAAGAATGTCAACTAGGGTCGAACTAACCTATAAGGAATGAATATTTAATAGCATGTTAACTACTTGTAAATCATAAAAGGAAATATTTCATTTAATATGGTGAATCTTCCAGAAGAAATTAACACAATAACAAGAATTCATTATAGTTTCTAAGACAGGTTTCCAACAAAGTCTACGGTTTCACCTATTCCATTAATAATTGAAGTATTGAAGCTTACCTCCAACCCTTGAGGTATTATTAGGCTCTCTTCCAGCAAGTGTTGCAAAACTCAAATTACAAGGCCGGGTAATCGGCTATTATTCTCTACAAGGTCGACCAAGGCGACTTGATTCAAATCGGCCAAAAAAATCAGTTTGGTCAAAATTCGTTCTAACTCATTCAACTCGGTCAAAACTTTGTGTTAACTTCCTGGTGAGAGGAAAACTAGACCCGGCTAAACGGCGTTGGGAGAAAGAACTGGATAGTACTCAGAGCTGCGTGGGAACCCAATCGATGTGTCACAAGAAGGCAGTGATGAACTTGGTGTCGCTTGTTAGTGTTAAGAGATTCAGATAGAGGAATACAAACTAGCAAACTGATGTATCAGCAGAGAAACACTTGTTGACTTTTAACAGCAAACGCGGTTATTGCCATCAGACTTGGCTAAAGAGAAAGCTTTTGGCATAGCATTTCTGGAGGAACACTATAGGTGTGGGAGCGATCCTGGTCAAGGAAGGCTAAGACGGCGCCTCGCATATGGGTAGCAAGAGGGCACTTATGCCCCGGTGGGGCCCTATGGGCAAGGACCCAGCCCAATAGGGACAACATGAAAGTTCCATTTTAGGGAGGGACGACCTACTATGATACTTTATGTTTTGTCGAGCTTTGCTTTGGTCTCTGGTTTGATGGTTGTACGAGCTAAAAATCCGGTACATTCTCGGTTTGAAGTATATAGAAAATTGTTAATGTTTGTAAACATCATTTTAGGGTCCTACGAACGATTCTATGGTCATATGAACATGTTTCCAGCCTCAAATCTTCAAAGTTTAAAACATGTATTTGGCATACATGTCATACGCACATTAGTCTAGGGTCTAGTTAGTTCATAGTTTTATGTGAGCAGCCAAATCATCATTTAGGAATGTGCCTAGCAAAACCATTAGACAGCAAGCATGCTTCCTAAAGCTCAAACCGTCCATAGAAACTTACAAAGTTTCTTGTCCAGATTGTTTACATCATAATACTAGAACCTGCATCCCTTTATAAATGCAATAACCCCAAGCAATCTGTTCAAATTCATCATCACATTAGATGAATTAAAACACCTGTAGATTATTTGACACTCTATTTATGCACAAATGAGCACCTTCGATAATCTAGTGTTATTCTCCAAATAGAACTTTAACTTGGACCATGAAAAGTAGGCAGGTAGTTCAAAACTACAAATGTAAATGATTAAATACAATGGTATCTAATATGCGGGAGTTAGTGACTGGTATTGTTTCGCGTTATCCAGCAAACAAAATAATTCCATCCATAGGAAGTTGAATTCTAGCCTTGAAATTAGTCGAAAAAAGAATCAGTTATACAAGTTTAATGGAAGATGGATAGATCTCTATGTCTTAGCTAATGGATTATCTACATAAACAGTGATAAACCTTATAAAAATTGTAGGCACCATTGACCATACTGTGGTGAAAAAAGTAGCAGACATCCTTTATGTATATACTTAAGCCAACAATAGCACATGTCACCACTGATATACACATGGGAATGGCTCGGTCATAAGTCTGCTTAGGGTTAATCAAACTTATTCCAGAAATAGATTCACCGGGATAAAACACTTTACCCAAAAAAACTAATTCCAGAAATAGGTGAGCCATTTTTAAGAAATAAGCCATTAGATGATTAGGACTATACAGAATATATTAGTTAGCAACATGTTTACTACTTTAAGCTTAAGGGTATGGATATCTACTCTTCAGTTTCCAGTTAAAATAGTGAGTCTGGCATTACTCAAACTCTCAAAATCATGCTAGAGATGGCTAACTGAGTAAATAAAATGAATAAACAGCATTAAGGCAAAACCCTTTTGATATAAAAAATTGATATGCACATATACATTAACTACTGAAGTACCCATATGCTAAACAATGCACTACATGGCAATTTGCAAGACGCCTAAGAGGGTAAAACAATACTAAGACAAGAATGCACAATACTTGCTACTCAAATAATTCAATTCCTAATAAAGTTAAAACCTTTAACCGTTTTCTTCATTGTCTCAGCATACCTAGAAAATACATCAGAAATGATAGCTAAGGTACTTCTTGATTGGATCGTTTACCTAATACATACACCAAACAACAATGATTCTCTACGAACTACAGACACACCGTCAAGAGCTTCGTTGAGCAGAAATTTCTAATCCGAATTTCGATACAACACACCACGAGAACCTCGAATTAGTCGTCCAAGATCACCTCCCAATTCCCGCCAAAATTAGGATAGCAATGGAGCAAGAAATACTCTGGATGCAGAGAATAATATCTATTTAGGAAAATTCAAAAGTGTCTTTCATTTCCTTTTTCCAAGACATATTTGAGAAAGAAATAAACTACCAAAATAAAACTACCCACGCTTCCTACACTTGGGGAATTCTCAAACAACTACTTTGACTTCTTCAAATAAAGGAAAAGAAATAACAATCTAAGATGCATGTGGAACAAAACGCTGGTTAGAAACCGATGTCATCGCTAAGTCTTCACCGGGCCAAAGTGACCCATTTCGATTTGGGTTGGGATCACGAGCTTGGCCGCTGGTCGCTGCATTCCTATCATCCTCTCCGGTCTTCAAAAAGTTTGGCCTCAAACTTGGAATGAGTTCGTCAGATCAAAGTATGGTTCAAGGCTCACGACATTGAAAGTTGTCAAACACCATAGTTTCTGGAAGGTCAAGTTTATAAGCATTATCATTCACCTTAGCAAGAACTTTGAAAGGGCCCTCCGACCGGGACTCAATTTAGAACGACGCTTAGATGGAAAACGCTCCTTTCGAAAATGCACCACACAAGGTCACCCGCTGAAAAAGAACGTGTTTTCTCCCTTTGTCGCGCTTGTATTTCGTGGTTCATTGTTCTTGGTGATTTTGTCATGAATTACCGATGGATGGCTTTGATATCACCGCTAAATCACGTGCCTCTTGGTCAATTTTGTAGACGATCAAGAACAAATAGATCGAGTGGAGTTGGTGGGTTTATCCCATAAATGACCATGAAAGGACCGATGCGGTTGTTTTATTAGAGCCGGTTATAAGCAAACTCACCGAGGCAATAATTCCTCCCATCGCTTCATATTGGTAGCGATGAGAGCTCTGAGTAATGAACCGCGGTACGGTTGGTAACTTTCGCCCATCGGTTTGAGGGTGGCTCGAGGTGCTAAATTTAAGCTTTGTACCAAGTTTTCGCCACGTTGTCATCCGAAATGACTAAGGAACTTAACATCCCGATCACTAACCATCGCTTTCATGACTCCATGTAAACGAACTATTTCCTTGAAATAAAGATCGCTATTCGACAAAGATCACAGTGGTATGGCAAGCGATAAAATGGGCCATCTTTGAAAATCGGTCCACTACCACCATAATCGAATCCTTTTCGACGCTATGCGTGGTAGCCGGTAATAAAATCAAGGCTAACATCTTCCTGTGGAGCAACCCAGACAGAAGGGCATGTATAAACTGTATGGAGAAGACCGCCTTTGGCTCGATGACACGTAGGGCAACGTTGATGAAATGGTCGACGCCACTACCATCTGGGCCAAAAGAAATGGCTTCAATAATGCGAACTGCTTTGTCACGCCAGTGACCGCTAACCTCCTTCACGAGCCTCTCAGATTATCGTTAACTCGATGCTATGGCAAGGAACACAAAGTCGCCGCCTCTTAAACAAAAACCCATTAAGAACATGATATTCACCGTGGTACGAGTCTGGCAACAGCATACAGCCCCAAAGTCTGGATCCGATAAATACTCGTCCTGGCAGGTTCAAACCCCGTAATTTTCGGTTGGAGAGACGCGATCGAGAGCGTGCGAGAGAGAAGCGTCGCTCCTTTGTCGAGTCCACCGACTTGGTTTGATGGTGAAAGAAAATGCTTGTATGAATTCCACCCATTCGCGTGTCGGGTCAGAACTTATGTCGACCTTGAATGTACTTTAAAGCCTCATGATCCGAGTGTAGAATGAACTCTTCGATATCAAGTAGTGTTGCCAATGATCCAATGCCCGAATGATTGCATAAAACTCCTTATCATACGCAGGTATCGCCTTTGCATCGCTGAGCTTTTCACTAAAGTAAGCAATCGACTCGCCTAATCGTGATAGCATGCCCCTATTCCTACCCCGCAGGCATCACATTCGACCTCAAATACCTCATCAAAACAAGGCGCGCTAAACCTGGAGTGGAGGATAATTGCTTCGAGTTCTTCAAAAGCTAATTGAGCCCGGATTCCAAGCGAACCGCTGACTCGGTTACTTCACCATTGGAGCCACAATTGTGCTAAAGTTCTTTATAAACGCCAGAAACGAGGCAAGGCCATGGAAGCTTCGAACTTCTTGAATTGATTGTGGGACCCGCCACTCACGGATGGCTTCGATTTTCTTTTCATCAACTTGTATGCCTCGGCTAGAAACCGATAGCCAAGAAAAGTGACTCGTTAGTACAAAACTCACATTTTTCTAGATTACCATAAAGCTTCTCTCACGAGTAGTTCGAGCAGTTGTAATAAGTGGTTTGGTGTTCTTCGATGTTTTTTGCACACCGTAATATCATCAAAATAGACAACAATAAAATCTCCCAAGAACGGCTTCAAACGTGGTTCATTAAACGATAAAAGTACTAGGTGCGCTCGACAAACCAAATGGCATGACAAGCCACTCATACAACCCTCCTCGGTCTTGAAAGCGCCTTCCACTCGTCCCCTTCATAGATCCGAATTTGATGGTAGCCACTTCTCAAATCAATCTTAGAAAAACCGTAGCACCATGGAGCTCGCCGAGTAAATCATTCAATCGCTGGATGGGAAACGATAATGATGGTAATCTTGTCGATCGAGCGGCTATCCATACACATTCGCCACTCACCATTCTTCTTGGTACAAGTAATGCGGGACGGACAAGGACCGAGAGACTCACGAATAAGTCCTTTTCCAACAGCTTTGTCAACTTGTTTTCCGATTTCAATTGTTCACGCGGATTAGCGCGATAGTCGGTTTATCGGGCAGGATAGAACCTGTATGAGATCGATTTTATGTTGATTAACGTGTTGGGGAAGGCCAAAGGGATTTCGTGGGAAAACTTGTCCATAAGAGTTCAACAAGTGGTCAGACAAGAGATGTAGAGTCGTTGGAGACTTGTCTTCATCATCATCAAGTCCCAACAAAATAAACTCTTCGCAAGAATGATACTCGCGTTGTTCCGATTGTAATAATGTACCAAGTCAGCGTCGGTTGTGGGATGGTTTTCAAGGTATAAGAGGGTAAGGACAATCTTACGGTTGTTATGAACGAAGGAGTACGATTTGGCATTCGCCATGGATCGCTTCGTCGATCAAATTGCCATGGACGCCCAAACAAAACATGACACGCGTCCATTGAACAACATCACACCACGCTCATCATTATAAGACTTACCAATGCGTAGAGAGTAATACTCGACGAGACACGCGTATTCTCGCTCCCCTGTTAAGCCACCGAATCACATACGGGAAGGGTGTGGATGAGTAGTTAGGTTTAGTTTAGTTACCAAAGTTCGTGAAGCAACATCGCGCACCGCCTCGCCGATTATCACCGCAAACCTTCTCGCAATCGTACAACGAGTGTGAAAATTGATTCTCACCGAAGGTTGTTTTTCGAGTCAAGTACTCAATGTTCTTCGAACAACCAAACACGGACCTTCATCGGTCCAATCACCTCTTCTTCATCGCCAGCCGAATAGAATCGCCACCGAATCGAACTAAACTCATAACCACCGCAAGTTCAAAATCACCGAGTAACGAGACTCTTATCGGGGCACTCAAGCAATGCGCCTATCCCCGACATCGAAAACAACCACGGAGGGCCTTGGGTTTCGTTATTATTTCCGGAGGAAGGTGTTGGTTTTAAAGTATTCGGTAATGGGTTTGGTGGTTCGTGGGCTTCGCAAGAGAGTGGGCTTGAAATGGACCCGCTCGACTCAATTTTTCCTTTGATTCGTTGTTGCGATCCACCTTACGCGCTAGTAACGTTAACTCGCTAGGTTCGAAAGAGCGCAGCTCAACAACGTTGCAACTCGAGATTCAAGGCCTCCCAAATAACGAACGAGCGTTTGAGGATCGCCCTCGTGAACATCACACTTCATCGAAGGTATTCAAACTCACGAGAATATTCTTCACCGCACTGCTCCTTGCCTGTGGCATGCAATGGGAGAAACCGCTCAACATAATACACGGGAAGGAACTTTGCTTCATCTTCGCCTTCATCTTCGCCAAGATTTGATCTTTTCTTTCCCCGATCGCTCACGCTTCAAACAGTATTCGACCACCGTGTCGATGCATACTTACGAAGCTTATGGCAACAATCTTAACCTTGTTTTCCTCCGGTCCGCTTATAGTCAAAACCCGTTTCACCGCTCGCACCACCGACAAACTCATCGTGATCTAGTTTACCATCGCACTGAATGTCAACTTTGATGTCATTTGGGCGCCATCCACCCCGACCGCCTTTTGTTAATCGACCACCGAATGGAGACGCCACCACGGCTCGGGAAATAACCAAGTCCCGAATTTGTTCTTGTACGGCCTCGATCTTCGTGCCATCTCCTTTTATCGCCTTCTATGGTCTCCAAAATCTTCTTCAATCCCAAGATGCCTAAGCATATAGCTCGATAACCAAATGATAGCTAAGGTACTTCTTGATGGATCGCTTTACCTAATACATACACCAAACAACAACGATTCTCTACGAACCATGTACACACCGTCAAGAGCTTCGTTGAGCGAAATTTCTAATCCAATTTCGATACAACACACCACGAGAACCCGAATTAGTCGTCCAAGATCACCTCCCAATTCCCCGCCAAAATTAGGATAGCAATGGAGCAAGAAATACTCGGATGCAGAGAATAATATCTATTTAGGAAAATTCAAAAGTGTCTTTCATTTCCTTTTTCCAAAGACATATTCGAGAAAGAAATAAACTACCAAAATAAAACTACCCACGCTTCCTACACTGGGGAATTCTCAAACAACTACTTGACTTCTTCAAATAAAGGAAAAGAAATAACAATCTAAGATGCATGTGGAACAAAACGTGGGTTAGAAACCGATGTCATCAGCTAAGTCTTCACCGGGCCAAAGTGACCCATTTCGATTTGGGTGGGATCTCACGAGTCAATGTGGGTCAGCTGCATTCCTATCAAGAAACCTCAAGCTTACCTTCTAGTCTCATCTTTTGAGCCAATTCCTCAAGTATGTTAGGTTTACCAGCCCTAGAAAAATCAACAGCAAACTTATTGTAATCAAGTTGAGGCGGCTTCATACCTTTCTCAATCATTTCTTCAAGATACTTACATGCCTCCATCGATCTTCCCTGCCTTACAAGTCCTCCTATGAACACGGTATAAGAATTATCATCCGGACATACCCCCTTTTGACTCATCTCCTCCCAAACCGCAACACCCATGTCATAATTTTCTGTTTTAAAGAAAGATTTAAGCATCATGTTATATGTGTGAATGGTTGGCTCAATTCCGCTTTGAATCATCTTCTTATATATCCTCACTGCATCATCTGGCATTTGTCGGTTTGTCATTAACTTAATCAAAGCATTATACATCCTTCCATCGGGCGGGCATCCATTTTCCTTCATCTCCTTCAACAATCCATAAACCTTATCCATTTGCTTTTGGTTTCCAAAACCTGTAATCAAACACGTAAACCGCAGCATCCGCGACAGCGACACTCCAACATCTTTTCATAGTACTCAACCGCATCTTTCATCCGTTTTTGCTTGCATAAATCCCTAATCATAATCGTATAACTCCTGGCATTAGGAAACGGACCCTTAGCTTTCATAACCTCAAACAACTTAACCGCATCAGACCGTTTATGAACCTTTAACAACCCTTCAAGCATCGTGTTATGCGCCACAATATCCGGACTCAACCCCTTATCTATCATTTCATTCCACACTTTCCCCGCCTCCAACAAATTCCCAACTTTACACCAACCATTTAACAAAATCGTATACGTCTGCATATTTGGCGTAAACCTACCTTTCAACTTTTCAAACAAAATCTGCGCCTCTTTCCCAAGCTTCACCCTACAAAGATTATCAAGCAAAATATTAATACTATCCACCCCAACTTTAAAATTATACTTCTTCATCAGCTCAAATATCCCAACCGCCTTCCTCCTCTGTTGACCCGCTGCAAACGCTTTAATACAGATCTGAAATGTCTCTAACGTAAGTAAATTTTTCTCACCCATTTCATCAAGCAACGACACCATAGTCTCGAACTGTTTAGTCTTCCCTAACACACTCATCATCGCATTATAAGTCCTCGTATCATGACTAAACCCCTTAACACCACCGGCCCAACAAAAGAACCTAAACGCAGGTTTCCTCGCATGCCTATACCTATCCAAAACCTCCACAACCAAATCACAGCTCAACTTCACCTTACTCTCATCCAAAACCGCTTCCATATTACGATCCAACGCAAATAACTCATCTATCACATTACACACCCTCTTAACTTCATTTTCATCAGCCAAACTCTTTACATCATTAACATCTTCTAACTCACTATCAGAATTAGTAACAACACAATAACCCTTGATTTGGACATAATTGGTAAACCTAGTATCTATGTCTAGTGACATTTGTTTTTGTTTAAGGATGAACCTATTGGTGTGTGGCAAAATAAATGGAACTTGATAGTTAAGATTATTGATAATATTATTAAAAGAAGTATGAAACATACGAGACATGGGCATAGAGCTACTGTCAAGGACGAGGTTTTGTGTTCCTCGTTGTTGGATTTGTTGTCGGTGAAAAAAGGCGGCGTTTGTGACATTGTTGAGGATTTTGTGTTTAGTTGTTAACATTGGTGTCCATGAAATGTGTCTGGTTTTCAAGATTGCGGCTGTGATGTGCAGAAGGATTACCGGATTTGATATAGAACCGGGTCGGGCTATTTGGATTTGGTAGTTAAGGGTTATTGCGCCATCTTCTGCGATAACCACCCGATCCGATGGATATGAGAAATGATACAATTATAAAAGTTTTACCAAAACAAAAACAAAAGTAAAAAATTGTAAAGTAAACATTTTCTCTTTAAAATTGAAAAGGAACAATTTATTTTAATAATCAACAAAATCACATTTATTTTTATTCAATTTTTTTTCTATTTAAATAATATTCGAAAACACAACTTCTAATACTTCATTTTACTTCTTTAATTTTAACTCGAGAATAGTGTAAAAAAGATTTACAAAATGGCATCTCATTCAATTTGTGGCATTTTTTTTTTTACTTTTATATTATATTTTTAATACATCCACAAATATACATGACATGTCATTGTGTAAATATTTTTATTTAATTTTGTGATTTTAACATTACTCGATGGATATTTTACCCGACTTGATTTACTATGGGTGAGTACGGATAGTTTAAAAGGATTAATCACGGATGTAGATGGATGTTTAGTGGATTTGATATGAATGTTGATTTGTCATTCATTAACGATCAATTTATCGCGAAAATAATTTTATTATATCTGTAAATCTAAAAATTTGTAACCGATAGCTCGTTCATGTGAATATAATGTAATATTTTATGAATTGGATTTATAAATTGGATTTTCGTTTCGCACATTAAGCATTGTGAATTTGTGAGTATAAAAGGGTACTATGTAACAAATTCCAATCACCAACCTTAACCACCGTCTTCTCCTAACAAATCGGATCTGATCATAATACCACCAGATTTCTAACGGGCTGGGGGGCAGGTTCGTCATGTCAAACAACTCTAATCATCAGGATACAGGTGGATACAGGTGGTTGGACTTGGCTTTTTCGCAAACAAAACCGCAAACCTATCGAGAATCCTTATCATTCGAAACACCAAAAATACCATATCCTCGTTTTACATCACCAATTTCCCCAATCACGTTGATGCTAAATAACAATGGAAAACATGTGAATCATATGGAAGAATCGTTACGCCTTTATAGCGTTGAAACTCTCAAAGATGGGCAAACGTTTGGCTTTGTACACTTTCAAGACGCTTGGACGAAGAAGATATGGCAAGTAAACTTTCAACCATTCGATTGGTAATTTCCATCTCGTGCGGCGATGGTTGGTTCCCGAGATCCAGTAATCTGAAATCGGATCACAAAACATCCCCCAATCATTTCCCATTGAAACATAAACCCACAAACCTACACTCGTACAACAACAAAGAAACAAAATTGACCTCAACCCAAGGAGCGCTCATATGCATTTGTAGGGAATGGAACGAATTAGGTACTTAACTCTACTAAATCTAATGATCATCCTTTTATTAAGATTGAAGATCATGATCTGATTCATGTTGAGAATACATATATGGCCTTGTTGATTAAAGTAAGGGAGTGGGAACTATGAACTCCATTTATAACCTAGGTAAAGTGAAGGTTTTCGAATCTTCAAATTCACCATGTAGGTGGACTATGGCTTTGGATTCAATTTCCGGATGAAGTATCATATATCGCATTCAAGAGTAACACTACTATGTAGAAAGCTTTCATATCTATAATGTCGGTCTCTCAAAATTTTATTGTTGATGAGAGACTCATATGGATTGAAATTAATTGTCTCCACTATTTCGCATTTAAAAAGTGGCTTCACTTTTGGTAAGTTCATGTTCTTCGAGATAGATCAACTTCCTTCGGTTGGTACAAAGAAGCATTTTGATAAGGATTTAAAACACACTTTTAGGGGCCATTTAAGCCCTAAATCGACACATTTTATATCCGTTACTACTTAAAATCGCTCATTTCACATTTTAGGTCTTTTGGAAGCAAAATGGAATGAAGCATATTTGACGAAAATGAGCTTAAAACATGAAGAAAACAACAAAGTCAAGACTCGTTGTTTTTAAAGTTCTGGCGTCCCATCTCAAAGCGGCGTATCGTCACTTGTTGAAGATTTTGATAAAAGTTCAAGCGACGGCTCGTGTGATTTTCTCGTTCCAAAGCCCGACGACGCCACGTGTTAATTCAAGGCGCCACCCTTTGTTTTACACCGCACGACCAAGGAACAAATCCCGCACGACGTCCCTATTGAAGACAGACGGTGTCACACTCATAAGTCGACGCCGTCCCAATGATGACTTGGCCCAAACGAAACCCTAATGACGGAGACCGACAATATTACTAGCAAAAAGCGACACCGTCAAGACTTGTAAATCTATATATAGAATTCGATTTTTCTGCATTTAGAGAGGTAGAACTTTGGAGAGAAAACCCTAATTCGGTTGTAGTCCGACTTGGACAGTATTTTGGGGTTTCGTACCCTTCTTTACATCATAAGATAAGTTTGTTAATCCATATTATCATTATGTCTACACCATGTTTAATTTTTTGTGTGTATGCTTGCTTGTTTACCATGAGTAGCTAAATTATCATTGTGTTTGCTTAGATCTATGAAACCTAGTTGTTAATTATTGTTAGGTTGTCTCTTGTCTTGATTGGTAGACGCTAGAGTAAGGAAAACTGGCTTCTTCTTTAATTGTTGCGAGCTTGAACGTCCTAAATAGCAAAAAGCTTAGGAGTGCACCCAGGAAATCGTTGTGTTTATTGCGTGAGTTGTAGCTTTAGGATAATAGAGTATTCGTGGGAGATACTTAGGTACTTGGCGATCCCGGATAGTCTAGAGGAGAGTTAAGATTCCTAGAATTGGGGAATTCAACACCTCCCTATGACCAAACGGAATACAACGCACCAATTAAAATGAGGATGTGACAATTCAACCGACCAATAAGAGATAACTAGGGAGTAAGAACATGTAAGTAAACACATTTTTAATCATCATAAGATCACACCTACATTAACATAGTCTATCGTTCTTTTCATTGTTTAAGTAGTTAGTTAGTTTTATTAAAAGTAGTTAAAATCGGTAGAAGTACCACCTCCACTCCTATACCCCGAGATATTTACTTGCTTTCAAAAAATATATAAAAAGACTAAAAAGAATCTCCCTCAACCTTACCTTCTCGTCATACATCTCTTCCTAGCATCTCTATTCCCCTAGAGAATGATCAACCCCCTAGGCTTACCCCATACTACACTATAACAATTAGGTACACTGCCTAGTGGGTTGTAAAGCTTGCTCGTAAGAAAGTAAATCTTTCGACCCCGAACTCACGCATCAAGTTTTTGGTGCCGCTGTCGGGGAATATAATAGCTAGTTAGATTTCTATCTCGCTTAGGTCTACTCGTTTGATTCCTATCAAGTGAGCTTTTTTCTTTTCATTAGCTTCCTTGTAGTCTATCTTTTCTTCGTGCTTTTGTTCGTAGCCTCATCACTTTTCATCATGGAAGGTGATAACCCACCCAACAACAATCCACCAAATCATCCACCGCATCAACTACTTTACTCAATCAACCACCACTCGACCCGCCAAGAGGCCGCCTCTTGGTGAATACTATAGACCGAGCCATCAAAGCTATAGGAACACCATTGAGCTCCCACTTCAAGCTCAAACTACGGACTGCGATCCGACACCATCCGGTTGGTGCAAACAGATTTGCATTCCATAGACTTCGCTCCAAAGATCCTAATCAAGATCTCAAGGATTTCCTTAAAATCGTTGACTCAATTGACCTTGATGCTACCACTCGGGAGACAACGCGCGAGTCTCTTCCAATTCTCTACGGACTAAGCTAGTAATTGGCTTGAGCGACTTCCCGCATGATCCATCTCAAGGTGGGATGATCTTACCACCCCTTTCCTCGCCCAATTTTTTCCACCAGGGAGAAATACCAAGCTAAGGAATGACATCTTGATGTTCCAACAATGTCAAGGCGAAACCCTTTATGAGGCGTGGACTCGATTCAAGGACTTACTCCACAAAGTCCCTCATCACGACATTTGTAAAACTAAAAATATAAACGCATAATAAAGACTAAAATACCCTTGGAATCGAAATTTATAGAATACATACAAGACATTATAATCATTTAACGAAATTAAAACTTAACTAATATGTGTACGTGATCGGCATTGTTTACCTAAAAGTTAAACGTCTCGCTAAATAGTTGGGCCATTCATTTGGGCCTTGTTTTCATTAATGGTGAACCAAGTTGGGCCATTTGTTTTGGTGAGATGGACTCAAGCCGAGAGCCACTGGGCCGAGTGTTTTGTTCGGTTGGACAATGGAGCCGAGAGCCCAAGATGGGTGTTTGTTGTGTTCGTTTGGATCAAGAGGCCAAGCCCACATCCCCTAAAGCCCTAACCGAATTTTGTACTACCACTATATATACAACACATTAAAACAATTTGGAACCCTAGTTTTGTTTGCCTCTTCTCTTTTCTTTTCTATTCGGCCGAACCTAATCCCTTGGTGTCGAGACTTTGTTCCCAACGAGCTAAGGTCTAATCACGCTCTATTCGCCTCACTTTGATACATCTAACTTTATAATATGTTGTAATATGTCTTGTTTAGTCAAGCTTATGTTTTTGTGTCGAGCCATATGAAACCGAAACCAACTACATAATGAATCGGACCTTATATAACATGCAAACGGGAATATGTAAGATACGTAGAAGAGTTAGGGTTTACGTAAAATATATTAGCCGAAACCTATGTGGTAGCCGAAACATGTAAGAGTTTGTGGACGCGTGTTAAACAAGTAAAAGACATGCAAAACCAAAACCCTAAGTGTAATTAATGGTCTAAACATGTGATTATAATGGTTTTAATAAACCCTAAAACTGGACAGCATCATATGTCGAATTTGTGTGTTATAGATCCAATTTTATAAGTGCAATAATCTGGGTTTTGTGGGAAAAGTTTATTTTATGTCTTAGTTAAGTTTTCCAAGTGGTTTGGTCGAATTTGGAGTTGTCTAAGTCGTATTTTGAATTTTACAAGATCAAGTGTCAAAGCGAGAAAACGGGTCTCGAAATTTAGTTGGATTGTTTGATTTTTAATTTTCAAACCATAAAGAATTGGGAGCTCTCCTTTTACAGGAGTGACATTTAGGATATAAATGAATTTCGGGAGTTTTGGGAATTTTTCCAAGGTGTCTAAACAGGTCCAATAAGTGTAAACTTTTAAGGTGTATTTTCGATCACTTTCGGACAGTGTCGGACTTATGATTTTCCGTAGGCCATTTAGCATGGAAATAGAACCCACCAATTTTTGTAGAGTCTCTTAACTCATATGGGAACCTCTGGGATTTTGTTTGATTTCATTTGAGCTAAGTAAGTATTTTATAAAAATCGCTAAAGTCTGGTCCGAATATGAGTTTAAGAAACTGGAAGATAAAATATGATATCGTAGGTAACACACTTACAAATGCATGAAGCTTGTAAAATGAGAATATACTTATAACTCTAAGAATGTTAATGCGATGAATCCGTTATAACTTTAATGATGCTAATAAGTATTAAATAAATCATAATCCGTGTATATTCGTTGAAGGAGACGCGACGTTATATCTTCGTGATTTACTCGTTCGTTTGCTTTTCTCTCATTTGCTTTAAGGTACAGATATTCTGACCTTTTCAGTAAAGGTTCCTTATAACGTTTTCTTTCATTAGCTTTTATATTAGGGTTTCCTAAGCCTTTGCTATGAACCCCATTCTGTTTTGTTTGAGCTGTTGCTTATCTGAACTTCTGTTTCTTGAACCATGCAATATCTGATTTGAACTTGTGTTATGAAGACTCTGATATGTACATTTGTTGAACCTTACTATGTTTAATTATGAACTTCTAATTATGAATGTATGATCTGTGACTGTGATATGAACTTCTGACCTCTGAATATTTGAATACGAACCTTATGATATGAGTTATCTGATATGTTATCTGTTGAACTTTGTGTTTGATTATGATTTGTGTCATTTATGAAAATCTTTTTGACCTAAGTTAGTTTGACACCCGAGCCAAATATTAACTAGTCATGGGGGTTCCATGTCCGTGTCGTTGATGCACCTCGACATGACTCTAGGGCGAGAGTGAAGTTCGCCACGTCCCTTATCTCGTTATCTCGTTATGAGCTCAAATTATATTATATGACCAATATATGTTTGTGGGCGATGGATGCATCCTAGATCCGATATGTTATCCGATATGATTTACGGTGAATGATGTCGTGTGCAATACGCTGCCTTCACAAAATTCGGGAGCTAGTTACTCCAATTAGTTTATGAGGTTACCTTCAAGAAGAAAGATATTTCGATATGATATGTTCGGCTCGTGGTAGTTAACTAAATCTTTATCTCGTTATTTCGTGTTAAGTATTCGATTATGATTCGGTATGTTCAAGTGTTTATAATTATGTGTTGGGCTTATTATAAGTTATTATATGTGTTTATGCTTTTGTATGTTTATGTGACTACCGTCTATTATGCTAGGTTATGATTAACATGTTTAAATATGATTCACATGTCGTCATCCGATGTTATGTTAGTTTATCGTTATGTGAATTTGTTTGTCTCGTGAGATGAATGTGCTAATGTGAAAGTAAGTATCCCGAAAGTTGATAAGTACGATTGTTCCGTTAACTGTAAACTTTGCCTATACGTTAGGGTATCTATCTGCTTATGATTTGATCCGCTATGTTAAAACTCTGCGATGTTAGGATTCGATCCGAGAACCGGTTTAGCTTATGATATATGTTCGATAATTGCTAATGGCTATGTTATGTCTTTGTCTATTGAGTTATAGTTTGTCTCATTGTGTTTTCTCATTCGTATGTGTAACCCGCCATGTTTAAATTTCGCTTATACTAAGGTTTGATCCGGGAAAACGGTTTAATTTATAATGTCCGCCTGTTAACTTACTATCCGCTATGTTATGCCTCTAGTTCATTTAATTATAGTTGTTGTAAGGTGTTCTCATTGGTATGTGCGACTACTATGGGTTGTTGTTGTTTTCACGCTATGACACTTTGGTTAAGTTTATTAAATGTAACTTATCCGATTTGTGTGAATGTCATGTTTACTTTCTAGAAATTGTTTCGTTAGTCTTTAGACTTTCCGTTTGGCTTATTTGCACCGAATTTCATGATTTATTAAATGCCCGGTTATTTTGATGTGTTTGCGTTTGTGTCATCGATATGCTATGTGTTTGTTTTATTTGTTATGTGTACTCCTGATTACGTGTATTTGTGTTTCCGAGAATCTTCAATGATTCATGATTCTCATTCCGCTCGATTTCGTTATCCGTATCTTTGTTTTGTTTAGCTTTTGTTTTTTTGTTATATCTGTTCACTGGCTTTGTAAGCTCACCGCATTTCTTTTCTGCGGCGGTTTTTAGGTATTCAAGATGAGCTTATGGGATAGCCGATCCGGGTTGAGAGTAGAGTGAGAGCAAGATCGACCATAGAGATCTTAGATTTATTCTGATTATTAAGACATTTATGTTTTCTTTTGTAAGTTTTGTAAAGGTTTCCGCTTTTGTATAGTATTTAAAGTTCTGATATGAAACCGTATTGTGATATCTTTACCCTTGTCGGGTTGGGGTGTTACAACATTGATCTTTGGCTTCAAGTCCAAATCTTTTATGATCATGTCAATCTCTCCACGAGGTAAACCATCGAACAAGCGGCCGGTGGTAAGCTTAGTGAACTTACCGCGGAAGAGTCATGGAGTACAATAGAGGACCTTGTCCTCTATGACATTGAATGTTAGAATGACCTCCGTGAGTTGCCCAAAAATGTAAAGGCAATATCCTTGCCTCCCATTGACTCACAACCTTCCAATCGTAGGATGCTCGAACTTGAAGATCAAGTCAAATTCCTAATGAGTTCCTACGAAGCTCGTAAACCTTCATGCCAAGTGAACAAAGTCTCTTCCTTGTGTGAGATATGTAGTGGTCCCCATGACACTCATAATTGCACGAGACTCCCCGAACAAGCTTCCGTGGACTATGCATCCTCGCGTACCAACGGAATGGGAGGAAGATTCCCCATAAACCCCGGACCTAGGACTTACAATAAAGCCCGAGAGGCATGGAAGGGCAAACCCGACTATAATTGGAGTCAAACCAAAGAATTCACCTCTAACGACTCCTCATGGCCCTATAACTTAGAAGGGATGATGCGAAACTTCGCGACATCCCAAGAAGCCCAAATAGCCAAGATTTCGGATCGCTTTAATCAACAACAAGCCGAGATGGATAAGAAGATAGATAACCTCTTAAAAGCCATTACCAATCATGATAGGATGACAACCGAAAAGGTTAATGCCATCTCGACTCACTCCTACGAAAAAGCTCCCCTTGTAAAGATTAAGGACCCAAGAAAGTACTTCGCTCACTCGCAATTAGGCAATGAAACTAGGGACCCGTCTTCATCAAAGCACGTTTACTTCGTCAGTGTCATCACCCTAGTGAAACCAAATATAAATAATGAGAAAGTAAACCATGAGACGGTGCTTAAGGTTAATGAGACTCCTAAGGATGAAACAACCAATGAAATAAAAGAAGTAGGTGATGAATACTTCAACAAGTTTCTTACGAAAGAGGAACTTTCATACCACCCACACCTAGTGCGCGACCTTTGTCCCTTTTATACTATGAGATGCCCACATCACCTTTGGAAATCCTAGAAACCTCAACATACCTTGTTGCATAGGACATCCTTTCGTGGCAAAGGCCTACACTGATCGCAAGTCCCCAATAAACATCATGACTTGCACATACTATAATTGGGTGATAAAAAAACCTATCCCAAGTAGGCAAGATCCCGACGATCCTAGAATAAGATGTAATTTCCTCGGTAAAGTTAAGGGATTTCCCGTCTATGTAGGAAACTTCATGTACCTAATGGATTTCATGATTGTGGAAGATATTAGTACGACTATAGATCCTAGCTTGTCCCATGTAGTTCTATGGAAGCCATTCATCGATAGCTTCGGGATGACTTATGATCTATCATTAGGGATAGTTAGATTCAAGGATGAGACCGATGACATTGACTACCAAATGCCATTTAAGATTGAGCAATTCTCATCACTATCCAATAATGAGAAAGAACTTAAGCTATCGGTCTATTATAGGAATAAGGAGGATAAAAGGAGAGGAGTAGATTATGTGATGAGTAAGATATTTGGATTCTGTAAAGAATGTGTAAATTTAGAACCGGAATATAGAACCAATTGGGAGCATGATGATTTCCTAAAAGATGCACAATAGGACATAACTATGCTATGGAAAATCCCTATAGAAATCATCATGAGGAAGGAGATGAAGGTAATGAAGTCACGTAGGAGCACGACTTTGAGTCTAGCTACAAGACTCATAAATAAAGAAAAGCGCTTCTTAGGAGGCAACTCATGCTTAATTGTTTGCTTGTTTTGTTTTTCAATTTTGTTTGTGTGTTTATATATCTTTTTCATTATTATTTATTCTCATGTTAGATTTTGTGAAAATGCTTTATTTTATTTTTAACTTCGTCTTAATTGCATATAAAGGTATTTTACAAAAAGATAAGTGTAGGGAAGATCACATATGTTTTAAGAACATGAACATGAGATTAACAATAATTGGAATTGTATATATTTGTGTGTTGGTTAGAGTCAAATGCTTGTATCGAGTCATAATGGATGTTTTGCATGAATTTTCCGTGTTTTAATGAGGTAAATTTTTAGAACTTTTCTAGAAAAACGCACTGCACCACTTTCTGTCGTGACAACTCGACGGCATCAGATTAACACCGACAATATCGTGCAATGTAGAAATAGAATATCGCTGCTTTCGTGTAACTTGTGATTTTGGGAATTTCCAATTCTTAATTTTCCGTAAAACTGCAAACATCCATTCCACAAGCATTATATCTTATTCGCTCTAGTTTAGTTTTGTTTCAGTATATAGTTTTACCACCGACTTTACGTGAGGTTTCGTTTCATTTTCTTATAAGTGTGCGGGTTATATTAGACAAGAAGAAGAGACACATATTGGAAGCACTTATTACTTATTAATTCTTCTCGGATGAGGATTTAACCGCAACTTCATACATATCCTACCGAGCTAATCAGGGGAGTACTAGTTTCTTTCTCTTTTATTTACCTTCCTTTATCATAAGTTTGATACTTTCGGTGAACATTGGGGATAATGTTCAGTCTAAGTGTAGGGAGGAAGAATAAAACGGGAACTTAGAAACTATTCACTCATTTCATTTTTGTCTTGTCCTTAGTAAATTGTGTAATAAACTATGAGAAATATTTGTTAGGGCAAATTTAGCACCAAATTTAATTTTTTTTATGACATTTACGAGTTAAACTTCAGTCTTAATAAAGCGTCTCATGGATAGGAATTATATGACTAGCACAAAAACCGTATACCACTCAAATTACACCCCAAAGATGTGAGGTTTGCCCCTAGATCTTCAGGAATAAAAGCATTCATCTTTAATGCTTAGTGAGTGTATCGGTAGTATAATAGATTCTAGAACTTGTTTTGTGATGCATTCCAATATCGCTAGTGAGACTACACTCGTGTAGTTAGGATTAACTAAATGATAAAAGTACCGGTAGTATAATAACCATGTAATTTAATTACGTCATTGATGAGTGTCTAAATACTCATCATTTTTATACCTTTTAGACTGCCAAAAACATCTGAAAACACTCAGAAATGCATCAAATGATAAAAATATCACAAATAAGTGTTTTATGTGTTTCAAATGCAAAATACCAAAATCGTGTGAAAACGATCAAGTTTGCATAATTGGCGCTTTAGTCCCCAAGTTTCAAAAGTTGTCAAAATCTAGTCCCCGTAAATCAAAATAAAGCAAAATATCATTTAAGGTCCATGGGATTCAAAAGTTGTCAAAACAAACCCTTCAAAGTTTAAAATTACAAAATGACAACTTTAGTCCCTAAAGTTTAAAATTGTCAAAATAGTCCTTGGTGAATTTAAAAGTGAAAATAATCAAAAGTAAACCTTGTACTATTCATATATGGCATAATTGGTCCTTGTGTTAACTTTTGAAAAGTTGCATTTTAGTCCTCAAAATCAAGAATTGCAACTTTGGTCCTTGTGTTATTAAGCTATAAAACCAAACGGACCCTTTTGTTATTTACTTAAACACAAACCCAATCCCAACCGCCTACCACAAACCCAACCCAAATTAACTTGACCTTGGACCATGAACCTTGAGCTTTTGACCGCCAATATACCACTGAACCCCCAAATTGAACCCTTTCCATATTATTAAAAACGGGTCAACGAAAGTCAAATACCACCCACTGCTCATCTCTCACAAATCGCGCCAAAACCGGACACCTCCTCAAACCACCATGGTTTTCACCACCACCTTTCCACCTCATCACACCACTGCTTAACCATTCCCTACACCTCCACAAACATCCAAAAGCTCTTAATTGAAAAAACCGCTCAAAGAAATTTGGCGCCAAAATGCCAAATGGACGAATTTGATGAGTTTGAAGGATCCAATGGTTGGAAAGAAGTGGAAACAATCGAGGTCGACAAGGAGTCTAAAAGATCTTTAAAAAGCAAGGATGGAGCAATGTAGAGAGTTATCTAGTGTAATTTAATTTATGTTATGTCGTTTAGTTAATTTTCAAATTCCAAATGTAATTTCAAGCTTTCAAGCACTGCTTTTATCAATTTTAGTGTATTATAAATCTTTTCAAGAAGCAATTTCAATTTTCGGCCTCATTTCAAGTTTATGCAAATTTTCAAGTTTAAAATCTCATGTTAGCCTAATGTTATTATTAGTTGTTGTTATGGACTCATAAGCTCACATAAGCTCCTATTAAAGCTTTTCTAAGCTTTTAGAAACCATAAAAGTCAATTTAGTATCAAAAGAAAAAATACCAAAATACAAAAAATTAGTTAAAAATCAAAAATCAATGGAGAAGATAATCACAAATTGGAGCAGGTAAATTTTGATCGCTTGGGTTTAGATGCTTTCGGGAAGCTATAGGAAGTGTTCTTGGGCCTTGGTTCTCAATTTTCACTTGATTCCATCTTATAAGCTTTTACTCCATTTTAGCGTTCAATTGCTTAAGTCATTCATTAGCTTAAAGCTTTGTGTTTCTATGTTTATGAGTTGTAGTTAAGTAAAATTAAACATTAAAATAGTTTGCTTGTTCTTTAAAATTTGTAGTTACTAAAATCTTATTTTAATGCTTATTATAGCATAAGTATCATTTCTTAGTTTTATGTTGTTATTGTTGTTGTTTAATGCTTATTTAGCCTCATTATATGATAATATAAGGTTATGAATCGCTTGCATGGTCTTAATTTATGAAACCCTTCGAAATCACAAAATCGCTTAAGTAAAGGGTTGTTGGATTTACTTTGTTATCTCGTGTTAAAGATTGTTTGTGTTGTTTCTTGTTGTTGTTATCATCATATTAACACTTAATAACTCGTAGATACTTAAACCGCACCTTGTTCACAAGAAAGTCAAAATTCATCCTTGAATCTCATTTCGCTTTAATCGTTAGGATTATAGCTTGCATAATCAATCAAATAGGTGCATACATAGTCCATATAGCTTATTCTAGTCTTAGAATAGCTTATTATTCCATTTTCAATCAATTAGAAGTGATCAAAGTTCATCAAAGTCAACTTTAGTGTTTAACTTAAAAGTCAAATTTTCACATAATCAGTTTTTGAATAAAATAGATAATTTTTTATAGGATTTAATATTAAGTTTCATGTTCTGTGCTTTTAGGTTTATAAAATTTAGTTGCTCATCTTCATCATAGTAATTTTTATAATTTCTAGTTAGCTTGTTAAACTGCTTATTTCTTTGCTTATTTTGAACACTTTTCTGAGAAAGTGCCCTGTGCACAGCTGATTGAGTCTTTTTCACAAGCTAATAAAAAGCTCATTAGTGAACCTTAGCTTGTGTATTTTGGTTTTTAGAAAGCCCATCTAGTCGTCTCAAAGTTCCAAAGGCTTATTTTTATTTTTCTAGCTTATTTAATAGGTCGCTTATAGCTTTTATTTTGTCCATTTCTCAAGATACATCGACTCAAGATATAATCGACTCAAGATACATCGAGTCATCGATGTATTTGAGCCACTTTTTCAAGTTTTTCACAAGCTCACATGAGCTTAATAGTGGGCCCCACCTTGTATACTTTGGTTTTCCGAGAAGCTCACCTAACAAGCTTGTTGTGTCGGTGCTCATTTTGAGCTTTGGAGCTTTGCCCTAGCTTAATCTAGCCTACAAAATGACTGCAGACTGCTTTGTTTTATAGGTTTAGTGTAAGTGCTTTTAGCTTATTAAAAGCTTATCAAGATGTTTCTTTGTGCTTTTAGCTTAATTTTAGTTCCTTTAGCTTATTTGTATCTTATTCTACTTTTGGTTCCAAATTGTAAGCTTGTTGTGATCTTGTTTGAGCTTAAACATCAAAATAAGCCAAAAGCTTAAACTGCTGAGCTCATAAGCCCATTCTCTCGCTTATTTTTAAGTTCCAAAATTTTGTCTTCATTAAAGTTGCTTATTATCAGTAGTTAAATAGGTTTAAAAATAAAAACACAAAAACATCAACTTTAAAAATAGTGATAGCATTTATTTAAAATAATTTAGCTTTTTAATTTTCTTTTCAGCTTATTATTAAGCACTTATCTGTTTTTATATTTTTCTTAAGTTTCTGTCATATTAAAGTATTTTTAGGAATTTTCTCAGATTTTTCCTTTACCATTTAGTATTTTTAATAATTAATAATAGTTTAATTAATAATTAATTAATGTTAAAATATTAAGTAGTAAAATAATTTTTATTAAGTAAAACCATGTTTTTATATTTTTCCTAGCTTTGTTAACTTAATTAGAACCTATAAAATTAATCTTATAATTTTCCTTTATATTTTCTAATTTTAATCCTTTAATTAGTTTAATTCGATTTAAATTATTAATTAAGTTTTTAATTTATAAAACCTTAGCTAAAAGACAAAAATATTTGTTTTTAATTTTATAAATCTTTTAAGTTGTTCTAGATTTTTAGAAAATAAATTTGTAATTTTCTTAGTTAATTTTGTATTATAAATCCTTTTAGAATAATTAAACTAAATTTTAAATAAGTTTAAAATAGTTTTAATTAATTAATTAATATTAAATTAATATAATATTAGTAAAATATTTTCTTTTAGATTTTAATTTTCTTTAAGTTTAAAAGTTTTAAAATTTTCTTTTATACCCTTTAGTTTTAAACTTGTCATTTTCCGTCCTCGTAGTTTTTAAATTTACATTTTTATACACGCTTGTTTAATCTCGATTGTTGTGCTTTATAGGTCTCAGATCCAAATACAATTCCAAACAATCAAGAGTGTAATTTTCAACCAAAATCCTTACGAGATCATTATCCTAGTGATCATTCTACGTCGAACGTGTTCACACACCATTAAACCTCTCGGACTTAACGACTGGGAAACACTATACTCCTCTGGACTTAATTGCATTGGTTTTAGACTGCTTGAATTTTATTACGGTTGACCATTCACAAGTGGTTGACTTGTGTAATAAACTTGACAGTTTGAAGCGATCAAAATTTTTGGCGCCGCACGGGAGGCTTTAGCGTGTTTTAAACATTTTCGCACCCATACTTGCACATATACCACCTTTGTAAACAGTTTTTTGTAAAGTTATCAAAATCAAAAGTTCATTAACACTTTTCCTAAAGTGTTAACAACACCAAAAAATATAAAACAACAAAACAATCGTAACGCTTTTCATCTTGTATTTTCTTTAAGGTGATTCTTAAAGAGGTACGATTTGGTTAAACGAGACGATACCAAAATATTGTCCAAAAGTATTTAAACCCTTAGCACAAATCCATACCTACCTCTTTTAGTGGTACTTAATAAATACATAAAATCAACCACCGCAAACCAAGGCGTAACACCTACCAACCTGGGGTGTGAACATTAATAAGTTCCCAATCTTAAAGATCAAAACTTACCTTTGTGTCCTTGTGATTTGGTATACCTTTTTCAAAGAAGCCATTTCATTTGTGATTATTGGTTTAAGTTCACTTGTCGCTTTGCCTCGCATTTATTTTTGAAAACCGATTTTTATACTTAGCATGCGACTGTTCTTCCAAATTCTACAAGTCCACTTTCGTAACTTGTAAGTATTCCTCGAGACGAGGACGCTCGCTCCTTCACCGTGATCGAGGAACGCCTAGCCCCACCACCCCCGTCAGAATGGCGTAAGATAAGCCGATGAATGAGCTTTCCAAGCACCCATCGAGGGTTACCGAGATGCCATTGTTGTCCCACCATCGTGGCCGATACCTTCGAGCTCAAAACCGGGTTGCTTAATCTTGTAACCCAAAGCCAATTTTATGGTTTTGAGCGGACAACCTCATGCACATATTCGATGGTTCAACAAGATTGCATCGACCATCAAATACAAGAATGTCCCACATGAAGCAATTAAGCTTCTTCCGCTCCCATTCTCTCTGTAGGACAAGCCCGAAATTGGCTTCGAGAAACAACCCCTCGCTCCATTGAGACATGGGAGGATTTGGTCACTAAGTTTGTTAACGAATTCTATCCTCCATCCCGAACTACAAGTCTTAAGAATGAGATAATGAAATTCACTCAAAGATTTGATGAATCATTCGGTGAGGCATGGGATCGTTATAAAGAGTTGCTCCAAAGTGTCCACATCATGGTTTTACCGAGTTAATGCAAATGGATACTTTCTACAATGGTCCAACCAAACTAACCAAGACTCTTTAAATGCCTCCATGGAGGTAATTTCGAGCAAGACCACAAAAGAAGCCTTGCAAATCATAGAAAACAAGTCCCAGGTCCGCCCTTTCCGAACAAAGACATATCAGTCTCAGTCTAATGCAGGACCTTCTACTTCATCTCACGTGAGTACATCTAGAACCGATGTTGTGCTTTATAGGTCTGTATCCAAATACAATTCCAAACAATCAGTAGTGTAATTTTCAACCAAAATCCTTACAGATCATTATCCTTAGTGATCATTCTACGTCTGAACGTGTTCACACACCATTAAACCTCTGTGGGACTTAACGACATGGGGAAACACTATACTCCTCTGGACTTAATTGCATTGGTTTTAGACTGTTTGAATTTTATTACGGTTGACCATTCACAAGTGGTTGACTTGTGTAATAAACTTGACAGTTTGGAAGCGATCAAAATTTTGGCGCTCGCCGGGAGGCTTTAGCGTGTTTTAAACATTTTCGCACCCATACTTGCACATATACCACCTTTTGTAAATGCTTTTTGTAAAGTTATCAAAATCAAAAGTTCATTAACACTTTTCCTAAAGTGTTAACAACACCAAAAATATAAAACAACAAAACAATCGTAACGCTTTTCTATCTTGTATTTTCTTTAAGGTGATTCTTAAAGAGGTACGATTTGGTTAAACGAGACGATACCAAAAATATTGTCCAAAAGTATTTAAACCCTTAGCACAAATCCATACCTACCTCTTTTAGTGGTACTTAATAAATACATAAAAATCAACCACCGCAAACCAAGGCGTAACACCTACCAACCTGGGGTGTGAACATTAATAAGTTCCCAATCTTAAAGATCAAAACTTACCTTTGTGTCCTTGTGATTTGGTATACCTTTTCAAAGAAGCCATTTCATTTGTGATTATTGGTTTAAGTTCACTTGTCGCTTTGCCTCGCATTTGTTTTGAAAACCGATTTTTATACTTAGTGCATGCGCTCGTTCTTCCAACTCTACAAGTCCACTTTCGTAACTTGTAAGTATTCCTCGTGAGACGTGAGGACGTTCGCTCCTTCACCGTGGATCGAGGAACGCCTAGCACCACCACCCCCGTCAGAATGGCGTAAGATAAGCCGATGAATGAGCTTCTCCAAGCACCCATCGAGGGTTACGAAGATGCCATTGTTGTCCCGACCATCGTGGTCGATACCTTCGAGCTCAAAACCGGGTTGCTTAATCTTGTAACCCAAAGCCAATTTTATGGTTTTGAGCGACGACCCTCATGCACATATTCGATGGTTCAACAAGATTGCATCGACCATCAAATACAAGAATGTCCCACATGAAGCAATTAAGCTTCTTCTTCCCATTCTCTGAGGACAAGCCCGAAATTGGCTTGAGAAACAACCCCTCGCTCCATTGAGACATGGGAGGATTTGGTCACTAAGTTTGTTAACTAATTCTATCCTCCATCCCGAACTACAAGTCTTAAGAATGAGATAATGAAATTCACTCAAAGATTTGATGAATCATTCGGTGAGGCATGGGATCGTTATAAAGAGTTGCTCGAAAGTGTCCACATCATGGTTTTACCGAGTTAATGCAAATGGATACTTTCTACAATGGTCCGAACCAAACTAACCAAGACTCTTTAAATGCCTCCATGGAGGTAATTTCTGAGCAAGACCACAAAAGAAGCCTTGCAAATCATAGAAAACAAGTCCCGTGTCCGCCTTTCCGAACAAAGACATATCGGCCTCGCCTAATGGGACCTTCTACTTCATCTCACGTGAGTACATCTAGCACCGATGCTAAGATTGACAAACTCACGGATGTTATTCGAGCTTTGGTTCTTGCAAACCAAAGAAAGTCACTTTCACACGAGACACCATCACATGGTGAAGTGAAGAAAGTCGAGGTCATGTTACTTGTGGTGGCCTCATGCATACTACAAATGTATCGCCACCGATGGTAGTCCGTTTGAAGCCAATGCTATAGCCGGTACTTCACATCGTGGAGGTAATCAATACCGTCCTCAAAATGAACCAAACTACCGTGCTAATACTTATCGGGACCACTCGGTTTTAACCGAATCCTAACATACAAAACCGAATCGAACCAACCTAGAATGAACCAAGGTTATCAAAACCAAGGTAATTTCTATCCGGACCAAATCAAGGTTTCCAACATCAAGGAAACTTTAATCAAAACAATTTCAATCGAGGGAATCAATTTCATGGAATATGAATCCTAACCAAGGAAATTTTCAAAATCAAGGCCCTAATCCGAACAATAGAGGCCATAATTTTCCTAATCAAACTCAAGCCATTGTTCCAACTGGACCATCATCCGATGAGTTATTGAAGCAATTCATGAAATCCCAAGATGAAATGAGCAAGTTGTTGGTCACCGATTTCGACATTAAGAAGTCTTTAAATGATCAACCCGGGCTCGTGAAAACTTCCGAGCAACACGATCGCTAACCCGAGGGGCGACGCAAAGGCGATCACAACCGTAAGTGGTGTATCATACGATGGACCCGCTATTCCTACTACCTCTTCTTCTTCTCTCCGAAGGTAGTGGAAAGTGAACCCGAGGCGACAAAGGACAAGGAACTTCCTACTAATAACGGAGGTACCAACAATGTCCATCCTCAAGTTGTCCCGAAACCCAAATCCAATCCAGAGTTGTTTTGAACCTCCAAGTAGCTCCGTTGAAAACTCCAAATCCAAATCCTCTATTCCTTACCCATCACGTTTGAATGAGAAAAGCTCTCGAAAAAGCTACCATCAAATGGACAAATTTTTCAAATTTTCCAAGAACTACATTTTGACATAAGCTTTGAGGATGCTATCATGCCGATGCCCAAGTTTGCATCAACTCTCAAACACATGTTAAGCAACAAGGAAAACTGCTTGAAATGGCTAAAACTCCTTCGAACGAGAACCGCCAGTGATTCATAAAGAAGCTTCGAGAAGCTTGGAGATCCTGGAAAATTTCTTCTACCTTGTGTTTTTCCAGGAATGATTGAATGCTTTGCCCTCGCCGATCTTGGTGCAAGCATCAATCTGATGCCTTATTCAGTATGGAAGAAACTTTCTCTTCCGGACCTTACTCCTACATGCATGACTCTTGAACTTGTAGATCGTACAATATCCCGTCCACTTGGCATTGCCGAGGATGTATTTGTGAAAGTAGGAAAGTTCCATTTCCCAGCTGACTTTGTGGTTGTTGACTTCGATGCCGATCATCGGGTTCCTCTCATTGTTGGACGAGGATTCATGAGAACGGGCCGTGCTCTCATTGATGTATTTGAGCAAGAAATCACATTACGTGTAGGTAATGAAGCTGTCACCTTTAACCTTGATCAAACTTCGAGGTACTCCGCAAACTATGATTCTGAGTCGGTTAACCGAATAGATATCATTGATGTTGCTTCTGAAGAGTACTCTCAAGAAGTTCTTGGTTATGATCATAATTCTTCGAGTGATAATCTCACTCATTCATCTCAACCCATCATTGCCAATTCTACTCCTTTTCTCACTCCGTTTGAGGGAAGTGACTTCATCTTGGAAGAGATTGAAGCATACTTGGCTAGTGATTCTGTTCCATGGGAAATTGATCACGCTCCCATCGACATCGAGGGGGACATACTTCTCATTGAGAAGTTGCTTAATGATGATCCATCATCAATCCCCACACTAGTGATTCAATTCGGATGAGATTAATAACAATGAGATTAATCGGAGGAGATATTCTTCTTCTTGAGAAGTTGTTAAATCGGGACACTTCTCCTCCACTCCTCCTCAAGAACTTCATAACAAGGAAGTCAAGTCGGTTGAGAAAGCGGAGAATTTCCAAGTCGAACTTAGGACTTACCACCTCATCTCGAGTATGCATTTCTTGAAGGTGATGATAAATTACCCGTCATTATTGCTCGAGATTTGAGTAAAGATGAAAAGATCGCTCTTATAAAGGTCTTGAAGTCACACAAGCAAGCAATTGCTTGGAAACTCTCCGACATTAAGGGTATCAACCACGAGTTTTGTACTCACAAAATCTTGATGGAGGATGACTTCAAACCAAGATTCAACATCGAGAGAAGGGTGAATCCTAAAATCCATGATGTTATTAAACAAGAGGTTCTTAAACTTCTTGATGGAGGATTAATTTACCCGATCTCGATAGTCCTTGGTTAGCCCAATTCATCGTGTTCCTAAAAGGGTGGCATTATCGTTGTCACAATGAAAATAACGAGTTAATTCCAACTCTACCGGTAACGGATGGCGTGTTTGCATTGACTATCGTAAGTTGAATGATGCCACCCGAAAAGACCATTTTCCTCTACCCTTCATGGACCAAATGCTTGAGAGATTAGCAGGGAACGAATACTATTGTTTCTTAGATGGTTTCTCGGGTTATTTTCAGATCCCCATTGATCCACAGGATCAAGAAAAGACTACATTCACCTGCCCATACGGAACTTTTGCCTATAGACGTATGCCTTTTGGCCTATGTAACGCTCATGGCACGTTCCAACGATGTATGATGGTAATTTTCCACGACATGATCGGGAAAACAATGGAGGTGTTTATGGATGACTTCTCGGTCATTGGGGACTCGTTTCAAACATGTCTCTCCCATTTAGATAAAATGCTAAACGGTGTGAAGACACCAATCTTTGTCTAAATTGGGAGAAGAGCCACTTTATGGTCAAAGAAGGCATAGTCCTTGGCCATAAGATTTCAAAAACGGATTGAGGTAGATAGAGCAAAAGTCGATGTTATTGCTAATTGCCTCATCCTACTACCGTCAAAGGTATTAGGAGTTTTTAGGTCATGCCGGTTTTATCGCAGATTCATACAAGATTTTTCTAAGATCGCTCGGCCTATGACCCATCTTCTTGAAAAGATGCTCCTTTTATCTTCTCACCGAGTGCATCAAGCTTTTGAAACATTAAAGAAAAGCTTAATAAAGCACCCATTCTCGTTGCTCCCGATGGGATTTACCCTTTGAACTCATGTGCGATGCAAGTGATTTTGCTATTGGTGCGGATTCCTAGGGCAACGAGAACCAAGCATTTTCGACCTATCTACTACGCGAGTAAGACTATGATCAAGCTCAAACCCATTACACCACTACGGAAAAAGAGCTACTAGCCGTGGTGTATGCGTTTGAGAAGTTTCGCCATACCTAATCTTGACCAAATGCGTGGTGTATACGGATCACTCGGCTCTCAAATATCTCTTTGCAAAACAAGATGCAAAGCCGAGATTGCTCCGTTGGGTTCTCCTCCTGCAAGAATTTGATATCATTATACGTGATAAAAAGGAGCCGAGAATTTGGTCATTGATCATCTCGTCTCCGATTAGAAAACCCACACCAAGATGTTTTCGAGAAAAGGAAATAAATAAAACATTTCCTCTCGAGACACTCAATGCGGTTACTTTTGTGGAACTCTACTACCCCATGGTTTGTCGACTTCGCAAATTACCATGCGGGTAACTTCATAATGAAAGGAATGTCGACCCAACGGAAGAACAAATTCTTCAAGGATGTTAAACATTACTCGGGACGACCCTACTTATTCAAAATCATGCGGATCAAGTCATCCGACGGTGTGTTTATGGACGTGAAGCTATGGACATTCTCAAAGCTTGCCATCTTGCCGACCCAACGGGGCCATCATAGTCCAAATTACACCGCCAAGAAGGTGTTTGATTCCGGGTTTTATTGGCCCACTATTTATAAAGATGCCCATGAATTTGTCAAAACTTGTGACGCTTGTCAACGCCACGGAAATATCTCTCAAAGAAATGAAATGCCACAAAACGCCATTCAAGTGTGTGAGATTTTGACATCCGGGCATTGACTTTACGGGCCATTTCCATCATCTCGAGGAAACAAATACATACTCGTGGCCGTTGACTATTTGTCAAAATGGGTTGAAGCGAAAGCTTTACCCACCAATGATGCTCGAGTTGTTGTGAAATTCTTAAAATCTCTTTTGCTAGGTTTAGAACTCCACGAGCTATAATCGGTGATCGTGGTACGCATTCTGCAATGACCAATTTGATCGAGTCATGCAAAAATATGGTGTAACTCACCGCCTCTCTCTGCATACCACCCCAAACAAGTGGGCAAGTGGAAGTTTCCAACCGTGGTATAAAAAGAATTCGGAAAGGACGGAGGTGAAAACCGTGCCTCTTGGTCGGATAAGCTAGATGACGACTGGGCCTTCCGTGACGACTTATAAAACACCCATCGGTGTACTCCATACAAGCTAGTGTACGGAAGGCGTGTCATCCGCCGATTAAGCTTGAGCATAAAGCATCCGGGCCTTGAAACATGCCAACTTCGATATTCAGATATTTGGTGATCACGTAAAAGTTCAAATGAATGAATTAAATGAACTTCGTGATCAAGCATACGAGAACTCTTTGATCTACAAACAAAAGACAAAGAAGATTCATGACTCAAAATCAAGAACCGCGTTTTCAACGCCGATGATCGAGTCCTTCTTTTCAATTCTAGATTGAAGATTTTCTGGAAAACTAAAATCCCACCGGTCCGGACCATTCACCATCACTAAAGTATTTCCTTATGGAACTATTGAGTTATCTCAACCCGATGGTCCAAATTTTAAAGTGAATGGTCATCGATTAAAGCACTATTTTGGAGAGGACATTCCACCCATGGTTGTCCCGGATTTACAAACTTTCCCCATGAACCAATGAATGTCGGGATCGAGTCAAGCTAGCGACTCGGTAATCAAAAACAAGAGCACACACCATATGGGTTTTCACCATATTTCGATTTCTTTCTACTTTCTACCACCCTAGTGTGGGGAGTTGCCCATTGTTGTATATAAGTTTTGCAAAAAAAAAAATATATATATATATATCAAAAATAAAATAATGGCCGTAGTATTTCCCTTTTACGTTCTATGTTTCGCATAACCGCGGACTTTGAATATTGAGGGCAATATTCATTTCTAGTGTGGGGGAATTCTCACGAATTTTATCATGTAATTATACCACCCAATTCCCCATTTTTGGCCAAATTTTTTTTGGAGTAAGTGTTTTGCACTTACTCGACTTACTGATTATCGATCCGCCATGTCTAATAAACAAAAGGATTGGCTAATCCAGAGCAAACGGCTCTTGGTAAAGATATCTCAAATCCGTTGACGACTTGCAATTTGCCCAAAATTGTATGGTGTTCATTTCACCATATCTTTAATTAGTGAAGAGTTGGCTAGCCGCAAGTTTATGGCTTGTGGTAAAGGCGTTTGAAAGCCATAATTGGTAATCGACTCACCAAAGATATTTTATCTAAGAGTTGGCTAGTCCGAGCAAACGGCTTCGTAAAGACAAATCAAAACCGTTGAAAGTCGGTGATTTGCTCAAAATCATTTGGTTATCATTGTACCAAGGTTCTTACTTGAACTGAAACAATTGGCTACTCCGAGTAATGGCTTTTGGTAAAGAGACAACAAATCCATTAAAATTTTCCAAAAGATTGCTAGGGACTAGCAATATCTTAGTGTGGGGGATTGATGAGTGTCTAAATACTCATCATTTTATACCTTTTAGATCGCCAAAAACATCCGAAAACACTTTAAATGCATCAAAATGATAAAATATCACAAATAAGTGTTTTATGTGTTTCAAATGCAAAATACCAAAATCGTGAAAACGTATCAAGTTTGCATAATTGGCGCTTTAGTCCCCAAGTTTCAAAAGTTGTCAAAATCTAGTCCCTGGTAAATCAAAATAAAGCAAAATATCATTTAAGGTCCATGGGATTCAAAAGTTGTCAAAACAAACCCTTCAAAGTTTAAAAATTACAAAATGACAACTTTAGTCCCTAAAGTTTAAAAATTGTCAAAAATAGTCCTTGGTGAATTTAAAAAGTGAAAATAATCAAAAGTAAACCTTGTACTATTCATATATGGCATAATTGGTCCTTGTGTTAACTTTGGAAAAGTTGCATTTTCAGTCCCTCAAAAATCAGTAAATTGCAACTTTGGTCCTTGTGTTATTAAGCTATAGAACCAAACGGACCCTTTTTGTTATTTACATAAACACAAACCCAATCCCAAATCGGCCGACCACAAACCCAACCCAAATTAACTTGACCCTTGGACCATGAACCTTGAGCTTTTTGACCCTGCCAATATACCACTTGAACCCCCCAAATTGAACCCTTTCCCTATTATTAAAAACGGGGTCAACGAAAGTCAAATACCAGCTCCACTGTTCATCTCTCACACAAATCGCGCCAAAACCAGACACCTCCTCAAACCACCATGGTTTTCACCACCACCTTTCCACCTCATCACACCACCTGTTTAACCACTCCCCTACACCTCCACAAACATCCAAAAGCTCTTAATTGAAAAAACCTGCTCAAAGAAATTTGGCGCCAAAATGCCAAATGGACGAATTTGATGAGTTTGAAGGATCCAATGGTTGGAAAGAAGTGGGAAACAATCAGAGGTCGACAAGGAGTCTAAAATATCTTTTAAAAGCAAGGATGGAGCAATGTAGAGAGTTATCTAGTGTAATTTAATTTATGTTATGTCGTTTTAGTTAATTTTCAAATTCGAATGTAATTTCAAGCTTTCAAGTACTGTTTTTATCAATTTCAGTGTATTATAAATCTTTTTCAAGAAGCAATTTCAATTTTCGCCTCATTTCAAGTTTATGCAAATTTTCAAGTTCAAAATCTCATGTTAGCCTAATGTTATTATTAGTTGTTGTTATGGACTCATAAGCTCACATAAGCTCCTATTAAAGCTTTTCTAAGCTTTTAGAAACCATAAAAGTCAATTTAGTATCAAAAAGAAAAAAAATACCAAAAATACAAAAAAATTAGTTAAAAATCAAAAAATCAATGGAGAAGATAATCACAGCTGGAGCAGGGTAAATTTTGGATTGCCTTGGGTTTAGATGCTTCTTGGGAAGCTATAGGAAGTGTTCTTGGGCCTTGGTTCTCAATTTTCACTTGGATTCCATCTTGTAAGCTTTTTACTCCATTTTAGCAGTTCACTGTTTAAGTCATTCATTAGCTTAAAGCTTTGTGTTTCTATGTTTATGAGTTGTAGTTAAGTAAAATTAAACATTAAAATAGTTTGCTTGTTCTTTAAAATTTGTAGTTACTAAAATCTTATTTTAATGATTATTATAGCATAAGTGTCATTTCTTAGTTTTATGTTGTTATTGTTGTTGTTTAATGCTTATTTAGCCTCATTATATGATAATATAAGGTTATGAATCGATTGCATGGTCTTAATTTATGAAACCCTTTCGAAATCACAAAATCGAGTTAAGTAAAGGGTTGTTTGGATTTACTTTGTTATCTCGTGTTAAAGATTGTTTGTGTTGTTTCTTGTTGTTGTTATCTCATCATATTAACACTTAATAACTCGTAGATACTTAAAACCGCACCTTGTTCACAAGAAAGTCAAAATTCATCCTTGAATCTCATTTCAGTTTAAGCTGTTAGGATTATAACTTGCATAATCAATCAAATAGGTGCATACATAGTCCATATAGCTTATTCTAGTCTTAGAATAGCTTATTATTCCATTTTCAATCAATTAGAAGTGATCAAAGTTCATCAAAGTCAACTTTAGTGTTTAACTTAAAAGTCAAATTTTCACATAATCGGTTTTGAATAAAATAGATAATTTTTATAGGATTTAATATTAAGTTTCATGTTCGTGCTTTTAGGTTTATAAAATTTAGTTGCTCATCTTCATCATAGTAATTTTATAATTTCTAGTTAGCTTGTTAAACCGCTTATTTCTTTGCTTATTTTGAACACTTTTTCGAGAAAGTGTCATGTGCATGGTGATTGAGTCTTTTCACAAGCTAATAAAAGCTCATTAGTGAACCTTAGCTTGTGTATTTTTGTTTTTAGAAAGCCCATCTAGTCGTCTCAAAGTTCCAAGTGCTTATTTTTCTTTTCTAGCTTATTTAATAGGGTGCTTATAGCTTTTATTTTGTCCATTTCAAGATACACCGACTCAAGATATCATCGAGTCATCGATTGTACTTGAGCCACTTTTACAAGCTTTTCACAAGCTCACACAGAGCTTAATAGTGGGCCCCACCTTGTATACTTTGGTTTTCTGAGAAGCTCACCTAACAAGCTTGTTGTGTCAGTGCTCATTTTGAGCTTTGGAGCTTTTGCCCCTAGCTTAATCTAGCCTACAAAATGACTGCAGGCCTGTTTGTTTTATAGGTTTAGTGTAAGTGCTTTTTAGCTTATTAAAAGCTTATCAGTATGTTTCTTTGTGCTTTTTAGCTTAATTTAAGTTCCTTTAGCTTATTTGTATCTTATTCTACTTTTGGTTCCAGCTTGTAAGCTTGTTGTGATCTTGTTTGAGCTTAAACATCAAAATAAGCCAAAAGCTTAAACTGCTGAGCTCATAAGCCCATTCTCTGCTTATTTTTAAGTTCCAAAATTTTGTCTTCATTAAAGTTGCTTATTATCAGTAGTTAAATAGGTTTAAAAATAAAAAACACAAAAACATCAACTTTAAAAATAGTGATAGCATTTATTTAAAATAATTTAGCTTTTTAATTTTCTTTTCACTTATTATTAAGCACTTATCTGTTTTATATTTTCTTAAGTTTCTATCATATTAAAGTATTTTTAGGAATTTTCTCAGATTTTTCCTTTACCATTTAGTATTTTAATAATTAATAATAGTTTAATTAATAATTAATTAATATTAAAGTATTAAGTAGTAAAATAATTTTTATTAAGTAAAACCATGTTTTTATATTTTTCCTAGCTTTGTTAACTTAATTAGAACCTATCAAAATTAATCTTATAATTTTCCTTTTATTTTCTAATTTTAATCCTTTAATTAGTTTAATTAGATTTAAATTATTAATTAAGTTTTAATTTATAAAACCTTAGCCAAAAGACAAAAATATTTGTTTTTAATTTTATAAATCTTTTAAGTTGTTCTAGATTTTTAGAAAATAAATTTGTCATTTTCTTAGTTAATTTTGTATTATAAATCCTTTTAGAATAATTAAACTAAATTTTAAATAAGTTTAAAATAGTTTTAATTAATTAATTAATATTAAATTAATATAATATTAGTAAAATATTTTCTTTTAGATTTTAATTTTCTTTAAGTTTAAAAGTTTTAAAATTTTCTTTTATACCCTTTAGTTTTAAACTTGTCATTTTGGTCCTGTAATTTTTAAATTTACATTTTATACACGTTTGTTTAACTCGATTGTTGTGCTTTATAGGTCTGTATCCAAATACAATTCCAAACAATCAAGAGTGTAATTTTCAACCAAAATCCTTACGGATCATTATCCTTAGTGATCATTCTACGCCCGAACGTGTTCACACATCATTAAACCTCTGTGGGACTTAACGACTGGGAAACACTATACTCCTCGGACTTAATTGCATTGGTTTTAGACTGTTTGAATTTTATTACGGTTGACCATTCACAAGTGGTTGACTTGTGTAATAAACTTGACAGTTTGGAAGCGATCAGTCATCCACATCGATTAAGTAATTTTCCCACACCCTGCGATGTACTCCTCTTTAGTACATGATACCCCTATTTAACCCCTCGAGCCTATCCTTTTACGGCTCGTGATGTTTCGGTTTCGAAATATCAATGAAAAGCATTGTTTACAATTCACCCCAAATGTTACACCCAAATCGCCTTAGCCTACCTTGTATGCACTCACTTTAGTGTATTCTTGTTATCATTATTAAACCCTTAGTTCAATTATCTAGTTACTTGCATGATTGCTAAGTCGAGTCATATCATTTGTATACAGTTTTGGGACGATTGGGACTCATGGGTTAAAGTAATATTTTATGGAGTAAAGGGAAAGAACGATAAATTCAAATTCCCTTTGTCTACGTAATTAAGTACTCCAAGTATTTTGATCTTTTCAAATCGGGTCAATTAGTGTTAGTGAAATAAAAACTCAAGTGTAGGGATGCTCCTATAAATCCCTTTATTTTGATGTTATCGTAGAGGATGGTAGAGTAAATATGTATGAAAAAAAGAGAAAAAAAAAGTGTTGTTAAACAAATGAAAAAATGAGAAAAACATACGGGGCTACCATCCTACATCTATCTTTATGTTTATGTTTATGTTTTAAGTTTAAATTTATGTTTTGTTTCAACTTGTTTAGTGTTAGTGAGTCGAGTCTTGTTTAGCAACGCCACATCTTAAATGCTTGTAACATAAGATTCTTGACTTGCCACCACTAAATATCCTTTATCCAACAAAATTCTTTACTTCCCTACCCTAAGCCTAACATTACAACCCTTTGTAAAGACCTCTTAGATAGTTATTCCTAGGTTCTTACGCCAAAGCGGTTGAGGTTTGATCTATTCTCAAGCTTATGGTAATCTATGTACTATGCCATGTAATGAGTGTTTATCTTCCATTTCCTTACATATTATATTTCATATAAACCCGAGAGATGAAAGAATCAAAACACCAATTGTGAGGTGCTAATGTATAATTTCTGTGCTTGTTATAACTATTGTGTTTATGTTTATGTTTTTAAGTTTAAATTTATGTTTTGTTTCAAGTTGTTTAGTGTTAGTGAGTCGAGTCTTGGCTTAGCAGTGCCACGTCTTAAATAATTGTAACATAAGATTCTTGACTTGCCACCACTAAATATCCCTTATCCAACAAAACCCTTTACTTCCCTACCCTAAGCCTAACATTACAACCCTTTGTAAATACCTCTTAAATAGTTATTCCTAGGTTCTTACGCCAAAGCAGTGGAGGTTTGATCTATTCTCAAGCTTATGGTAATCTATGTACTATGCCATGTAATGAGTGTTTATCTTCCATTTCCTTACATATTATATTTCATATAAACTCGAGAGATGAAAGAATCCAAACACCAATTGTGAGGTGCTATTGTATAATTTCCGTGCTTGTTATAGCTATTGCGGCACTTGTATTTGTTGTAAATTATTTTAAACCAATGCTTCATGCCCCCTAACTTATAAATTGATTGGCCAAAAGTACATTTGCTTCAGGATAAACAAATTCCAAGTGTAGGGATATTTGATAAGGATTTAAAACATAAGTTTTTAGGGGGTCATTTATGCCCTAAATCGATACATTTTATATCCGTTACTATTTAAAATCGTTCCTTTTCACATTTTAGGTCTTTTGGAACCAAAATGCTGAAATGAAGCATATTTGGACGAAAAGGAGCGAAAACATGAAGAAAACAACAAAGTCAAGACTCAAGCTTTTCTTAAAGCCTGACGGCGTCCCATCTCAAAGGGCGACGCCGTCACTTGTTGAAGATTTTGATAAAAGTTCAAGCGACGGCTCAGGTGATTTTCTGGTTCCAATGCCTGACGACGTCATGTGTTAATTCTGGAGGGCGTCACCCTTTGTTTTACACCAGACGACCAAGGAACAAATCCTAGACGACGTCCCTATTAAAGACATATGGCGTCACACTCATAAGTTGACGTCGTCCCAACGATGACTTGGACTAAACAAAACCCTAATGATGGTGACCTGACGACATCACTTGAAAAAGGCGGCGCCATCGCACTTGTAAATCTATATATAGAATTTGATTTTTCTGCATTTAGAGAGGTAGAAATTTGGAGAGAAAACCCTAATTTGGTTGTAGTCTGACTTGGACAGTATTTTGGGGTTCTGTACCCTTCTTTACATCATAAGATAAGTTTGTTAATCCATATTATCATTATGTCTACACCATGTTTAATTGTTTGTGTGTATGCTTGCTTGTTTACCATGAGTAGCTAAATTATCATTGTGTTTGCTTAGATCTATGAAACCTAGTTGTTAATTATTGTTAGGTTGTCTCTTGTCTTGATTGGTAGACGCTAGAGTAAGGAAAATTGGCTTCTTCTTTAATTGTTGTGAGCTTGAGCGTCCTAAATAGCAAAAGCTTAGAGTGCACCTAGGACATCATTCATTTATTGCGTGAGTTGTAGCTTTAGGATAACAGAGTATTCGGGGGAGATACTCAGGTACTTGGTGACCCCGGATAGTCTAGAGGAGACGTACGATTTATATAATTGGGGAATTTAGCACCGCCCTATGACCAAACGGAATACAACGCACCAATTAAGATGAGGATCTGACAATTCAACCGACCAATAAGAGATAATTAGGGAGTAAGAACATCTAAGTAAACACATTTTTAATCATCATAAGAGCACACCTACATTAACATATCCTATATTTCTTTTCATTGTTTAAGTAGTTAATTAGTTTTATTAAAAGTAGTTAAAATCGGTGAAGTACTACCCCCACTCCTATACCCCGAGATATTTACTTGCTTTCAAAAAATATAAAAGACTAAAAGAATCTCCATCAACCTTTCCTTCATACATCTCTTCATAGCATCTCTTCCCTAGCATCAACCCCCGGCTTCCTACACTACAACGATTAGTTTCACTTCCTAGTGGGTTGTAAAGTTTGCTCGAGGAAAGGAAGTATTTCGACCCGAACTCACGCATCACATTTGCATCTCAACCAAACAAAAGAACTTTATTTCTGAATCTATTCAAGTTTCAATTTTTGGTGTTCAGTATGATGTTCATGTACAAGAATTAGGTACGTGGAAGGCTAATATTCGAGATGACTATGATCCTACTGATTCTGAATCCGAAATGGCTAACAATCATACTCCATCAAAATCCTCTCTCAAAGATGCACAAGTAGACACCAATATGACTAAACCAAATGTTGCGGATCCTAAACCCACTGAACCATCCAACAAAGACAAAAATGAGCATCACAACCCTAACAACTCATCTGAACCTAGTCTTCCCCTAGGATTCGAGCATTTTAACAACACCAAGAAATACTGCTCTTTTCAACAGAAACATACACCAAATGTCAATGGTTTCTCTCTCATTAAAGAACTATCCCGAATCATTGAAGTAGTAGGTGCTATGGGGTATGACGTTAAAGCTTGTCGAAAGGCTCTCAAAACCATAATACGTGATACAGGAGATTTTATTGTTGATCAATGAATATCCTATCCATTAATATAAGAGGATCGCAAAAACACAAGAAACGTAGATGGATAAAAGAATTATGCTACAAGCATAATATTCACTTTTTCAATGTGCAAGAATCAAAGATGACTAGGCTGGAACTGTACCGTTTGAAATCTATGTGGGGAAAATTTTCTTTTGATTTCGCTTGTAGCATGTCTCGAGGCCGTTCTGGAGGTCTCATTTCATTATGAGACACCTCCTTTTTTTTGCCAAAACTAATATGTGGTGTGATGATAACTTTATCATTATTCAAGGTAAATGGTTTCACTCGGATGACACATTCTTTATGGTTAATGTATATGGACCTCAAGACTCAATGACTAAATCTTTATTATGGCAACGCTCCATGATTTCATATCGAATCACCGGGGTAGCTATAAAATCTATGGAGACTTCAATGAAGTTCGCATAGAATCTGAACGATGTGGTTCTATTTTTTCTCACTCTGATGCTCAAGCTTTCAACTCCTTTATTGACGATTCGGGTCTCTCTGAAATTCCTATGGGAGGGCGTCTTTACACTTGGATGAACAAAGCAGGATCCAAGTTAGGTAAACTCGATCGTTTCCTACTGTCAGAGGACGTACTTACAACTTTTCCAAACCTCAAAGCTATCATTTTAGATAGACTTTGGTCTGATCATAATCCGATCCTCCTTCATGTCGATAAAATGGACTTCGGCCCCTTTCCTTTTAACTTTATAACTCTTGGATCCAACGTGAGGGTTTTGACGATATGATCAAGACAACTAATGAATAATTCCATATTCTTCATCAGGGGCATGTATCTCTTAAACAGAAGCTTAAATTTTTCAAGATGAAAATCAAAGATTGGCGCCATGAGTCTAACCTCAAGAATACCTCTCGTCTTTAAGAAATTCAATCTTCTCTTAATGATTTAGATAAGAAAATCGATTCTTTTATTGCCACTGATGAAGATCGTCAATCTCGAATTAAACTGATGAAGGAGCGAGATGATCTAGATCAATTCTTATCTTTGAACGTAATTCAAAAAGCTAAAGTTCATTGGGATGTGGAGGAGATGAGAACTTCAAGTTTTTCACGAATTCTCAAACATAAACGTCGCCATCAATCGATTCAAGGAATCCTTGTAGAGGCGAATGGATTTCTAATCATTATTCCATCAAAGAAGAATTCTACAAATTTTACAAAAGCAAATTTAAATCATTTGATTCTTCTTCCGATATGAATTCTAATCCGTGTTTTGATACTCTCTTTGCTTCAACAAAAGGCTCGTTAATGAAATTCATAAAGCTGTTTGGGATTGTGGCAGCGGTAAATCCTCGGGGCCAGATGGATTCTCATTCCTTCTTCTTACAACTTACTGGGATATTTTTAAAGATGATATTGTAAGCTTCGTCAACAACTTTATGGAATCTGGAACCATGCCTAAAGGTATCACTCCGCTTTCATAACTTTGATTCCGAAAATCCCAAACCCCATTCTTATCAAAGATTATCGTCCAATATCCCTCATTGATATGCAATAAAAAATTGTGGCAAAGATACTAGCTAACCGCTTATCTACTGTTCTTGACAAGATTTTTAGTTCTACCCAGTTCGCGTTCATATCTGGTCGTCAGATTCTTGATGAGCCTCTTATGGTTAGTGAAATTATAGAGTGGTACAAGAAGCGTAACAAACGCCTTATGATCTTCAAAGTAGACTTCGAAAAATATTTTGACTCGGTTACTTGGAACTACCTTGATTTCATTCTATCTCATATGGGCCTTGGTGACATGTGGCGTTCATGGATTCGAGCTTGTTTACAATCGTCTCGCACATTCGTCTTAGTAAATGGGAGTCCTACTCCTGAATTCTCGTTGGAACTAGGTCTCCGTCAAGGAGATCCTCTTTCTCCCTTCCTTTTCATCCTTGTAATGGAAGGGCTACATTTAACTTTGGAAGAAGATATGCGTTCTAAACGCATCAAAGGAGTCATTGTCGGAAATCCAAGCATTAACTTGTCTCATTTTTTCTTCACGGATGATGTTATTATTCTTTCAAAATGGGATACGCATGATCTTCAACAAATAACGAGCTCTCTTAATTCCTTTTATCATGCATCAGGTCTTAGAATCAACATTTTTAAATCCAATCTTTTTGGTATAGGGGTTACTGAGGAAGATCTCCATGCTATGGCAAGTGTTCTGTGTTGTCAAGCTAGCTCCTTTCCTATTACTTATCTTGGTCTCCCAATTGGTAAGAGTATGCATTTCTTATCGAGTTGGAACACTTTGATTGATAAATTTAAATCCAGATTATCGAAATGGAAAGCTTATTTACTATCTATCGGAGGTCGATACACTTTAATTAAATATGTTCTTGGAAGCTTAGGTATTTACTACCTATCCATGTGCAAAGCTCCAGAAACCATCATCGACAAACTTGAAAAATCTTGTGCTAGATTCTTCTGAGGTAGATCAGACGAGAATAATAAGATGGCATGGGTTCGATGGAAAAATGTTCTAGCGTCTCTCGATCAAGGTGGTTTGGGTATAGGTAGTTTGAAGGCATTCAATCTAGCATTATTACAAAAACGAAGATGGAGACTCACTACCAATCTAGACCTTTTATGGGTCAATCTAATTAAAGCTATCCATGGTTCTGAAGCGGGATTTGATGGTAAAGGTCGTGCTACTTCAGGAGTTTGGTCTTCTATCATTGGTTATCTGAACTACCTTCATTCTCACAATCTTCTTCCTAAAGACTCGTTGAAATGTCAACCTCGAAATGGTACTTCTAGTCGTTTTGGAAAGATCTTTGGTTTGGCGAGGAACCTTTAAGCTCTAGATATAACCGCATGTTCCGTCTAGACGTTATCGAGAATTTTTACTCGATGAGCGATATTGCGAAGGATCACGGAATTGGCAATTGGATTAGACCCATTACTCGCTCGTCTTGAATCTATGTTCGAATCCCTCCGTGTTGAGCTTCTTTGAATTCACCTCTCCTCTTCTCCGATTCGTGGAAATGGCACATTAGGTGTGCGGTTCCTTTACGGTAGCTTCTATACAAACTCATATCGACCACTCTTTGCTCCCATCGTTAGCTTCTTCAACAACATGGATCGCTTGCCTTCCTAGAAAGGTAAACATTTTCCTTTGGAGATTCAACCTAGATAGGCTCCCATCACCTCTATCTTTCTAAGCATGGTATCGATATCGATTTTATTATCCGCCCGATATGTAACATCAACGTGCAATCTGCTTGAGTACATCTTTTTCTTGCTAAATGGCTGCTCAGGTTTGGCGCATAATTCGCATCTGATGTAACATCACACATCATGCTACGCCTTCCTATTTTGATTGGCATCCATGGATAGATAACGTCACAGGTTTTCATGTCAAGAAGAAACGCCTCTTTGTTTGTATGTTCTGGACCATTTGAAAATATCGTAATGACGCCACTTTTAACTCTCACAACTTGAGGAAAGTGATATTTATGATCATATTCGTTTATGTTCTTTTAATTGTTTAAAATTTAGAGGTAGATTAGTTCCTAATTAGAAAGAATGCCTTTGTAATCCTTTGTAATTTCCTAGCTTCTTGCTAGCTTATAATAATATTCCGCCGTTGAAAAAAAATTAAGCATTGTGAAGCTAATATTGTATTAATTCTTTACTTATCGTATGTTAAATATTGTATTGGTTTTACAAGAAAATAAGTTTTTATATAAAAAATATGTGTCTATATTAAAGTTTTTATGTATAATATACGATGTTGTTTTTATGTATAATATGTGATGTTTACGCTAACAATTTATTACGAAATATGCTTTTTCTCAAAACGATTAATGTATATGTGACAAAAATACTTACAATATATGCATTAAATCGCAATATTTTTTAGACGAGAAAAACTTTGTATGTCATCCATTAACGTGATTTATCAAATGAATATGGGTTTGAATGGACGAAACACTTCTAAATTGATATGGATATGGATGATGATAAAATAAATGAATATGAATGTGGATATGCTTCCACCCGATCCATTGTCATCCTTGGTGATAACTTGTGCGTTTATGTTTGATTTTATAACTTGTAACTACATTGAAATTTTGTATAATTTGAAGGCTACATTATATAAGTTAATTAGAAGACATTTTTTCACTAGTTTTATTATCTTTTAGCAGGAAAGAATACATGCCCAAAATATTTATATTATTACCGTCATGAGAAATGTATAATCAACTAATATTTCTCGTCAAAAACTTTTATTAGATGATACTAATTGTCACAAGGTGCAGGTACCATCATAGTATAAATTAAGATGGCAAAAAGCTAAGACAACGATGATTAAAACGTTAACAAAACTATTAGAGCACTTGCATTCATAACATAAGTTATTCATTAACATCTTGCCACGTCAGCGTCACATCAGCTTTAACATTTCACCTTAAATCACCCAAAAAACATCCACAATCATAACATCCCAAGTTAAGGTTTAACATTTGATATTTTCAAATTCAACCCCTAAACTAAAACAAACACTTCATTTATTAAAAAACATAACCTTAACTTAAACATATTACAATACTAAATATAAAATAACTAAAAAAATTACAACGAAAAAAATTAAAAACATAGCAAATACTTATTCATCATCGTATTTCTCTTGTTGTTGTTGTTGTCGTTCAAGATTCTTACGCCAAACATGCTCCATAATAATACCCTGTTCATAAATTCCGTCAGCCAAGTAATAATACCCCTGTTCATAAATTCCATAATAATACCCCTTGTTAATACAAATAAGCCGTAAAAACGTTTATTTATATTTTACGATCTTCTAATGTTTGTCGATAACAAATGTAAAATCATTTTAACGAAACAAATAGAATACGTAAACAGTTTGAGTTAATAGTTTCCTAACACACTTACGTTTTCACATAAAACAATAAAACAAGTATAAGTGATTTTATGATTTAAATACACATGTACAACAACTAGTGTTTACATATTGGGTTAGCATATACTTAAACTAAGTATACTAAAATGGGTAAAAACAAGTATATACTAAATGGGTAAAAACTAGCAAATGATATTGACCCATAACCCATGGTTTTATATATACCTCTTAACCAAGTTCATTGTATCTAGAAAGAAAACCATGGATCAACCCATAACCTATGACCCATGACCCATAATCAAAATACCCATGGGCAAAGAGGAGCGTTCCACGGATCCACGGCTTTGTGCTAGCGGATCCCAGTGGAAGGGATCCGTGGGATCGGGAACGATGAGAATTTTCTATATAAATAGAGAGCCATTTCTTCCTTTCTATTAACCACTTTACATACATACTTCCCAAGTATTATAACCCTCTAACCTCAGATCCAAGTGATCTATGTAGTTTGTCTTTTGTTTTTGTGTGATCTTCTAGGTTCCTCTTAAAGGCAAGATCACCACTTCTTGAAGACGAGCAAGCTCAAGTCCATGAGTTGCCATGATTCGTCATCATCAAGATAACTAAGGTTCTCTTGTTGATAGTTCTTCCTTCCTCCATAGATGTTGGGTTGAAGGCATTAGTGAAGAATGCCGAAAGTGTCAAGATGAAAGCATTAGTGAAAGGTGCTCATCATCCGTGTCAAAGCATTAGTGAAGAATGCTAAAGGTGTCAAGACAAAGACATTAGTGAAGGGTGCCAAGCGTTGTGTCAAAGGCATTAGTGAAGGATGCCGAAGAATCAAATCAAGTTGCATTTGGAAAGAATGTCTAGGTCGTATAATCAATGAGGTGCATCGTTATACATATAAGTATTTGTTTATTTCAAGGATGGTGATATCCTTGATGATGTTGTAACAAGGGGAAAGAACTCGGTGGTTAGCCTAGCACCGTATGACGTTGTGTTAGGTGTGGTTGTGTGAAGGAACTCGGTATTTAGCTTTGTGTAACACCCGAACTCGAGTAGGTGACCGACAAGGGTAAAGATATCTGTCAACACGGTTTCATATCGAACTTTAACTAATGTACAAAAGCGGAAGCCTTTACAAAAACTTACAAAAGATAGTATAAATAACTAATCTTCAAAATAAATCTAAGATCTCTATGGTAAAGTCTTGCTCTCGGCTCTACTCTCAACCCGGATCAACTATCCCATAAGCTTATCTTGAATGCTTAATACCGCGCGAGGAAAAGAAAAGTGCGGTGAGCTTACAAAGCCGGTGAGCAGATATAACAGAAACAAAAGCTAAAACAAAACAAATATACGAATAACGAATTCAAAATGAAATAATGACGAAGGATCTTTTAGGATTCTGCGGAAGCACAAATATACAGAAATCCAAACAACCACATAACAGTTTAGACATCACATAGCACATCAATGACACAAACACAAACATATCAAAACAACCAAACACATTGCATACCAAAATAACAGATTACGTATAAGCCAAACGGAAAGTCTCAAAACTAACGGAAACTGTCCTAGAAAATAAACATGGCATTCATACAAATCAATGAAGAAACATTTAAAGCACTCAATTCAATATTATAGCAGCGGAAGTAGCAAACAATCATGGCAGACCAAATCATAAACGGATAAATACCCTAACGTATAAGTAAAGTTTATCAGATTAACGGAACAATTATACTTACTAAACTTTCAGAACAATTGATTATCACTAATGTAGTCATCACTCAGATCAAAAGTTCACATAACAATAAGTTATCAGACAATCAGATGGCAGCATGCGAATCATATTTAAACATATTAATCGTATCCTATCATGGCAACTAGTAATCACTTGAACAAATACGTCATAAGCACATTCTCTAACATATCATATCAGAATACATAATATAAACACTCGAAATACGAATCATACGAATACTTAACACGTATAACAGATAAAGATTTAGTCAACTACCACGAGCCCGAAACATATCGGATCATAACATATCATAAGTAACCATTGGAGTAGCTAGCTCCCGAATTTGTGAAGGCAGCGTATTGCTACGACATCATTCACCGGACAAATCATATCGGATAACGGATCGGATCTAGGATGCATCCATCGCCCACGAGACAAATATAGGTAATATAATACCAACCGAGCTCATAACAAATAACGGATAAGGACGTGGCGAACATCACTCTCGCCCTAGAGTCATATCGAGGTGCATCAACGATACGGACATGGAACCCCATGACTAGTGAAATATTTGGCTCGGTGTCAAACTAACTTAGGTCAAACAGTTATCATAAATGTCACGAGATCATAATTCATCATAAAGGTCACATATAACTTATCGGATAGTTCACATCATAAGGTTCATATTCGGATAGTCGAAGTCGAGGTTCATATCATAGTGGCATATCATACATTCATAAGCGAATTTCATAATCGAAGTTCATAATCAACCATAGCAAAGTTCAACAAATGTGTATATCGAGTCTTCCTAACATAAGTTCACATCGGATATTTCATAGTTCACTAGAACATAGTTCGGATAAATATGGATCAAACATTCGAGAAAAGGGTTCATAGCAATGGCATCGGAAATCCTAATAAGTAAAATAGAAAAGCGACGAAAAGAACATCATACGGAACCTTTACTGAAAAGGTCAGAATATCCGTATGATAACACAAGTGTCTTAAAGTAAGACAGAATATCCGTACCTTAAAGCAATTTGAGAGAAAAGTAACGAATGAACGAATATGAAGATGTAACGTCGCGTCTCCTCCAACGAATCTACACGGATTATGATTTATTTAATACTTATTAACATCATTAATATTATAACGGATTTATCGCATTAAATACTTTTAGAGTTGTCAGAATATTCTCATTTTAGTGACAGACGAAATTACAACATTTTAGAGTATTCCCCATTAATTAACCAACTTCCTATTTAGGTACTAGGGTTTCCCTTACTCTTTAAATATTACTAATTACGCATTAAATCCACATATTACTTCCTTTAATGATTTCCCAATTTAACCTAGAACGCAAATGATAACAAACCGAAATTAACTCAACCTCATGTGTGTCCTTACGAAATTTGTTTACACATGTTGACCCACAATTACTCAGAATTACATATTACACTCTTAATATCTTTAATTACACGACCTAACCTTCTATTATCAGATTTTACACTTTTAGCCCAAAGGTTTTAGAATTTACAAAACATACCCCTTTAAGTTAAATACAATTCAAATAGCCCTCTAAATATCCAAAATTACATGTTTAACCCCCACACTTATTTTTATACGTTTAGTACAAGTATTTTACTGTTTACAAAAATAACCTTTAAGTTTCAATATTTACAAAACCAACCCAAACCTTTTTCTTAAGGCCGAATAGACATAATTCAAATATAAGCCCTAAACCTAAGTTTAACCAATCATTAGCTCATCATTACTACTTCATTAATTACCTTCAATGATTACAAGGAAACCCTAGTCCATGCAAAACCCTAATCGTCCCTTTTAAAAACCTTTCCTTTTTATGCGTTTTCGAACAAGAAAAACCCAAGACAATTCACATAAGCTTCGAATTCACAAACATGTATTTTATACAGGTCTTATAACATGTAACAACTTCTGGAAAAATCAATTCATGATCTCTAAAAATATTATAAGCTCATTCGTTATTAATATACGATTTTAGGGTTTTAGGTTTCAAATAATTTCATACGACTTATAAATCATGCATGGCTAATTTTTATGTGTTATATACGACTTATAGGACTGAATTCAACATTAGAAACATACCCTTGATGATCTTGGATCGTTAAACAAAAGAAGCACAAAAACCCTCACTTGTCGAAACCCTAATTCACTCAAAACTCACCACGATCACCACAGCAACTTAGGACTTGAACACTATTTTCCCACCTTCTTTACCTTCAAACTTGTCTAAGAAAAATGGTCTCAAGCTCTGGAAACTGGAATTCGATTTATGAAGGGTTTTGAAGTCGGTTTTAGGGTTATCGGCAATAAGGAATTTTATGGGAACCGAATTTTATATATATACTTGATTTATTATTTTTATTATGGGCTTTATAATGTATTGGACTTAAATTAAATGGTCTCTTACTAATATAAATTTATATTGGGCTTTTACTAATTAATTTCTTTTATAAACTATTTTAAATATTTTCGGCTAATATGTAAAATACAAAACTAATTTTATAAAATCATAAACTATAAAATTACCTTTACAAAGTGTTTAATATTTATTTAGATCATGTGGGATATTTCTTAAAATTTCTCGAATTTACATAGCTTATTTTGGTATTCTTATAATTTAATTATTCATACCTTTGATTGTAGGGGTATTTTGGTCTTTTGTGAACTTTAGAAATTCCGGTATTACAATTATTCCTCTAAAAGAAAATTTAGTCCTCGAAATTGGACAAGACGGAATAGAGAAGAAAGCGAATCGGATTTCGAATTTCTAGGAATATAACGAACATAAATCTTATCTCGAACAAATGAATTTCTTATCGAATAGTTGAACTCATATTTATTCGAAATTAAATCAATAGTCAAATACTTATAATAGATAATTATATACTTATCAAGTAATGGCGGAGAAACAGATGAGGCGCAGAAAATCAAGCGACAATTTCTAACTTATCCGGATATCTAATGATGAGGACATCATATGCCTAGACGAAATAAATCCTATCGGCCTCAATAGTCGCGAAATATGGGAGACATATAAGGTTAAGGTGGTCATAGCAATCTATAGGTTCGTCTGAGATCATAACAACGGATTCCAAGCGTACAAAACTTATCTGAAGCAGATATCGGCGAAAATCTCACAATTAGGTACGGAATTTCAAACGAACATGAGAAGCACCAAATAACAGATACAAGTTAAAGTCTATACACACATCAATCACAGGCATTTCCCAGACGTCGTATACCTTCAATAAGTTCATATTATATGATCTCGGTATTATTACGTTGATCAGGCGTCATAATACTTGCATCACATAACAAGTTCTTATTGTCATTATATTCGGTCTCGGGTCATGACAAAACACATAACTAATATCATAACAAAGCATACCACATACAGATAACATACAGATAGCAAGTAACACACTATAACAAACGGATACACATGAGTATACCATCATGATGGCCATACTTCATCCAAGCGGTAATCAAACAACATTACTAAGAAAGCGAATAGTGGCGAAACTTATGAGGACTAACGGAAACTTAACGAATCTAGTAGAAGCAACAACAGACGGGAACTATACTTTCAAAATTTTGTTTTATTTCCATTAATCAAACAAAATTTGCAGAATCGTCATAAGATGAACTTCCAAAACAAAACCTAATAATCCCATATTCAAACGTCAAAATGAAAACAAAAGAACCTAACTCAAAATCAAATGTCAGAAAATTCTCATAAAGAGGGTAACAAATCAGAAACGAAACTCCTATTCTCGTGTCGGATTGAACCTACTAGTAGCCGTAGACCCTAAATCCGAGTCCACCTCGTATTCTTCCTCATGACTTATTACTAACGATCCAGAAAGAAAAGCTGAGATATACCAGAATGCTAAACGATAAAACTTCACGATTCACACCGAGTTCCGAACAAATCAGAGAAAAGCAATACAGATCAGAATCACTTATCAGAATATCAAACCGTCTTGAAACGCATGACAAGCGAATCGAGTGACATAAGTCGCGCCCAAATCATATGAAGTAGATGAATCTTCTCACCACGGTTGAATCTTGTCTCCGTCTCTTGCGCCTTTGGTTGGTCCATCCAACTTCCTCCAACAACATCCCGATGTCTCCAACGAAGACGGCGGTCGAGTGTGGCTTCGCTTCACGAACCTCTCCAAGACAGAACCGTCGCGACAGCAGGTCGGCACCATCTTCTTCGGCTCCACGGTTAGTCTCCATCTAACGATCGACAAGCGGACGGCGAAAACAAAATAACAAATTCGATGCGAACAAAGGAGGGCCAATTCGGTGAAGGCAAAAGGATATCAAGTCAAATCGAGCGACCATCAAAAGGAATCGAAAAATATCGAGCAGGCGGAAACCTAATGTCTACCCACTTCTCACGGTCATAGCCTAAGCTCTAAGGGTCCTAAAACCTAGAGCTCGATACCATAAATTGTAACACCCCGACCCGACAAGGGTAAAGATATCTGTCTGGTTTCATATCGAACTTTAACTAATGTACAATAGCGGAAGCCTTTACAAAAACTTACAAAAGATAGTATAAATAACTAATATTCAAAATAAATCTAAGATCTCTATGGTAAAGTCTTGCTCTCGACTCTACTCTCAACCCGGATCGGCTATCCCATAAGCTTATCTTGAGCGCTTAATACCGCGCGAGGAAAAGAAAAGTCTTGGTGAGCTTACAAAGCCAGTGAGCAGATATAATGAAACAAAAGCTAAAACAAAACAAATATACGAATAACGAATTCAAAATGAAATAATGACGAAGGATCTTTAGGATTACTGCGGAAGCACAAATATCACAATCCAAACAACCACATAACAGTTTAGACATCACATAGCACATCAATGACACAAACACAAACATATCAAAACAACCAAACACATTGCATACCAAAATAACAGTTACGTATAAGCCAAACGGAAAGTCTCAAAGCTAGCAGGCTGTCCTAGAAAATAAACATGGCATTCATACAAATCAATGAAGAAACATTTAAAGCACTCAATTCAATATTATAGCGGTGAAGTAGCAAACAATCATGGCGGACCAAATCATAAGCGGATAAATACCCTAACGTATAAGTAAAGTTTATCGATTAACGGAACAATTATACTTACTAAACTTTCGAACAATTGATTATCACTAATGTAGTCATCACTCGGATCAAAAGTTCACATAACAATAAGTTATCGAGACAATCGGATGGCGACATGCGAATCATATTTAAACATATTAATCGTATCCTATCATGGCAACTAGTAATCACTTGAACAAATCGTCATAAGCACATTCTCTAACATATCATATCGAATACATAATATAAACACTCGAAATACCGAATCATACGAGAATACTTAACACGAATAACAGATAAAGATTTAGTCAACTACCACGAGCCGAAACATATCGGATCATAACATATCATAAGTAACCATTGGAGTAGCTAGCTCCCGAATTTGTGAAGGCGTATTGCACGACATCATTCACCGGACAAATCATATCGGATAACAGATCGGATCTAGGATGCATCCATCGCCCCGAGACAAATATAGGTAATATAATACCAAGCGAGCTCATAACAAATAACGAGATAAGGGCGTGGCGAACATCACTCTACGCCCTAGAGTCATATCGAGGTGCATCAACGATACGGACATGGAACCCCATGACTAGTGAAATATTTGGCTCGGGTGTCAAACTAACTTAGGTCAAGCAGTTATCATAAATGTCACGGATCATAATTCATCATAAAGGTCACATATAACTTATCGGATAGTTCACATCATAAGGTTCATATTCGGATAGTCGAAGTCGAGGTTCATATCATAGTGGCATATCATACATTCATAAGCGAATTTCATAATCGAAGTTCATAATCAACCATAGCAAAGTTCAACAAATGTGTATATCGAGTCTTCCTAACATAAGTTCACATCGGATATTTCATAGTTCACTAGAACATAGTTCGGATAAGTAATGGATCAAACATTCGAGAAAAGGGTTCATAGCAATGGCATCGGAAATCCTAATAAGTAAAATAGAAAAGCGAGCGAAAAGAACATCATACGGAACCTTTCTTTGAAAAGGTCGAATATCCGTATGATAACACAAGTGTCTTAAAGTAAGGCAGAATATCCGTACCTTAAAGCAATTTGAGAGAAAAGTAACGAATGAGCGAATATGAAGATGTAACGTCGCGTCTCCTCCAACGAATCTACACGGATTATGATTTATTTAATACTTATTAACATCATTAATATTATAACGGTTTATCGCATTAAATACTTTTAGAGTTGTCGAATATTCTCATTTTAGTGATGACGAAATTACAACATTTTAGAGTATTCCCCATTAATTAACCAACTTCCTATTTAGGTACTAGGGTTTCCCTTACTCTTTAAATATTACTAATTACGCATTAAATCCACATATTACTTCCTTTAATGATTTCCCAATTTAACCTAGAACGCAAATGATAACAAACCGAAATTAACTCAACCTCATGTGTGTCCTTACGAAATTTGTTTACACATGTTGACCCACAATTACTCAGAATTACATATTACACTCTTAATATCTTTAATTACACGACCTAACCTTCTATTATCAGATTTTACACTTTTAGCCCAAAGGTTTTAGAATTTACAAAACATACCCCTTTAAGTTAAATACAATTCAAATAGCCCTCTAAATATCCAAAATTACATGTTTAACCCCACACTTATTTTTATCGTTTAGTACAAGTATTTTCTGTTTACAAAAATAACCTTTAAGTTTCAATATTTACAAAACCAACCCAAACCTTTTTCTTAAGGCCGAATAGACATAATTCAAATATAAGCCCTAAACCTAAGTTTAACCAATCATTAGCTCATCATTACTACTTCATTAATTACCTTCAATGATTACAAGGAAACCCTAGTCCATGCAAAACCCTAATCGTCCCTTTTAAAAAACCTTTCCTTTTTATGCGTTTTCGAACAAGAAAAACCCAAGACAATTCACATAAGCTTTGAATTCACAAACATGTATTTTATACAGGTCTTATAACATGTAACAACTTCTGGAAAAATCAATTCATGATCTCTAAAAATATTATAAGCTCATTCGTTATTAATATACGATTTTAGGGTTTTAGGTTTCAAATAATTTCATACGACTTATAAATCATGCATGGCTAATTTTTATGTGTTATATACGACTTATAGGACTGAATTCAACATTAGAAACATACCCTTGATGATCTTGGATCGTTAAACAAAAGAAGCACAAAAACCCTCACTTGTCGAAACCCTAATTCACTCAAAAACTCACCACGATCACCACAGCAACTTAGGACTTCGAACACTATTTTTCCCACCTTCTTTACCTTCAAACTTGTCTAAGAAAAATGGTCTCAAGCTCTGGAAACTGGAATTCGATTTATGAAGGGTTTTGAAGTCGGTTTTAGGGTTATCGGCAATAAGGAATTTTATGGGAACCGAATTTTATATATATACTTGATTTATTATTTTTATTATGGGCTTTATAATGTATTGGACTTAAATTAAATGGTCTCTTACTAATATAAATTTATATTGGGCTTTTACTAATTAATTTCTTTTATAAACTATTTTAAATATTTTCGGCTAATATGTAAAATACAAAACTAATTTTATAAAATCATAAACTATAAAAATTACCTTTACAAAGTGTTTAATATTTATTTAGATCATGTGGGATATTTCTTAAAATTCTCGAATTTACATAGCTTATTTTGGTATTCTTATAATTTAATTATTCATACCTTTGATTGTAGGGGTATTTTGGTCTTTTGTGAACTTTAGAAATTCAAGTTTCTTAGAGTATGTTGTATTACGATCCATGTACCATTATCTCAAGTATTCGTTCCTAGAACACCATTGTAGTAATTATATTAACTTGTTCTAATTCTCATCATCCTAATTCTAGGGTTTATGGTTTCACAAATCTCTAATCAATTAGGGTTTTCAAAATTAATCATGAAAAGGGGCTTTTAACATAACTAAGATCACATTGTGTTCACAACATTGTTAATACAAATCAAAACCATAAACCCACAACTAATTTTACCTAATTGGAAAATTTGTGTTTTTAGGACTAACCATGCCTAAAGCTACTCAACAAGATCATCATGATACTGTTCACCACCTTACTCATTATTATCGTAATGAGGAATTCTCAAAAATCGACCGCAAGGTCTTCAAAAAGCTCGAAAAATGACTTATTTACGAAGGTCGTGTAATCAAGGAATGTTTCCTTGAAGATACGACATTCGTCAAGTCTTCTCGGCAATTAATTTTGATTGTCTTCTTGATATTGATGAACAAATTTGTCCGGTCTTTATCTTTGAATTTTATAGAAGCATTAGGATCATTCGAAACATCGATGATAGCATTTCAATCGCTTTCATCATCAATAAACAAAACTTCACTCTTCCTCTCAACACCTTTGCTCAAATTCTTCGCATTCCTTGTGAAGGAATTTGTATATACTCTCAAGATTGGGCAATTAACACTCAAAACCTTGCACTTGATCCTAAACCAATGTACCATACTCCTCTTGATGAACCCGAAACCATCCGAGACACCATTTTCAAAATAAGAGCCGACCAATCCCGTTTTGACTGAAACAAGAAGCTCATTCACCGTAATCCCTTTCAAATGGAACTTTTCGAAATCCATCCCATGTTTAGAAAATGGGAAGAAATCCTTAGGTAAAACGTCATAAGCCTAGTTGGAAACAAAGAGCATCCAAACGCATGTCTTGTGCAAATGATCTATTGTCTTATCCACCAAAAGCTATTTAATCTCGCCTATTACATGGTAAGGAGAATGGCTGGGGTATTCAAAGCTTCCAACATGGTACTTCCATATGGTATGCTCCTAACACGACTTTGTAAGTATGTTAGTGCATTGCAACCATCTCCTACCAACAATGATCATTTCTTTGCCGATCATGTAATGGTACCTCTTACCAAAATACCCTCTAAACGCTTCAAGGTCAATGGAAAGAAACCTAAAGCCCTCTCGGACTCCTCGGCCGGTGAAGAAGAAGATGAAGATGAGGAAGACGTCGACCCCATAGCCAACATCAAATTAGAACCCTTTGACTACTACGAACAACTTCCAACCATTCCAAACGAGACCGCGGAATTTAAACAATTGAGGGGCATGATTCAAAACCTCACTTACAACTTCACTAAGCCGTCAAAAAGGAAAAGAAAGGATTGACGAAAGAGACAATAGGAATGTACTTGTTTTCCTTTATTTTATGTTTGGATGATTACGTTTTAGCACTTTTGGTTTATGGTAATTTGGATATTGTTACTTTATCATGCTTTTATAAGTGGTGTTTTGTGATGACATGCTTGTTCTTATTGCTTTGTTTATAGATTTATTAGTATGCAAAATCGCACATCATTTCGTGAAGATTACGATCTGCAGATACGGATCCCTAGGATTAGCCTAGCGGATCCTCCTTTGAGGGAACCGTGGGATCCGTGACATCAGATCAGCAATACTGCATTCATTGCATCAAGATAACTTTCTAGATAACATCACATTAGCTAAGCATATGATTTTAGAATCCAACTGAAACCACTTCAAGGATGAGAAGGTTTTAGACTCACTAAAGGCTTAAGATCTTAGTCAAAATGCCTCTTGATTTATCAACACATCAAAACTCACCATATTTCCGCTTCAATACTCACAAACTGTTTCTCATCTTTCAAAACACTTAAGTGGACTAATTAAACAATTTTAGGAAATTGTTTCTAATAATTTTTATCTCAAAGTGAGACAAAAATTAGTTTTTCAATTCTTGTGATTCTTAAGAATTTTTCAAATTTCACCTCAAGCTTAAATCTGATCACTAGGATCATTTATTATGACTTGACACCACCAAAACTCTTAGTGTTATTCTTGGACATCCATTGGTAGTCATCTTGTCCCATCTCCTTTCCATAAGAAGCATTCATTTGCTATAACACTTATTACACTTGATCATTCAAGTACCCTCACATCTTAAAACACCTAGGAGAACTGAAACACTCAAAATAAGATAGGCCTTAGCTCCTAGAAACCTCATTTCAAACCTGTCATAACTGCTGAGAGCCGGATCCCCAGGATTAGCCTAGCCGGATCCCTACAAGGAGGGAACCGTGGGATCCGGGTGATAGTTTATGTCAAATCTTGCTAAAACAATTATTTCAACTCATCTTCCTAACTCAAACACTCCATCTCATCTTAAATGAGTTCCTAGATCAGTGAAACTCTGAACTTCAACCTTGTGCATGTTAATCATCACATTTCCAAGAATCTTAGTGGCTTAAGTCTTAAATGCACTTGCCAAGTTCTTCCCTTTATAAGCCATATTGCTAAGAAAACTTTAGTCATCAAACATAACCATAATTATCAGCAATTACAACCATCTCCATTAGTCATTTTTATCATGAGAAAGGCTCCTAGTGCTAACTCATCCACTCAAGAACCACCCAAGAAACTTGCTAGCATCATACACGAAGTTTCCTCAACCGAATCATCTCCGGTTAAGTCCACTAATGCTAGGATCTCCCCTACACCAAGGAAACCAATCAAGCTAATCCCCAAAAAGATTGTTCCCACTAGGATTTCACCCTCCACAACTCAACTAACATCATTAGTGCCTAGAGCCACCTCACAATCATCTCCACATTCTCACAATGTAGAAGACTTACCTCCTTGGCCATCTCATCTTCCACCACTACCAACAAATTCACTTGAAAAGGGTGAGCAACAAAATCAAAGTGTTAAATCAACACTTGCTCCAACATCAAACTCTCTCATTCCCCCCAATAGTCCATTTTGGATTATGAGAAGACATCAAAGGCAACCACCCGACCACATGGAAGTTGATGCTTCTTTACCTCCATCCTCAAACATTGTAGAGCCATCACTTAATGAGCCTCCACCAATTCCGTCTTCATTTGAAGATCCTCAACCCATTTCACTTGAACTTCCACTTCAAGAAATTCAAAACCACGACAAGGATTGCTATCATTGTAAACATGTTGAAAGGTTGATCCATGAACTACGTGAAGAGCAACGTTTCATGTTTTATCACCTCCTCGAACGTTTCGAAGAGGTCAACAAGCCTAAACTACAATGAGCATCATAAGTCACAAGCTCAAACTTAGAATATTTAGGAAACCTATCTCATTCTTGATCATCATTAAGCCTTTTAGTTGAATCTAGAGTTTGGGTAACTCATTAGCATTAGTAGCACTTGTATGGGTAGTTCATTCTCTTAGTTTTAGAGATTTGGTCGATCATCTCTTGTTTTTTATTGAATGAATATCTATACGCCATAATTGTTATGTGCTTTATGTGTTGTGCTTGATATTTCATATACTACTTCATTAGCATTGATTGAAACACTCTCATTCTTTGAAGAAGCTGTCAACAGACGGCGAGATCCTCAAAATGCCTAGACGGATCCCTCCAATAAGGGAAAGTGGGATCCGTGTCTGAAGCACAAATCTCTACTAACTTGAGTTTTATTTATAGGAAATTATGCAATATACTCTTGTTTTCTAACCTTTACTTTGTAGATTTTCAAAATAACACATGAAGATTTTGACACCATAAAGCTAGGGGGAGCTTTGTGTCAAACGTAATTGCAAAAAAATTTGCAACTTAATCCGATCTTGGACTATACTTCATGACACCCCATTGCAACTTTTCAATCTTCAAGGGGGAGCACGTTTTTCGTCACTTAGACGAACCATTTGCAAACATAATTGCAAACACAATTAGTTTAGTTTACGTCATGTCCTTGACGCCCTTTCAAAGGGATGGACTCGTCACTTGCTCTCTTTACACTTTACATATTTTTTTTAATTGTGTTAGTTTCTTTTAACACTTTTTGTTTCGACAAAAAGGGGGGAGAAAAAAGTAAAAACTACAAATTCAAACTTTTACGAATTTTAGCTTTTCCTTAAAATAATTTTATGTTTTGTCATCAACAAAAGGGAGATTGTTAATACAAATAAGCCGTAAGCGTTTATTTATATTTTACGATCTTCTAATGTTTTGTCGATAACAAATGTAAAATAATTTTAACGAAACAAATAGAATACGTAAACAGTTTGAGTTAATAGTTTCCTAACACACTTACGTTTTCACATAAAACACTAAAACAAGTATAAGTGATTTTATGATTTAAATACATATGTACAACAACTAGTGTTTACATATTGGGTTAGCATATATGATAAGGTTTTAAAAGGTACCATTTTGAGGGGTCGTTTAAGTCCTTATTTGATCACTTTTGTATCCGTTATTGCTTAATATCGTTCCTTTTCACTTTTTAGGTCTCGTGAAGGCAAAATCTTTGGAATGGCACTTATTTGGACGAAAAGCGCGAATATATGAAGAAAATGGCCAAAGTCAAAATCGAGACACTCACATTCTTTGAGATTAGAAGGCGGCGGCGTCGGTGCTAATGCGGCGCCCGTCGAGGATTTTTTGTGACGGTTCGGAACCCAAACTCTTATTTTCAAGTGGCGACGTCCGGTTGTAAAGAGTAGGCCGTCGCTACTCGGGCGGCCTAGATGCAATCCGACGGCGTCGAAGTGAAGAGGGCGGCGTCGCGGACATAAGGTGGCGCCGTCGCAAGGTTAACGTGGCCAAGGCGAAACCCTAATGGCGGCGACACGGCGGTGTCACGAAACATAAGGTGGCCGTCACAAGGCGATCAAGACTATCACGACATCTTGCAAGTAGTTGATATTGTTTTGGCCATAACTTTTGCATACGAACTTCGGTTTAGGTGGTTCAAAAGCCAGCGCGATCGAGCGAGAAAATCTACAATTTCTTTGAAAAAATGGTCGTGGCGCCGTCACTCTATAAGTGTGACGCCGTCGCTCTTTGCCGACAGAAAATCGCCTATAAATATAACATTATAACTTCACTTTTGCAAGCCCTAAACCCTAAGTCCGATTCGGGGTTTAGGTAGGTGTTTTCCGACAACTTAAAGGGTTCCAAACACTCTATAAACATTGTGTGTTGGTTTGTTTGTTAATCCAATCCTATGGTATGTCTTCAATTATCATAATTGTTGCTTGCTCTTCATTAATTATGCTTGGCTAATTCATCTAGTGTACGCTTATGATTGTGTGAAACTTGTATACAATTAATTAGATCTTATTGATTTCTTAGTGATGCTTGTGTCTATCTTCATCATTAGGGTGTGACAACTTCAATGAGTCTAATTGGTTTAGTTTATAATTCTTGCATCCTCTGTCTCTTGTTTGATTGGTTGTCTCTTATCTTAATTGTAATTGGCTTAGGAAGTGCGACTAGGCTATCGTTGTGTTTAACACTTGATAAATCCTTGATAGTTTATGAATGACTTGGTGGATTTCGTTTACTAAATCAAAGATAACCTTAAAGTTAGTTTATGAATGAATAAGTGGATTTTGTTTACTACACTTAAGGTGACTTCAAAGAGTTAGGGAGAAAGCATACCCTACAACCTTAGACACACAACGCAACTAGGAATAAGGGCGTGACAATTCAACCATCAATAGGACGTGACAATTCGGTGGGTAGAATTGGATAGCTAGCAGGAGTAATACATCATAAGTAGATCGCTTCACGTTCTTGGTAGATCCCTTAGTTAGTTAGTATCTTTTGGAATAGTTGACTAGCAACTAATTCCACCCTCCCTCCAAACCCGAGATTCGTACCTTTCCATTCCATAAAATATAAAAATACAAAATAATCATCCTCACTTTAGACTTAAATTGACATACAATTCACCTAACGACACTATTCCCTAGAGAGCGATATCAATACCCGTGGCTTACCCTAATTACTACACTACAACGATTAGGTTCCTTTGCCTAGGGTGTTATAAAACTTGCTCGAAGAAAAGGAAGTTCCTTTGACCCCGAGCGGCGTGTAGCGTTATCAAGTTTTTGGCGCATTGCGGGAATAGTTATTGTTTAGGCTTGATTTCTATCTCGTTTAGGTCTACTCACAAGATTCCTATCAAGTGAGATTTTTTTCTTTTATTAGCTTCCTTGTAGTCTATCCCCTTCTTTGTGCCTTTGTTCGTAAAACTTGTCCATTGACTCTTCCGTTCACCATTATGGAGAGCGAATCCACTATATTCGCGATTAGGTTTTCATAAGAAATTATGATATTACTAAAGCGGATTATTCAAGATGGTGGGAAGAAAGTAACCAACTCCATAAACCTTTTGAGGGTTTCACTATTCCATCAAGCCACAAAGTACCTCATCTAGTGCAACCGATGCTTCGTTTGAGCCTTCACCTAGGATAGACTTTCGTGAACAACCTCCATGTTTAGAAACTATTGTTAGTAAGGCCCTTAGGAGAACCGACCAAATTTGTGAAAATATTATGGAAAGCAACCAAGCATTAAACCATAAGTTGGATCAATTACTAAGTTTGGTTTCATCACGACCTAAGGAAATAGCACATGATGAGCATATAGATGATGTAGATGTGATTGAGGATAAGGTGAAAAGTCTAGACCACAAGGTATCCCACAAGTTCCACCATCATTTAAGGCATACACACATGCGTGACTTACCGGAAGTAGTAGAAGAGACTTTAGGAATCCCAATGGAGGTAGAACATTTGAACCAAGCGCAACTGGAGAATATAGGTTTGAATACTTGTAGTCTCGGTCTTACTCTTAGTTCTAGGAATTTCCTAGTGTTGATGAACCGGAACCTCAATCTTTACTTCCATCCTTAGATAAGCGAGGAACCGACCCACCCATCAACCAATTTAGTCCGGGTAGTTTTAGGATGAAGGAAGCCATTCACACACCCCTTCACCTCACGTGGCATATTTCCACCCTAAGGGTGTGTATCGCTACTATCACCCGCACTTAAACTTAAGTGTAGGGAAAACTTCCCTTTATCGTTAAATAAGGGTGAGAGTCGGGCTCGTGACTCGAACAAAAACAAGCGCTTCTTGGGAGGCAACCCATGTGTATTTGTTTTCATTTTTATTTGTGTGTCGTATATCTTTTATTGATTGTTTATTCTCATGTTTAAATTTGTAAAATGCTTTATTTTGTTTTTAACCTCGTCTTAATTGCATATAAAGGTATTTTACATAAGGGATAAGTGTAGGGAGGATTACACGTTTTCAAAAAAAGCGTGAACATGAGAATTACAATTATTTAAAAGATATACATGTGTGTTTGTTCGAGTCAAATGCTTGTATCGAGTCATAATGGATGTTATTGCGAAATTTTCCGATTTTAAAGATATAAATTTTCGAAATTTTTTTGAAAATCGCGGACCGGTTTTGTCGGGATAACTTTGGCGTCGGGGTCTCAACTGACGGCGTCGGGAGGAGTAAAATTGCTGACTACTTTTCTCGTTTTACGTGCTACTTATAAATTTTTGGAATTTTCGGTCTTAATTTTCTAGAAAATCGCAAACATCCATTCCACAAGCATTATATCTTATTTAAGTGCGGAATTACATCTTGTTGTGATTTTTCTTTGTTCGGTTTGATCGTTGGGTTGTTTGTTTTCTTCAAGTGTGCGGGTTTAGTTTATCAAGAAGAAGTTACATAAGATTGAGGAGCTTTTCACGCAATAATTCTTCTTGGAAAGGATTTAACCACCACTTTACACGGATCCTACCGAGCTAATCGGGGAGTATTAGTTTCTTTCGTTTTAATTACCTTCCATTATCATAACTTTGATACTTTCGGGAACATTGGGGACAATGTTCGGTTTAAATGTAGGGAGGAAAATAAAGCAGGAACTTTGAAACTATGCTTATCCTTGATTATTTGCTTTGTCCAAGTGCATTTGTGTAATAAACCATGAGAAAATGTCGGTTAGGGTAATTTTGGCACCAAATTTAAAATTTTCATGACATATAGGGTGGGCCATTAGTCTTAACAAAAGCGTCTCATGGATAGGAAGTTGCATGACTAGCACAAAACCCTTTACCACCCAAATTCCACCAAAATGTGAGGATCGCCCTTAGATTAGTAGGAATTAAAGCATTCATCTTTAATGCTTAGAGTGTGAACCGGTAGTATATTAGATTCTAGAACTTGTTTTGTGATGCATTCCGAGATCGCAAGTGAGGCTACACTTGTGTAGTTAGGAATAACTAAATGATAAGAGGCATTAGGATAACCCTTGTTTGATACCGTAATATAATTACTTCTTCCATATCGGTTGAGTAATTCCCCACACCCTTTGCGTTGTACTCATCTTTAGTACACGATACCCTAGTTAACCCCTCGAGCCTATCCTTTTCGCGGTTCTCGTGATGTTTCGGTTTTCGAATATCAATGAAAACATTGTTTACACCACCCCAAATATACACCCAAATCGCCTTAGCCTACCTTTATGCACTCACTTTTAGTGCAAATTTTTGTTATCACCCAAAACCCTTAGTTCAATTATCGGTTGCTTGCATAAGTTGCTAAGTCGAGTCATATCCTTTGTATCTGAGTTTTGGGATGATTGGGATTCATGGGAAAAGTTAAAGTTTATGAAATATAGGGAAGGAGCGTTAAATTCAAATTCCCTTTGTTTGCGTAATAATGTACCCCAAGTGTTTTGATCTTTTCAAATCGGGTCAAATTAGTGTTAGAGTAATAAAACTCAAGTGTAGGGATATGCTTATAAATCCTAGTATTTTGATGTTACCATAGAGGATGGTAGAGTAAAAGTGTATGAAAAAAAAAAAAAAAAAAAAAAAAAAAAAAAAAAAAAATAGAAAAGAGAAAAAAAAAAAAAATAGAAAAAAAAAAAAAAAAAAAAAAAAAAAAAAACATACGGGCTACCATCCTACATCTATCTTTTAAATTTATGTTTGTTTATTTCGTTATCTAGAGTTTTAGAGTGTCGAGTCTTGGCTTAGCAACGCCATTCTTCATATGCATTTAACATAGAGATTTTGACTTACCACCACTAAATAGCCTATCCCACCAAACCCTTATTTCCCTACCGTAAGCCTAACGTTACAACCCTTTAAAGACCTCTTTGATAGTCTTTCCTAGGTGCTTACGCCAAAGCGATGGAGGTTTGATCTATTCTCAAGCCTATGGTAATCTATGTACTAGGACCGGTTAATGAGTGTTTATCTTCCATTTCCTATATTGTTATATTTCATTTATACACCTGAGAGAGATGTGAGTATCCAAACACCCCATGTGAGGTGCTAGTATGTAATTTCCGTGCTTGTTATGACTTTCTTGGGCTTATATGTGTTGTGGACCGTTTTGAATTAATGCTTCATGACCCCAACTTATAAATTAATTGGCTAAAAGCACATTTGCTTGAGGACAAGCAAATAACAAGTGTAGGGATATTTGATAAGGTTTTAAAAGGTACCATTTTGAGGGTCGTTTAAGTCCTTATTTGATCACTTTTGTATCCGTTATTGCTTAATATCGTTCCTTTTCACTTTTAGGTCTCGTGAAGGCAAAATCTTTGGAATGGCACTTATTTGGACGAAAAGGCGCGAATATATGAAGAAAATGGCCAAAGTCAAAATCGAGACACTCACAATTCTTTGAGATTAGAAGGCGGCGGCGTCGGTGCTATTGCGGCGCCGTCCGAGGATTTTGTGACGGTTCGAACCCAAAACTCTTATTTTCAAGTGACGACGTCCGGTTGTAAAGAGTAGGCCGTCGCTACTCGGGACGGCCTAGATGCAATCCGACGACGTCGAAGGCGAAGAGGACGGCGTCACGGACATAAGGTGACGCCGTCGCAAGGTTAACGTGGCCAAGGCGAAACCCTAATGGCGGCGACACGGCGGTGTCCGCGAAACATAAGGTGGCCGTCTGGTGATCAAGACTATCACGACATGCCAAGTAGTTGATATTGTTTTGGCCATAACTTTTGCATACGAACTCGGTTTAGGTGGTTCAAAAGCCAGCGCGATCGGAACGAGAAAATCTACAATTTCTTTGAAAAAATGGTCGTGGCCGTCACTCTATAAGTGTGACGCCGTCGCTCTTTGCCGACGAAAATCGCCTATAAATATAACATTATAACTTCACTTTTGCAAGCCCTAAACCCTAAGTCCGATTCCGGGGTTTAGGTAGGTGTTTTCCGACAACTTAAAGGGTTCCAAACACTCTATAAACATTGTGTGTTGGTTTGTTTGTTAATCCAATCCTATGGTATGTCTTCAATTATCATAATTGTTGCTTGCTCTTCATTAATTATGCTTGGCTAATTCATCTAGTGTCCGCTTATGATTGTGTGAAACTTGTATACAATTAATTAGATCTTATTGATTTCTTAGTGATGCTTGTGTCTATCTTCATCATTAGGGTGTGACAACTTCAATGAGTCTAATTGGTTTAGTTTATAATTCTTGCATCCCTCATCTCTTGTTTGATTGGTTGTCTCTTATCTTAATTGTAATTGGCTTAGGAAGTGCGACTAGGCTATCGTTGTGTTTAACACTTGATAAATCCTTGATAGTTTATGAATGACTTGGTGGATTTCGTTTACTAAATCAAAGATAACCTTAAAGTTAGTTTATGAATGAATAAGTGGATTTTGTTTACTACACTTAAAGGTGACTTCAAAGAGTTAGGGAGAAAGCGCATACCCTACAACCTTAGACACACAACGCAACTAGGAATAAGGGCGTGACAATTCAACCATCAATAGGGCGTGACAATTCGGTGGGTAGAATTGGATAGCTAGCAAGGAGTAATACATCATAAGTAGATCGCTTCACGTTCTTGGTAGATCCCTTAGTTAGTTAGTATCTTTTGGAATAGTTGACTAGCAACTAATTCCACCCTCCCTCAAACCCGAGATTCGTACCTTTCCATTCCATAAAATATAAAAATACAAAATAATCATCCTCACCTTTAGACTTAAATTGACATACAATTCACCTAACGACACTATTCCCTAGAGAGCGATATCAATACCGTGGCTTACCTAATTACTACACTACTGGGTGTTATAAAACGATTAGGTTCCTTTGCCCAGGGTGTTATCAAAACTTTAAGTATACTAAAATGGGTCAAGAATGGGTAAAAAGCAAAGTTTGACCCTTGACCCCGATAACGCTACGCGCGTGTGGGGCGTTATCAGCAAGTTTTATAACACCCAGGCAATGGAACCTAAATGTGTAGTGTAGTAATTAAGGTAAGCACCGTATTGATATCTCTCTCTAAATAATAGGAATGCTAGTAGGGAGTTACTACGCTAAGGTTAAGGTTGAGGAAGATTATTTTTATCTTTTATATTTTATGAAAAATGAAAGGTGCGAATCTCGGTATTGATTTGGGGTTGGTATTTCTACCGATTACTCTACTATTATCTAATTATCTAAACTAAGGTTGTGGGAGTCTATGTCTAATTAATGTGTGCTCATATGATAGTTTAAAGATGTGTTTACTTAGTTTGTATTACTCCATAATTATCTCCTATTGATGGTTGAGTGTCACGTCTTATTCCTAGTTGCGTGTGTGTCTAAAGTTGTAGGGTATCGTTTCTCCCTAACTCTTGAACTTACCAAAGGGTCTTGTCTACAAACCCACTAGAGATTATAGACTCCTACTCTAAGGCGCTCTTCGGATGGTTTAGCCTACAATTACTCGGTAATTATACTCTAAGGTTCAAAAGATGAATCAAGCATTAAGTACACAACGAATGACCTATCGCATTACTAGATCATTAATCAACTAAGATAAGAAACAACCAATCAATATTTAATAACTAAGTTTCATACTTCCTAAGCAAACACACAAATAAATTAGCGGGACATGGAGAACATGCAAGCATACACACAAATAATCAAAGACATAATTGAATTAATGAAGTAAAGACTTATCTTGGTGTAAGATAGGGTTTAAAACCCTAAAATCTTGTACAAGACACCTTAGGTTCGGTTTAGGTTTTACCCCAAAGTGAAAAATTCGGATTCTATATATAAGATTACAATTGCGACGGCGTCACCTTATGTTTAGTGGCGCCGTCGTGTCGCCGCTCATTAGGGTTTCGTCTTGGCACGTTAACCTTTGACGGCGTCACCTTATGTCCGTGACGCCGTCCTCTTGACTTCGGCGTCGTGCGGATTGCATCTAGGCCGTGCGAGTAGCGACGGCCTACTCTTCCACGGCTAGGCGTCGTCACTTGAAAATCGAGTTTTGAGACTGTATCGTCACAATATTTTTGGGACGGCGTCGCCATTAACACTGACGCCGTCGCCTTCTACTTTCAAACAGCTGTGAGTGTCTCGATTTTGACTTTGGCCATTTTCTTCATATAATCGCGCCTTTTTCGTCCAAATAAGTGCCATTCCAACATTTTGCCTTCACGAGACCTAAAAAGTGAAAAGAACGATATTAAGCAATAACGGATACAAAAGTGATCAAATAAGGACTTAAACGACCCCTCAAAATGGTACCTTTTAAAACCTTATCAAATATCCCTACACTTGTTATTTGCTTGTCCTCAAGCAAATGTGCTTTTAGCCAATTAATTTATAAGTTAGGGTCATGAAGCATTAATTCAAAGCGGTCCACAACACATATAAGCCCCATAAAGTCATAACAAGCACGGAAATTACATACTAGCACCTCACATGGGGTGTTTGGATACTCGCATCTCTCGGGTGTATAAATGAAATATAACAATATAGGAAATGGAAGATAAACACTCATTAACCGGTCCTAGTACATAGATTACCATAGGCTTGAGAATAGATCAAACCTCCATCGCTTTGGCGTAAGCACCTAGGAAAGACTATCAAAGAGGTCTTTAAAGGGTTGTAAGGTTAGGCTTACGGTAGGGAAATAAGGGTTTGGTGGGATAGGCTATTTAGTGGTGGCAAGTCAAAAATCTCAATGTTACATGCATACGAAGAATGGCGTTGCTAAGCCAAGACTCGACACTCTAAAACTCTAGGTAACGAAAATAAACAAACATAAAATTAAAGGATAGATGTAGGATGGTAGCAGTATGTTTTTTTTTTTTTTTTTTTTTTTTTTTTTTTTCTTTTTTTCTTTTCTCTTTTCGATTTTTTTTTTTTTTTTTTCATACACTTTACTCTACCATCCTCTATGATAACATCAAAATACTAGGGATTCTGGGCATATCCCTACACTTGAGTTTTATTATTCTAACACTAATTTGACTGAATTGAAAAGATCAAAACACTTGGGGTACATTATTACGCAAACAAAGGGAATTTGAATTTAACGTTCCCTTCCGTCATTTCATAAACTTTAACTTTTCCCATGAATCCCAATCATCCCAAAGCTGTATACAAAGGATATGACTCGACTTAGCAACTTATGCAAGCAACTAGATAATTGAACTAAGGGTTTAGGGTGATAACAAACATTTGCACTAAAAGTGAGTGCATAAGGGTAGGCTAAAGCGATTTGGGTGTATATTTGGGGTGGGGTGTAAACAATGTTCTTCATTGATATTCGGAAAGCGAAACATCACGAGAACCGCGAAAAGGATAGGCTCGAGGGTTAACTAGGGGTATCGTGTACTAAAATGAGTACAACGCAAGGGTGTGGGGAATTACTCAACCAAGTGGAAGAAGTAATTATATTACGGTATCAAACAAGGGTTATCCTAATGCCTCTTATCATTTAGTTATTCCTAACTACACAAGTGTAGCCTCACTTGCGATCTCGGAATGCATCACAAAACAAGTTCTAGAATATAATATACTACGGTTCACACTCTAAGCATTAAAGATGAATGCTTTTAATTCCTACTAATCTAAGGCGATCCTCACATTTTGGGTGGAATTTGGGTGGTAAGGGTTTTGTGCTAGTCATGCAACTTCCTATCCGTGAGACGCTTTTGTTAAGACTAATGGCCCACTCCTATATGTCATAAAAATTTAAATTTTGTGCCAAAATTACCCTAACCGACATTTTCTCATGGTTTATTACACAAATACAATTGGACAAAGCAAATAATCAAGGATAAGCATAGTTTCAAAGTTCCCGTTTTATTTTCCTCCCTACATTTAAACCGAACATTGTCCCCAATGTTCCCGAAAATATCAAAGTTATGATAATGGAAGGTAATTAAAAGCGAAGAAACTAATACTCCACGATTAGCTCGGTAGGATCCGTGTAAAGTGGTGGTTAAATCCTTTTCAAGAAGAATTATTGCGTGAAAAGCTCCTTCCAATCTTATGTAACTTCTTCTTGACAAACTAAACTGCACACTTGAAGAAAACAAACGACCAACGCATCAAACCGGCGGTAATAATATATATAAGACTCGATTTAAACTAGGATATAATGCTTGTGGAATGGATGTTTACTGAAATTTCTAAGAAAATTAAGACACTGGAAAATTCCAAAAATTTAGAAGTAGCTCGAAAGCGAGAAAAAGTAATCGATGTTTTACTCCTTCTGGCGACGTCAGTTGCAATCTGACGCCGTCGGGTTATCTGACAAAAAGCGGTCACGATTTTCTAGAAAAATTCGGAAAATTTACATCTTTAGAATCTGGAAAAATTTACGCAAAAACATCCATTATGACTCGATACAAGCATTTGACTTGAACAAACAAACATAAATATCTTTTAGTTAATTGTTATTCTCATGTTTACGTTTCTTTTGAAAGCGTGTGTAATCCTCCTACACTTATCCCTTATGTAAAATACCTTTATATGCAATTAAGGCGAAGTTAAAAACAAAATAAAGCATTTTTACAAATTTAAACATGAGGATAAACAATTAATAAAAGATATATGACACTAACAAGCAAACAATTAAGCATGGGTTGCCTCCCACGAAGCGCTTTTCTTTATTAAAGAGTCTTGTAGCTAGACTCGTAGTCGTGCTCCACGTTGCCACGATCTTAGAGGCCCATTCAATCTCCTTAACTCTTCTTTCATCACGAATATATTCGGGCCCTAGTTCAAGACAAGCGATGTAGTAAACTTTGTTCTTCCAGTCTACTTCGAATGCCGGAATGTTATCTACATCTAAATTATCCATGCCCTCAAAATTCTTATTTTTGTGGGGCATTATATATTTAACATTCTCGGTTTCATTTGAGAACTCGATTATCCCTTTCTCTTCATCATAAACCATCTTAGACTCTTCTATAAATGGTTTCCCAAGTATCACATCTCCTAAAAACCCATCAATGATTCCTTTGACATTTTCCAGAATCATGAAGTCACATCTATATGTGAAGTTACCTATGAACACGTGCAATCCTTAACCCTCCCACATAGTTACTTGCTTTCCTAGGCGAAGGGGTCCCTCATAGGCTCTAGCTTTTTGCTCATGATCCAATTGTAATAGAGCCTAGAAATTATATTCATGGGTGCCTTATAATCAATGTAGGTGTGATCCTGTATAAGTATCCAATCATACACGGTATTTTGATGTTTTAGGGTTTCCCTCCTTATCGAGGCTCGAAGGTGGTCTTGGAAAATTAACCACATTATGGTGATAAGCGGTTTCTTTTCTTTTAGGGTATGAATCAAAGTACTCCCTAAGTTCTCCCTTCTCCTTACTACCCTTCATAAATTCTAACATCTTATACTTTCCTTTTTCTAGATCATCATCCGAATCACTTGTAGTCGAATCACTATCTAGAGGTTGATCAAATTCCTTAAGGGCTTCCTTAAGTGTATTCTTAATTATCATATTTAATTTCCTAAGCTCTCCAATCTCACTCATGATACGGGCTCAAGTTGGTTAGCGAGGTTGGGTCAAGCGGTGGGTATTTGTTTAGTGGTGAAGCGTTGGTTGGTTGTTGGTTATCGAGTGGTGGTTGGTTATCATTTTCATGATGAAGAGTGATGGGTGTTACGAACAAAGGTTACGAAGAAGGGATAGACTAAGAGAAATCTAAAAATAAGAAAAAGTTTACTTGATAGGAATCAAGCAAAGAAACCTAAGCGAGGTGGACTACTAACTAGCTATTCTATTCCCGGCGGTAGCGTAAAAACTTGATAACGCTACACGCGTCGGGGTCAAAGGAACTTCATTTTCTTGAGCAAGTTTTATAACACCCTAGGCGGTGAACCTAATCGTTGTAGTGTAGTAATTAGGGTAAGCCACGGGTATTGATATCGTTCTCTAGGGAATAGGAATGCTAGTAGGGAGTTACTACGCTAAGGTTAAGGTTGAGGAAGATTATTTTTATCTTTTTATATTTTATGAAAAATGGAAAGGTACGAATCTCGGGTATTGGATTTGGGGGTTGGTATTTCTACCGATTACTCTACTATTATCTAATTATCTAAACTAAGGTTGTGGGAGTCTATGTCTAATTAATGTGTGCTCGTATGATAGTTTAAAGATGTGTTTACTTAGTTTGTATTACTCCTTAATTATCTCCTATTGATGGTTGAGTGTCACGTCTTATTCCTAGTTCGTTGTGTGTCTAAAGTTGTAGGGTATGCGTTTCTCCCAACTCTTGAACTTACCAAAGGGTCTTGTCTACAAACCCACTAGAGATTATAGACTCCTACTCTAAGGCGCTCTTCGGATGGTTTAGCCTACAATTACTCGGGTAATTATACTCTAAGGTTCACAAAGATGAATCAAGCATTAAGTACACAACGAATGACCTATCGCATTACTAGATCATTAATCAACAAAGATAAGAAACAACCAATCAATATTTAATAACTAAGTTTCATACTTCCTAAGCAAACACACAAATAAATTAGCTTGGGACATGGAGAACATGCAAGCATACACACAAATAATCAAAGACATAATTGAATTAATGAAGTAAAGACTTATCTTGGTGTAAGATAGGGTTTAAAACCCTAAAATCTTGTACAAGACACCTTAGGTTCGGTTTAGGTTTTACCCCAAAGACCGAAAAATTCGGATTCTATATATAAGATTACAATTGCGACGGCGTCACCTTATGTTTAGTGACGCCGTCGTGTCGCCGTGGGGTTTCGTCTTGGCCACGTTAACCTTGACGGCGTCACCTTATGTCGTGACGCCGTCCTCTTCGACTTCGGCGTCGTGCGGATTGCATCTAGGCCGTGCGAGTAGCGACGGCCTACTCTTCCTGACTAGGCGTCGTCACTTGAAAATCGAGTTTTGAGACTGTATCGTCACAATATTTTGGACGGCGTCGCCATTAACACCGACGCCGTCGCTTCTACTTTCAAACAAGCGTGAGTGTCTCGATTTTGACTTTGGCCATTTTCTTCATATAATCGCGAATTTTCGTCCAAATAAGTGCCATTCCAGCATTTTGCCTTCACGAGACCTTAAAAGTGAAAAGGAGCGATATTAAGCAATAACGGATACAAAAGTGATCAAATAAGGACTTAAGCGACCCCTCAAAATGGTACCTTTTAAAACCTTATCACCACAACAAAGTTCATTGTATCTAGAAAGAAAACCATGGATCAACCCATAACCCATGACCCATGACCCATAATCAAAATACCCATGGGCAAGAGGGCGTTCCACGGATCCATGGCTTTGTGCTAGCCGGATCCCAGTGGAAGGGATCCGTGGGATCCGAGGAGCGATGAAATTTTCTCTATAAATGAGAGCCATTTCTTCCTTTCTATTAACCACTTTACATACATACTTCCCAAGTATTATAACCTCTAACCTCGGATCCAAGTGATCTATGTAGTTTGTCTTTTGTTTTTGTGTGATCTTCTAGGTTCCTCTTAAAGGCAAGATCACCACTTCTTGAAGACGAGCAAGCTTAAGTCCATGAGTTGCCATGCTTCGTCATCATCAAGATAACTAAGGTTCTCTTGTTGATAGTTCTTCCTTCCTCCATAGATGTTGGGTTGAAGGCATTAGTGAAGAATGCCGAAAGTGTCAAGATGAAAGCATTAGTGAAAGGTGCTCATCATCCGTGTCAAAGCATTAGTGAAGAATGCTAAAGGTGTCAAGACGAAGGCATTAGTGAAGGGTGCCAAGCGTTGTGTCAAAGGCATTAGTGAAGGATGCCGAAGAATCAAATCAAGTTGCATTTGGAAAGAATGCCTAGGTCGTATAATCAATGAGGTGCATCGTTATACTTATAAGTATTTGTTTATTTCAAGGATGGTGATATCTTTGATGATGTTGTAACAAGGTGGATCTCCTTGAGATTAGGTGTTGTGTCGTGAAGGGTAGTAGTTCCTCCATAGTAATGGAACTAGGTGCTTAGCCTAGTACCTAATAAAGGGTAGGCGACGTTGTGATAGGATTAGTTCTTCTTGGTGTGAAAGAACTCGGTGGTTAGCCTAGCAAGTATAAAGGGTAGGCGGTTGTGTTAGGTGTGGTTCGCCTTGGTGTGAAGGAACTCGGTATTTAGCTTTGTCTGGGAAAAAGGTTAAGCGACGTTGTGAAGGCTTCTACGCCATAAGGAGTTGGTGTAGTGTTTGCGAACTCTCGAGTAGGTGACTCGGGGAGTGGAGTAGGGCAAGAAAGGTGTCCTTGTAGCCGAACCACTATAAATAACTTGTGTCGTGGTGATGTGCTTCTTACTCTTTATCTTTCATTACACGTTTATATATCTATCTATAAACGTCCAACATAAACAACCAAATGGATTGACATAAGTCGATCTAAATATTTAAAAGGAAGTTTTAAATTGGTAAAACTATTCAACCCCTCTTCTAGTTTTCGACACCCCTGTTCATAAATTCTTCTGTCGTTCAAGATTCTTCTGAGAAGGATTTGACGAAAGTTGCCCACTGTGGATAAATTCCGTCAGCCAAGTAATACCCCTGTTCATACCTAGTTCCATTGACCATATAAGGGGCTCTTGGGGCATTGTCAGAAAGAATGTCGTCGAATAACGGAGACTGGTCTAAAACATTAATATCGTTATTCGCCCCCGCCATCCCAAAAAATGCATGCCAAATCCATAAATCTTGAAGCAACAACTTCAAGCATAATTGTTGGGTATTTTTATCACCCCTACCAAAGTGCCCTTGCCAAGCCCTTTGGACAATTTTCCATTCGGTACATACAATCAATGCTACCAAGCATTCAGGAAAACTATGACACTCTTCATGTTGTTGATAAAATTTTTAAATGTCGGCCCATGTTGGTTTTCTTAAATACTCTGGCATAAACAAATCAATAATGCATTTGTTAAAATTATCAAGACAATCTTTTGAAGTACGCTCACCCATTTGCAAGTATTCATCAAATGAATCGGGTGTGGTGTCGTAAGCCAATTGGCGTATGGCAGACGTACACTTCATTAGAACACTTAAACTCATTCGACCCGTAGCATTGGGTGTTTGCCTAAAGTAATTAAAATGATCTGGAATATTTTCGGAAGTATAAGATTCAATACCTTCGACTATTTGCAGGAATAGTTTTCGGCTCATACAAAATCTTCTACGAAAATTCCGGTTTGAATACTTACAACCTTCAACGAAATAGTCGTTACGCAGATGTTCTTCTGCAATCTCACGTTCACGATATATATAGGTACGAGCACGAGTACGAGGTTGAGATGCTTCTTCTTGTTCCAACTGTTGATGATACTCGTCTGTGACGCCATAAATTCAAAGTCGGTTTCGTCATCAGCGTCGACCATTGCTAAGGAAATTCATCAAATTGATTCGGATCTATTGTGAACGAACTTGAATTTGAATTATGGAAGTGTGAGAGGAAGTATAAAAATTGTGAATTTGAATTATGGAAGTGTGAAAAAATTGATGTTTTAGTTGAGTATTTATAGTGGTAAAAACATATTTTTGATTTTTTTTTAATTAGCCGTTTGAAACCGGGGGGGGTAAAATGATTTTTTTTAATGCAATAACGCCCGTTGCTGTGTTAACTTGGGCACGTTAACGCTCGATTAACGCCGAATGTGAAATGAGTAACGCCAGATAACGGCGGGGGGCGTTGATCGTTGCAACTGCTCTTACAAAATAGTATAAAGTTAAAAATACTAAATTTAACTAATCCTAAAAGACAAAATAACAAGAAGAAGAAAGTATGAAAATAAAGAAAGCGAAAGTCGTCCTACCTTGTTGTCTATTGTCGTTTCGCCGTTTTTATATTTTTAGGGATGTCTTATTACCACCCTTCCTCTAGGGAGGTTTGTCTTTATTCCTTTTGTCACGTTTGTTTCGAAGACAACATGTTTAATGCAATAATGCCCGTTCTTTGTGTTAACTTGGGCGCGTTAACGCTCGATTAACGCCAAATGTGAAATGAGTAACGCTTGAGATAACGCCGGGGCGTTGATCGTTGTAACTGCTCTTACGTAATAGTATAAAGTCAAAATACTAAATTTAACTAATCCAAAAGACAAAATAACAAGAAGAAGAAAGTATGAAAATAAAGAAAATGAAAGTCGTCCTACCTTGTTGTCTATTGTCGTTCTCGCCCTTTTTTATATTTTTAAGGATGTATTATTCCCGCCTCCTCTTAGGGAGGGTTTGTATTATTTCTTTTTCGCCGTTTGTTCGATCAATGCGATTTTTGTCGATTTACATTACATATTTCGATAGTTTTAAGCGTTTGTTTATTAAATTTGATTAAAAAAAAAAAAAAAAAAAGTAAAGTTGAGAATATAAAAACCAGGGAGGGTGGGAATATCTTGACATCTTGTCCCTTCATATCCTAAGGTTGGTTGGTCAACATGTTCCAGCTCGTACGTTTGGAAACTATGTTGCTGTCATTGACCCTCTCTTTCTCAGCCAGTTCATTCATATTTGAGCCGGGCTCTGACCCTTTTTGTTACTTGACCAGCCAGTTGTTATTCTTGAACCGGGCCTTTTTGTATCAGTTAGGTTGATTGAATTGGACGAGCTAGATTCACTTGGGCCGCTTTTGTGGCTTTTAGCTGCATTTTCTAGTTGGACTTTTAAATATCCTTCTTCCGCAGTTCATTTCATCTTTCGAACTTTTATAAATCTTCTCTAATCCTTGATTTAACTCGACTACCTTTTGTAGATTTTACCGCTAGACAAGCACCCGTGCATAGCAACAGGTTTTATAGCATCAGATACTTGTAGTGATACAAAAAAGTTTATGGGTTATAAACGAAAAATAATAAAACTTGAAAAATTTAGAGATTAAACAAGATTTAAACTGAATAAAAATAATAGAAATTATAGGTTATAAACGAAAATAACAACAAAAGTTTATGGATTTCATATATAGTTTTTTTTTTTAAATTTTCACTTACAAGAATATGAGTTTTCCTTTATATATAGTATAGATAAGGTATTGTTGATCATCCATATAGTCATAAAACATGCATAGTAAAAATAAACACATAAAGGCCATGCAAACAAAACCTATAATATCAAATGGAAAATGATAAATGGGCCTGCTAAAGAGGCGCAAAGGAGGCTGTCATAAATGACATGTACAAGAATGGTCTCGCAAGCTCTTTAGTCAAGCTATATATCATAGCCCATATCAAATATACTAATCGGTGATATGACCGGCGGATCCATATTGTTTAAGGGTCGATTGCTGCATGTTTCGCCATATAAAATTAGTTTTAGTGTAAATTTTTTGGGACCTTTTATGAAAGTGCACCCCACCATAAAATCAAATGCATACACCTTAAAGCCGTAATGTAAACCCTTATATCTCTATCTTTAATTTTGTGTGCACCATGAATTTAAAAAAAAAAAAAAAAAAAAAAACCTTAGTCCTCAACATTACGGTTTTGCCACCGGATATAACCTAATAACACGTATAAAGGGTGTTTTTGGGTAAAGGGTTACCCGGTAAAATATATTAATCACGAAAAGTTAAGTACAATGGAATGTGGTTGAAATCTGCATTAACCTCGAGAAGGCGCGAGCGACCACTAAACCGTTTGTGACATGCCGCATAACGACAACCAACTAATTAGAAAAGTATAACCAAAACAATATACATCAAGTTCACTTATACTTCTAATGAGGACACCACAACACCAAGAAAATCAAACAGCCGCAAGATTCCATGTGGTTTTGAGCTTAGCCACTCGAGCATTCTTATTGAACTTGATTGATGCAAGTTTAAGTCTAACAATTTCGAGAATGACATTCACCAATTGTTCCACATTTGACATCATTAGCATGCAACCGGTTATTACGCTCTTGCGGATATAGTAGGGCCGAAGCGCCACAATCAAACGACCTACAATACTTATAGCATTGTTCTTCGTAGCAATAGGTAATATCAAACCATAATATCCTCCAAACTAGCGAGGAGATCGGAATATCGACTTTTAACACCACCGATTCCACACAGAGATGAATAATTACATGCAAAAACAAATGATCATGGGTATCTTGTTGTATTTTGCATAGAGGACAACGGAGAGAACTAAGGTCCACATTTTCCCCCACGTCCCAAGGTCTAAGACGATCTTGAGTTTTTAGCCTACGCCTCATAACAAGCCATAAGTGAGCAGCATGTCGAGGAATACAGTAACGAGACCAAACAAGATATGACCATTGAACTTCATTTCCTTTTTCCCTTATCGTTCTCCAAACCGTACTGACCGAAAATGGTTTAAATGTGCCATCAATAGCCTTCCATCTTAGAACATCAGAATGAGCATGCAAGGTAGGTACATTTAAATTGTTTAAAGTAAGGTACCTGTCATTCCATTCATTGGGCACACCCATGCATTGTTTGAAATTAGATCAGCCACCTTTGCTTGAGTTGAAAAACTAGCATTATGTATAGTACGAGTAGATAAAATTTGTGGAAAACTAGAAGGGGGAGGGGTTGAATAGTTTTACCAATTAATACTTCGTTTTAAAATATTTAGATCGACTTATGTCAATCTATTTGAATGTGTATGTTGGACTTTGATAGATAGAGATATAAATGTGTAATGAAAGATAAACAGTAAGAAGCACATAACCACGACACGAGTATTTATAGTGGTTCGGCTACAAGGACACCGCCCTACTCCACTCCCCGAGTCACCTACTCGAGAGTTCGTAATCACTACGACACCAACTCCTTATGGCGGAGAAGCCTTCACAACATCGCCTACTCTTTTTCGATACTAGGCTAACCACGGGTTCTTTCACAAAGGAGAACCACACCTACCACAACGTCGCCTACCCTTTATCCGGTACTAGGCTAAGTACCCAGTTCCATTACAATGGAGGAACTACTACCCAACACTACGACACACCTAACCCCAAAGAAGACCCTCCTTATTACAACACCATCAAGGATATCAATATCCTTGGAAACAAACTATCACTATTTGTATAACGATGCACCTCATCAATTATACGACCTTGGCATCCTACACTAATGCCACTTGATTTGACTCCTAGGCATCTTTCACTAATGCCCTTGACACGAACGCTTGACACCTTTCACTAATCCCTTCATCTTAACTCCTTTAGCATTCTTCACTAATGCTTTTGACACGGACGTTAAGCACCTTTCACTAATACTTTTGTCTTGACTCTTTCGGCATCCTTCACTAATGCCTTGGACACAACACTTCTATGGAGGAAGAAGGAAGTATCAACAAGAGAACCTCAGTAGTCTTGATGATGACGAAGCATGGCAACTCATGGACTTGAGCTTGCTCGACTTCAAGAGGTGGTGATCTCGCCTTTAAGAGGAACCTATAGAATCAAACAAAAACAAAATACAAACTACATAAAAAGATCCTTTAGGATCTGTGGTTAGAAGGTTACAATACTTGGGGAAAGTATGTGTGGGAGTGGCAACCCAGAAGGAAGAAATGGCTCACTATTTATAGAAGAAAAACATCTACTGTTCCACGGATCCCACGGATCCCTCACTTAAGGGATCCGTCCGGTGTATCTTTGAGGGATCCGTGGGACGATCCCCTTGCCCATGGGTTTTGGGTCATGGGTCATGGGTTATGGATCATGGGTATCCAAGTAGATACAATGTATCTACAAGATGCAATGCATCTAGTCCATGGTTCATGGATTAAAACCATGGGTCATGGATAGTATCCATATATGACAAAAGCATGATGTCATGCAATGGGTTATGGGTCAAGCTCCATGGGTATGGGTCATGGACTTTGGGTTGTACCCAACTACATTTAATGGGTCCAATACTTAAGTTTTGTAACATATTGGTTTTCATAAACACATCACATAACACAATATGGTTCGAATAGTTTTAGGTTCTAGAGAGAGAAAGTGGAAGATGGGAGCCTTTCAAGAGAGAGAAAGTAAACAAAAGAAAGAAGGTTAGATTGAGTGAAAGGTCCAACCCTCCACCTTGGGAGGTAGAGGGTATTTATAGTTACATACTACATGTCCTCCTTCGGATTGTGGATCAGGCATACAGTGGGTAAAGACCCGTCCGTCCTCCACGGTGTTGCTCTAAACTAAATAACTAACTAAATAACTAGTAAAAAACGTAATGTCTACGAGCTAACATATGCTAGACTAGAGTTGGGGTGACCGACTCATCACTATGGATTTTCTAAATCCTAACAATCTCCCCCTAAGAGAGGTCACCCCATGAATTACATTTTGTGTCCTAGCATTCTATTCTTGACTTCGTTCTTGAGCTCGTAGACTTTAATTCTTCAAATTTTGTATTCTTTGTGCTTTAGCAGTGAATTCTTCAAAGTCCAAATACTTTGTACTTTAAGTGGAGGTCTTTGAGCTGATCCATGAGTAGATGATTCTTTGAGCCAGCTTTGAGATCATCAGCCACAGCAAATTTCTGACTCATCCTTTGTTGTATCGCCATTATGTGAAGTTGTGACTTATGGACCGACATGCTCACACTTTATGGATCATGACATGTTTTCATCAGAGTAGCGAAAGCATTCTTTTATGTCTTTGATGATCATGATTTTCTTTAATTAAGTGTGAATGCTGTGAGCATGCGGTTGTGAATTGACTTCTCAACTACGATCACCGCAGCGTCAGCGGTTCCCGCAAACAAGCAGTTAGCGAAAAACACACGAAAGTGTCTTTGTTCACTTCGATGAATATAGTTGCAAGAACCACGGTTCCCGTTGATCGATGATAAATACTGTGATTAGGTAGAGTTCGAAGAATCTCCTTGCGGGGTTTCGCGACTTGATCTAGCCGTTCTCAAACCGGGCGTCCCAAAGTAGACAACACGGAGTGAGTGAACCAACAATTGAGATTCAGCGATTGATGAAAATTGATTTGAAAACAATGGCGTATTGCTTAGAAGAAAGATTTTGCAATCTGACGAAGGTTTTATGAGAAAGATAAATTTTCAATCATAAATACTTTTTGTATTTGAAAGAGTACACATTCGATGTGCTAGAAAGAAGAGATTCGCACATCGAGCAGTTTTCCAAATTTTTTTCCAATCGAGATACCTTTTGTGTTTGAAAACATGAATACACATTCGATGTGCTAGAAAAGAAGATTTGCACATCGAACGGTTTTCCAAAAGTATTCGTCAATTCATTTCACGGACTAAGGTTGATTCAAGTGAATCACCCCATTGTTTCTGTCCAGTTGTCACAAGCTTGATCTTTTGGAAAGATCTCACATGTCACCCACTAAGAGCTTGTTTGATGTTGGCTCTAGAAGGATTTCCATCTTCATCGTGAATACTTTACATATCACTCAAATGTTCTGGCAATACCGCAAGGATAATGCGTAGGACTCTTAATATATACTTACTTTCAACATTGTGTGAAACAACAAGTCTTCATTAATTTTGTGTCCTAATGAGATTTTGTGGATGATCTCTTGGCTCTAGACTCAATTGTGCACATTTGGTTTCCTATGCCGGAGACTAAGGAGAGGGTCTCCTTCTTTAATATCAACAATCTCTAAGAGAGAGTCGATAGATTATGTAGGTTCCCCGTGAGAATGAAACAAGTCCTTTTAAGAGGAACTTGAGTAGCCTGGGAACTTGTAGTGCGATCGTCCTTTGGGTCCATGACGTCTTGTCTTCAATACAGTGTTACCTTAGTAAACACCGAAGCATATGTAATGACCCGGTTTACGCCTAAGGTTGAATTATTGGAGGGCTATTTCTTTTCACCCTTTTTACATTCAATTTTTTTTCATTCTTCAACCCCTTCAATGCTTACCGAGACTTTATAACTAGAACCATGTTGGGTTTATTCCAATACTAGCTTAGTCTCAGTCCGCACTCTTCCCAAATTCTCATTTTTCTCCTTTTTTTCATCATACCTAAGGACTCTACACTATCTAGTGGATTGTCCCTGGGTAGATCCCTCCGGCTCTGGCGGGATCGTGGGAACTAATACCTAACCTCACCAACCTTATAACTCCATACATAAAGTAAAATTGTCGGTCTTTTGGTACAGTTCATTCCTTCTTGAAACCAATTGAAAAATCATTTGGAAAATCAATCAAGGTACTTATGATATAATATCAAAGCATTTTGTACCTTAATTGTTTTTGATCTTTTAGAAATGCTCCCCATCAACATGTGCATATGATTTTGAAATTGTTTAGCACATGGAGGCAAGAGTTCTTTGAAATGATTTCTTGATCACAATTTCCTTAGAAAAAGCCATTTGAATTTCTTTGGTAAATTCTCCCCCTCAATATGTGCGTAGGATATTTGAAATCATTTTATCACATAAAGGAAGAGGATTTTGAAGTACTTCCACGATTACACTGCCATTAAGAAACCATTTAGAAAATCAATCAAGGTACATATGTTGAAACATAGAAATCTTTGTACCTTGAAAGTTTATTTTCTTATGAAATGCTCCCCCTCAATATGTGCTTCGAGATTCAAAAGCGTTTAGCACATATGGGAGAGCAGCCGGCACATTTGAATCAAATCGATCATCATTTATCAGATTTCATAATTAAATCACAAATTCTCCCCCGATCAAAAATATCAAACCCTTTGAGATTTTGGATCCCAAGTGATTTAATAAGGTTTAAAAAACATGGGAGCAAATGTGGCCTTGTTTAAATACTCTTATGGTTTTTGGTTAAATGCTCCTCCTCAATCATGTGCATTATATATTTGAAATCGTTTGGCACATGAAGGAAGGAGTGCTTTTGAAAGAGTCACCCTTTAAAACCGATTTGAGATTTAAATCACGATCTCTCCCCCGATCAAAAATATCAAACCATTTGAGATTTGTGATCCCAAATGATTTAAATCATTTAAAAAAATTTAGGGGAAAGACGTGGCTCAATTTAATTTTGAAAAATGATTGATAAGGATCAATTTTTCGACATTAAAGATTGTTAGTGTCAGGTATGATCGTTTCTAAAAGATCTTTAAGTAAAATAAAGCAATTTCACAATCAAACAAGAACAGAAAAAATTTCATTTTGAAAGATCTTGGAGTTTTAAAGAAAATCATACCATGACATAACATTAAATATTTATATCACCACTTTATTACGTACAAACGGACTTTTATGAAGAAATATCATTTGAAAATACTTAAGTTTGAAATCACTCTCCCCCTCAATCCATGACATTAGTCGTTGATTGAGTGACTTTAGTTTTGATAAAATGAAGTCCGGTTAATTTCTAAAATTATGTCCAATTTATTTTCAAAACAATATTTTTTCATTTTCAAGACAATATTTTTCAAATTGTTTATAAATGATATCATTCACAACTTGTCATGCACAAAGATACGTTAGGTGGATAAGAAGCTTCTGTTGTTGCGGTAGGGCTGGAAGAAAACCATCTGCTGATGCAGTGAGACCTTTGAAGTTGCATCTATCGTGCCAACTATCCATAAAGAGATCCAATTAAGCTCCGTTTCTTCATTTGTCGACCATGAAATAGTTGCCGTTTCCTTTCGGCATCCAATCATCTGCATTTGTGGGATCCGGATCGGGAACATTCTTATATACCAGTATACATGCATATGTTAGTGGACATACATACAAATATATGGTGGTCGACAACACCCAAACATCAATCGACTAATAAAATTCAATTCAACATATAAAATCATTCAGATCATATAAAGCATGGGAATAATGTGTTCATCAAACTATAATCATCTAATCCTAACAATCATATCCTAGATTCCTAGTCCTTCAACATAGGCATAGGATGATTATATAATCCTTGTTAGATGATATAGATTTGAAAAACATTCTCCCCCTCAATCAATGACTCATTTCATAAAAGGTTTTAGAAGTGCTGAAGTCATTGATTGAGTTTCAAATACCGAAAACTCGATTCGATTGATTTTCAAAACTCATTTTCCACCATTTAGAAAACAACAAATATTTTTCTGAATAATTTTAGACGGAAAAAAATTTGTGTAGGAACAACAGTCCTTCGACATACTTTCCTCAATTTGTTATAGGATAAGTGCTCGATAATTTTGAAAATTGGTTTAGCGCAACACTTTCCTTCTTTGAAGAACGGGTTGCTATATGAAATAATAGCAAGCCATAGTTTTAAGCGCGAGTTACAGTCTGAAGTAACTAAGCCATTTTTTGAGACATGTTTTGAAAAGAAATATTTACACCTCCTGCTTGAACTTCATCTATGGTCCCGTGCCATTGTTGAATGACATTTCTAAGACCGTAGATGTTATCGATACCAGAAGACATGTCTTTGAAAAATAATATTTTTGGTCTTTTCAAATTTTCTGTTTTTTTTTTTTTTTTTTTTTTTTTTATGGTTTTGAAAACTATTTACAAAGATAGAGAAATAGTTTAAGAGGATGATGATCTGATCTTGAAAAAGGAAATCGTTCAGCATTGTAGAAGATAAAAGTCATCATCTTTTAAACTTTCACCACCAAAGCATTCGAGGCTCTTGAATCATCACAAGAACTTGAGCCTTCAAAAAGTGAATCTTTGGCAGCTTCCCCCTAAAGCGACAATTGATTCGTTGTGAAGTGAGTGGTGAAAAACACAATATCAACGTATATCAAAATAACCGTAGAATCCGACAAATCGACCCTTTAGGAAAAGGCTAACTTATCAAATCTTACGGGTGTGATAAAAGTGATACCGGAAGTGATTTCCCGGTCGTGTCCCAACGAGGTGTGAAATTGCGGGATCGTTGAGTTTTGTGATAAGGACTTGAATGGTTAAGCAATTTTGGATTTTGATTACACTACAAATTAAAGAACGGAAATGAAAATAAAGCATGTAAAACAAAGAAAACACTAAATAAACTACGACTAAGCCTAAGAAACAATAAAACAACGCTAAATTACATCCTAAGGTGCTAAAACGCAAAAACGTAAAAACGGGAAAACAACCCGAGCCATAAACGTAAAAGTTTTGCAATTTAAGGGCTACGAGTGTGAAACCAATTTTCCTACGATCTATTCGACTAAAAATAATTTTAGGAAAAAGCGGAATATTTTTTCGACTTTTAAATTAATTACTATGAATTAAAATCTATTTTACACTAATTTAATGATTAAAAATATTAAACTACTATAGAAAAATCTGAAAATTTACAGAAAACTACTTTGGGTACTATAGAATCTAGGAAAAATGAAACGGATGGTGGTTGCTATAGAAAATAAGCACGAAATAAGCTAACAATAGCTTATGAGCTAAACTCATTCCTTTGGTTAAGAAGTTTGTTTGTGCAAAATTAATGAGACAAGTCCCAGGCGCAATGGTAATGAGTGTGGTGTTGAGATGGATGGCGTGGGTTCGAGTCCAGCCATGCCATTTTGAAAACTTTTTTTTTTCAGTTTTGCTTTTGAATGTTAAAGATATAAACCAAATAAGCAACTTATTGTGACAAAATCTTTTCTAGAAAAGCTTAAATAAGCTGATTGACCAGCTTATTCTCATCAGATTATAAGGAACACTAAAATTTTTGATTTGAGAACTCAACAGGCAATCAACCAAACACCCCTTATGCAAGTTTTGGTTTTAAAATTACAAATAAGCAGTTGACATAAGAACTTAGGATGATAATTAAGCTAAAACATGAATTGTTAAACCAAAATAAGCTGTAATTAATCAATGGCAATAACAAAGAATAGGGAAAAACAGTTGGAAGCAGGTTCTAACTATAAGAATCCTAAACTAGATCAAACAAGCTATCCTAAACTAGAATAAGCTCCTAGTAAGCAACCTTAGAATTTACTCTAATCAATATATCCTAACAGTACTTAAAACAATCCTAAACCAGTTACCTAATTCTACCTATAAGCTAACTAGAGAAAAATAGAACCTGTGGCTTCTGTGTTGCAGACCAACAGTTCAACAGGACTGTTTAGGGCTTATTGTGAATAAGGCGATGATTGATTTGAGCCTAGAGCTTCGACCACTCAAGGTCCACCAGCCAACTTCCTTTGCCCCACTTATCTAGCTTGAACAAGCTCCTTGCGACTTGTTAACAAGGCGCAAAAAGCAGGTTCGAATTGCGAGAGACACGCACAGGGACAGAACAACATGCAAAACACACACTTTGACCCAATAGCGACCTAACTAAAACAATTTTTGATTTTTTTCCTTTTGACACAAGATTAACAAGCTACAAAGCTAGTGATTTTATTTTTATAAATTTTAATCTCACCAAAAACTTGGCTAAACCATCAAGTAAATCGACAAAACCTAAAATTTTATGAAACCAAAGAAAATTTAAAGCATTGGAATGCTTGTAAAGCGGTTTCTACTCAACCCACTTAACTTGGATACTTAAAACATGTTGACTTTAGTTGTCAAAGTGGGTAAGAAATGATTTTTGACCCATTTACGAGTTAAACCAAACACACCTTTAAATGGGTAAATAAAACTTAAGGCGATTATCATGAAGCGAACTTGGATATTTTTCTTATCAACAACTTAGGCTAAAAGAAAATCCCTTTTTGTTTGTTTGAAGATTGAAATAAGCGATAAAAATAAGTCTTGGTGAAACTTTTTCTAAAGAGTAAAACCATTCATTAATAAAATAAAACCATTACAATCGCTTTTAGAAAACTACAAACTATTTGGAAAACTAAAACCTAACTTAAACTGACTACTTTATACATTGGCTACAACTCTATTTATACTAAAATCTTCAATGGTCTTCAAATCTTCTCTCTTGTGCTTCTTGAAGTTGATCCCATCCTTTGATTTAGTAGGTAACAAATAAGCTTGAATCTGAGCCATCCACTGGTACTTTGACTTGGATTGATGAGCTGGATATTGGGGGAGGGGGGAAATGGTAGTGGGATTGGGATTTGGGAAAAGGTGATGTTGGGTAAAAGGGTCACAGCAGGTTGAGTGTTTGGGGAGGAGAGAAAGAAAGGTTTGGGGTACTGGGAAAAGCTAGGGTTCATGGGAGATTGGGTTTGATTTGGGCGGGAAATGAGGTGAAGAAGAAACAGGTTGGGCGGGTTGGTTTATATCTTTGACCGGGTGGGTTGAGTGGGTTGACGGGTTGTATTTGAATTTGGATTGGGAGTTATTTGGGCCTAGGTTAATATTAGAATTGTACTTAGGACTAAACATGAATCACATAATACTTAGGGACCAAAGCGCCACATTGAAAATTTCGGGGTCCACGAATGTAAATTCGAAATTATAATCCAAGGACCAATCTTGTGAATCTCAAATAAACCAAGGGTCATTTTGCCAAAGCGAAATTCAAGGATTAAATTTGACAATTTTAAAAATCGAGGTTCAAAGCGTAATTTCTCAAACTTTTGAAATATTTCACCAAAGTACTAATTATGACAACTTATGATTTCAAAAGGACCTTTGGTGACTTTTCTTTTTAAAATACGTGCTCGGGGATTTTCATCAATTTTTGAAAGGCGGGGGCCCAAGCGCCAATTATGCAAACTTTGTTCGTTTTCATTTGTTTTGCATACGAAACATATAAAACACGATTTTGAGATATTTTAGTATTTTGATGCATTTGAGTGTTTTAGATGTTTTGCATTTCAGTTTGACCAAAATGATGAGTGAATCTGCACTCATCAAATCCCCACACTAAAACATTGCTAGTCCTAGCAATCTTTTGAGAAAACTTAATGGATTTGAGTCTCTTTACCAAAAGCCATTACTCGGAGTAGCCAAATGTTTCGGTTCAAGTAAGAACCATGGTACAAATAACCATGTGATTTTGAGCAAACCACCATTTCAACGGTTTTGATTTGTCTTTACCGAAGCCGTTTGCTTCGGACTAGCCAACTCTTAGATAAATTATCAATATTATCTTTGGTGAGTCGATTACCAATTATGGTTTTCAAGCGCCTTTACCACAAGCCATAAACTTGCGGGCTAGCCAACTCTTCACTAATTAAAGATATGGTGGTGAATACCATACAATTTTGGGCAAATTGCAAGCCGTAAACGGTTTGATATATCTTTACCAAGAGCCGTTTGCTCTGGATTAGCCAATCCTTTTGTCTTCTGAGACATGGTCGATAACCAAATGAGTAAGTGTAAAATACTTACTCAAAAAAAAATTTGGCCAAAACGGGGAATTAATATAATTATATGATAAAATTCGCGAGAATTCCCCAGCATAGAAATGAATATTGCCTCAATATTCAAAGTACCAATGTTATCTGCGAAACAAAGAACGAAAAGAGAAATACTACGGCCATTATTTGAAAGGATTTTTTTTTTTTTTTTTTTTTTTAATATAACATGTGGGCAACTCCCACACTAGGTCGTAGAAAGAGGTAAGAAGGCAGAAATATGGGTGAGAACCCATATGGCATGCTCTTGTTTTTGATTGCAGTCGCTAGCTTGACTCGATCCGCATTCATTGGTTCATGGGAAGCAAAGTGGAAGAAACAATCTCTATCGGACTTTCATTCAAGATGTTTGGACAAACATTTGAAGCACGTGAAAGTTCCACACCGATGAGATATACATAGAACCGCTCAAAAATGATAAATGAAGATGCGGGATCAAGATAATGTCTTCATTCCCGAGCAGTGAAGAGCAGGAGAAGTGATGTAATATATGAAGAAAAGAAAGAAAATCATGATAGAAATCATGACTAACTCTTCATCCTCGATAGGAGAATTCATAGTTTCATGAATCTCCTCGATTAAACTGCTTGATCAAGACATATTATGGGAATGTCTAGATCAAAGTAGAAATTATCATACTCGGCGAGATATGATATGAGTGAGTTCATCTGAGAACTCCATGAAGGTGAATGAATCATATTCAAAATTGATATGAGTGTGTTCACTGGCGAACTCCTCAAATGTAAATGATTCATGATCGAGGAGAGAATTACGAGAATGAAAAGTGGTACTGCCACTAATCTTCTCTCCCATATTATCACAACAGGAGGCTTTCATTTCCGGAATAGAATCATCGGAAAGAATGTCACTATCCTTAATGGGGATAGGAGATGAAATAGGTTTCTCTTTGAAAGCCTCGATTTTAGAAATGAGAAGACCGACATTCAATAATGTTGCTTGAAGAGCTTCATCTTTGATTTCGAGTGTGGATTCTTCATCATTCTCTTCTTCTAAGCTAACAAGCTCGGAAGGTGAATCTTCCACATAAATGATGTCTCCACAAGATAACGAATCATCATTATCGAATCGGAGAACATCTCGACATGATCTGTTTGGAAGACAAGAGGAGGAGGATATCACACACATGATCAAGAATTCCTGTGACTCTCTTGGGATTGGGACAAGGTCCTCAACACTAGACTTTATGAATTCGTCCGATTCCTTTTCGAGAGCAGTGTCAAGATGCTCGTCCCCATAATAAGAGAGTGAGTGTGAATCTCGGGTGTGATAGCGATTGTTTGAGATGGAATCTCAAGCTGAGGGATATCGGACCGAGGGAGTTGAGAAGTATTATCTATAAAGGATAAAACTCTCCTCATCATCATCATATAGAGCCGCCTTGAGAAATTGGGAACGTCTTAGAGCTGCTTGCTCTAGGATTAATGTTTCTTTCCTAGATTTGCAAGCCTCACGTTCTTCTCGTTCTTCGGCTAGCAATTCTCCTATGGTCTTTTCACCACTCACTTGATTCTTAAAGTTTTGAATCATATCATCAAGTGTTTTCATTGCGGTTTCAAAATCCTGGGAGATTTCATGAGACAACGGCTCAGGTGGAGTTTGAACCGTATAGTGCTGTGGAGGTTGGAAATTATCAAATATGTGAGAGTCATGATTGTTACAAGGCCGAGTTTCCTATTTGACAATCGAGTGAAATGGGGACCTCCAGGTACTCATAGCAATAAAGCTGTTGAGTGCGGAATGGTGAATCATATGGATTTTGGTCATAACCAAAACTACGAGCATCACCGGAAAACTGTTCATAGACAAACGTGTTTCGGATTGACACTCAAATCCTTGGTGAGGACCTCCACAAAATTCACAGCGGTATCTTGATTATATGATAAGTCGGAAATGTGGTGGGTAATTGGAAAAGTTTGAGGGTCGTTAAATGAGTTCGATAAGGATCATAATCAAATGAATTCCTCGAATCACAAAACAAACAACTCCGTTATGAATATCATTACCACATTGTACACACGTACACCAACGATGCGGGTGAACCAAAGAGGCTCACCACAACCGACACAAGGAATAAGCGATTGCATTTGATAGTTATGAAGAGGAATCGGTTTATTCAAATAATCAACAAAACCAACATGGTGATCCGAATGACTATCAAGTCTCGAAGAACATTCGAGAAAAATCGGGAGGTGGGACAAGTGGTGTGCTCGAGGCTAGCAATTTCCACCACTTCCGTTATGGTCTCGGTTTTGATTCTTGAGAAACGTGAAGATTAGGCAAGTCATTCACCGCTAGTCACGGTGTTTGAGCGGGTTCATCGTAATCAATCCTAATTCTCGACCTTTTTCATCGGCTTGAATTTGTTCGATTAGATTACGGGCTCTATCTTTAAAGAAAGTGTCCTCGTAATCCTCGGTGGGTGCTTGGGGTAGCTCAAGCGTTTGAGCTGGTTTGTCAAGATTAGAATGTATTTCGAGGTTGTGGCGGGTGGTCGAAATAACTTTGAAAAGAATTTTGATGGATAATTGCACAATTGCAAAATTCGCTTGAACTAGGCCTCACACCGCTCGCACATTTGTGACGATGATGTTGACGATTGTCGACATAAGAATTAAACATATAGAGGTTGAAGAAATAGAATTAAGCGGTTTGAGGTAAAGAAGAGTAGAATCAAGCAGTGCGAAAGGGTAAGAGAAAGAGAATCATACGGATAAGAGGAATGAGAAGAATATTTTGGTTTTTTTTTTTTTTTTTTTCAAAGCAGCAACTTCGAGGAAGGTTCTTCAAGTCACTAATCGCAAAATCACGATATTGTCGCAACACACCTCCCGGTGGCGCAAAATTTGATTCGTTGTGAAGTGAGTGGTGAAAAACACAATATCAACGTATATCAAAATAACCGTAGAATCCGACAAATCGACCCTTTAGGAAAAAGGCTAACTTATCAAATCTTACGGGTGTGATAAAAGTGATACCGGGAAGTGATTTCCCCGGGTCGTGTCCCAACGAGGTGTGAAATTGACGGGATCGTTGAGTTTTGTGATAAGGACTTGAATGGTTAAACGAATTTTGGATTTTGATTACACTACAAATTAAAGAGCGAAATGAAAATAAAGCATGTAAAACAAAGAAAACACTAAATAAACTACGACTAAGCCTAAGAAACAATAAAACAACGCTAAATTACATCCTAAGGTGCTAAAAGCATAAAAGCGTAAAAGCGGAAAACAACTTGAGCCATAAGCGTAAAAGTTTTGCAATTTAAAGACTACGAGTGTGAAACCAATTTTCCTACGATCTATTCGACTAAAAATAATTTTAGGAAAAAGCGGAATATTTTTTCGACTTTTAAATTAATTACTATGAATTAAAATCTATTTTACACTAATTTAATGATTAAAATATTAAACTACTATAGAAAAATCGAAAATTCTGAAAACTACTTTGGGTACTATAGAATCTAGGAAAATGAAACGGATGGTGGTTGCTATAGAAAATAAGCACGAAATAAGCTAACAATAGCTTATGAGCTAAAGCGTATTCCTTTGGTTAAGAAGTTTGTTTGTGCAAAATTAATGAGACAAGTCCCAAGGGCGCAATGGTAATGAGTGTGGTGTTGAGATGGATGGCGTGGGTTCGAGTCCCAGCCATGCCATTTTTTTGAAAACTTTTTTTTTTCAGTTTTGCTTTTGAATGTTAAAGATATAAACCAAATAAGCAACTTATTGTGACAAAATCTTTTCTAGAAAAGCTTAAATAAGCTGATTGACCAGCTTATTCTCATCAGATTATAAGGAACACTAAAATTTTGATTTGAGAACTCAACAGCAATCAACCAAACACCCTTATGCAAGTTTTGGTTTTAAAATTACAAATAAGCGATTGACATAAGAACTTAGGATGATAATTAAGCTAAAACATGAATTGTTAAACCAAAATAAGGCGTAATTAATCAATGGCAATAACAAAGAATAGGGAAAAAGCAGTTGGAGCGGGTTCTAACTATAAGAATCCTAAACTAGATCAAACAAGCTATCCTAAACTAGAATAAGCTCTAGTAAGCAACCTTAGAATTTACTCTAATCAATATATCCTAATGATGCTTAAAACAATCCTAAACCAGTTACCTAATTCTACCTATAAGCTAACTAGAGAAAAATAGAACTGTGGCTTCACGTATTGCAGACCCAAGCAGTTCAACAGGACTATTTAGGGCTTATTGTGAATAAGGCGATGATTGATTTGAGCCTAGAGCTCGACCACTCAAGGTCCACAGCCAACTTCCTTTTGCCCAACTTATCTAGCTTGAACAAGCTCCTTGCGACTTGTTAACAAGCAAAAAGCAGGTTGATTGCGAGAGACTGCAGGGACGGACAACATGCAAACACACACACTTTGACCCAATAGCAGCCTAACTAAAACAATTTTTTGATTTTTTTCCTTTTGACACAAGATTAACAAGCTACAAAGCTAGTGATTTTTATTTTTTATAAATTTTAATCTCACCAAAAACTTGGCTAAACCACTGAAGTAAATCTGACAAAACCTAAAATTTTATGAAACCAAAGAAAATTTAAAGCATTGGAATGCTTGTAAAGCTGGTTTACTCAACCCACTTAACTTGGATACTTAAAACATGTTGACTTTAGTTGTCAAAGTGGGTAAGAAATGATTTTGACCCATTTACGAGTTAAACCAAACACACCTTTAAATGGGTAAATAAGAAACTTAAGGCCGATTATCATGAAACGAACTTGGATATTTTCTTATCAACTTAACTTAGGCTAAAAGAAAATCCCTTTTTGTTTGTTTGAAGATTGAAATAAGCAGTAAAAATAAGTACTGAAGCTGAAACTTTTTTCTAAAGAGTAAAACCATTCATTAATAAAATAAAACCATTACAATACTGCTTTTAGAAAAACTACAAACTATTTGGAAAAACTAAAACCTAACTTAAAACTGACTACTTTATACATTGGCTACAACTCTATTTATACTAAAATCTTCAATGGTCTTCAAATCTTCTCTCTTGTGCTTCTTGAAGTTGATCCCATCCTTTGATTTAGTAGGTAACAAATAAGCTTGAATCTGAGCCATCCACTGGTACTTTGACTTGGATTGATGAGCTGGATATTGGGGGAGGGGGGAAATGGTAGTGGGATTGGGATTTGGGAAAAGGTGATGTTGGGTAAAAGGGTCACAGCAGGTTGAGTGTTTGGGGAGGAGAGAAAGAAAGGTTTGGGGTACTGGGAAAAGCTAGGGTTCATGGGAGATTGGGTTTGATTTGGGCGGGAAATGAGGTGAAGAAGAAACAGGTTGGGCGGGTTGGTTTATATCTTTGACCGGGTGGGTTGAGTGGGTTGACCGGGTTGTATTTGGACTGGATTGGGAGTTATTTGGGCCTAGGTTAATATTAGAATTGTACTTAGGACTAAACATGAATCCACATAATACCTTAGGGACCAAAACTGCCACATTGAAAATTTCAGGGTCCACGAATGTAAATTCTGAAATTATAATCCAAGGACCAATCTTGTGAATCTCAAATAAACCAAGGGTCATTTTTGCCAAAACTGAAATTCCAAGGATTAAATTTGACAATTTTAAAAATCCGAGGATTGAAGCGTAATTTCTCAAACTTTTGAAATATTTCACCAAAGGACTAATTATGACAACTTATGATTTCAAAAGGACCTTTGGTGACTTTTCTTTTAAAATACGTGCTCGGGGGATTTACAATCCTCGCCAATTAAAAGACCATTTCTGAAACATATAAAAACGATTTTGAGATATTTTAGTAATGCAAGTGTTTTAGATGTTTCTAATTATATGAGTGAAAGCACTCATCAACAATCCTCGTAAAAAGAATTTCCCAAGAAGAAGAAGGCGATAACGAAGAAGGCGATAACGAAGTAACAAGTTAACACGGATCATTTTGCGGTTATCGAACCCGAAATAAATGATTAAGCCACGATCACATGATCTGTTGTGCATCCTCGATGTACACATTACTCTTCGAGTTTGAGCAGTTGTCTATTCGGGAGAACAATATATCAACATCTTCATTTCACCAAATGCATTCTAGTTATCTAACATATAACCAATCAGCCCATAATGTACACATGTACCCAAAAGAGTAGAGACGATGACATCAATGTAACATGTTGAGTCACTAATCATCTCTGCGGATGTCAACTCCGGAATAACTGAATTAGCTCAATCAAGTGAACATGTTGTGCATCCCTGATGTACACATATCTCTCCCCGATGGTTGCGATCTCATCGGAATCATCATTGCATTTAATACATGAAGCAATAACCTAAGCACTACCATAAATCATATAGAAGATGTCGATAAGCAATATCATCTCACGCTCCACATATTCTTCTCATATTTCTTCCTCTTGAAAGTCGAGTTAACACATACCAAAAGTATCCAGAGACCACTTCCCCCAAATGGTTGGAATAATGCATCCTTCCCCAAATAGTTGGAATAATATATCATTCCCCAAATAGTTGGAATAATACATCCTTCCCCAAATAGTTGGAATAACACACCAAAGGCTATGAGTTAAACATCGAGTTTCTCTGCGGTTATGACATTTGTCTTTCCGGGATAACTTCAATAGAAGAAGTATTAAGTTCATCACGTGTACTCGTTGTGTGTTTAGATGTATATCTCCTTCCCCTTCGGTTTTGATACCTTTGATAACACATTATACATGCCAAATACTCTTGAAATAGAGAAGAACAAACAATTAGCTCAACTGAATCATGTGAGAATCAAATGCTACAGAAACTCTCTCTGACTATCTTTATCAACTCATATGTTGACAATTTGAAGTGATCACTAATGAAGAAAACTCGATATACCAAACTTGAAACTGAAGTCGAATTCCCTACATTTGTATCTTAAGCTTGCACTTAATGATGGAAGAACGGTGTCGAGAATCTATGCTTCAAGCAAATCTCTAAGTACTCACTACTCAAACAAAGTATGAGACATTAACACCTCTTGAGATTATCCACATCGTCGGTCTTTAACCATCCACCCCGACTGCTGGTAACTAGATAAACCAAGTCTTCAACTCAAATTCTTAAGCCCGAGCAAGTTATCAAATAAGAACACGCCTTTTTGAAAGTCAACTTCAATCTCAAATAAGTGATAAATGATTAACTCGGAAGTAATCAACTTGTGTCAAATGTCCAACACGTGAATAAATATACAACCGGATGTACATTGACCCACTGAATGAACTTGAACAAATGATTCCTCAACATCAATGCATTATTCCTAAGGTATACATGTAGAGACTGATCTGGAAGATTCACCAATAATGTATTCGAGTAGATGAGGTAGTCATTTTCCTTAATGTTCATGTGGTTGATTTATAGTGTGCACATTGAGAGGAACAATAATCCGTGAAGATTTGGCAAAGGAATACCAAAGAGCGGATCATTATTTATGAACAATAATCTGTGAAGATTTGGCAAAGGAATACCAAAGAGCGGATCATTATTCAATAGTGCAACTGCAATATTACTATAGTCATTATCAACGCCTCGAGGAATAACAGGAGATTGAGTTTCTCGAGTAGTCTGAGTTGTACTTCTTAGATGGAGAACCAGTTGAGTTAGCAGGAACCGGAGCAGGAGCTTCAGGAACTAGATGAACAACATTCGTTGGAGGTTGGAAGTACTCATCAAACATATCTTAAAACAATTAATCCCAAATAAATAATAAATCCCAGTTATCCTTAGTAAGTGAAACATTAGGCATTGGAGAGTCGTATGACCGTAATTCAAGCATCCATCAACATGTAGTATATTCACTTGAGGATTGAATGAGCATAGGAGAAACATGAAGCTTGTTGATGAAGAATGTCGATGAGAATGGTCATATACATGAAGATTTCTCTTCTTCTGAAGATAAAGCGCACTGAAGTGTACACCTTTCTTTTCTCTGAGGAACGGGGCCTGAAGAGTTATCTGCAGACGCCATAATGATGAAGTACGAGGCCTGAACTAAAGTGAACAGACGTCATAGCCGATTTTAATATCAAGGTTGAGTTACTTGGACCCGTGAGTTATGAGATATCAATCCATTTGTTATCCATACTTTAAACCAGTCCATGTATTGAAGGATCGAAGTATCTGCAACTGAGTAAGGACTACATGCATTAACATTACAAGCTTGATTGCATATATATTGGTTAGTGACATTAGTATCCAAACCCTTTGGGGTTTCATGGTCAACCTTGATTTTGCCATCAGTAAGCAGCTTTCCGATAGGTATCCACCTAAGTCCAACATCCTTAAACATTATACCATACGGTATCCACTTATGGCAAGGTCTAGGATTGTTGATATTCTTGTGCACAGTGGAAGACTTATCGTTATTCCTAGACTTCAAAGATTTAGCAGTTGGGATCCATCTAGGCGAAGTTTTAGGTTTGTTTTGCATCATAACATGTTGAACCTTAGCCATGTTAGTAGCCTTAGTGGATTGTACCTTAGCATGTGAATGAGGAAAATGTTTCTTATTCGGAAAAGACTCGGAATTTCTAGTTTCATTTTCAACATGCTTAACATTCTTCTTTATATAACTACTCTTAGATGCAAGCCAAACCCTAGTCTTATGAGTGTTCCTAGGTAATGGTTTACTACTACTAGCAGTGCCTTGAAATCTCGCAGACTTCATCACCCTAGGTCTTGCACCTAAAATTCTGTCTTTTCGAATCTGTGCCTTTTTCCTAGCTTCTTCTAGATAATAGTTCTTCCACAAGTCATTCATATCATATGAATTCTGTTTTGACACTGTTTTCGAACTAATCCTAGAGGTGTTGGGAGTAGAAGTAGCTACTTATTGAGGGTTAACGGAGCTAAAAGAATTATTTTTAGGTAACTCAGGTGAAGTGACTGGTTTTGACAAAACTTTTATCGCATCAACTTGGGAGGCAAGCCTTGTCTTTAAAGATTTCGTTCTTTCAGATATAAATGCAGTAGGCTGCCTAACAATGGACGGTTTTTCTAAGCTCATTCTTTAAGGCAACAATAGCAAAACTCTTTTCCTGAACTTGAGTGTTGAGTTCATAAATTTTTGCTATCAAAGAGTTTGTTTGTTCTATTGACTTAGTTCTAGCTTCTTTGATAGAGTCACTTAGTTCTATGTGATGCTTTCTCAAATACTCATTTTCCTTTAGTAATTTGGCCACACAAACCGCTAATTCATCATTTCTTATTTGAATATCAACAATAGCATTAACATCAGAATTACTTGTAACCAAATTACTTTTCACATGCATATCAAAAATATGTTTCTTCAAATTGTTGATAGTCGAGTTTTTGGCTTGAAGCTGAGCTTTTAAATTGTTTATTTCAAAAAATTCACGAAATTCAGGAAATTCCTGATTTTTACATGGTTTCTTAGTTTGAAAACTTTCCTCCTTTCTTTGTATTGCAATTTCAAGTGAAATGCAATGTTTTTGTGGTTTTGAGAATTTGTTTGAAAGTTCATCAAAATCCTTTTTATCAACCATATCATTTGTTTTGAAATTATTAGACTCGGCCTCAACCAAGGAACATTTATCGAATCATGTTCGAGATTGAGATAAGTTTGTTTAGGTACATTAGCGGATGCACTATGTTGAGCGACTAAGGGTACCTCATCACATGAAACATGTTCATTTATCGATGCGATATCGCATCCACATCATGTGTAACAAGAGTCAACGAACTACTAGTGTTTCAAGCTTAAGCGTCTCGAGCCTCGTATTCGGTGTTAAGCGATCCATCATCCGATGCCTTCTTGGTCTCAACACTACAATCTATTGATTGTACCCGACATTCATTCACCTTTTCGATCAAGCATCCACTTCTTGTATGCCGGGAGTTCTTGGCGGTGGTTACATCATTCTTTGTTGTCTATGATATTACGCATTCAAAGAACACCCGACCTTACAAGCGATACATTACCCGACTCATCACAACTATCTCTCAATTGCACCTGACACTCATTCACATTTTCATCCTTTTGTGCAGCTTCCTCAATGTACTTTCCACATTATCCATGAGTTAGATAAATGTGTCAATGAATGCGTTAATTTCCATTCCAGTGTGTTTTTTGAAGGACATTTCAGTCATGTGATGATCGCAATCTGATGAGAATTCCCTTCTAATAAATGACTAAAATTGTTTGTAGATCACTTGAAGTGCAGCACTGGAACTATCCTTTTGAACCTTCTCTTTGTCAAGTTGTAGCTCCAATTGCTCTAAGTTTAACAACAAAGTTCCTGTTAATGTAGATAAGTCCTGACGGAAGAGGGAAATACATGTTCGTTCCATTGTTATGGGTAGAAGTAACATGAGGTGAGAGTGAAGTTGTTGATAGGGTATAATGCAGCATTCCTTTTGCATGGCATTTTGTAGCATTAGCAGGTGCAATTCATTCTCATTGTACTCAGAACATGAAGATTTCACATCCTCATTGATTAATTCAAACATCTTTAATCGTTCAGTGTAGCATACATTATCAATGTTGTCCACAACATCATACAATTTAAGCACTTCTGAAATCACTGAATCTGGAGTGTAAGACATGATGTTGTTGTGTACACGGGATTTTACAAGTCTGTGATTTAAACCGAGAAATTGAATCTTTCACGGGATTTTACTAAAATAAAGACCAAACCATAAGAGAGTGAGAAATAGGATGTAGTAAGGGAACTAGGGGATGATTTGGTGGTAAAGATAAATATGGTTTTATGGTTGAGTTTGTGATATTCCCTAATTCTTTATATATACCCCCTGTTCCGCGCCCCCGAAGGATTTTTCGGAAAATTAGGGTTTGAAAACAAGGGTTTTGTATGTTAGGTTTAGAGACAAATCGCAGGAATAGACAAATCTCAGTCCTTGACAAATTGCTTTGATGACAAATCGCTTAAGTTGACAAATCGCTTAAGGGACAAATCGCTTAAGTTGAAAAATCGCTTAAGTTGACAAATTGCTTAAGGGACAAATCGCTTAAGTTGACAAATCGCTTAAGTTGACAAATCGCTTAAGGGAAAAATCGCTTAAGGGACAAATCGCTTAAGTTGACAAATCGTTTAAGGGACAAATCGCTTCCAAGAAAGGCTATCCGTGAGACAAATCGCTTCCAGAAAACTTTCAAAAAAACACCACTTTTCAATCCAAAAACAACCCAACCACGATGATTCAAGCCTTCCAATTCAAACCCTAAACACTTATAATGATTCTAAACACAAAAGTACTATCAAAATCCAAACTTTAACACTAGAAATGATCCAAATGATGCGAACTACTCTAAACTCATTCAAACCCAAAAACCTTATGAAAAACCACTAGAAATCCAAGAACATGAAAGATGAGTGATCAAACCATGGCTCTTGATACCAATTGTAACATATTGCTTTTCATAAACACATCACATAACACAATATGGTTCGAATAGTTTAAGGTTCTAGAGAGAGAAAGTGGAAGATGGGAGCCTTTCTAGAGAGAGAAAGTGAACAAAAGAAAGAAGGTTAGATTGAGTGAAAGGTCCAACATACTACACGTCCTCCTTCGGACTGTGGATCAGGCATACAGTGGGTAAAGACCCGTCCGTCCTCCACGGTGTTGCTCTAAACTAAATAACTAACTAAATAACTAGTAAAAAACGTAATGTCTACGAGCTAACATATGCTAGACTAGAGTTGGGGTGACCGACTCTTCACTATGGATTTTCTAAATCCTAACAAGTTTCTACCCAATTGTATTACCCATTATAATACATACTAGTTATGTATATATTCACCCAATATGTAAACACTAGTTGTTATACATATGTATTACTAAATCATAAAATCACTTATACTTGTTTTAGTGTTTTATGTGAAAACGTAAGTGTGTTTAGAAAACTATTGGCTCAAACCATTTACGTATTTTATTTGTTTCGTTAAAATGATTTTACGTTTGTTATCGACAAAACATTAGAAGATCGTAAAATATAAATAAACGTTTTTACTGCTTATTTGTATTAACAATCTCCCCTTTTTTGTTGATGACAAAACATAAAATTATTTTAAGGAAAAACTAAAATTGTAAAAGTTCGAATTGAGTTTTACTCTCTTCTCCCCTTTTTTGTCGAAACTAAAAAGTAAGCATGTAAAGGAAATATATATATAAAGAAACTAACACAATGTTGTATATATAAAACATGTAAATATATATATATATATATATATATATATATATATATATATATATATATATATATATATATATATATATATATATATATATATATAGAGCAAGTGAGGGAAGAGTTCTCGTCTTAACTCCCCCTTGACGAGTCCATCCCTTTGTGAGGGCGTCAAGTAAATAAAAACTACTAAGCTAATGCATTGCAACTATGTTTGCAAATGGTTTTGTCTTAGTGACGATAATGCTCCCCCTTGATGATTGCAACTTTGCACAGGGACGTCATGAAATGTAATCCAAATATGGATTATATTGCAAATGGTTTTGCAATGTATGGTTTGATACAAAGCTCCCCCTAGCTTAGGGTGTCAAAGTCTTCATGTGTAATTTGAAAATCTACAAAACAAAGGTTAGAAAACAAGTATATAGTGCATAATTTCCTGCAAATAAGACTCAAGTTAGTAGAAAATTGGTCTTATGTTGCACAGATCCCAGTTCCCTCCTTGGAGGATCCGTCTAGGCAAATCTCGGGGATCCGTCTATCGATAATGAAATTGACAATGGTGATGTAACAAATAATGTTAACATCAAAGTGAGATATGTATTCAAGTAACAAACATATACTCAAAGCAATAAGGCATATAAACTATCATTCAATAAAACATAAGAGATGATCAACATATCTCTAAAAACTAAGAGAATGATTTAGCCATGTAATACATATCCTACTAATACTAATAAGTGGCCAACCTTAAGAAGCTTGAGTCTAAGGATGAGTAGACTTGTTGATTTGGTCCGATCTAAGTTAAGTTTGAGACTAGGACACCATTTTAATCCTTAGGCTCATGGTTGTTTGGGTTTGTTGACCTCATCGAAACGTTCGAGGAGGTGATAAAACATGAAACGTTGCTCCTCACGTAGTTCATGTATCAACCCTTCAACATGTTGACAATGATAGCAATCCTTGTCATGGTTTTGAAAAGATGGTGGTAAAGATGGAGTGACTTGATGTGGAGGTTCAAGTGAAGAAGGTTGTGGATCCTCAAATGAAGGAGGGATTGGTGGAGGCACATTAATTGGTGGCTCAACAAGGGTTGATGGTGGAGGTAGGGAAGTGTCAACTTCCATGTGGTCGGGTGGTTGACTTTGATGTCTCCTCATAATCCAAAATGGACCATTAGAGGGAAATGGAGAAATGGACATCGGTGCAAGTGTTAATTCAACACCTTGGTTTTGTTGTACAATCTTCTCTAGTGAAAAGTGTGTCGGTAATGGTGAAGGATGAGATGTCCTAAGGGGTAAGTCCTCTAAGTTGTAGGAATGTGGAGATGATTGTGAGGTGGTAAGTGATATGGCTCTAGGCACCAATGATGTTGATTGGGTTGAAAAGGGTGTGTTTGGTTTAGTAGGAATTGTAGAGTTTGGTGATGATATTTTTGTGGGAACAATCCTCTTGGGGATTGGTTTGATTGGTTGAGTTGGTGGAGGGGAAATCTTAGCATTTGTGGGTTTAACCGGAGATGATTCGGTTGAAGAAATTTCGTGTATAACACGAGCAAGTTTCTTGGGTGGATGAGTTAGCACTAGGAGCTTTCCTCATGATGAAATGACTAAAGAAAATGTTTCTAAATGCTGAGAATTATGTTGTGTTTGATGACTAAGGGATTCTAACAAGATGACTTATAAAGGGAAGGATTTGGTAAGTGCATTCAAGACTTAAGCCACTAAGATCCTTTGGAATGTGAAGATTAGCATGCACAAGAGTCAACTTCAGGGTTGTACTGATCTAGGGACTTAATTAAGATGAGGTGGAGTGTTCAAGTTAGCAAGATGAGCTTGAAATGATTGTTTAAGCTAGACTTGACATGAATCTGTCACCCGGATCCTAAGGTTCCCTCCTTTGAGGGATCCGTCTAGGCTAATCCTAGGGATCCGGCTATCAGCAGTAAAGAAAAAAGAAAAAATGATGTTTGTGAAGTCTAACACCTATACTTCCTTGAGTGTTTCAGTCTTCCTAAGTATCTTAAATGAAGGAGTACTTAAATGATCAAGGGCAATGAGTGATGTAGCTAATGATTGCCTTTTATGGAAGGAAAATGAGGCTTTATGATCACCAATGGGTGTTCAAGGATGACACTAGGAATTTTGATGGTGTCAAGTCATAATAAATGATCCTAGAGATCAGATGTAAACTTGAGATAAAATTAGAAAAATCCTTAAAAAATAAAAGAATTGAAAAACTAGTTTTTGACCCATTTTGAGATAAGGATGACTAGAAACAATTTCCTAAATTTGATAAAGATATCCACCTAAGTGTTTTGAGATGTGAGAAACAATGTGTGAGTATTGAAGCGGAAATATGGTGAGTTTTGATGAGTCGATAAATCAAAAGCACTTTGAATTAGATCCTAGGTTAGCTATGGGTGAGTGTGAAGCTTTCTAATGCTTGAAGAAGACTTAGGTGGTTCTAAGGTCTTATGTTTAGCTAGTGTGAAGTGATCTAGTGAGCTGTTTTGATGTATGGGAATTTGTACTGCTCATCTGTTGTCACGGATCCCACGGTTCCCTCAAAGGAGGGATCCGTAGTATAATCTGAGGGATCCGTAGTATAATCTTAGGGATCCGGCAACTGCAGATCAGAAACATCACAGAAAGAAATGCAGATTTTGCACTTTACTATATACACTAATTTCTATTAAAATTTACTCCAAAGAACAGCAACATAAGCATGATAACACATAAATCATATCATAGATAAGAGTAGTAATGACAATATCCAAACTAACACAAACTAGTGTGTTAAAACAAAACATAAGCATTCATACATAAGCCAAATGTCTAAAAACAAGCATAATCCTAATGTCTCTTTCGTCAATCCTTTCTTTTCCTCTTTCCCGACTTCATGACGTAGTTAGCTAGGTTTTGGATCATACCCTTTAATTGTTTGAATTCCGCGGTCTCGTTTGGAAGAGTCGGAAGTTGTTGATAGTACTCAAAGGGGTCCAAGTCGATGTTAGCTTCGGGGTTGACATTAACTTCTTCTTCTTCGTCCGAGGAGTCCGGGAAAGCCTTAGGTTTCCTTCCATTGACCATGAACCATTTAGAGGGTTGTTTGGTAAGAGGTACCATGACGTGATCAGAGAGGAAATGATCATCATTGATCGGAGATGGTTGCATTGTACTAACATACTCACGGAGTCGTGTTAGTAGCATACCATACGGAAGTACCATGTTGGAAACTTTAAATACCCCGACCATTCTTTTCACCATGTAATAGGCGAGATTAAATGGCCTTTGGTGAATAAGACAATAGATCATTTGCACGAGACATACATTTGGATGGTCTTTGTTTCCGACCAAGCTAATGACATTTTCTCTAAGAATTTCTTCCCATTTTCTAAAAATGGGGTGCATTTCGAAGAGTTCCATTTGAAATGGATCACGGTGAATGAGCTCTTTGTTGCGGTTGAAACGAGATTGGTCGGCTCTAACCTTGAAGATAGTGTCTCGAACGGTTGCGGGATCATCAGCAGGAGTATTGTAGATAGGTTTGGGATCAAGAGCAAAAGATTGAGTGGATATTGCCCAATCTTGAGAGTACATACAAATTCCTTCACAAGGAATGCGAAGGATTTGAGCAAATGTTTTGAGAGGTAGAGTGGATTTTTGATTATTGATGGTAAAGGCAATTGAAATGGTATCATCGGTGTTTCGAATGATTCTAACACTTTTGTAGAATTCAAACATGAAAACCGGACAAATTTGTTCATCAATATCAAGAAGACAATCGAAGTTGATTGCCGAGAAGACTTGACGAATGTCGGTATCTTCAAGGAAACATTCCTTGACCACACGACCTTCGTGGATAAGTTGTTTTTCAAGTCTTTTGAAAACTTTGCGATCGATTTTTGACAAACCCTCTTTTCGATAGTATTGGGTGAGGTAGTGGACGATATCATGGTGGTCTTGTTGGGTGGCTTTAGGCATGGTTGGTCCTAGAAAAACAAATGTTCCAATTAGGAAAAATTTGTTGAGATGGGTTTATGGTTTTTGATTGGTATTAACAATGTTGTAAGCACAATGTAATCTTAGTTATGTGAAAAACTTTTCTAGTGATCAATTTTGGAAAACCTAATTCAATTGATTAAGAATAATTGAAAAACCATAAACCCTAGGATGAAGATGATGAAGATTAGAACATATTAGTATAATTACTTACAATGATGTTCTAGAGATGGATGCTTGAGGATATGGAGTCCTATGGAGATGAAAACAGCTCTTGGGTCGTTTTTATGTTTTGTGAGGAGAGGGAAAATGAGCTGGGTTGATTTTGAAAGGCGTATAGCTGGTTTCTATCACACGGTTCCCCCGGATCCCTTGTATTAAGGATCCGGCTAGTACAACTAGAGGGATCCGACTACTGTAGACAGAAAAAAGGTGTTTGGCATTATTTTTGTAATAAGTTATAAATTAGCTTATGGAACAAAAATAGTTTTGAGGTTCTTAATTGAAAAAATGTTTGGTAAATGAGATTTGATAGTTTAATTATCAAGGATCCATTTGTGACGACGGCGTTAGTTAGACGAGATCAAGAGGAATACTATTCCTGATGATGAGTAAGTCGGGAAAGTGGCGAAAAGAGACTTTTAAGAGACTAGCAAAGATTAACGTCTAAAATAACGGATGGTAACAGCATATTCATGTAGATGTACGCTAGCTAATGAAAAGTGAACATACCTTTATGCTCTTGTTATGGTTTAAGGAGACCATAAGACCAAAAATACTTCATGAGCTTTTAAAGTAATCAGTTGTACTTAGAATAAGTAGATTGTGATTACTTTTAGGTTCTTCCTTGAAGGTTGGCTTCATTATTATTTGAATAGAAATGAAGACTTTGGAGAGATCCTAGCATGAAGATTTCTTGAAAAAAAAATGTTAGAATAATCTATCAATATCCAACATAGAAGAAGATTATTTTAAAAGATTTCCTTCTTTGTAGTTTTCAAACATACACGGATCGTATCAAGTTTTTAAAGTACAACATACTCTAAGAAACTTGGTAACGAAGCTCTGATGCCAATTGTGGAAAACTAGAAGAAGGGGGTTGAATAGTTTTACCAATTAATACTTCGTTTTAAAATATTTAGATCGACTTATGTCAATCTATTTGAATGTGTATGTTGGACATTGATAGATAGATATATAAATGTGTAATGAAAGATAAAGAGTAAGAAGCACATAACCACGACACGAGTATTTATAGTGGTTCGGCTACAAGGACACCGCCCTACTCCACTCCCCGAGTCACCTACTCGAGAGTTCGTAAGCACTACACGACACCAACTCCTTATGGCGGAGAAGCCTTCACAACGCCGCCTACTCTTTTTCCGATACTAGGCTAACCACCGGGTTCTTTCACAAAGGAGAACTACACCTACCACAACGTCGCCTACCCTTTATCCTGTACTAGGCTAAGTGCCGAGTTCCATTACAATGAAGGAACTACTACCCAACACTACACGACACCTAACCCCAAAGGAGACCCACTCCTTATTACAACACCATCAAGGATATCAATATCCTTGGAAACAAACTATCACTATTTGTATAACGATGCAACTCATCGATTATACGACCTTGGCATCCTTCACTAATGCCACTTGATTTGACTCCTAGGCATCTTTCACTAATGCCCTTGACACGAACGCTTGGCACCTTTCACTTATGCCTTCGTCTTGACTCCTTTAGCATTCTTCACTAATGCTTTTGACACGGACGTTAAGCACCTTTCACTAATGCTTTCGTCTTGACTCTTTCGGCATCCTTCACTAACGCCTTGGACACAACACTTCTATGGAGGAAGAAAGAAGTATCAACAAGAGAACCTCAGTAGTCTTGTTGATGACAAAGCATGGCAACTCATGGACTTGAGCTTGCTCGACTTCAAGAGGTGGTGATCTCGCCTTTAAGAGAAACCTAGAGAATCACACAAAAACAAAAGACAAACTACATAGAAAGATCCTTTAGGATCTATGGTTAGAAGATTACAATACTTGGGGAAAGTATGTGTGGGAGTGGCAACCCAAAAGGAAGAAATGGCTCACTATTTATAGAAGAAAAACATCTATTGTTCCACGGATCCCACAGATCCCTCACTTAAGGGATTCGTCCAGTGTATTACTAGGGATCCGTGGGACGCTCCCTTTTGCCCATGGGTTTTAGGTCATGGGTCATGCGTTATGGATCATGGGGATCCAAGTAGATACAATGTATCTACAAGATGCAATGCATCTAGTCCATGGTTCATGGATTAAAACCATGGGTCATGGATAGTATCCATATATGACAAAAGCATGATGTCATGCAATGGGTTATGGGTCAAGCTCCATGGGTATGGGTCATGGACTTTGGGTTGTACCCAACTACATTTAATGGGTCAAATACTTAAGTTTCTACCCAATTGTATTACCCATTATAATACATACTAGTTATGTATATATTCACCCAATATGTAAAAACTAGTTGTTATACATATGTATTGCTAAATCATAAAATCACTTATACTTGTTTTAGTATTTTATGTGAAAATGTAAGTGTGCTTAGAAAACTATTGGCTCAAACCATTTACGTATTTTATTTGTTTTGTTAAAATGATTTTACATTTTTTATCGACAAAACATTAGAAGATCGTAAAATATAAATAAACGTTTTACGGCTTATTTGTATTAAAAAAAATTGACATCAAAGGACAGTTAGTATCCCATGTATCATACCATATTGAGGCTTCACGTCCATCTCCAATAATATACCAAATGTGAGGCCGAATCAAATTACGAATTTGTAACAATTTGCGCCATCCCCAACTCACGTTTGCTACAGGTTTTACATCCCAAAAACTCCTATTTTTCAGTTTATAGGAGTGAATCCAACGCACCCACAATGATTCCTTATTAGTGAATATTTTCCAAATATGAGAAGACATCAATGCAACATTAAATCTCTCAAGCTTTCGAATGCCTAAACCACCTTCTACCTTTGGTAAACACACATCATCCCATGCTAATTTCGCTTTCCCACGTTGCAATTCCCCTTGATTCCATAAGAAGCCGCACATTAATTGCTCAATGTCATTTATACTACCAACCGGAAGAATAAAAAGAGTAGCCCAATACACGTGCATGGAAGAAATAATCGATAAACATAATTGTAACCTCCCCGTAAATGACAACCATTTATTTTTCCAATCCCCTATCCTTTTTTGAACGCATTCCACAAGGATTTTACAATCCTTATAAAGCAATCTAGAAGAAATAAGAGGAACGCCCAAGTATTTAATAGGAAGACTACCTTCTTCAAATGACATAAGATGTAGAATAGCCGTCTTCACATGATCAACAACATTACAAAAGAAGACAGTACTTTTGGGAATACTTGGCACTAAACCCGAAACACATTTAAATTCTTCTAATGCCTCAATTAGAACGGTAGCCGTATAAAGGGTGTTTAAGATTACTTATGTGTGTTCCTGCAATTTCTTAAGCTCCATAGCCTTTTTGATAAACACGGAATCACCTTATTGTTCTTTGATGCCCCAATCGAACAGATTAAGGTTCTTTGGGGAAGAATAACCACTTGGATTGTGTTACGTATCCAACGGTACTACACAAGTAGAACTCGGGCTACAAAGGTATGCAAACTAGAAGAGTACGAAAATAGGTAACAAGTCTACTAGGCTTAGGCAGTGTTTGTTTTTCAACAAAAAGTCTGAATATCCTCTTATGTCTGATTCGGTAAGAAATTTTCACATTTTGTCTGTTTGTTTTCTTCAAGATTTTAGAGGCTGAAAAGTCTGAATAACCTATTTTTCGGTTGGACAACCCCTAATTGCCTCTGAAAGCCCACATAAAAGAAACCAACAACAAGCTCCCACATCTCCATTTGCTACTCCATCATTTTGATATGTTGATTCTAGTCGATTTGTTGTTCCATCTTTAAATCAATGTTCTTCTCCAAATAATAATTCCATTTAAAACCATAGATTGATTCCAATATTGATTCACACTTGAATTGCTTTTCCAGAATGTTGAATCTTATCATCAATTTGAAGATTTAAAGATTATATATTTTTTCCATTTAGGCTGATGTGTTTGGTTGCTTTTAGATGGATGTATGATTATATAAAGAGACAAGAAGAGGTGTTCATGGATGCCTAAAGTAGATAAGCAAAAAAGAAAAACATAATCAAACACATGTTAGGGTGTGGTGTGTAAGAAGATATAGCCCTTTTACTTGTTTATTTATTTTGATTTTGGTCAATTTTGATTTATCTTATTTTTCTTTGTTTTCAAATAAAAGTTCTAGCATAATTGATATATACAAATCTGTTTTTTTTCTTTCTAAACAAAGATGTTTAATTGTTCTTAAAGTATATCAAGTTTATGATTTAAATGCCTTTTTACATGTATAAATACCTTTATTTTTCATAAGAGTAAATTACATAATTGGTCCTTGTGGTTTGTTGAAAATTGCAGAAAATGTCCCTGTGCTTTTTTTTTTGACGCGTTTCGTCCCTGTGGTTTACAAATCTTACGGATTTTGTCCTCGTCCAAAAATGTCCGTTAAGTGTTTTGCTGTTAGTCCTTCGTTAGTGCAGTCCGTTAAGTGTTTTGCATTATTAGTCCTTCGTTAATAAATTTTGCACCGTTAGTCCTTATTTTTAAAATATAGTTTTCCCAATTAGTCCTCCGTTAATAATAGTTTTCACCCGTTTCCCCGTTTTTTTTTCGTCCGTTTTCTTTCGTTTTTATAGTTTTGTCCATTTTCTTACGTTTTTATCGGTTTCATCCGTTTTTGTCCGTTTTCTTAATTTTTGTCCGTTTTCTTATGTTTTGTCTGTTTTCTTCGTTTTTCCGTTGTTCTTACGTTGTGTCCGTTTTAGATGCGTTTTATCCATTTTCTTACGTTTTGTCCGTTTAAAAAATTGAATAAAAATTTCAAAAAAATTTGAATAAAAATTATTTTCAAAATATATATATTTTTTCAATATTTTCGGAAATTTTTAAGATTTTTAAAAATATTTGAAAAAATATTTTTCGAAATTTTTTCAATATCCGTTTTTTTAAATATATTTTGTTCAAAAATTTTTATTCAATTTTTTTTAAATTTGAGATATTTTTTAAACGGAAAAAACGGACAAAACTTAAAAAAAGCGATGAAAACGAATAAAATGTAAAAGCGGTGAAAACGGATAAAAAGCGATAAAACGGAAAAATCGTAAAAGCAGACGAAAGCATATAAAGCAGACGAAAGGGATAAAAACATAAAAGCGGACGGCGTAAAAAAGGGAAGCGGATAAAAAACGAGCAACGGATAAAACGGACAAAAGCGGTGAAAACTATTATTAACGGAGGGACTAATTGGGAAAACTATATTTTAAAAATAAGGACTAACGGTGCAAAATTTATTAACGAAGGACTAACGATGCAAAACACTTAACGGACTGCACTAACGAAGGACTAACAACGCAAAACATTTAACGGACATTTTGGACGAGGACAAAATCAAGTAAGATTTGTAAACCATGTGGACTAAACGTCAAAAAAAAGCACGAGGACATTTTTTGCAATTTTCAACAAACCACAAGGACCAATTATGTAATTTACTCTTTTCATAATAATGAACTTGCTTTATGTTTAAATCATAGAGATTAAAAAAAAACAAACATCATTATTTAATTCATATTCATACTTTTATACCATATATTCAAATTCAGACATGTGAATCAGATTCAGACTCATAATCTTTTAATAAACAAACATCATCTTACGATGCTTTGGTTGGTCGATAAAATATGAGAGAGAGAGAGAGGGAGGGGGGGAAGGGGAGAGAGAGAGAGAGAGAGCACATACCTGAAATGTGACAACGATGATTGTATTATAAGCATGTCCTAGAAGAGATTTAGACCATGCCACATGTATCAGTCGGATTGGTTGAAGGAGAGCACATTCACACTAGTCAATAGGAAAGGCTACGAGTATAGGCTGAATTATCATTCCCTTTTTTTATCGGAAGTGTACCCATGTGTTGTTCTTGTGGATACGTTAATATAAGAAACCTGTAGGCTTTAAATCAATATTCTTTGTTTGTCTTTTAGTTCACAACCTAGATCTCCTAGGAAGTTAAAACTCTTCGTATAATGAGGCTTCGAGAGATAAAATCCTTGTGTATTGGTGGATTCTTTACGCCTAGTAGGCTTTATGTCAACGATCACTACGAGCATTACATGTGTACCAGTCAATGGCTAGGCTCCTACCGTAGCCGGGGTCCACCATCAACCCCCCCCCCCGGGTCAGATGTGTGGTCTACATAAAAATGTGTGGCCTTTATTAATAAGAAGCCTTGTGCATCCGCACTTTGTTGCATGTAGTTATGTGTAGCTCGACTCTTCTTTAAGCATTGTTGGTTTTTATTCACATATAATCTTCCCTTAATATCAGTTCACAAATAAATTACTGTTCATTACTATATCCGTCCCATAATAAGTGTTCACATTGCTATTTGAGATGTCTCAAAATAAATGTACACTTTAAATTTCAACCAATAAGAAGACATTTTAGTAGGAATAAATAATATTTGATTGTCGGAGAATGTACTTAGTGCATTTACTAAAATTGTGCATATTGAAGTTGACACTTATTATGTAACGAAAAAGGTACCATTTAACTCAAGTTTTCAGTTGTAACCATATATTTTTCACCAGTTTAACTTTCTAACAATTTATTTTACAAATTATATCTAGAGTAAAATACACCGTTCGTCCCTAAACTTGTCACTGCGCTTCGCGATGGGACAAACTTGGGCCTTTTCATCGTCCGGGGTCCCTATTTCAAGTTTCACACTCGTAACTGGTCCTTTGACCATATTTCCGTTAGTCAAGGACGTCAGTTGCCGTTTAATTTGTCTTTAGTCCAAGGGCATAATTTTCAATTCCATATTTCAATACAACGTGTTCGATACACTTTTCTGTGGGTGCCATAGTAACTAGTGCCTAATAAAAGCAACTCATATTCACCACTCATCCCTAAAGTCTCCTTTCCAAAAAAAATTTGTTATCCTTAATTTTTTCGATCAACTTGTAATAATGGTGCGTTGTGCTTGTGGTAGGCGGGCGGTAGTAAAAATCTGCTGGAACAATGTAAACGTCGGCATGCGTTACTATGCTTGTCCTGTTCATGTTGGCTAGTCTTTTAATGATAATGCTTGTATTTTTTTAATTTAACAAGTTATGTTTATAGTTTCATCTTGGAGTCAGCTTTTAAGTGTTTTCAAACGTTTGATTTCTGACTTTTTAGGGATCTAGGTGTCCTATCAATGGGTGGTTGGATCCACCACAGACGACTAGAGCCAGGGAGGTGATCCTCTACTTGCAAAGGCACATCCACCGAAATGAGGCGGCATTGCAAGAATGCCAAGAAGCCCTCATCGGTGAGACCATGGAGGCTGTAAATGCAGTCGCCCGGGCCAATGAGCTAGAGGCTACTCAACAAGATACCCTAGCTGAACTCCTTCTTGAGAAGGAGAAACTATGCTGATTGAGGAACTTCTGTTTTTTCTCTTGGATACTCATCATTGTCGTATGTATATGGTTTATCTAGTGGGTTTCCAATGTCGGTGGTTTTTTGCCTTTTTAGTCGGTGGTAGGGTCTCTGTAAGTAGACTTGTGGTGATGGTTGACTTGTGAAAAGTCATGTTTTGTTGTACTTTGGTCCTTGTACAGTATAAGTAGTTTTACTTTTATGCTTTAGTCCTTATGAGTGTTATGCCTTTAATACTTGCTCCTACCCCTTATAAATGATCAAACCCACATCAGTTGCCACACAAATATTATTCAATTCAAACCACACCTTAGTAAAATGATCAAACTCATAACACAGATACAAGTATCAAAGATGGATGAATGATCAGAAATGGATGAACAGACACCACTTTTGAGTATCAACATAAACTTGATATGGTGTTGTTCATCCATTTTTGATTCTTCATTCCTGTTTGTGATAATATAATAACAGTAACCAAACTCAAAACACAGATCTAAGGAAAACAGGTCCAAGAATCATAGACATATGAAGTCTCAAAGATGGATGACCAGACACCACTTTTGAGTATCAACATAAACTTGATATGGTGTTGGTCATCCATCTTTGATCCTTCATTCCTGTTTGTGATAATAGAATAATAGTATCCAACACAAAACACATATCTAAGTTCAACAGATCCAAGATTCATAGACGTATGAAGTCTCAAGGATGGGTGAACCGACACCATTTCTGAGTATCAACATAAACTTGATATGGTGTTGTTCATCCATCTTTGATCATTCATTACTGTTTGTGATAATAGAATAACGATCCAACTCAAAACACGTACGTATGAAGTCTCAAGGATGGGTGAGCGAGAATTGACTTTGTAAAGTCAGCGATTACTATGCGTATGAGCTAGTAACAATACGTAGAAATACATGGTAAAGTGGCAAATCAATACAATAAAAACACAATTTAACCCATAGACTAACATGACATGATTTCATACATAATGCAAATGGATATATTTCCAAATGCATAAAAATTTGTAGTCTACAAAGTTCAGAAACATACATTGTTTAAACACAACAAATAATGTTTAGGGGAATACATATTCGATGGAAAACCTGTTTTTTGAGACTGTTGTGTACTGCCTTGACTTCCTGTTACACCTCCTTGCCCAAGACATGTTTTCTTGTTGTGTCCAGCATTGCCACAAATACCACAAACCACACTCTTACTAGACTGTGACAAGTTACTGGTTTTGTCACTATTATCATTTCAATAAAAGCCACGGTTCTTTTCTTTCGTGGCCTACCTAATGGTTTATGATGTTTAGGTGGAAGAATGGTTGTAGGCACTTGTGACTTATACCAATGCTCATAACCATTTATTGGCTGGATGTGGAGTTTGTAAGTTTCTTCCCAAGTCTTAAGCAAGTAACATGGATGAACCCATGATTCAACATATCCTACTTGCATTCCATTGAACCTCATACACCGGTGGGTAGCAACAACATGTTTACATGGCATACGTGTAAGCTCCCATCTTCTACATGTACAAGCCCTAGCTTCAACATTCACAAAACACTTATCTCCCCATCCAATGACCTCATACTTTTCTCTTTCAACCCGTAAAACGGTGTACTTATAAGCCTCTTTCTTGATTGCATCTGATAACGCTACACGCGTCGTTCGGGGTCAAGGAAACTTCCTTTTCTTCGAGCAAGTTTTCTAACACCCTAGGCAGTGAACCTAATCGTTGTAGTGTAGTAATTAGGGTAAGCCACGGGTATTGATATCGTTCTCTAGGGGAATAGGAATGCTAGTGAGAAGTTACTACGCTAAGGTTGAGGTTGAGGAAGATTATTTTTTGTATTTTTATATTTTATAAAATTGAAAGGTACGAATCTCGGTATTGGATTTGGGGTTGGTATTTCTACCGATTACTCTACTATTATCTAATTATCTAAACTAAGGTTGTGGGAGTCTATGTCTAATTTATGTGTACTCGTATGATAGTTTAAAGATGTGTTTACTTAGGTTTTACTACTCCTTAATTATCTCCTATTGATGGTTGATTTGTCACGTCCTTATTCTTAGTTGCGTTGTGTGTCTAAAGTTGTAGGGTGTGCGTTTCTCCCTAACTCTTTGAACTTACCAAAGGGTCTCGTCTACAAAACCCACTAGGGATGATAAACTCTTACTCTAAGGCACTCTTCGGATGGTTTAGCCTACAACTACTCAGGTAATCATATTCTAAGGTTCACAAAGATGAATCAAGCATTAAGTACACAACGAATGACCTATTGCACTACTAGATCATTAATCAACTAAGATAAGAAACAACCAATCAATATTCAATAATTAAGTTTCATACTTCCTAAGCAAACACACAAATAAATTAGCCGGACATGGAGAACATGCAAGCATACACACAAATAATCAAAGACATAATTGAATTGATGAAGTAAATACTTATCTTGATGTAAAATAGGGTTTAGAACCCTAAAATCTGTACAAGACACCTTAGGTTCGGTTTTAGGTTTTCACTCCAAAAGACTCTCTTAAACCGAAAAATTCGGATTCGTATATAAGATTACATATGCGACGGCGCACCTTATGTTTCGTGGACGCCGTCGTGTCGCCGTCATTAGGGTTTCGTCTTGGCTACGTTAACCTTGCGACGGCGTCACCTTATGCCTGTGACGCCGTCCTCTTGACCGGCGCCGTCGGGTCACATCTAGGCCGTCCGAGTTGCGACGGTCTACTCTTTTAAAACCCGACGCGTCTCTTGAAAATACGAGTTTTGTCTTCGACCGTCACAAAATCCCACGACGGCGTCAAGATTAAGCGATGACGCCGCCGCCTTATTTTCAGACTTTGAGTGTCTCGATTTTGACTTTGGCCATTTTCTTCAGATATTCGCCTTTTCGTCCAAATAAGTGCCATTCCAAAGATTTTGCCTTCAAGAGACCTAAAAAGTGAAAAGGAACGATATTAAGCAATAACGGATACAAAAGTGATCAAATAAGGGCTAAAACGACCCCTCAAAATGGTACCTTTTAAAACCTTATCAGCATCTAACATGAGTGTTGCCTTTGGTGTTAATGGTCCAGCACACTTGTGAATCACATTCACAACGTTCACTATTCTTTTCATACAGTATTCTCTAATGTATTCCAAAGCAGTAATGATGGGTTGGTGCCTACCTTCCAATAGTTTCCCATTAAACACCTCACACATGTTATTAAGTAACACATCAGAATGAGCCCTCCCTACACATTTATACAACATGTTTGATTTATACAAACAACAGTGTAGAACAATGTTGTAGAACAAAAGATGTACATGTAGACATAGATTTGGTTAGGTACCTGAAAAATGCGACCTTGACCAATGGGTTGGTGGTATCTTACTTAACCAAGCATGGGCAGGTTCGCTAAACCTCTTGAATGCCAGCATGGCTGCTTCAAATTGTTGGACGGTTGTTGCTGCTGCACATCTCGACAAATGTTCCTTGTATGCTTTAGCATTCCATTGCAATTTCATATTTTCATGGATGTGCTTCAAACAATATCGTGTTCAAGACTAGGAATATCATTAATGTTGAAATGATACCTACACAAATAAACATCAATTCATTACTAATAAAACTTGCATTTATCGAAAATACAAGTGAATCTAATCAACTAAATGGCAACATCACCTTTTGCCCGTCACGATAAAAGTGTAGTTTGAGTTTGGTTGCAAGTCAAGATCATCTCTTAGACATTCAAGAAACCAAATCCATGATTCTTTGCTTTAAACCTGAACGCGTGAGGCTAAAGGGTATATTCCATTGTTCGCTTCTATACCGATCTTTGTAAGAAGGCGGCCATGAAAAGGACCCCTCATAAAACACCATCTAACCCAAAGAACTCTCTTTGACAAGCTTTATATCCTTCCTTCAAAGCACCTAAGCATACATACATTCTCTTGAAAACTCGGTTGGACTTGTTGAATCATTGCGGTTTGTACACTTATCCTAATTGTTGTATCCGGGTTTGTTTTCGCAACTCTTCAACATAGTCTCTTAAAAGGGTGTATTGTCGCTATGATCACCCTAATCTCATTTTCTTCCTTGTTTTTTGCCTTAATGCCTTTTGCATAGACACCGAACTTCAAACTGTTCATCGGTGATCTTGAACAACCTTGATTGGAATATCGGATTGACTTAAACTTGGTCAACTATTTGCTTGAAAGAAACTTGTAGTCACAAGCTTTAATCTCTCTTGATTGCAAACATTTGTGTTCATCCACGAAAGTTCGAACAATCCATACATCTTTAATGTATTTTGGCTACATACAACAACCATGGGCAATCTAGTGCTTGCTCCTTGCGTGATCGCAAATATACATCCCTTCCAAGGCCTCGAGTTATCGGACCGTTTTCCTCTTTAGGGCTTTTCCCATTAACACCTTGGTTATTCCACAAATAGGTATTTTCCAAGACACCTAACCCTAATTCTCCGTTTGTCATTCTTAATGAGTTGCAATTTCCTCCTAGTCTTTATTGAAAGCGGTAGATCCTATCTTTCACTTCTTTTGCGATTACAAAACTTTGACCACGTAAAAATATATTTAGTCCTCTGTTTGTGTTGCCTCACTTAACTTTTGTTTCTTGTATGCCCTCATCTTTTTCTTCCTAATAACATACTCATCCTCATTCTCGTAACCACTTGCAAAATCATTATCATCTAATGATCCAATTCACTTTTCTTAAAAAATCATCGGTATCCGGTTGGAGGTACCTATAGATGGTAACTCTGTAGTCTCAGTCACTTTGAACAGATTAACATCAAAATCAGGCTCCTCAAAAGTATTAGCCTCATCGACAATTGTGTTTCCATCACGATTGTTCTCAATATCATCATCATCACTCATATAACTGTCTATGTCACTCACATTGTCATCACTTAAAGCTTCATCGATGTCACATACATGTACATATTTACCTTTTTGGATATGCTCCACAGGATTACATATTTCCTCCTCATGATGACCTAACTCTTGATCATTTTGACATACCTCTTCAGGACTATCTATTTGGATATGCTCAACATGTTTATCTATATGATGGTTGACATCACCTACAACATCTTGATCGACAGACCTCTGAGATGAAAACAAGGGTTACATTTACGGCATCCGACTAGATTGTACCAAAGTATTGACTTCAAAGGTTGATGTGTAACGACATATATCCTCTACCACGGGTTTATTAACAATGTTTTCTAAGAACAATTTGTTTGAGCAATATAGAACAATAGCAAGAGTCGCTTTTTCTTTGTTGCATCCACATCAGCGATAACTGTCCTAATTGACTTTGGTGACATTTGATCAACATCCAATGTTGTCTTACCATTTTCAACATAAACCTCTATCATCTTATGGTCATCAACAAGATCTTTCAATATTTCTAAATTAGCACTCTCATTTAAGCTATACAAACCATCATCTAAATTACTACCAGGCTTAACAAAGTAATAGTAATTTTTTAAACCAAGCTCATAACCCAATTCATACTTAAGAACATCCAACTCTTCAACTGACACACTATCAACATCAACCAAATCAACTAAAGTTTCCATACTTCCAACGTATATTCTACCAGACCAGTATTTAAAGACACCATTGTGATGAACCCTCATGCTAAACATATTAGATCTACCACCTGAAAACATGTCAATATATGTTTAGGGCATTCTAAAAACTTAATTGGCAAACAATAAATACCCCAATTACAAATTCCAATGACTATAATAAAAAAAAAAAACAGTACCGTATTTCTTTTTAGCAGAGTCGTATAGGACGGTATCATCAACTGGATAACCTGGATGTCTTCTTACTTTCCATAGAGTAAAGTCCATGTTTCGGTTTTATGATTGATAAACAGGGGTTTTGTGACATGCAATTAGGGTTTGTGAATTATGATAATTCTTGTAACGAAAGTTCTGGGACGAAAAATAATACAGACTATGTGTTTATGGGGCGGGAAGAGGGTTACATTACATGTGGCAATAATTAAAAAAAATTTAATTGAAATAAGGAAATGACAATTGTGCCCTTGGGCTAAAGACAAATCAAATAGCAACTGACGTGCTTGACTAACGGAAATATGGTCAAAGGACCAGTTACGTCTGACAAACTTGAAATAGGGACCCCGGACGATGAAAAGGCCCAGGTTTGTCCCATCGCAATGCGCAGTGACAAGTTTAGGGACCAACCGTGTATTTTAGTCTTATATCTATAAGTATGGATCAAATGAGAAATAAAAGTAAAATGAGAAGAATGAGAAGTAACCACAGCCGCATATTTCAGATGCACCTACAATAAAAGATGCATCTTCCATGAATTTCTCTTCTTCATTTGAAATGTGTGGCTACAAATATTTCTCATTCTTCTTATTTTATTTTATCTTCTCATTGGATCCTTTTGTTAGACTAATCCTTCTAATATGGCCTTTGACCATTTGGACCCTAAAGTATGCCAAGATGACACATTATACCCCTAACTACCAAATGGCAGTTACTTGATGGAAGTAACTACCATAACAAATAAATTCTAGGGCTGTGGTCTTTTTCCTGTATCTTGTCAAATCAATATTCTCTCTACAAACACCAATAACTCTTGAGAGAAATCCATCCATCGGATTGTTGACATCACTACCGGAATTGACTAACCCTAACGTCATGGCTTCATGATCCAATCATGATCATAAGTCGGTTCTATCATCAAGTAAGTTTACTTTCATGTTATTGTTATGATTACATGAGATTGATCCTTTATGTGTTTAATTTATTTAACACCTTTCCCTTATATCTATTACTAAACATATGATTTCAAAGCATTATCAATTTTTCTGATTTACGTTATTATCGTATAAATTTGTTTTAATCCCATAACTCACGGGCAACTAAAACCATGTATGCTTCCAATTTTAAGTTCAAGTCACACAGAGTGAAAGCCGACTGAAATTCTCAAAAGATTGTAGTTTCTTCTTCTTTTTCTAGAAAACAAAAGATTGTAGTTTCTTCTTCTTTTTCTAAAAAACATTATGTTTGGGAGGTCTAGACTACGTTGTCTAAACCGGTCCGCTCTGAGAGCTCCTCAAGCGAAATGCTTATTTCAAATACCGATCTAATAGCAAAGGGTAAACCGCTTTTCTAAGATTGAACACAGGGTTCTGGGCCCAAACCCCTTCATTAAAGGGCGAAGGAAAATCCTCATTATGTTCCAGCCAGGTTGGTTATGTTCCTAATAACCTTCAAATGTAAGCTAGTGGAAATTTAGCATTTTTATGTAAAAAGAGCCAATGGTATATATATGTGCTGTATCATTTATAACCGAAGAATATAAAGGGACTATAAGATTATTTTATTAAAAGAAAGAGCAGAACACTGATTCGATCATAACTTGAATTCGAATCAAGATCTTCGATAATGATATCATTTTTCTCAACTGATAACAATCACCGATTCGATTTATCATGTTGACACACATAAAATCATGACGAGATATATATTATATCATATACTCCCTATATTTTTAAAGAAATAAAAGGGAGACCTAAATATATGTCTAGGTCTATGTGACAATATTTTATTAGTTACAGCTAAAAAAACCCACTATTTCACAAACCAATAAAAGCTCTGACATAAAATTAATCATATCTTTAGACATTCCAATCATTTCTCACGTTTTTATTGCAACACCATAACAACAAAGGAAGACCGTCCGAACACCAATAATGGCTTGGCACTTCTTGATAAAACTAATATATAAGTGAATAGTGATAATCAAGTGGTACACTGGTATGTAAAAGGTCACAAAAAGTGATAGTGGCTGGATGGTTGTGATTGGGTAGATGCCAGAACAAGGGTAAATGACTTCATACTATCATTGCAAAAAAAAATTAAAAAAAAATGCAAATATGAAAGGTAAAAAATATAGTCAAACACTCAAACTACACTATAAAAATCTTTGATGGTGGAGTCACTTTAACTTTTGGTCCTCAACATGCGGTTCGGGATGGTTTAAGTCATGTCACTTCGTATATATGTTCAATTATATTGGCTCGTGCCTTTCCAACCTAACAATCATATCATTGCCCATACAATTGAATCAAAGTTGGCCCCTACTCGTTATGATGAACTAGAAACTTGTTTAGTTTGTTCCTAGTATTTAAGTTCTTGTAGTGTTTCTGTTTTTGGATAAATCAAAATTTTCACAATTTTAAGAGGACACAAATCATCAATATATTCATTTTTATTACTTCATTATAATTTAGGGCAAATGATAAAAAAAATATTATACTTGACACCATTTGCTCTTGTGGGTAGAGAACAAAATTTTTTGTTTTTGTGGGTATTATACTTTCAATTCACCTCTTTAGGGTATTTTTGAAATTTTTAGAACTTGTGCCCTCTTAGCTAATAGAAATTTTTTCTTAGAAGGCAAAATGTCACATAGAGACCAAAGAGGATGAAATTGAAAGATATTACCCATAAAAGAAAAAAATTATTCGCCACCCACAAAAGAAACGCAAGTGTGATCTTTTTTTTATCATTTGCCCTATAATTTATGACTGTCACCTTTAAATACGGCAATACATCACTCCATAACTTGTTTTTATCATCTCTTGCAGATTTATAACGTGTTACTTAATGAATAAACCTATCTTATTATTCCTTTCAAGACTTGCTAGCACAAGTTGAGTGATAAAGTTTCAACTAGCATTGGCCATAAAGGTGTAAACGTGAACTTAAAAAGCTAAACGTCTCTTAAACATCTTATATATTTTGAAGTCTGCTCGGTTCCAGAACTGATACCCGTGATTCCGGACTCAACCGAACCAATAACCGAAGTTTGCAATATTAGAGAACCGAGAATCAAACCACGATTCTAAAATTTGGTTCAAGTTAGGTTGGTTTCGATTCAATTCTCGGTTTTGGTTCGATTCTCGATCCATTTGCTCACCCATAAGAATCAATGTGTGAATTTCTATTTGGTTGGAATTTTATTGTGGCCCAACAAAGCCCTTGGTATGACGGTATGACTAAAAGGTGCTCGTGAATTTTAAAGCCTCCATGCAACTAAAACTTTTATTTTTTTATTTATTTTTTTTTAAATTTTTTAACCATTCACTTTAATGTAAAATACTATTTTCAAGTTATTTCTGACTTTTACTCCCTCAAGCGTGTTCGACCTTTAATAGCTTATCCTTCCATAATATTTTCATTCAATAACCTTTTTTTCAATCTTCTACTTCTATGCAATAATCTATTTAATTTAATGACTGACACAGAATCAAAGCGTTTATAAAACGAGATGAAACACTCATAAGAGTGAACTCTCAAGATTTAAATTTACTAATGATCAAAGATTAAACCTGAATTAAAATAAGAATAAACCTTAAACTTATAACTTATAAGGAAAGATAGATTGTGATGAAGTTTGCTACTTCCCTAAAACTCCTACTTACCCTAAAACGAATTTAACACTTCTAATTTTACGAAAATATCAAAATTGACCATATACATAAAAACTGGAAAAGTTGGAGGGGTGTTATGATCCCGACATGTGGTGCACATATCTAGCCTGGAAAAATATCCGTGGCTGGAACCAATGTGCAGTGAACCACTCCAGTATGCGGAGCATATATGTATAAGTTCACGTTTCCTTGCTTTTCCTCGTCAATGATACTTCAATATGGAATGAATGTCGTCCTAGTTTTATTAATAGTGTCACATGAAATGATAATCAGGTAAGTGAAACAAGTTCTAAACGAAAAATTATCAATTGACATGTTGCATTAAGAAAAAGGAGTGATTCTTTGAAGAGATGTTAGTGGTTGTTTGAAATAAGATACTCGTATCAGATTTGAAATGATGGTGGTGATTCTTCATTCTTTTTGGGTGGTGGCTAAAATAGGTTGGCAACTGAAAATTGCAATATGCAAGTCCTAAATGGATGAATGCCCACTCACTCATGATTCTACGCCAAATTTCTAAACCTTTTATCTTTAAAACTCGTTATGCTAATAGTTGAAATTTGAACGTTTTAATTTGATTAATGCACCAACGACATGCATGGATCAAATCCAAATGGATATCTTTTGTTGCAACGAAAGGTAAGAATCAGTTTTGAAACTCTTGTTCCACTAGACCATCAAAATAACCAACCTTAGTAATGACGATCCTTAGAAAGAATTCCAAAAATTGCTAAAATAATGTAGTCAATTTTCTCATAAGCTTGTCTACGGTTATACATACATGCACCTAAATTATACATTGCTAAATACGTAAATAGTTCACCAAAATAACAGTGTTAATATATAGATGACATGAATGTGACAAGGTGACCATCCTAAGTCATAATGTGCCTAAAGGGGTATATAATCACGCGTGGTTAACTATTACGGGGTATGAACCACGTATGTTAGCGCAAAACAAATGTTGTTTGACGGTGGTGACCATTGTTGAAGAGAAAATGAAAAAAATGAGAAAATAAAAAAGGGAGAAAAAGTAGTCGTTAAGATATTTAACTGTAAAAATAGCTTTTTTTCTTTGTAAATCTAACCAATTTAGTTTAACTACGAATACACCAATACTCATTCGTTTTGATAGTACAACAAATATTTTTTCTAAAAATGCTCATAATAATCATGGTAATTAGAAAAGAATTAGGAAATTATTAATGTAAACTAACATTTTAACATAATAATTTAAGTTTATTAATTGTATGTAACAAATGTCATGGTGACATAAGTTAGAAAAAGCCTTAAATAAAATGGCATCTTAATGAATAAGTTATAGTATTTTCAGGGGGATAGCGACATCAAGTTCTAGGTTCTGATCGATAAAATGACATCTGAATCAATAAAATGGCGTTTGAATCAATAAAATGGCATCTGCATTCAATGACTTAAAAGACGGGAAAGTATTAAATATTTTGTTTCACGCAAATAACGTAACATACAAGTATGAATATTATCTTGTTAATGGCATATATCAGGAATGTTATACAATTGTTAAATTCATTACATGCTCATATGACTCAAAGCGGATGAAATACAAGCAAGCGCATGAATTAGCAAGAAAATATTTGAGACAGTCATTTGGTGTCCAAAATACATGTTGTCAAGCATGTACATCGGTTAACTCTTTTGAAAATAAGGAAAATGATGTACACATTACGTAATACTATCAGGGTATTCATATATTGCGGTGGAGGGTATCATGCAATTAAATTTTTAGCAAGAAATAGTTTTATGTTCTATGTTTTACGATACAAAAGTTTTACGGATGCCGAAAATTTTAGTATTGAATAATTTTAAGCAATAACAAGTTAACTCGTATAAAAATTGTTGATTATTCACGCGACGTTGTGATAATACAAAAGAGGTAGCTAGTATATTATGGAGGCATTAAATTGAAGTATTAACCATGTTTATTTTTAGGAGGTAACCCGTAGTCGCAAGTTATTTAAAAAAAAACCCATAGCGATTTTTAAAAATCACATACATCATCTTAAGAAGATTTAATTCTCTACAAAATACACGTTATAAGCTTTTTGGCACTTATTTGAATTAACCATTTTTATTATATTTATCCTACATATGTAGAAGATACAAATAAAAAGTACTTATAAAGATAAAGAAAACCTAAATGTTCCAGAATCATGTGGGGTAACTATAAAGAGAATAGTTATTATCATATAATTAGCATTTAGCATAATAAGTAAGTGCATTATCTTAATATTTTAAGACTTCCATTTTTGAAATATCACAAATGCTTTATAATGTATTATAAATATGTATAAAATGTGTGGAACATTTAAATCAACACTTAGCGTTGAGACCTTCCGATTTACGGTAAGTTTTATCAAAAAATCTAAAATGTCTATATGTTGGTTCTCGAGGCACTCTTACGATTTAATAATATTTTTTGAACATTTAATTTAGTATGCATTTTGAAACTCTATTGATTTAATAATATCTTTACATTGAAAATGAGAGTACATTTTGTGTTATATAGGTTCGTAACGTGTATTTTTCATTTAGGGGGTGTTTTGATAATGTAATTATTGTATGTTGATCGGTCAAAATTTTAAATTTGCAATAATAAGTAAGTGTGTTGTATTAATATTTTAAAACTTCTTCGGGAAGGTTTCAGATGCTTTATAATGTAGTATAGATGGTTTGGTAATATAAAAAATGTTATATCTCTAGACTTTTATGAATCGGCTAGACGATCTTGTACGAACTCACAAAGAGGCATTATAAGTTTTTAGAAAATTAATTCATACCGATGCTCATAAACACACTCATGCCGTTTTGGTGAAACACCTTTCACGTGTTGAATAAATTGCAACCATTCATTATATTTTATAACTAATGTTTAATTTTACTAAATAAAGTATTCAAAATCAATGAAAAACTAGAAGGGATTAAATAATTTTTACTGTTTTAAAATTTATAATTTCGATTACTTATCGTGAAATCAAACAACGATAATATAATAGGTAAATGCAAACAATAAGTAACTAATGAAAAGATCAAACCACAACACAATGATTTATAGTGATTCGGTAACGAAACTCCTTCCTTACCCTACTCCACTCCCCAAGTATCCAACTTGAGAGTTCACTTTACTATGTCAACAAGCTTCCTTACTTGGTGGATAAAAACCTACACCGTCGCTTACACTTTTATCGATACAAAGCTAAATATCGAGTCCTAGTCAATGTAGAACCAACCTTTCTCACTGTTTATTTTGAGGTATAAAATACTAACCTAACTTTCTATTTGGTGTATGATGTTTGTTTAGGAATTGTGGTATATGGTAGTGAATATAATAACACAACTAAGTTGCAAAGACAAAAGCTAACAACTATAACACAAAGACTTGAAAATCTTCTTGTGTTCTTCCTTTGCTAGGAAGATGGTTAGTTGTGGACCACTTGTAATGAATATAAAACTAGATAATGATCAAAGAATTGTATGTATGAAAGTCTGAACGAATGCTAGAAAGATTATTGCAATGAGTAAGCAAAATGGTAAGCAAATTGCTTGCTTAATAGGCAAGAGAATGCCTGGACTTTGATGGGTCCATTCCTCAATAAATAATCTCAAATCATGCTAAAAAATCTATCTATTTTTTCTCAAATCATGCCCAAAAAAAATTTATATATTTTTAAAGGGTTAATCATGTCTTGTTTGGAACATTTTCTTACTTGTAATTCAAGAAAAGGTGCAGGGATAAAGGGGAAAGATTCTTATTTAATTTGTAAATCTCATAATACCTTAAATAGATTAATTGTGTTTTTCATGAAAGATCATGTTTTATGTTTTCTTCTTTGGTTTTGGGATATTAACCAAAATGGTTCATCCCTTTATCAATGTAAGATTACATTAGATATACTTCCCAAAAAGGAAGATACCTTCAAGATGAATGATCTTGGTTTATCACCAAAATAGTAAGTTCTTATATTCCATGCATAATTTCATATGACACTTTTTCAAAGGGGAGAGATACTTGACTAGTTAGTCATACAAGGATTAAAACATTATTTTAAAATGAAAGTGATTTGTAAATGTTATGACACAAAAAGTGTAAATTATTAGTGTAGGGTCTTTTATGTAATCGATGCTAAAGATAGGGTAGGTATGTGTAAATTTGTGTTGGTTGAGAGACACATATCATCGCAACACTTGTATAGTTGCGAGCGGAAGGTAATAGGTTGAGAGGTCTCACAACGTTTGGTTGTAAGGGTATAAATACCCCTACCTTATAGGTAATAAGGTGTGTGTCAATATTACAAGTCTTGCGAGACTTTCTCTCATTTCTCTCTCAAGGATAGAAGTGTACACAACCACTCACTCTAGATTAGGTGACCAACAATTGGTATCAGGAGCCAAATATGATACGGTCATTAGTAGTAAAATTCTTACGTTTTTGTAGTCTTAAACTCGTTACTCTCTCTCTCTGAAAATATTTCCAGGTTCTAAATATTTGATTTAATTATTTTTATTGGCTAAATTGCAAAAAAAAAAAAATTGGAAAATGGAAATTTGAGATACCTTTTTGTTGGATTACATAAACGGTTTTACGTTCAAATGATGATTTTTAGTTAAATTTAGGTGTTTTTGGTACATTTCTAAAAGTATTTTTCAAAAGTTTCGCAAGTTCTTAATTTGGTAATCTCGCAAAATACTTTCGCAAGATTAGGGTTTCAAAACGTAAGAGACTTAGTTTGCGAACTTTCGCAATATTAGGTGTGGAAATCTAGAAAAGTGGTTGAATAGTTTTACCTATTAAAATTACGTTTAAAAAGATTTGATTCAAGTTTATGTCAAATCTTCCGATCAAGATACATATATGTATACTTGACAATAAACAATAATAGAGAGAATAAATAAGATGCAAGACTATAAATAAAAGTATGGAAAGATCAAACCGAGACAAGATGATTTATAGTGGTTTGGATACGAAAACATCTTTCCTCGCCCTATTCCATTCCCGAGTACTCAACTCGAGAGTTTGTAATTAATATGTCAACAAGCTCATTAACCGGTAGAGAAACCTTACAATGTCGCTTACACTTTTTCTGGTACAAAGCTAAATACCGAGTTCTAGTTTGAGGTAGAACCAACCTAACGCGGCTTACACTTTATCATGTACAAAGCTAAATACCAAGTTCTAGTTCGAGGTAAAACTAACCTAATATCTAACTGATCTTGATTCTACAAAGGGGTATGGTATATGGTACAATGTGTATAAGTGCTAATGATATACAAAGAACAACAAGATGATCTGAGTATGTAGATGAAGACTAGTAACAAATGGCTTGAAGCTTGATTGTCTTGTATGATATGTGGATGATCCTGGCTTACAACAAAATGGTTAGTGAACAATCACTAAATTAAAAATGCAAATACTAAATAATGATCAATGGGTTGTGAGAAAATATATACAGAGAAGAATGTATAAGAGTATGTGTGAAAGTGTGATCTAATATGGTTGAAATTGGACTGGTATTTATAGGCAGTTTGCTTGACAACCTCAAGGATCCGACGTCCTTTGATTTCAAAGGGATCTGTAGGTTTGTGGAGACAGACCCAGATTTTGGAAGATTTACACTCAAGCTATCGCATAAAATCTTGTCATATCTTCAAAAGTCAACTCGTGAACTTGAAAGATACTTGATGTGACCTTTCATGAAAGTCAGCTATGATGATCTCATGCATGATGTCATAAATAATTTCTTATTTCAGTAAATAAATATGTTTTGTATAGTTACACTTTGTCTAGTTACATAGAAATAAAAGTGCGAGTGAACTTGCTAAAAAAGAAAGTGTACAAGAGACTTGTCAAAAGATTGTAGTCACTTGTAAAACTAAATTGTGTAGTTACTTATTGTGTGGTTACTTTGTGTAGGTAACTTATTAGAAATGGTCCTGACAAACTTATTTAAGAGACTAAAGGCAAGTAATATTTTTAAAGAAAATACTTGCAAGTGCAAATAGATATGTTTTGCTTGATCATTACCAGAGTATTTAGATATTCATTTATTTATACCTTTTAGTGATGTATGTGATGAGTTAGAAAACTTTATGTTTAAAACTTATTTATCTTAGAGTTTACTTAATAATTAATATGTTTGTTATGTTTGTTATTGACAAAACTAAGAAAGATCGTAAAATATAAATAAACACTTTTACGCGAATATTTGTATTAAAAATCTTCCTCTTTTTGATGATGACAAAATATAAACTTAATATAAGTAAAAAGAATATGATAAGTTTTAAAAGCAAGTTTTTACTTTATTCTTCTCCTTTTTTTGAAACAAAAAGAGTGTCAAAGAAAAACTAAGTAGGGTATGCTCTCTCTTGATGGTTTCTCCCCCTTGATGAGAGCATCAAGGAATGGATTTTGAAGCGATAGAGAAAATAGTACAATGCATATTACGTCCAAAATTGGACTAAATAAGTAAATAATAATAGCTCCAATAACACCATATCTAAACAATAGATAAATAAGCAAATATATTAAAGAAAGATATCATAATAAGTAGTTGGAATAACTAAAGAGAATGAGTAAAAAGAGATATGCCTTAGTCTCTAAAATGCTCCTAAAACTTATGAAAATAAGATAGAAAGAAAAATGGCTAAAATAAAATTAAGACTAGAGATGCTTAAAAATAAAAATGAGACTTGGTCCTAATAAACTAGATGATGCTTGCACCACCATTTTCTTTTCATGGGTAATTCATGTGGGTGAGAGTGTTTAGATATAAGAGAATGTGATAAAAATAAAACAAATCTATTTACGAAGGTCGTCTATGAGTATATTGTTGTGTTGAGAACACTCACAATTTTCTTCGTGTGTGGGAAGGTTGCCCGCAAAGTTTGTTGGACCATCAATACGTAAGGAAGCATCCATTTTTGGGAAGTTTGGTGGGAATGTGAAGTTTTGGAGGGTTGGATCGATGTTCATAGGTTCCGTGTAATACACGTGTTGTGATGGTTGGGGAGCTAGCTCCTAAATAATGGGATAACGTGACAATGTTGAAGTATGTGATGGTCTTGGGGGTAAGTTGACGAGTGTGTAAATACTCATCATTTTTGGTCAAATCTGAACTGCAAAACATTTAAAACACTTTAAATGCATCAAAATCCGAAAATATCCCAAAATTGCGTTTATATGTTTCAGATGCAAAATTATTGAAAACAAATGAAAATGAACAAAGTTTGCATAATTGGCGCTTTAGTCCCGACTTTCAAAAATTGGCAGAAATAGTCCCTGAGCACTTATTTTAAAAGAAAAGTCACCAAAGGTCCTTTTGAAATCATAAGTTGTCATAATTAGTCCTTTGGTGAAAAATTTCAAAAGTTTTGAGAAATTACAAGTTTAGTCTCCGGAGTTTCAGATATTGGCAAAAATAGTCCTTGGAAATGAAAAAAATGGAAAATACTTAATTTGGTCCTTGTACTATTGAAGATTGGCAAGATTGGTCCATGTGATAAATTTTGGAAGTTGGCAAGATCAACCCTTGAAGAATTGGAAAATTACACATTTGGTCCTTGTGATTAATACCTACCAAACTTGCCAAAATAAAATACCCATTCCAAATCCAAAACCGGACCACAAATAAGAAAAACATTAACCTGACAAACCCTCTTCCCCACTCAACCCTCCTCCCATCCTTTCACCCATCCCTTGCTATATCTCAATCCCGAACAAAACCCATCTCCTTACTCATCCCCGCAACACTCAACTACCCATCCTCTACCCCATCACCGTTGTTTCCCACTCTTATCCCAACTCCTTTTGCCCAAGCACGCTTTGTCCCTTCCCATCACTGTCGGGCATGGGAGGCAGCAACAAGACCAGAAAGAAGACAAAGAGAGGAAGCACACAAGCAAGAGAGACGACCCATCTTCTTAGTATAAATAGTTCATTGTATGTCATGTGTAAGGCACCCCTAGATTTTTAGTTTTAATTCAGTTTCTTTTTTTTTTAATTCCAGTTGTAGTGTTATCTTTTATTAATGAAGAAGCTTTCTTAAATTTCTGTCTCAATAGTTTTTATTACTTATTTATCAAGTTTGGAGTTTGGTTCTAGTTCTAAATTGGTCTTAAATTAGTTTTTACCCAGTTGATTTTATTAGTCAAAGTATTCTCAAAATTTTTAGTCAGTTGGTGCAGATTTGAGGTTGTTATAACAAGTTTAGATAAGAGTTGTTTAAAAAAAAAGTTTTCTTTTCTTTCACAGTTAGATAAGCGAGCAATGACCCACCTTCACTGCTCACGAGCTTAAAATTAGCTTAGTCATAGTCAATGAGGATCAGAAATTGTTTTTCTTAGTTCATCAATCATTTAGCTAAACTGTTTTTAGTCCATGGTTCCTTAGGAATGGATTTTCTGAGTTCAAATTAATCTTAAAAACTGCCTTTTTCTTTCATCTTGTTCTGTCAAAGAATTTCCAAACATTTCAAACCAAGTCGTTGTCGACTTATTTTCAAGTCAGAACGACTTATTCTTGGCCCCCGTTCAGCTTTTTATATACCTCTACTATACTAACTTTGTTTCTGTAGCTTGTCTTGGACTTGGAAGCTATCCTTTCGACTTAAAATAAGCCTCAATCAAGCCACCCCAAGCCTTACATTTGAGACTACAGATTCGACAAACCAATAGCGTGACTTTGGTAATTTTCTTCTAGCTTTTAATGTTTATTGTTGTTGATTAGATCCCTTGTGTAGCTTGTTAGATTAACTAGATTAAGTTTTAGATTTTGTTAACTTTATGTAGTTTGTTTAGTGCTAATTATAGCTTATTAGTTGCTCTTTTCTGCCATTGTCCAAACAGCAGGTTCTTTCCTCTTTGTTTTTGCTTTTTAATGTTTACTTTTTGCTTATTAGGTCCCCTAGATTGCTCATTTTAATGTTGTAGATTAATTTTCATAAGTTCTAGCTTTTTACAAAGCATGTTGTAGCACTTTATTTCCTTAGAAACCACTGTCCCAAACAGCCCCTAATAAGCTTCATATAAGCTTGATTGTTGCTAAAAGTTTAGCTTTTGTGTTCTTGGATATATGTAGATTATAAGCGTTAACTTATTTTAGTTTTTTTTTAGTTCATTCATTAGCTTGATTTTAAGTTGAAATGCGCCACTTGGGCTGTTTTAACTTCAGCAGTACAGTAGCAACAATAGGTGTTTAGATCACTTTTGGTTTGCTTATTTAGCTCATTTAGTTGCTTATTAGGAACCCCTAGGTACTTGTTAGATGTAATGTCACTAGTTTGTAGCTTTTTAGAAGCTTATTGTAGTTTAGAGTCCTTTTTGAGCCTCTAGTGACCATGAACCAAACAAATTTTAGTGGGATTTCTTTGCACTAATAAGTCGTTCAATAGCTTGTTTTCAAGCTTTTCTAAGTTTAGTTGTTGCTAAAAATTGCTTACTTTGTTCGAGTATTAGTTTGCAAAAGAAAAATCAGAAAAAAAAAATAAAACAACCAAGAAAGATAGAGGCCAGATTCGAACTAGCGACCTCCAGGTCTCTTGCCACGACCACACAACAGAAACCTCCTAACCATCTCTGCTCCTTGTCTTTCTTGTTTTCTTTGTGTTTAATTAATATTTAAGGTAGTTTTTTTCAGTTTTTCCTTTTTAGCTTATTTAGCATTTAGTTTATCCTCGGCTTATTTAGGTTAGCTTATATTTCCTACTTATTTTTCTTAGATTAGTCATAGTTTAAACTATTTTCTCGCAAATTTTCATAATTTTTCGTCACAATTTAGTATTTTAATATTTAATTTAGATTAAAACCGCTTTTAATTAAGTAATAAATAAAATAAAAGTCGAAAAAATACCCGGCTTTTTCTTAAAATTATTTTTAGTCGTTTAGGTCGAGGAAAATTGTTTTGAACTCGTAGGACTTAAATTGCATATTTTTCATGTCGTTTTAAATATAGAATTAAAATGACTTCAAAGTCTTTATTAGATTTAATTTCCTTAGTGTAATCAATCATAACCCTTTCCTGTTCAATATCACCCGATCACAGATTCGTTGTATTACAGTGTTCACACCTCGTTGGGACTTAACGACCCGGGGAAACACTAAACTCCTCTGGACTTAATTGCATTTTGTTCTGAGCTGTTTGACTTTTATGGTTGACCATTCACAAGTGGTTGACTAATAAAAGATAGACCGTTTGGGACCGATCATAAGTCTTCAAAGTCTTGGAAGAATGGATTTAGTGAAGTAGGAGGTGCTAAGGTGAGTTGTAGAGCATCATTAATTGGTGTAGGAGGTGTGGTATTGCCTAATGGTGTTGATAATGTGGTTAGTGGTGGTGAAATGATTTCACTTGGTGGTACTAGTTGTGGAAAACTAGAAGGGGGGGGGGGGTTGAATAGTTTTACCGATTAAATCTCCATTTTAAACTATTTAGAACAACTTATGTCAATCTATTTAATGTGTATGTTGGATGATGATAGATAAAGTATATAAATAAGTAAAGCAAAGATAAAGATTAAGAAACACAAAACCATGACACGAGTATTTATAGTGGTTCGGCTACAAGGACACCTTCCTTGCCCTACTCCACTCTTCGAGTCCCCACTCGAATGTTAGTAAGCAATACACAACACAAGCTCCTTAATGTGGTAGAGAAGCCTTCACAACATCGCCTGCTCTTTATCCGGTACAAGGCTAGACACCGGGTTCTTCCACGAGGTAGAACCAAACCTATCACAACGTCGTCTACACTTTATCCGGTACAAGGCTAGATACCGAGTTCCATTACAAAAGAGGAACTACTACCCAACACTACACCAATACACAACAACCCTAAAGGAGACACACTCCTTATTACAACATCAAAAGGATATCAATATCCTTTAACCCAAACTAACTATCTTGTACATCGATGCACCATATCGATTGTATACCCTTGGCACCTTCCACTAATGCCTTCGACGTGACCCTTTGGCACCTTTCACTAATGCCTTTGACACGACCCTTCGGCACCCTTCACTAATTCCTTTGACACGGACCTTTGGAACCTTTCACTAATTCCTTCGGCTCGGACCTTTGGCACCTTTCACTAATGCCTTCGACACAGACCTTTGGCACCTTTCACTAATGCCTTTACTACAACACTTCTAAGGAGGGAGGAAAGAACTATCAACAAGATAACTTCAGTAGTCTTGATGATGAGGAAGCTTGGCAAGCCATGGACTTGAGCTTACTCGACTTCAAGAGGTGGTGATCTCACCTTTAAGAGGAACCTAGAGAATTACGCAAACACAAAACTACATAGAAAGATCCTTTGGATATGAGGTTATAGCGTTTACAATACTAAGAGAGAGTATGTGTAAAAGGGAAGAGTTTTAAGAGAGAAATGGCTCACTATTTTAAGGCAATTTTCTCTATTGTTCCCCGGTTCCCACGGATCCCTCCCCAGAGGGATCCGGCTAGTGCAATCCAAAGGATCCGCCAGTCTGGGTCAGCTTAAGTCCGGATTTTGGGTTGCAAACCGGGTTATGGGTTATTGGTTATGAACCATGGGTTATACAAGATTCAATGTATCTAGACATTAGATCATGGGTCATGGGTCATGGACCATGGATAATACCGAACATGACTTCGTGCATGATGTCATGCAATGGCTCATGGGTTATGGATCAAGCTCCATGGGTATGGGTCATGGACTTTAGATTTTACCCAACTACATTCAATGTATCTAGTAAATGGGTCAAGTACTTAGATTTTTACCCATTACAATATAAGTATGCACATTTCCATATTATGTAAACACTAGTTGTTATACATATGTATTTTTATAAAATATAAACACTATTACTTGTTTAGTGTTTTATATGAAAATGTAAGTGTGTTAGTAAACTATTGGCTCAAACCATTTACATATTTTATTTGTTTCGTTAAAATGATTTTACGTTTGTTATCGACAAAACAATAGAAGATCGTAAAATATAAATAAACGTTTTTACGGCTTATTTGTATTAACAATCTTCCCCTTTTTGTTGATGACAAAACATAAGATTATTTTAAGGAAAAACTAAAATTCGTAAAAATTTGAATTGGAGTTTTTACTCTCTTCTCCCCTTTTTGTCGAAACAAAAAAAGCGTAGAAAAGAAACTAACTCATTGTTTTGAGAAAAAAAGAGTCGAAGAGAAGAGAAGAATTCTCGTCTTAGCTCGCCCTTGACCGGTGCTTCCCTTTGTTGAGGGCGTCAAGTAATTAGGAAGACTAAGCGAATGTTTTGCAATTATGTTTGCAAATGGTTTCGTCTTTTGACGAACATGCTTCCCCTTGATGAGTGATCCCCTTTGTGAGGGCGTCAAGTAATAACGAAATCCTAAGTGAAAGTATTGCAAGTGTTTTTGCAATTTTTTTGCTTTGACTAAAAGCTCCCCCTTGTTGAGGGTGTCAAAGTCTTCATGTGTATTGAGGAAAACTAGAAGGGGGGGAGGGGTTGAATAGTTTTACCAATTTAAAACTTCCTTTTAAATATTTAGATCGACTTATGTCAATCTATTTAGATGTGTATGTTGGACGTTGATAGATAGATATATAAAAGTGTAATGAAAGATAAAGAGTAAGAAGCACATAACCACGACACGAGTATTTATAGTGGTTCGGCTACAAGGACACCTTCCTTGCCCTACTCCACTCCCCGAGTCACCTACTCGAGAGTTCGTAATCACTACACGACACCAACTCCTTATGGCGGAGAAGCCTTCACAACGTCGCCTACTCTTTTTCCGGTACTAGGCTAACCACCGGGTTCTTTCACACCAAGGTGAACCACACCTACCACAACGTCGCCTACCCTTTATCCGGTACTAGGCTAAGTACCGAGTTCCATTACAATGGATGAACTACTACCCAACACTACACCAATTAACTAACCCCAAAGGAGATCTACTCCTTATAATGTCAACAAGGATAACAATATCCTTTGACCTAATACTAATCTATCTTGTACATCGAATCACACCATATCGAATGTACATCTTAGGCACCTTTCACTAATGCCTTTAACTAGATCTTCAAGACACCCTTCACTAATGTCTTGTGACTTGACTTCTAGGCACCCTTCACTAATGCCTACTATACGGACGATCAACACCTTTCACTAATGTCTTCGTCTTGACACTTGAGACATCTTTCACTCATGTCTTCAACACTACACTTCTTAGAAGAAAGAAAAGAACCATCAACAAGAGGACTTCAGTAGTCTTGATGATGAGGAAGAATGGTAACTCATGGACTTGAGCGTGCTTGACTTCAAAGGTGGTGATCTCGCCTTTAAGAGGAACCTAGAGGATCACACAAAAACAAAACTACAAACATAGATCACTTGGATATGGGGTTAGAGAGCTTTAAACTCAAGGAGAAAGTATCTGAGAAAAGGGTGAGAAACAATGAAGAAATGGCTCACTATTTATAGAGAGAAAATGCCTACTGTTCCCCGGATCCCACGGATCCCTCCCACAAGGGATCCGTCTAGTGTAAAACTAGGGATCCGTGGGACGCTCCTCTTTGCCCATAGGTATTTTGGTTATGGGTCATGGGTCATGGGTTATGGGTTGATCCATGGGTCTTTTATTAGATACAATGTATCTTATGAGTGCAATGCACCTAGTCAAATGGGTATGGGTCAATACCATGGGTTATGGATATTATCCATATATGACATAAGCATGATGTCATGCAATGGGTTATGGGTCAAGCTCCATGGATATGGGTCATGGACTTTGGGTTGTACCCAACTACATTCAATGTATTTGGTCAATGGGTTATGATACTTAAGTTTTTACCCATTTATATTACCCAATATACTACATACTAGTTATGTGTATATTTTACCTAAATATGTAAACACTAGTTGTTGTACATATGTAATACTAAATCATAAAATCACTTATACTTGTTTTAGTGTTTTATGTGAAAATGTAAGTGTGTTAGAAAACTATTAGCTCAAACCATTTACATATTTTATTTGTTTCATTAAAATAATTTTACGTTTGTTATCGACAAAACATTAGAAGATCGTAAAATATAAATAAACGTTTTTACGGCTTATTTTTAGTAACAATTATTTTGAAAATCTACAAAACATAGGTTAGAAAACAAGTATATGATGCATAATTTCCTGCAAATGAGACTCAAGTTAGTAAAAAATAAGGCTTCTGTTTCATGAATCTCACGGTTCCTCCTTGAGAGGGATCCGTCTAGGCAAAACGGAGGGATCCGTGTACCTGCAATCTCATGACAGTAATGTGGATGAAAAGTATGATGTTTAATATCAACAAGAGTTATATATTAAGATACTAAACATATTTTCATAACCAAATAGTATACAACATGTAATATCATTCAATAAAACGAGAGATGATGTACATAACTCTAAAACTAAGAAAATGATCCAAACATGAAGTATGATTCCTAATCAATCTAAGTTAAGCTTAAGACTAGAACACCACTTGAATTCCTAAGCTCAAGGAAGCTTAGGTTTGTTGACCTCATCGAAACGTTCAAGAAGGTGATATAACATGAAACGTAGCTCGTCACGTACTATCCCTTCAACATGTTGACAATGATAACAATCTTTGTCATGGCTAGGGAATGGTGGTGGTAGAAAGGGAGTGGTTTGAGATGGAAGGTTGAGTTGAGGTTCCACAAAAGAAGAATAGTTTTGTGGAGGTATGTTTGATAAAGTTGGAGGTGGTTCAACTAAGGATGCTTGTGGTGGTAGAGAGGTGTATACTTCCATGTGATCCGGTTGTTGATTCCTCATAATCCAAAATGGACTATTTGAGGGTGATGGAGAGAAGGATACTGGTGCTAGTGTTGTTTCAACACCATGGTTTTGTTGTTGCGTTATTCTCTCAATCGAGGAGAATGTTGGCAATGGTGGAGGATGAGATGGCCTAGAAGGCAAGTCCTCTAAATTGTAGAGGTGTGGAGATGAGAGTGGATTGGTGAAGGATATGGCTCTAGGCACTAAGGGTGATGGTTTAGTGGAAATAGGGGTGTTTGGTTTAGGAGGTATAGTAGTGTTTGGCAAGGGTAGTTTTGTGGGAACAATCCTTATGGGATTGGTTTGATCGGTTGAGTTGGTGAGAGGGAATTCTAGCATTTGTGGTTTTAAAGGGTGATGATTCGGTTGAAGAGATTTCGTGAACAACCCGAGCAAGTTTCTTGGGAGGTCCTTTGGTGGATGAGTTAGCACTAGGAGCTTTCCTCATGATGAGATGACAAATGGATAGTGAAATAAGGGCTTTTAGTTGCTGAGAATGAGGTTGTAAATGGTGATTTGGAAGTACTAACAAAGAGGTTTATAAAGGGAAGGAGTTAGTAAGTGATTTTAAGGCTTAAGCCACTAAAATCCTTCAAATTGCAATGATTTGCATGCACAAGAGTCAACTACAGAGTTGCATTAATCTAGGAAGTCAATTAAGACAAGGTGGAGTGTCTAAGTTAGCAAGGAGAGCTTGAAATGATTGTTTTAGCATAGTTTGTGCAGCTGGTTCCCACGGTTCCCTCAAATGAGGGATCCGTCTAGGCTAAACCTAGGGATCCGGCCATCAGCAGTCACATAAAAGGAAAATGATGTCTAGTAAGGTCTAAGACCTACATATCTTGAGTGTTTTCAGTCTTCTCAGGTGTCTTAAATGATATGAGACTTAGATGATCAAGTGAAATGAGTGAGGATAGCTAATGATTGTCTTTTATGGAAAGAAATGGAGCTTTATGAGCACCAATGGATGATCAAGGATGACACTAAGAAATTTAAGAGTGTCAAGTGGAGTCAAATGATCCTAGAGATCAGATGGTAACTTTAAAAAGTTTGGAAAATTCCTTAAAAATCATAAGAAATAAAAAACAAGTTTTTGGCCTATTTTGAGGTAGGGATGACTAAAATCAATTTTCTAAAATTGAGAGAAATATCAAACTAGGTGTTGAGACGTGAGGAACAATGTGTGAGTATTGGAGCGGAAATATGGTGAGTTTTGGAGAGGTGATAAATCAAAAACACCTTGAATGTGATCCTAAGTTAGCTATGAGTGAGTGTGAGACCTACTGAGCTTGAAGAAGACCTAAAGTATTATGTTTGACTAATATATTATGGTCTAGAGGATTGGATTGAAGTGTGGAAGTTTGCAAGTCTACTTCTGTGTGCCCGGATCCCACGGATCCCTTAATGGAGGGATCCGGCTAGTTATAAATGAGGGATCCGGCTACTGCAGACCAGTTGCTTCACAGAATGTGTGCAGAAATTACACTAGGTGTCGCATACTAATACTAAAGGTTTCTATTGGAAACAAACATCAATATAAGCAAAAGTAAAAGATATATAGCACACAACGTCAACCTATTATGATAACAACTTAACATTAAAATTAAACAAAGTAGATCTAGCACAATAATGAGCATGCATTGTTTAATAATCATCAAATTACGAAAACAACCGTAAACATAATGTCTCTTTCGTCAATCTCTTCACTTCTTCTTTCCCGAATTCATGAGGTAGTGAGTTAGACATTTGATCATCCCCTTGGTTTGCTTGAATTCTTCAGACTCATTTGGAAGAGTGGGAAGTTGTTCATAGTAGGCCATGGGGTCTATCCGAAAGTTAGAGACGGGATCAACTTCTTCTTCTTCTTCCTCTGAAGAGTCCGAGAGAGCACGATACCTTTTTCCATTGATCATGAGTCGTTTAGGAGGTTGTTTGGTAAGTGGTACCATAACATGGTTAGCAAGAAGGTGATCATCGGAAATAGGATAAGGTTGCATTGTACTAACATACTCACAGAGTCGTGTTAGGAGCATACCATAAGGAAGTACCATGTTATTGGCTTTGAACACACCTACCATCCTTTTAACCATGTAATAGGCAAGATTAAATGGTCTTTGGTGGATGAGACAATAGATCATTTAGACAAGACACGCATTGGGATGGTCTTTGTTCCCAACCAAGCAAATGACATTTTCTCTAAGAATTTCTTCCCACTTTTTGAAAACGAGAATGATCTCGGAGAGTTCCATTTGAAAGGGATCATGATGAATGAGTTCCTTGTTGCGGTTGAGAACAGATTGGTCGACCCTTTTCTTGAAGATGGTGTCACGAACAACCATGGGGTCATCAAGAGGAGTGTGATAGATAGGTTTGGGTCTAGTGCGAAGGATTGAGCGGCTATTGACCAATCTTGGGAATACATACAAATTCCTTCACATGGTATGCGAAGAATTTGTGCGAATGTGTTGAGGGGTAAGGTAATGCTTTGGTTGTTTATAATGAAAGTGATTGAGATACTTTCATCATTGTTTCGAACAATCCAAACACCTTTGTAAAACTCAAAGATAAAGACCGGACAAATTTGTTCATCAATTTCTAAGAGACAATCAAAGTTGTTTTCCGAAAACTCTTGATGAATGTCGGTGTTTTCAAGGAAACATTCCTTAACTTCACTACCTTTGTGGATAAGTCTTTTTTCAAGCTTTTTGAAGATTTTGCGATTGGTTTCTGAAAGCCCTTCTTTCCGATAGAGTCTAGAAAGGTAGTGAACGGTGTCATGGTGATCTTGTTGGGTAGCTTTAGGCATGATTGATCTTAGAAAAACAAATATTCCAATTAGGTAAAATTTGTCAAGATGGGTTTATGGTTTTGATTTGTATTAACAATGTTGTTTTGAAAACCTTTAATTGTATAGAACCTATTTGTAATGAAACAAATTTAAAATACCTAATTTCTTAATTAAAAAGTCTTAATTAAAAAGTCTAAAAACCATAAACCCTAGGATGAAGATGATGATGAATAGAACATATGAGTGTAGTTACTTACAATGATGTTCAAGAATGAGATGCTTGAGAATATGAAGCCCTATGGAGTTTGAAGCAGAGATTGGGTCATTTCTGAGTTTGTAGGAAGAGGGAAAAATGGATTATTTTGGGTTTTGAAAAGCGTATAGCTGATGTCTGTGACACGGTTCCCCCGGATCCCTTGTTTTAGGGATCCAACTAGTACAACTTGTGGGATCCGGCTACTGTAGACAAAAAAAAAAAGATTTATTTGGATTTATTCTTTTTACTTGTGATAAGTTATACAATAACTTATTTTGAAAAAGAGCTTGTAGAATGAGGTTTCTAATTGAATAGATGTTTGGCCAAGGTGTTTTGACGGTTAATTGATTATTTGGTAAGTTAACCATCAAAGGTCTATTTTGCGATGACGGCGTAGGTGTGATAATCTTTAGTATCTTTAAGAGAATCAAAAGGAATACTATTCCCGATGATGAGTAAGTAAGGAAAGTAGTGAAGAGAAACGTTTTGGAGACATACGACTTTTGAAGTTAGAGTCCTAATAGTTTTATAAGACAATATTTATATGTATGGTTTTTAACATAGAAGAAAGGAACATATCATCAACATATCCATATAAGATTATTCTAAGTAAAGATCAACTAGTTTGTGGGTCAGTGAACATAACTCTAAGTTCTTTTTATGGTTTTAGTGACCTGATCCGTGCCAAACCGTCAAGTTTTCTCACGCAAGCTGACCACTTGTGAATGGCCGATTGTAAGAAACTTAAAGCAGTTCGAACACGAACGCAATGAAGATCCGGGAGTATAGTGTTTCCCGGTCGTTATGTCCCAGCGAGCTATGCAATGGATCACCAAACGTATAGTGATCGAGAAATTTGAATGAGAAAAAGGAACGATATGATTATAACTACGTAAAAAGCCAACAAATTACAGAGGCTTAAATGCAAATTAAAGGAAATTAAAAGATAAAAATATTAAATAAACGCTATCACTATTTTTAAAATTGATGAACGTTTAAAACTTAAAACTTACGTTTAAATAAAAATTACGTAAGCGTACAAAATAAAACGTGAGTTTTAAGAAATAAAAGGCCTACAAATATAAAATGACATTTTACAATCCTAATAATAAAAGAAAATATTTAGAAAAGAAAATTATTTTATAACTAATTATCTAATTATTATTAATTAAAAACTATTTTAACTATTTAATAATAACCTAAAATACAAGAAAATAGGAAATAAAGCTAGAAAAATAAAATTAAGACTTAGAAAAATCTAAAATATCAAAGAGAATTTTCAAAACTATTTTGTAATTTTACGATTATTTTCTATTTTCTACTAATTTAAAACTATTAAAAACTAATTTAAATTGTGAAAATACCAAATAAAAGGGAAAAATAGGGAAAAATATTTTTATGCTTTTATATTTTTCTTAAACTGGGAAAATTGAAAAATTATTTTTTGGAACTTTTCTTAATTATTTGCAATAAAAGCTATTTAAAATGTTTAAAAGCTGTTTTAAATCTAGAAAAATAGCAAACAATGACCAAAAATTATGAAAATCTCGGGAAAATTCTAAAATGTTATTCTGGTTTTATGAAAAATATCAAATATGATGCTTATGTATGAGAAATAAGGGCTGCAGTGTTACTTGATGCAAATAAGCACTTTTAAATAAGCAATCTAGCACAATAAGCCACCAAACTTCTACACAAGCAATATTACACTAAAATAAGCTATTATCAACTGATTAATTCTACTCCTAATCTCTGATAAGCAATCCAACAAGATTTGATGCCAACTGATTTTGATTCAACAACTTATTAAGGCCCTAAGTTTGAGCTTATGCAAGCTAACCTAAGAAGTCAAGTGAAAAAGCAGGATATGTGGTCTTCAAGACCACCTAGCACACTGCAACTGGACCAAATATGAGACCCTAACTATTTAAAATAAGCAGTGTGCAATTGCTGCAAGATCTGCAAAAAACAGATTTTTGACATGTTTGACTTTTGAAAACAGTTTGGTAATTTGACTTATGTGAGATTCAAATGAAAATGTAGGACTGAAATAGATGAAATATTATGAAATGAAACTTTATCAAGCTAGTTTATCAAGTTTTAAACCTATATGAATTGATATCAGAAACTGGTTTCAACAGTTATGCTTAGAAGATCAGTGGAATGGTGATGTTGACTTAGAGCACAAATGGCAGCAGAACAAAGACAGATATGACATCAAATAACTATGACAAGCCTCAAACAACTGATATATTCCAAAATGTTAACCTCTAGCTCGGTTTAGTACTAATCCAAACACCCTTTAGTAACTCTAACAAACAACTTAATCAATCTAATCCTATAACTCATCAAGCGGACAATGAAATGAGCGAGAAAACTAAGATCTTAAAACTACAACAAGATCGGATCAAGCATACAACACCATCTAAAATGACCATAAGAATGAGTGCATAATATGATGATTTGAGCCTAAAACTTACAAGAAGTCCAGCTGAGTTTTAGCATCATAACAGAACCAAATCAACTATTTCTAACCCAAATCCAAGTCTCTGCACCTACCATTATCCATTACCAAGCCCCATTGAGCTCCAGTTGACTTTTATTGACCATGTTACAAAATTGCTTAAAACTGATAAGCAAGCTTACCCAAGGTTAAAATTGTAACACCCTCATGGGAAATGAAATACGAGTGTAACTAGGAGGAACATAAGCACGGGATAATAGAACATACCAACGTTAAGATTAAAAGAAATAATACGCCATTACAATACTAGTTTAGCCGTCATCGGCAAATATATTACAAAGTTTAGTTCCCAAAATATTGCGTTCTATTACATAATGATTTGTAGTAACAAGTGAAAACTTCATTATGCAAGACACAGTAGAAAAAGCTTACTAACGATCACACGAAATGCATGAGAGAAAGCGGGTCAACTATGAAAATAGTTGGTGAGTAAACATGTTTAGCAAAATAAGATAACTCGTAATATATATTCAAAGCTTTCGGTCAACGAAAATAGTCCACAAAGCAAAGGCATTGTAAATCCACTCGGTTCAAGTTCCGCCATACAAAACTTGCAACCTGTATTCACAACCCATTGCACAATATATAGCGTATGAAGTAGTCAAGTATAAGCGGTCATAAATGTTCACAATATAGTACCACGAATATAATAATTCAGATATGCTACCGATGAAACCAAATTAAGTTGGGTGCCACTACCCAAAGTTATGTTGGGTGCCTCTTCCCAAAGATATATAATGGGTGCCTCTTCCCAAAGATATACTGGGTGCCTCTTCCCAAAGATACGCTCCGAACACGGGAGAATTTATAGTGATGCTCCGAACATGGGAGACTTTATAGTGATGCTCCGAACATGGGAGACTTTGGGACAAGGTCGTAACACGTCCGGTTCAATAAGTTCAAGTAAGGCATAATTTCATAATTAAGTTCAAGGATTTGATTCAAGTTTACAAGTTCTAGTCAAACTAGTTAATAAAAGTAGTAAACAATTTAGCTCAAAATGGTTCATGCATTTCGCCCCAAAATATGGTAAAACGGTAAAAAGGGGGTGTGATTACTCACTTGACGAATAGATGCGATGACAAAAGTGAGTACACTGAGGTATAATGTGATGCTTTAACCGGGACCTATTACGAATGATATGATATGTAATGAGTTGCAATGTAATGTTATGCATGCATTTCGTATGTTATTTATACCATTTGCGAGTTTTGAAAATAATACTTATCGTGAAAAATGCTCTTTTGACGTCTTGACCATTCAAAATTACTTTACAAGTATTTACGTCAAAATGTCATCCTACAATGGTTTTATAATGATTTATGGTGAAATTATCACTTTTCGTCGCAAAACAATGTCGTCGGAAATTTCATGAAAGTAACAAAAATAGCTTTGAAAAATTAGTCGTAAAATAGTGTACGTCGATCGTTAGGAAACGAACTCGACGGTTTTGGAAAGTTTGTATCGAAATATAGAAGTTTCAGTTCAGGAGTTTTTGTCATAAAGGTCTCGAACATAAAGATAATAAGGGTTAAAGATGGTGATTTTGTCTAATTGTTGTATAAAAAGTGAGTTTCGGCCAAGTTTAGACGACCATAAATAATTTATTACAAATCCGCTATACAAACGGTTGGTTGTTTTGGAAAATATACTTGGTGATCTTGATTTTATTAGAAGACAATTCGTTCCAAAAGTTCCACATCATGGTTAAAAACACCTCCAACATGGTCGTTTTAGTTACCGTAACACTTGTCTCGTAAAATAATATAGTTTTCGAGAAAATAATAGTTACGGCAAATTTATGAAAACGTGCATATCTTTGTCGTTTCAAATCCTTTCACGTATAATACGTCCTTAGCTTCGTATCAAAGTATACTAATATATTTTTGATAAGTCGAAATAATTTGCAAAGCTTAAGGCTCGTTTTTACTCGAATAAAGTAAAAATAGTATCTTGAAATTTTCGAAAAATATATATTTAGTCGTCAACTTTAAAATTCATAACTTCTTCGTTATAACTCCGCTTTAATCCGTTCAAGCGCCACGGATTCGTTTTAAAGTATATTTTCTAAATATCAAGGCCAAAAGTCGTGCCTACAGTCGGATTTTCCAGAAAATCAAAACAAGGACAGAACATATTTTATACGTATCGAAAATAGTTTTTCTCGTACTAAACCTATTCTAATCCCTTCAAATCAACTCCAAAGCTAATCTAATCCTACCATACACCTTCTTAGGGTGTCATGGGTTCCTAATCATCATCAAGACCAAAGTATACCAAGGGGATAATTATAGGATGACCTTATATATATATATATCTAAAAATCATGTAAAAATGGTATAAACAACATATGTCTTGCATGTTTGTACCAAATATGAAGAGATAAATATGAAATGATAAGGAAACATGAAAAATGAAAGAAACATGCTTACAAGCTAATATGATGAGGTGATAAGAACCAAGGTTAAACCTAAACACTCTTGGTTTTTATTGCAAAACCTTATAAAGAGTATTATCTAGATTGTTAATAACTTGAACTTGAGAAAAAATTTTGTGATGATCCCTTTGTAACCCCTTGAAGAACCGGTTATGATAGAGAGAACAAGAGAGAAGTAAAGTTTTTCTTGACTTGTGAAATATATGAGTGAAATGAGTGAAATGAATTTAGTAAGACTTTATGTAAATGCATAGATCTATACAATCAAAGTAACCATACCAATCAATTAATGTTACCCACTCTTGACTCACCCCCCCCCTAAAACCGGTTTTGGGGGGGATGTATATCACAAATATCCTTTTTTTTTTTTTTACATGTATATACTTGTATAGTTGTAAGAAAAAAAAATGTAAGTGAAATGTTGTGTAGTAATAACTTTGTAAAGTAAATGGTAGCTTTTAGGTAAAAAAAAAAAAAGAGATTTTTAATAGATCAAAGTAGAATGTAATGAGATCATAAAAATTGTAAAAATACATTCCTTGTGAAATTTGAGTGATATAAAAATTTTCGTGTAGTTTTTAAGAAAAACGTCGTAATAATATAACTTTAACGATTTATATACGAAATAATTCAAAACACTAGTTAAACTAAAAATATAGTTTTTATAAACTAAATGTAAGTTTAAAAATATGTCGGGATCATTTTTGAAAGTAACGGATTAAATGCTCAAAATAATAACTCACGCGATAACGTTTATTTAATATAAAAATTACGCGTTAAATGTGAAATGAAATGTCATGAATGAACTATCATGATGCAAATGATGTCAATGAAATGTAGACTAAACTTAGTCCATATGAAATGTACGTGATGATATGATCATGAATTCGCCGCTAAACCATAAAGGTTACGCGAATTTGGAACAAGTAAACCAAGTTTACAATAAATGTTGAAATAGTGAGGCATAAATTGTTTCGAGAAATGACCGGAAATTGAGAATTGTGACGTTCTTCCCATGTCAGCGGAATCACGTCCTCGTGATTCGATTAACGATACTATGGTTCGAACTCGACAAGAGTTCAAAAGTTCATGCTCGTCGAGCAGTCTAAATGATCATATCAATGCCCATGCGCATGTGTTCCCCATTCAACTAAATGCGTGCCGTGATTAGATTTGATAGGGTAACCTTACCCAATATCGAACGTAGCTCTCAAAAGACCTTTAGGTAGTCGATTCTAATCTAATCTCACGACTCATCAAACAAGAGCATCATGAGATTAAACTAAACCGACTTGAGTAAACTTGTCTCTTAGCTTGATTTTCGCAACTCATCAAACAAGAGCGTCACTAGATCAAGCTAGGAAACAAGTTGTTAGAAAGGTAGGATTCAACATCCTTGAATGAAGTCTTTTGAAAGATTCGCTCGATATTGGATTTGCTTACACAAATCAAATCAAATCAACAAAATATATAACAACTAAGGTCGATATCAATAGGTCTCGAATTAATCAAATTCGTGAGCGTGGTAAGAATTGGAAGGAAGTTATGCACCCAAAATCATGTTGTACCGAAATAAAGTGGTTGTTCACAAGAATGTACCCGTTAAGCGTTGCGGGCTTCCTCGGTGCCCAGATAGAATGCTCGACCACGTGCGGGAGGAATTTCAATGTTACGATCTTGTGGGCCTTCTATTGCCAACACCGTGTTTGACGATTACCTCCTTGATTGGGAGTTCTTTTCACTTTGGGCGTGTATTGCGAAGGTGATCTAGACTTCCACACTGTAACATGCTTTTCTCATCCTTGATTTCCGATTCTGTTTGAGCAATTTCGCGCGAAGTGCCCGTCATCCACATTTGTCGCACCTTTGGCGATCTCGAGTGATGATAATTACATCGAGTACACAAAGGATGTGGACTGCATATCCTTTGCGCTCTGGTAGTCGCCCATAGTTACGGGTTATTCGTTGCCTTTTGTTTTCTTGATTACGGTCTCGGTTTCCGGTGATCCTCCGCCGCTTTCGTCCATTGTCGTTTGCTTTTGTTAGTTCTCGGACTGATCACATCATTTGTCAAGCGATCGCCATACTCACGTGACTTGCAGTGGTTGGTTTCGACAGTGACATCCTCCTAATTTCGTATCAATCCCCATATATATCGGTCAATCAACTTCTACGGTGGAAACCATGTGAGGAACCATCCTAGTTAACTCGTGGAACCGGATCGTGTACTTGTCGATCTCTACTCCTACCATCAAGTGGTTCCAAAATTCTTCTTCCGGTTCGCACTTCATCTTTCTGCAGTACTCATCGGTTAGTAGTTTCTTGAATGCTTCCCAAGATAATGCATTTGCAGCCCTCTTCCTCCGATCGTAGTTGGTTGTTCCACGTGTCAAAGCTCGTCCTGTAGTAGGCGTGAGAGAACTCAACCTTATTTTCTTGAAGACATTTCGTGATACTAAGCTTGACTCAACATTCTCGAACCAGTTAGCGGTCAATGGCACCTCGTACCATGAAATTCCATTGGCTTACATGTCATGAAAGTTTTGTAGCGCATCCTTGACGGCGTTTGAAGTACCTTCTCCGTTGGTTCTTCTAGCATCGAGATGTGTTATAATTTGAGTGAGTAGATCCGCTATTCCAGCGGCGTTGTTGTTTGGATCGTCATTGTTGTTTGGGTTGCCGTTGTTGCTACCTCCTGAGCGTGTGTTTCTTGCAGCCATGATCCTACAGTGGACCAAAACATCGGGTTGAGTAAACGACATTCGAACGAAGTCAGATGAGGTGTAGAACGGTGGTAATGTGTTAAAATGTTCAAAATGTGACAGGAACGGAATCATGATATGTCTAACAAGTCGAAAGATGGAAAAGAGAAGATATGAACAAGGTACGGTAATGTAGACGTGAACGTAAAAACATGCTATGCATACCCACCCGACCAATGCAACTTCAGGTGACCAGACTCAAAAGACTCGACTAAACATGATTTAAAACTACTACTCTTATCATTGCATGGTTCTTCATAAATTAGACATAGTTGATCAGGCTATGTATAATTTATGATTAACGATGCAACGATAGGACTAGATGACTCGGATGATGTTCAATATTTAATAATAAAAAAATTTGGTTATAGCTGTGATTTTTATTTTTGAAAAATCGGCATTCTCTATAACCTTTGGCTCGGTACCAATCTGTCACACCTCACGGAGGATGAAATACGAGTGTAACGGAAGGAAACATAAGCACGGGATAATAGAACATACCAGCGTTAAGATTAAAAAGAAATAATCGCCATTACAATACTAGTTTAGCCGTCATCGGCAAATATATTACAAAGTTTAGTTCCCAAAATATTGCGTTCTATTACATAATGATTTGTAGTAACAAGTGAAAACTTCATTATGCAAGACACAGTAGAAAAAGCTACTAACGATCACCGAAATGCATGAGAGAAAGCGGGTCAACTATGAAAATAGTTGGTGAGTAAACATGTTTAGCAAAATAAGATAACTCGTAATATATATTCAAAGCTTTCGGTCAACGAAAATAGTCCACAAAGCAAAGGCATTGTAAATCCACTCAGTTCCAAGTTCCGCCCATACAAAACTTGCAACATGTGTATTCACAACCCATTGCACAATATATAGCGTATGAAGTAGTCAAGTATAAGCGGTCATAAATGTTCACAATATAGTACCACGAATATAATAATTCAGATATGCTACCGATGAAACCAAATTAAGTTGGGTGCCACTACCCAAAGTTATGTTGGGTGCCTCTTCCCAAAGATATATCTTGGTGCCTCTTCCCAAAGATATCTTGGTGCCTCTTCCCAAAGATATCTTTGGTGCCTCTTCCCAAAGATACGCCCGAACACGGGAGACTTTATAGTGATGCTCCGAACATGGGAGACTTTATAGTGATGCTCCGAACATGGGAGACTTTGGGACAAGGTCGTAACACGTCCGGTTCAATAAGTTCAAGTAAGGCATAATTTCATAATTAAGTTCAAGGATTTGATTCAAGTTTACAAGTTCTAGTCAAACTAGTTAATAAAAGTAGTAAACAATTTAGCTCAAAATGGTTCATGCATTTCGCCCCAAAATATAGTAAAACGGTAAAAAGGGGGTATGATTACTCACTTGACGAATAGATGCGATGACAAAAGTGAGTACACTGAGGTATAATGTGATGCTTTAACCGGGACCTATTACGAATGATATGATATGTAATGAGTTGCAATGTAATGTTATGCATGCATTTCGTATGTTATTTATACCATTTGCGAGTTTTGAAAAATAATACTTATCGTCGAAAAATGCTCTTTTGACGTCTTGACCATTCAAAAATTACTTTACAAGTATTTACGTCAAAATGTCATCCTACAATGGTTTTATAATGATTTATGGTGAAATTATCACTTTTCGTGCAAAACAATGTGTCGGAAATTTCATGAAAGTAACAAAATAGCTTTGAAAAATTAGTCGTAAAATAGTGTACGTCGATCGTTAGGAAACGAACTCGACGGTTTTGGAAAGTTTGTATCGAAATCTATAAGTTTCAGTTCAGGAGTTTTTGTCATAAAGGTCTCGAACATAAAGATAATAAGGGTTAAAGATGGTGATTTTGTCTAATTGTTGTATAAAAAGTGAGTTTCGGCCAAGTTTATACGACCATAAATAATTTATTACAAATCCGCTATACAAACGGTTGGTTGTTTTGGAAAATATACTTGGTGATCTTGATTTTATTAGAAGACAATTCGTTCCAAAAAGTTCCACATCATGGTTAAAAACAGCCTCCAACATGGTCGTTTTAGTTACCGTAACACTTGTCTCGTAAAATAATATAGTTTTTCAGAAAATAATAGTTACGGCAAATTTATGAAAACGTGCATATCTTTGTCGTTTCAAATCCGTTTTCTACGTATAATACGTCCTTAGCTTCGTATCAAAGTATACTAATATATTTTTGATAAGTCGAAATAATTTGCAAAGCTTAAGGCTCGTTTTGACTCGAATAAAGTAAAATAGTATCTGAAATTTTCGAAAAATATATATTTCGTAGTCAACTTTAAAAATTCATAACTTCGTTATAACTCCGTTTTAATCCGTTCAAGCGCCACGGATTCGTTTTAAAGTATATTTTCTAAATATCAAGGCCAAAAGTCGTGCCTACAGTCGGATTTTCCAGAAAATCAAAACAAGGACAGAACATATTTTATCGTATCGAAAATAGTTTTTCTCGTACTAAACCTATTCTAATCCTTCAAATCAACTCCAAAGCTAATCTAATCCTACCATACACCTTCTTAGGGTGTCATGGGTTCCTAATCATCATCAAGACCAAAGTATACCAAGGGGATAATTATAGGATGACCTTATATATATATATATATCTAAAAATCATGTAAAAATGGTATAAACAACATATGTCTTGCATGTTTGTACCAAATATGAAGAGATAAATATGAAATGATAAGGAAACATGAAAAATGAAAGAAACATGCTTACAAGCTAATATGATGAGGTGATAAGAACCAAGGTTAAACCTAAACACTCTTGGTTTTTATTGCAAAACCTTATAAAGAGTATTATCTAGATTGTTAATAACTTGAACTTGAGAAAAAATTTTGTGATGATCCCTTTGTAACCCCTTGAAGAACCGGTTATGATAGAGAGAACAAGAGAGAAGTAAAGTTTTTCTTGACTTGTGAAATATATGAGTGAAATGAGTGAAATGAATTTAGTAAGACTTTATGTAAATGCATAGATCTATACAATCAAAGTAACCATACCAATCAATTAATGTTACCCACTCTTGACTCACCCCCCCCCCTAAAACCGGTTTTGGGGGGGATGTATATCACAAATATCCTTTTTTTTTTTTACATGTATATACTTGTATAGTTGTAAGAAAAAAAAATGTAAGTGAAATGTTGTGTAGTAATAACTTTGTAAAGTAAATGGTAGCTTTTAGGTAAAAAAAAAAGATATTTTTAATAGATCAAAGTAGAATGTAATAAGATCATAAAAATTGTAAAAATACATTCCTTGTGAAATTTGAGTGATATAAAAATTTTCGTGTAGTTTTTAAGAAAAACGTCGTAATAATATAACTTTAACGATTTATATACGAAATAAATTCAAAACACTAGTTAAACTAAAAATATAGTTTTTATAAACTAAATGTAAGTTTAAAAATATGTCGGGATCATTTTGAAAGTAACGGATTAAATGCTCAAAATAATAACTCACGCGATAACGTTTATTTAATATAAAATTACGCGTTAAATGTGAAATGAAATGTCATGAATGAACTATCATGATGCAAATGATGTCAATGAAATGTAGACTAAACTTAGTCCATATGAAATGTACGTGATGATATGATCATGAATTCGCCGCTAAACCATAAAGGTTACGCGAATTTGGAACAAGTAAACCAAGTTTACAATAAATGTTGAAATAGTGAGGCATAAATTGTTTCGAGAAATGACCGGAAATTGAGAATTGTGACAAAAATAAGCTTAAATAAGCTTATTTGATTTTAACTTAAGCTTATGAGAAGCTTTGGACATAAAATTTGAAACTGAAAATTTCCACAGTAAACTACAAACTTGGAACTTATATGAAAACTTGAATTGATACTCAAAAGCACAATACAATGATGTTTTAACTTAAATGAGATACAAATAAACTGAAACTACAACATTTTGGCTTAAACTAGAACATTAATTTAAATAAAACGACATTAAGAAAATTTATAAAAACTAACTACTCCTTTTAGCTTGCTTCTTCTCTCTCTTTTATAGCTCCAAATTGTTTCTCTCACTTCCTTGATTGTTTCCCACCACTTTCCATAACCATTGGATCACTTTAGTGAATCCTGGCCCTTGATTGCATTTTGGCGGGAAATGTGTTTTTAACAGCTGGATGAGTTTGAGTGTTTGGGGAGGGGATGCAATTAATGTATCTTGGATTGTTATGTTTGGAGTGATAAGGTGTAGGGGTGATGATGGAGGTGGAGTGTGAGCAGAGGTGTTGCAGGAAGTGATGATGGTGGGTGTATCTCGTGAGGGAGGGAAGGAGAGAAGTCAAATGGTGTTTGACTGGATTATTAAAAGGGGGGTCCAAGGGTGTTAATGACAGGGGTCCAATTTGGCTTATGGCAGGGGGTCAAATGGGATTTTGACAAGGGACCAAGGTGTATAAAAGGTTTAATACTCAAGGGCCTTTGTGTAATTTCTGAAAATTCAGGGACCATTCCTGTCAATTATGCAAAGTTGTTCCAAGGGCTGAAAATGACAAGTGTCAATAGTACAAGGACCAAAGCTGACATTTTCAAATTTCCAAGGACTAATTTTGCCAAATTTGAAACTTGGAGGACCAAACTTGTAATTTTCTCAAACTTTTTATATTTTTCACCAAAGGACTAATTTTGACAAGTTATGATTTTAAAAGGACCTTTGGTGATTTTTCTTTGAAATTATGTGCTCGGGGACTATTTCGACAATTTTGAAACTTGGGGACTGAAGCGCCAATTATGCAAACTTTGCTCATTTTCATCCGATTTTGAACATTTTGCATACGAAACATATAAAATGCAATTTTGGAATATTTTCAATATTTTGATGCATTTACGAGCATTTTAAACGTTTTGCAATTCAGATTGATCCAAAAATGATGAGTATTTACACACTCATCATGACCATAAACCCGAAAGACTTCATGAGATTTTAAAGTAATTCTTTGTACTTAGTAGAAGTAGGTTGAGATTACTTTTGAGTTCCTCCTTGGGTGTTGGCTTCATTTTTCTTTGGATAGAAATGATGTCTTTTGGAAGAGTCCTAGCAAGAAGATTTTGTTGGAATCGCTCCTAACTCGTAAATGGAACGACATTGACGGGATTACATTATCTATCTTTGTTACCTTAAACACAAGGGCTTGTTATGTCATTTAGTCATAGTAGTATGTGTTTAGGTATAAATACCCTCCTAGACTTTCCTAGGAGGGTGAGACTCTTAGTGTATTTTCCCTTTTATCTTCAATAAAACACCTACTAGTTTCCTTTCTCTCTCTAGTTTCTCTCACTAACTTGAAGATGGTGTTCTTCCATCTTCCAAGACCTCCCGATTCACCAAATCATCCATAAAAACGATCCTAACATTGGTATCAAGAGCAAGGTCGGATTTTTATCATGGGTTGATTTTTGGTGATTTTTTTCTTGTCAAAATCGTGTCTTGTAAAATCTGATTAACAAAGTTGTTAACTTTTGAGTTATTTTTTGTGTTCATCAGATTTTTTTTACAAGTTTCATGTATCTCTTTTTGGTCAAAAAGGTCAAGAGGTCTAAATACTTGTTTACATAACTGTTTTGTGTCAATATGTCCAAACAGTCTTTTAGGATTTATTTTTGTTAACATATCTATTGAAAGTTATAATGGTCAATCTAGTCATTTTTCTCGTGGTCAAAGTGGGTAACTAAAGGTCTTTGATATCATTTTTCTAGGTTTCTCGAGATTGGTCTGAATCTGGTCGGAAAAAGGTCGCCGGAAAAAGTCAACAAAGGGTCAAAACCCTATTTTTACGCCTAAGGACACATCTTCAGATTTGTTACGAGTAACTTGGAAAGTTACTCGTAAGGACCTTTTGTTTAGGCGTAACATTACGAGTAAAATCGTTTTACGCGTAAGCTCTTGGCTTACGCCTAAGAAACCCTACGCGTAAGGTCTTACGCATAAGCTGGGTTTACGCCTATGACCAAACTTACGTGTAAGAAATGTTTCTCTAGTTTCTCTATAATTCTTTAACGAGAAATAGTTAGAATAATCTATCACTATCCAACATTTAAAATAAAATGATTTCTAAAAACATGACTTTTTGTTTTAAGAGATTTTCTTCTTCGTAGTTTTCAAACATACACGGATCGTATCAAGTTTTTAAAATACAATATACTCTAAGAAACTTGGTAACGAAGCTCTGGTACCAATTGTGGAAAACTAGAAGGGGGGGGGGATTGCATAGTTTTACATATTAAATCTTCGTTTTAAACTATTTAGATCAACTTATGTCAATCTATTTAATGTTTGTGTTGGATGATGATAGATAAAGTATATAAATAAGTAAAGCAAAGATAAATAGTAAGAAACACAAAACCATGACACAAGTATTTATAGTAGTTCGGCTACAAGGATACCTTCCTTGCCCTACTCCACTCCCCGAGTTCCCCACTCGAGAGTTCGTAAGCACTACACAACACAAGTTCCTTAATGTGGCGGGGAAGCCTTCACAACGTTGCATACTCTTTATCCGGTACAAGGCTAGACACCAGGTTCTTCCATGAGGTAGAACCAAACCTATCACAACGTCGCCTACACTTTATCTGGTACAAGGCTAGATACCGAGTTCCATTACAAAGGAGGAACTACTACCCAACACTACACCAATACACAACAACCCCAAAGGAGACACACTCCTTATTACAACATCTAAAGGATATCAATATCCCTTAACCCAAAATAACTAGCTTGTACATCGATGCACCATATCGATTGTATACCCTTGGCACCTTTCACTAATGCCTTCGACGCGACCCTTTGGCACCTTTCACTAATGCCTTTGACACGACCCTTCGGCACCCTTCACTAATGCCTTTGACATGGACCTTTGGCACCTTTCACTAATGCCTTCGACACAGACCTTTGGCACCTTTCACTAATGCCGTCGACACGGACCTTTGGCACCTTTCACTAATGTCTTTACCACAACACTTCTAAGGAGGAGGAAAGAACTATCAACAAGATAACTTCAGTAGTCTTGATGATGACGAAGCTTGGCAACCCATGGACTTGAGCTTGCTCGGCTTCAAGAGGTGGTGATCTCGCCTTTAAGTGGAACCTAGAGAATCACACAAACACAAAACTACATAGAAAGATCCTTTGGATCTGAGGTTAGAGAGTTTAAAATACTAAGAGAGAGTATGTGTAAAAAGGGTGAGTTGCAAGAGAGAAATGGCTCACTATTTATAGGCAATTTTCTCTACTATTCCCCGGTTCCCACGGATCCCTCCCCAGAGGGATCCGGCTAGTGCAATCTAAGGGATCCGCCAGTTTGGGTCTGCTTAAGTCCGGATTTTGGGTTGCAAACCGGGTTATGGGTTATGGTTTATGAACCATGGGTTATACAAGATGCAATGTATCTAGACATTAATTTATAGGTAATGGGTCATGGACCATGGATAATACCCAACATGACTTCATGCATGATGTCATGCAATGGTTTATGGGTTATGGATCAAGCTCCATGGGTATGGGTCATGGACTTTGGGTTTTACTCAACTACATTCAATGTATCTAGTCAATGGGTCAAGTACTTAGATTTTTACCCATTACATTACCCATTAGAATATAAGTATGCACATTTCCATATTATGTAAACACTAGTTGTTATGCATATGTATTTTTATAAAATGTAAACATTATTCCTTGTTTAGTGTTTTATATGAAAATGTAAGTGTGTTAGTAAACTATTGGCTCAAACCATTTACGTATTTTATTTTTTTCGTTAAAATGATTTTATGTTATCGAAAAAACAATAGAAGATCGTAAAATATAAATAAATGTTTTTACGGCTTATTTGTATAAACACTAGTGACGTGATAGTTGGTGATGATGAAAATCATAGGTTTTGATAGAGTGTTAGTTGGTGATAGTGATAGCGGTGGTGGTGGTGTGAGTTCACTAGTTGGTTGTTCATTAGTTGATCTTAGTGGTGGTGGTGGTGAAAAACTAGTAGGTTGTGGTTGGAAGGTAGTGGTGGAGAGTTACAAGGTGATTCATCATGTGAAGATGACTTGATGGATGACTCAATATTTGGGTTGACAATATGTTGCAATGTGTTTGATGATTCATGTGAGGACTCAAGATTGATGATGGTTGGTGGTCTAACACTAATTCTTGCGATTTTGCGTTTCACTTCACTTGAAGATGAATCACTAAAGAGGTTGTTCATGGTGAGGGGCTGATGTTACATGAGGTTTTTTATGGTTAAGGTAAGTAGAAAAGATGGTGAAAATGCAAGCATGAAGATACATACGTATAGGGAGGATGCCATGCAAAAAGATGTAATGATCTTCCACCAAAAATGAACTAAATCTAATCATTTGGAGTGTGATAAATGCAAGTCTAATCACAAAGTCAAAAACCAAATCAGCTGAGATAGATTGAGTGTCAAAGTGGGTAAAATGAGTGTGGTAAAAACAAAATATAAGAAACAAATCGTATCTGTTAAAACAGAGACATGGATATGGCGGACCCCTTTGAAAGGGATTCACCCTTCACAACCGAAGGGATCCGTGAGATCTGTTTTACAGATCAAACAGCAGCAAAATTTTGATGAATAATACTAATTCCAACAACTTAAAAGCTGCAATGCAACTATATTAGTGAGTATTTTTAGACTAATTTTGCACATCCTATTGTATTCATTTTGCATAGTATCATCATCAATATAAGAAGCATTATCACTATTGTATGATGAATCGGAACTCAACTCGTTGGATATTTGAGTCATGAGACATATTTCTTCTTTGGTTTTCTCATCGTCCTCTTCCACACTATCACTCCAAGAACCTCCGATAAATGCCTTTTGGTCCTGGCTTCTTGGTAGTTTTGGACAATCACCAATGAGAGAATTCGGGTCTTCGCATCTATAACATTTCTGATCATTCTTAATTTTCTTGCCATCCCAGCTTTTTCGGATTGACTTCTTCGATCTCGAGGTTGTCTAAAAAACCCACATCTCCTCTTAAAGAACTTTTTAAACTCCTTACGGCAATAGCATATTCTTGATCATCACTACCCGTTGAAGATGTTTCCACATCACTTGACTCTTTCTTTGCTTTTAAGGCAAGAGACTCCACTTTCTCTCTTTTGCCTCCAACTACTTCCAAGTCCTTTTTCATGATCACCTCGTACACCTTTAAGTTACCAATGAGCTCATCAAGTGAGAGTGATGACAAGTCTTTAGATTCTTCAATCGCGGCGACCTTCGATGTCCATTTTAGATGAAGTTCCTTAAGAAACTTTCGAACATAGTTCTTTCTAGAAAAACCTTCATCAGGTGCTTTTAAACTAGTTATAAGAGTATTAAACCTAGCAAATCCACTATCACTGGATTCATTATTGGCAATCGAGAATTTCTCATATTGTTGCACAAGTAAGTCGATCTTGTTATTTTGACTTGGCTATTACCTTGGTGGGTAGTTAACAATGATTTCCAAATTTCTTTGTCGTTTTACACATGAAAATTCTTTTGTATTCTTTCTTAGACAAAGTATCATAAAGAACCATTTTAGCTTCATTATTTTTAGCTAATTTCTTTTTAGGATCATCGGATTGTTTTTCATACGGAACAATTTCATCTTTTTGAGTAGTTGCGTTCTTTTCAATAGGTTGGAAATCACCCTTGATAATAACATGCCAAAGATCAAGATCTTTTGATTTCACATAAGTTTCGAATCAATTTTTCCAATATATAAAACCATCGCTTTCAAAGAGTGGTCGTCGTTGCATAAATTGACCTCTTTGTAGTTTTCAAAATCTATAGATCGATTCAAGTTTTAAAATCTAATAAATTTTAAAAATCTTGGTTAACATAGCTCTGATACTAATTGTGGTAAACTAGAATGCGGGTTGAATAGTTTTTACCATTTATTTTGCCTTTTTAAGAAATATTATATTCGTATGCTTGATATGAAATCAACACGACACCCAAGTGTATATAGGCATTAAAAAAAATAAGTAAAATGCAAGATAGAAATGGAAAGAGAAAACCAAAGACACGGTGATTTATAGTGGTTCGGCACGAAGCTTCCTTCCTCACCCTACTCCACTACCCGAGTACCTAACTCGAGAGTTCGTAAGCACTATATCAAAAATCTCCATTTCGGCGGAGAAAACCAACGTCGCTTCACTTCTTTACCGATACTAAGCTAAATATCGAGTCTTTTCTCAAGGTAAGAACAACCTTACTACACAATGTATTTTATGGCCCAAAATACTATCTGATACTTCTACGTTGGTGTATGATGACAACTAACAACTTTGGTGTATGATGGTGGAGTATAATGACACAACAAGGATATACAAAGTTCAACAACAATGTATATAGGTAGACATTAACAACTACAACATTTAGAAACTTGGAGATCTTCTTGTGTTCTTCACTTGAAATCAAAGTGGTAATTTGTGGATCACTTGAAATATGTTATATAGCAAGTGGAATGATCAAATAGTGTTTAATGGATGCTAGAATGAAAGTGGTGCTAGAAAGAATTTATAAAATTTAAACAAGAGTTGGTTAAAAATAAAATAGGAGGATTCTATTTATAGTTGAAGCTTTTGTCCCATTTTCAGCATCCAGCGGATCCGCAGATCCGTATTTTCGGATCCGCGAAGCGTCTTATAAAACTCTTTTGTCTAGTGTTTTTAACAAGCGATTAACCAAAATTTTCCAAAAGAATTTCCTTCTATAAACTTAATTAATTAGGGAAACTAGTTAGATTGTGTTGAAAGTAATTAGATTTCTTTCTTAAATTAGCTTAATCTTTCATCCTGTTAGCTTAATTATTTTGTCTCATATAATTAAGTATTGTCTAGATATTTAAGTTTGGTTTAATTAAGAAAACACTTGTTTTAGACTTGTGTAATGGCATAAATATGTATGTAATTGAGTTCTTTGATCGTTCGACAGGCTTTATAATCACATTGTTCATACCTTAAGCGATTTTTGTCGGAATGGAAACTTTCAACTAATAACTTGGTTACGTAAACTTTTACGTCGTATAATTTTATATTTTTCATTATCAAAACTTTGAGAGACCGTAGAATATAAATAACGTTTTTACACGATATTTGTATTAACAAAGGCTATTAAGATTGCGAGTTAGATTGTAAGATCATACGATCTCATCAACAAAACACCTTGAAAGATTGTTATAGTATTTTGTGTGTTGTAAGATTACACATAAGATCGTGAGATTGTCCAAAATATTGTAGGTTCGATTCTCGATCGGATCTTACTAATTTGATGAGTTATCTTATTTTATGCCAAAATTTTAATAACATGACCACAAATGGTGACAAGACCGTAAGAATGTCAACATTATGAAGCGCAGGTCAATGGTTTGAATTCAACAGAGAGAAAATTAATCCTCTTGTGGTCACGTAGGTTTACCTATGCCGATTCCAAGCTATTTAAAAGGGTAGTCGCTTTGTGATTAGTCGTCTCGCAATGTCAAGTCGAAAACCCAGATAAAAAAAAGAAAAAAAGAAAATTCATATGATACTTGTATTTTCTTTTTCTTTGCTATTGTACTACTTTATATCCTTTATATTTGGTTCTAAAATCTTTTATAAGATGTATATTTTTCTATTATACAAAGCTATGATAAAGACTTTAAAAGAGAATTGAAATTTTATTTGGGTGCGGGAAATGAAGTTGCGGAAACATTTGAAATATATTAACTTTATATGTTTTGGATGCTTGGCATGTTCACGACTCATATCTTATTTTTCCGATCTCATTAAATTGTTTATTTAGCTATGATAACTTGAACAAATTAAATGTATTTCACTGTTTTTTATTATCATGATGTTTGGACGTCAAAAATTTTCTTATACTATCTTATAAATTCGTGTTTGATGTTCAATAAATATGTCTAAATGTATAACGTTATGATCTATCAACGCCTATTAGCATGACAATACATTTTGGTAAGATCTTACGATCTCGATATGATTTTTCGATCCTGATCCCACAATAACAAAAATAATATTAGGTAAGATTTCGATATTAACAACCTTGTAATAGTTATTATTCATTCATCAAATGAAAGAATTGTTGAATTCCACCATGAAATATATGCAAGTTGACCCGACATACGTCAATTATTAAAAGCACGAGTTAACTACTCCGTGAAGTTAATAAAAACCAATAATACAAATGATAATGCATGCCGTTCGAATAATTTAAACTTTTAAAGGTTTGCACCGAAAATGGACAAAAGCTTTGATTTGATGGACTCACTTTGATGCCTAATTTCTTTTCTTTTTTCTTGAGTCAAGAAGATAGTGCACGCCAGACACTAAAATCTGCACTCATTAGCGGACACACCTTTACGGAGCAATTTTCTATTTATTATTAGTCTATATAAGCTAAAAAAGTGATAATGGAAATGTCGTGTGGTCGTGTAGACAATTAAAAGCGGCTTGAGCCAACATTGTGTCATCTTTTTTATAATAGAATATCAAGGAAAATTATTTTAAAAAAGATTTATTCTCACTCTTCATCTTAAAAAATCAATTGTTAAAATTAAAAGTATTTTAAAATTTCATCAATTTTTATAATTTAAATATTTGTTAAACCGTTACTTGTTAATCGAAAATCATTACACCATCGCGACGAACATTTAATTATCTTTTTATAAACGGGCACTTTAATATACTTTCGACAAATAAATAAATAAATCTTCATTCTTTTACATTTTTTCATCTTTTTTTTGTTTTTGTTTTTGTTTTTTGAAACTTGTATTAAAAATAACATGTGATATAACACAAATTTGAATATTTTAATAAAAGTTTTGCTAAACAACGCCCATTGGGCAATGGTTAATGCACAATAAATTTTCTCTATTTAAAGTGGTTATATATTTAATGCACAATAAATGAACATACAAATTAACTTAAATAACATTTTTTTTTTCATATTTAAAGTAATTATGTATTTAATGCACAATAAATAAACAATAATAATTAGTGATTATTTTCATAATTCTTTTGTTAACCATTGCCCAGTGGGCATTGTTTAGCAAAACTCTTTTAATTATACAGATGTAATATTAGTGTTAAATCACATATGATATATAATAATGCGATTTAAATCAATTTCACATGTGATTTATTTACATATCATATCCGATTTAACACTAATATCACATGTGGTTTTATTAGTATATTCAAAGTAATATTTAATCAAATGTGATATCTTCATGCAAATTTCAAATAACGAAAAAATGTTAAAAAAAGGTGAAAAAACGGGGGAAAAATGTTGAAAGTATATCAAGTGTCTATTTATAGAAAGATCATTAAATGCTCGTCATGATAGTATATATTTTTTTTGCTTAACAATTAACGGTTTAAAATATATTAATATTTGAAAGAAAAATGATAAAAGTGAGTTCTTTAAATGAGAGAATTTCATATATATCCCTCTTTAGTACCAAAATTACAAATATATCCAGCCTAACTTAAAAATTACATATATATCCAATCTAAAACTTAAAATTACATATATATCCAACCTAAGTTAATATTTTCATATATATTCAATCTAAAACTTAAAAATATCATATAAGTCCAAAATTAAAACCTTAAAGAACATATTAAATATCATTTGATTTTAAAATGACCATTATAACCTTGTTTCCTTTTCATTATAGTCACACATAAGGGTTTTAGTCGGATTTGATGGTCGGGTACGGATTAATTCGGGTTGAGGCAAAAAAATATACATATACTCGAACCCGACTCTATTTAAAATCTTGGTTAGTCGGGTTTGGGTCTATTCGGGTTGAGTTCTAAATAGAGTCGGGTTCGGGGTATTTTTTTTAGCTTCGACCCGAATTTTCCTTACCCAATGAAATAACACCTATGTGTGAGTATAATAAAAATAGAAACAATGGTATAATGGTTATTTTAAAATAAAATGATATTTAATATGTATTTTATGGTTTTAATTATATATAAATTGGGTATTTGTATATATATGATAATTTTAAGTTTTATATTGGGTATATGTGAAAATTTTAAGTTAGGTTGGAGATACTTGTAATTTTAAGTTTTAGATCGAATATATATGTAATTTTTATGTTAGGTTAGATGTATATGTAATTTTAATGTAAAAGAGGAACATATATGAAATTCTCCCTTTTTAAATTATTGGGATTAATTTAATCAATTAAATCACATAAAGATAAAAGGGTGGAAATTGATCCATTCGTATGTGAGAAAATTTGTTATGTAAATGATCTTTAATCTAAAAGAATTACATTATTTTGTAGCAATTTTATTAAAACAATTTTATTAAAAAAAAAAAAAAAAAAAAAAAAAAAAGTTGTACCAATCATGTTATTTTATTTTGACACATGACAAAATCGAACAATATAATGTACCAATAAAAGCTCTATTGTAAAATCGGCCCAGGCGGCCGATTAATCTTCACATAATCTGTTAGGTTCCCATATTAGTAACACAAGCCTCAATATGAAGAAATAGAAAAGAAGAGATCGGTTGAACAAATAACCAAACACACGTATGAATATAAGAAGAGTTTATGCGTAGAGTGAATGAGATAAATGAACAACCAACCCTGAAGTGAGGGTTTACAAGGATTATTTATAGGGCAAGGAGCTAGGGCAACACTACTAGCATCCTTCCCTTCTTATGGGCTTGGACCAAGGCTCATGGGCTTTCTACATAAGCCTTGGCATGATAACTAACATAAAAGCCATAATTAAGATAACTATTACATATTAATTACTAACACTTGAATTCTAGTTTAGGAGTGATTCCAACAATCTCCCCCTAAGTGCTAGTGATGGATGATATAAACGTTGAAGGTGTTGATGTAATAGTAGCTTATGGTTACCTTTGATACTCAAATTGACTCCGTGGTCAAGATGACCTTATGGTTGATACTCAAATTGACTCCGTGGTCATACTTGAGGATCTGAATAGTGATCATGTTAGTAAACCAGAAATGTGACCACCGATGAGTGTGTAAATACTCATCATTTTGGTTAAATCTGTTCTAAAATGCTCGTAAATGCATCAAAATACCGAAAATATTCCAAAATCGCATTTTATATGTTTCGGATGCAAATGTTCAAAATCGATGAAAATGAGCTAAGTTTGCTTTCAATTCCCCAAGTTTCAAAAATTGTCGAAATAGTCCCCGAGCACATAATTTCAAAAGTAAAATCACCAAAGGTCCTTTTAAAATCATAACTTGTCAAAATTAGTCCTTTGGTGAAAATATAAAAGTTTTGAGAAATTACAAAATTGGTCCTTCAAGTTTGAAAATTGGCAAAATGGTCCCTGAAATTTGAAAATGGCAAGTTTGGTCCTTGTACTTTTGAGATTGTCATTTTCAACCCTTGAAACAACTTTGCAGTTTGGCGATTGGTCCCTCAATTTTCGTAAATTGCAAACAAAGTCCTTGATTATTATTAACCCTTTGCACCTTTGGACCATGTCTTAAACAATTGTGACCCCTGCCATCAATTTGACCCCCGCCATTTGGACCCTTCCAATATAATAAACCCAGTCAAACCCTTTGACTATTGCTTTTCCTCCCACTCACGGGATACACTCCCATCATCATCCCCACATCCTCCCCGCAACTCGCCCTTTCCATCATCATCACCCCAAACCTTATCACTCCAAACACTCTAAGCCAAGGATGCATTTAATGCCTTCTCCAACCTCTCACTCAACCCCACCGTTAGTATAACTTTGGCGCCAAAACCATTTAAACGGCTAAGATCCACCTAAGCCATCCAATGGCCCATATTAGTGCTGGGATATGTCCAGAGAGAGGAGAGAAGGAGTTTTGGAGCATATATAAAGGAAGAAGAAGCAACAAGACAGAGTAGTTAGTTTATTTTTAAACAATGTATGTCGTTTTTTAGATTATCATGTCTTAAATAGTTTTCAATTGTATTTTCCAGTTAATTTGTATCAAACAAAGGTATTCAAGTGTATTGTAACTTATTTTAAATCTCAATTCAAGTTATAGTCACAGCTTCATGTTTCGTGGCAATCGTTGAAATTTCGGTGTCCAAATCTCATGTATAAGCTTCAATCACTTATTTATAAGCTCAAAAGCTCAAACTAGCTTATCATAGCTTTTTGAGCTTACTTTTAAGTTTCAAGCGTTTAGAAATGGTCAATAAAAGTCAAACTTGGAGCAAAATTGATGCGAAATGAAAATGGTTGGTTCAGAGTGAAATGGGTTGATTTGGAAGCAGTTGGGTTGGTTAGATTAGGCTAGTGGTCCATTGTGTGCAGTGGCAAGCCATAGTGGCTGGGGACTTTTGTAAGTGATCTTCAAAAGTTTTGCATATACTGTGTTTGTAGTCATAATCTGTTAACACCTGTTCAATTAGTCTTCATTAAGTGAGCTTAACTCAGTTTAATCATTGTTCCTTGTTGTTTCAGTAATTAGCATAGATTTTGTTTGCAAAACAGTTAAAATAGGTGTGTTTGGCATAGCTGTCATAACTGTCTCAGAGGAATATGCAGTGGATAATTTCTGTTGGTTCATGCTTGTTAAAGTCATTTGCACTCATTCAAGTCTTAAAACTGCACTTGCAAACTCTCAAAGTCAAAATTCTTAATCCACTGTCTTAACTGGCTTCACTGTTGAGTTTTTGTAAATCAAAAGTCTTATTTTGTGTTTAAAAAACTTAAACATTGCTTGCATTGTGTTCATTACATCATATTACATTAATATCAGCCTAAAATTGGTCTCAAATTTCATTTTGGTCAAAGTTTCTTAATCGCTTTAAAAGTCAAAACTAAAAATGGATTCGAGCTAGATTAGAGGATTTTTCATGAGCTCATCTCTCGGTCTTATCAAGTGAAATTTGTGGCTTCATAAAGTTCAACTGGTCTCCATTCTTATTAGCATTTTTGTAGAATTTTATAAATTTTTATAAGCTCCATTTGAGCTTGTCAAACAGGCCTAACTCCCCGTTTCACAACTCTCGCTTAAATCGAGTTTTCTCATTTGTGCAGCCTTGCACAGGGCTCATAAGAGCTTCTCAAAGTCTAGTTTTGGTGTACTTGATCTCACCAGGTCTAGGATAGGTTCCAATTGTTGGTTTTCGATTTTAGCTTAATTTGTAGCTCATGCTTGTGTCAAAGTAGCCCCACGTAAACTGCTTTTAGCTTATAAGCTCAAATCATCAAATCTGATCAATCTTGTAATTCAGAGGATATGGCTTGTTGTTTTAGTTGCATTTTGGTAATTTTATCATTTTATAACTCGTATTAAGTTGGTGCTTATTGGTGTCATTTGGCTTATTGCAAGTACTTATTCATAAGCACATTCCAAAGCAATTCCCATTTTCTTGTAAACAAGCACTTGTTTTTCCATTTTTCCTAGATTCAAGACATTATTTTAAGCTTATCTTGAATTTTTAGATTTTTCTAAGTTTGTTTGCTAATTTTCGCATTTAAATCAATTTTTAGCACTTTTAATTAGCTTTTAATCCAAAAATTAAGAAAAGTCTCAAAAAATAATTTTTCATTTTTTAAGTTTAGATAAATATAAAAGACAAAAAATATTTTTCTAGATTTTTCTTAGTTAAATTTGTATTTTTAAGCCATTTAATTAGTTTTTAATAGTTTTTAATTCCTAGAAAATAGAAAAATAATCAGAAAAATACAAAAATAATTTTGAAAATTCTATTTTGTTATTTTAGATTTTTCCAAGTCTTAATTTTATTTTTCTAGCTTTATTTTCTATTTTCTTGTATTTTAGGGAATTATTTAATATTTAAAATTAGTTTTAAATTAATAATAATTAATTAAATAGTTGTAAAAATAATTTTCTTTTTCTAAAAATTTTCTTTTATCATTAGGTTTGTAAAAATATCATTTTCATATTTTTAGGATTAATATTGTGTAAGTTTCACTTTTTCAACAGACGCCACGTAGTTTTTAATTCGCTTTATAAAACATAAAACAAAACATCATTTTGAAAATAGTGATAGCGTTTATTTAATATTTTTATCTTTTAATTTTCTTTAATTTGCATTTAAGCCGTTGTAATTTGTTGGCTTTTTCTCGTAGTTATAATCATATCGATCTCTTTTCCGCTCAAATTCCTCGATCACTATACGTTTGGTGATCCATTGCATAGCTCATTGGGACATAACGACCTGGGAAACACTATACTCCCGGATCTTCATTGCATTCGTGCTTGAGCTGTTTTAAGTTTCTTACAACGGCCATTCACAAGTGGTCACCATGAGAAAACTTGACGGTTTTGCACGGATCAAATTTTTGGCGCCACGGGAGTCAGGCCGATTATCCTCCGCTTAGCGATTAGTAGTTTGAATACTCACTCTTTGTTTATACCATCCATCTATCATATATATATCCATATTTTCGATAAAAATCCAAAACCCAAAACATTTAAAACATATAAAACACAAAAATATTTTCCTTTTGTTTCTATATATGTATCAAAATAAAAATACAAAAGATTTGTCATTTTCTTTAATAAATAACAACTTAAAAGATTACCACCATAAACCAAGGCAAAGGCACTACCTAACTGGGGTGCGACCATAATAAGTTCCCGAACTAAAGATTTAAAACTTACCTTTGTGTCCTTGTGATTGGTGTACCTTTTCAAAGAAGCCATTCATCTTGTGATTATTGGTTAAGTTCATCGTTGTTTTGCCTCGATTTTGTGTTAATTGATTTTGTTGTGATATCTACTTGTCGAACCGTAAAACCCATAAAGATTCTTCTCACCCCATTTTTATAAAACGCCTTCATAATTCCCATTTCTCCTTAACTCGAGTTTCCTTAGAGTTAACTCTAGTATGCGCACTCGCTCTTCTAGATCCGAAGCCCATTTCGTGAGCTTGTCAAGATTCCAAGAAGGCGTGTCCAGAGACTTTCTCGCTCCATCATCGGATTCGAGATCCGATCGCTCACACTACTTCCGTTATCATGGCGGAAGAACGCCCTATGTGCGAGCTTCTCCGTGCACCCATCGACGGGTATGAGATGCTATCGTTGTGCCACCATTGTGGTCGAAAATTTTGAACTCAAGACCGGTTATCAATCTTGTAACCTCAAATCAATTCTACGGTTTTGAGCGGATGATCCTCATGCTCATATTCGATGGTTTAACAAGATTGCATCTACCATCAAGTATAAGAATGTCCCTACCGATGTGTTAAGCTTCTTCCATTCCCATTTTCTCGAGGGCAAGCCCGGATTTGGCTTGAAAACAACCCCCGCCTATTGAGACATGGGAAGATCCGTGAAGAAATTTGTGAATGAATTCTATCCACCTTCCAAAACCACGAGTCTTAAAATGAAATCATCAAGTTCACTCGTAAGTTTGATGAATCCTTGATGAATCGTGGATCGTTTTAAGGAATTGCTTCGCAAATGTCCTCACCACGGTTTCTCCGAGTTGATGCAACTCGATACTTTCTACAATGGAGTGAGTCAACTGATCAAGATTCTCTCAATTCCTCCGCGGAGGAAATTTCCGAGCAAACCACAAAGAAGCTTTAGCGATCATTGAAAACAAGTCTAAAGTCCGACCGCACGAAGCAAGCGGTTGTTTCCCAAGTCGTTGTTGGTCCTTCTTCTTCATCGCTCGTGAGTCAATCTAGCACCGATGCTAAGATTGATAAACTCACGGAAGCTATTCAAGCTTTGGTTCTTCCAACCAAAAGAAAGTCTTTTTCCACAAACTTCACCTCGCTTGAAGTTAAGAAAGTGGAAGTCTCGTGTTACTTGTGGTGGCCCCATGCTTATTACAACCGTATGGCCACCGATGGTAACCCTTTGAAGCTAATGTTGTGGGCGGATTTCTAATCAAGGAGGCAATCAATATCGTGCTCCTATAGACCAACCACCGCCCTAACCACTACCTCGACCTCCGGTTTTAATCAAACCGAATCGAATCGAATAGACCAAACCAAGGTTTTCAAAACCAAGGTAATTTCACCAAACAACGGTTTTCAAAATCAAAATCAAAATTTCCAACATCAAGGAAATTTCAATAGAAACCTGTGTCGTGGAAATTTCAACTCGTGGTATTTTCATGCCAATAATCAAGGAAATTTTCGTAATCAAGGCCCTAATCCTAACAATAGAGGCCGAATTTTCCTGCAAATTCAAGCCATTGTTCCAACTGGACCATCATCCGATGAGTTGTTGAAACAATTCATGAAATCCCAAGAGGAAATGAATCGGTTGTTGGTTAGCCGATTACGACATCAAGAAGTCTTTAAATGATCGACCCTGGCTCGTGTACTTTACCTAGCAACACGATCGCTAATCCGAGGGGCGATGCAAAGGCGATCACAACCAAGTGGTGCTTTATCTGGACCCGCTATTCCTACTACCTCTTCTTCTTCTCTCCGAAGGTAGTGGAAAGTGAACCCGAGGCGACAAAGGACAAGGAACTTCCTACTAATAACGGAAGTACAAGTAATGTCCATCCTCGTTGTCCCCAAACCCAATACCAAACCTCGAGTTGTTTTTGAACCTCCAGTTGTTGACCATAAATCCAAAACTTCTATTCCTTACCCCTCACGGTTACATGAGCAAAGCTCATGAGAAAGCTAGTCATCAAATGGAAAAATTCTTTCAAATTTTCCAAGAACTTCATTTTGACATAAGCTTATGGATGCTATCATGTTGATGCCCAAGTTTGCATCGACTCTCAAACACATGTTGAGCAACAAGGAAAAGTCGTTTGAAATGGCTAAGACTCCTTTGAATGAGAATTGCTCGCAGCTTCATTAAAGAAGCTTCCCGAGAAGTCTAGGAGATCCCGGAAAATTTCTTCTTCCTTGTGTTTTTCCGGATGATTGAATGCTTTGCCCTTGCCGATCTTGGTGCAAGCATCAACTGATGCCTTATTTAGTGTGGAAGAAACTTTCTTCCGAACTTATCCTACCGCATGACTCTTGAGCTTGCGATCGTTTCTATATCGCGTCCTCTTGGCATCGCCGAGGATGTATTCGTGAAAGTAGGAAAGTTCCATTTTCCGGTGACTTTGTGGTTGTTGATTTCGATGCCGATCCTCGAGTTCCCTCATTGTTGGAAGAGGATTCTTGAGGACGGGTCGTGTTTTATCGATGTATTTGAGCAAGAAATCACTTTACGTGTGGGTAATGAAGTCATACCTTTAACCTCGATCAAACTTCGAGGTACTCCTCAAATTATGATATCGAATCAATTAATCGAGTCGATTTAATTGATATTGCTTCGAGGAGTACTCAAGAGTTTCTTGGTTATCTTCATAATTCGTGGGTGGGATTCCACCACATCTTCTCAACCTATCATTGCCGACTCTTCCCTCTCTCACTCCATTTGAGGGAGGTGACTTCCTTCGGAAGAGATCGATGAATTTCTTGTTATCGATGAATCAATTCACCGAATTGATGGTGTGTATGATTCGGAGGGGATATTCTTTATCTTGAGCAATTGCTAAATGAAGATCCATTACCTTCACTCCTCCGAAAGAAATCACAATTGAGGAAATCAAATCAAGACAAACATCTACTCGATGAATTTCCCGAGGTTGAACTTAAGGACCTACCTCCTCATCTCGAGTATGCATTCTTGAGGGTGATGATAAATTACCCGTCATAATTGCTAAAGACTTAACCGAGGAGGAGAAAACCGCCTCATAAAGGTCTTGAAGTCACAAGCAAGCAATTGCTTGAAACTCTCCGATATTAAGGGTATCAACCCCGAGTTTTGTACCCACAAAATCTTAATGGAGGATGACTTCAAACCAAGAATTCAACATCGAGAAGGGTGAATCCTAAGATTCATGAGGTTATCAAACAAGAGGTTCTCAAACTTCTTGATGCCGGTTTGATTTACCCGATCTCCGATAGCCCTTGGGTTAGCCCAATTCATTGCGCTCCAAAAAGGGTGGCATTATCGTTGTCACAATGAAGAGAACGAGTTGATTCCAACTCGATTGGTTACGGATGGCGTGTGTATTGACTATCGAAGTTAAACGAAGCCACCAGAAGACCATTTTCCTCACCCTTCATGGACCAAATGCTTGAGAGATTAGCAGGAACCAGTACTATTGTTTCCTTGATGGTTTCTCGGGTTACTTTCAGATCCCCATTGATCCGCCGGATCAAGAAAAGACCACATTCACCGCCCATACGGACATTTGCCTATAGACGATGCCTTTTGGCTTATGTAATGCTCCCGCACGCTCCAAAGATGTATGATGGCAATTTTCCACGACATGATCGGGAAACTATGGAGGTGTTTATGGATGACTTCTCGGTCATTGGGGACTCATTTCATACATCTCTCCCATTTAGACAAAATGCTAAAAGGTGTGAAGACACCAATCTATGTCTAAACCGGGAGAAGAGCCACTTTATGGTCAAAGAAGGCATAGTCCTGGCCATAAGATTTTAAGAATGGGATTGAGGTAGATAGAGCAAAAGTTGATGTTATTGCTAAACTACCTCATCCTACTACCGCCAAAGGTATTAGGAGTTTTCTAGGTCATGCCGGTTTTATCGTAGATTCATTCAAGATTTCTAAAATCGCTCGCCTATGACCCATCTTCTCGAAAAAGATGCTCCTTTATCTTTTCTCCCGAGTGCATCAAGCTTTTGAAACACTTAAGAAAAGCTTACGGAAGCACCCATTCTAGTTGCCCCGATCGATTTACCCTTTGAGCTCATGTGCGATGCAAGTGATTTTGCTATCGGTGCGCCTTGGGGCAACGCAAAACCAAGCATTTTCACCTATCCATTACGCAAGTAAAACTATGATCAAGCTCAAACCCATTACACCACTACGTAAAAAGAATTATTAGTCGTGGTGTATGCGCTTGAAAAGTTTCGCCATACCTTATCTTGACCAAATGCGTGGTGTATACGGATCAATCGGCTCAAATATCTCTTTGCAAAACAAGATGCAAAGCCGAGATTGCTCCGCTGGGTTCTCCTCCTACAAGAATTTGATATCATTATTCGTGATAAAAAGGAGCCGAGAACCCGTCACGATCATCTCGTCCGATTAGAGAACCTCACCAAGATGTGTTCGAGAAAAGGAAATAAACGAAACATTTCCTCTCGAAACACTCAATGTGGTTTCTTTTCGTGGAGACTCTTCTACCCCATGGTTTGTCGACTTTGCAAATTACCATGCGGGTAACTTTATGGTGAAAGGGATGTCGTCCCAACAAAAATAAATTCTTTAAAGATGTGAAACATTATTTCGGGACGACCCTACTTGTTTAAAATTTGTGCGGATCAAGTCATCCGCGATGTGTGTATGGTCGAAGCCATTGACATTCTCAAGGCTTGCCATTTCGACCCACTGGGGACATCATAGCCCCAACTACACCGCCAAGAAGGTGTTTGATTCCGGATTCTATTGGCCCATTAATCTACAAGGATGCCCATGAATTTGTCAAAACCGCGACGCTTGTCAACGCCACGGAATATCTCATAAAGAAATGAAATGCCGCAAAACGCCATTCAAGTGTGTGAGATTTTGACATATGGGGCATTGACTTTACGGGCCATTTCCTTCTTCCCGTGGTAACAAATACATACTCGTGGTCGTTGACTACTTGTCAAAATGGGTTGAAGCTAAAGCTTTACCCACCAACGATGCCCGAGTTGTTGTGAAATTCTTAAAATCCTTATTTGCTAGGTTTGGAACTCCACGAGCCATAATCATGATCGTGGTACGATTGCAATGACCAATTTGAAAGAGTCATGCAAAAGTATGGTGTGACTCACCGCCTTTCATCGCTGCACCACCCCAAACAAGTGGGCAAGTGGAAGTTTCTAACCGGGGATAAAGAATTTGGAGAGGACGGTTGGCGAAAACCGTGCCTCTTGGTCGGATAAGCTAGATGACGACTGGCCTTCCGACAATTTTATAAAACACCCATTGGGTGCACTCCATACAAGCTAGTGTACGGAAGGCATGTCATCTACCGGTTGAGCTCGAGCACAAGGCATACCGGGCCTTGAAGCATGCCAACTTTGATATTCAGATACCGGTGATCACCGGAAAGTTCAAATGAATGAATTAAATGAACTCCGTGATAAAGCATACGAGAACTCTTTGATCTATAAACAAAAGACAAAGAAGATTCATGACTCAAAATCAAGAACCGCTTTTCAACGTCGGTGATCGAGTCCTTCTTTTCAATTCAAGATTGAAGATTTTCTGAAAATTAAAATCCCACCGGTCCGGACCATTTACCATCACTAAAGTCTTTCCGTATGGAACCATTGAGTTATCTCAACCCGATGGTCCAAACTTTAAAGTGAATGGTCATCGAGTGAAGCATTACTTTGGAGAGGACATCCCCGTGGTTGTCCCACTTACAAACTTTCCCAAGAACCAATGAATGCGGGATCGAGTCAAGCTAGCGACTCGGGAATCAAAAACAAGAGATGCCATATGGGTTTTCACCCATATTTCGACTTCAAGTTTCTATCTTTCTACCACCCTAGTGTGTGGGGCTTTCACATGTTGTGTATATATGCATGTTTCAAAAAAAAAAAAAAAAAAAAAAAAATCTTCTTTCTAAATAATGGCCGTAGTATTTCCTTTCACGTTCTTTGTTTCGCATAACCGCGGTACTTTGAATATTGAGGGCAATATTCATTTCTAAGTGTGGGGAATTTCACTAATTTTATCATGTAATTATACCGCCCAATTCCCGCTTTTGGCCAAATTTTTTTTGGAGTAAGTGTTTTACACTTACTCATTTGGTTATCATCCGCTTTGTCTAATAAACAAAAGGATTGGCTAATCCAGAGCAAACGGCTCTTGGTAAAGATATCTCAAACCGTTGACGGCTTGCAATTTGCCCAAAATTGTATGGTATTCAACTCACCATATCCTTAAAAGTGAAGAGTTGGCTAGCCCGCAAGTTTATGGCTTGTGGTAAAGGCAAGGGAAAACCATAATTGGTAATCACTCACCAAAGATAATATTGATAATTTATCTAAGAGTTGGCTAGTCCAAGCAAACGGCTTCGTAAAGACAAATCAAACCGTTGAAGTCGGTGGTTTGCTCAAAATCACATGGTTATCGTGTACCATGGTTCTTACTTCAACTAAAACATTTGGCTACTCCGTAAGTAATGGCTTTTGGTAAAGAGATTCAAATCCATTAAGTTTTTCTCAAAATATTGCTAGGGACTAGCAATAGTTTAGTGTGGGGATTGATGAGTGTGTAAATACTCATCATTTTGGTTAAATCTGAATCGCAAAACGCCTAAAATGCTCGTAAATGCATCAAAATATCGAAAATATTCCAAAATCGCATTTTATATGTTTCGATGCAAAATGTTCAAAATCGATGAAAATGAGCTAAGTTTGCATAATTGGCGCTTTCACCCCCAAGTTTCAAAAATTGTCGAAATAGTCCCCGAGCACATAATTTCAAAAGTAAAATCACCAAAGGTCCTTTTAAAATCATAACTTGTCAAAATTAGTCCTTTGGGGAAAATATCAAAAGTTTTGAGAAATTACAAAATTGGTCCTTCAAGTTTGAAAATTGGCAAAATGGTCCTCGAAATTGGAAAATGGCAAGTTTGGTCCTTGTACTTTTGAGATTGTCAATTTCAGCCCTTGGAAACAACTTTGCAGATTTGGCAAGATTGGTCCTCAATTTTCGTAAATTGCAAACAAAGTCCTTGATTATTATTAACCTTTTGCACCTTTGGACCATGTCAACAACAATGACCCCGCCATCAATTTGACCCTGCCATTTGGACCCCTTCCAATATAATAAACCCAGTCAAACCCTTTGACTATTGCTTTTCCCTCCCACTCACGAGATACACTCCCATCATCATCCCCTACATCCCTCCCCCTGCAACTCTGCCCATTTCCCATCATCACCACCCCAAACCTTATCACTCCAAACACTCTAAGCCAAGGATGCATTTAATGCCTTCTCCAACCTCTCACTCAACCCCAGCTGTTAAATCAGCTTTTGGCGCCAAAACCATTTAAACGGCTAAGATCCACCTAAGCCATCCAATGGCCCATATTAGTGCTGGGATATGTCCAGAGAGAGGAGAGAAGGAGTTTTGGAGCATATATAAAGGAAGAAGAAGCAACAAGACAGAGTAGTTAGTTTATTTTTAAACAATGTATGTCGTTTTTTAGATTATCATGTCTTAAATAGTTTTCAATTGTATTTTCCAGTTAATTTGTATCAAACAAAGGTATTCAAGTGTATTGTAACTTATTTTAAATCTCAATTCAAGTTATAGTCACAGCTTCATGTTTCGTGGCAATCGTTGAAATTTTCGGTGTCCAAATCTCATGTATAAGCTTCAATCACTTATTTATAAGCTCAAACAAGCTCAAACTAGCTTATCATAGCTTTTGTGAGCTTACTTTTAAGTTTCAAGCGCTTTAGAATCTGTCAATAAAAAGTCAAACTTGGAGCAAAATTGATGCGTAAATGAAAATGGTTGGTTCAGAAATGGAAATGGGTTGATTTGGAAGCAGTTGGGTTGGTTAGATTAGGCTAGTGGTCCATTGTGCAGTGGCAAGCCATAGTGGCCGGGACTTTGTAAGTGATCTTCAAAAGTTTTGCATATATCGTGTTTGTAGTCATAATGTTAACACTGCTCAATTAGTGTTCATTAAGTGAGCTTAACTCAGTTTAATCATTGTTCCTTGTTGTTTCAGTAATTAGCATAGATTTTGTTTGCAAAACAGTTAAAATAGGTGTGTTTGGCATAGCTGTCATAACTGTCTCAGAGGAATATGCAGTGGATAATTTCTGTTGGTTCATGCTTGTTAAAGTCATTTGCACTCATTCAAGTCTTAAAACTGCACTTGCAAACTCTCAAAGTCAAAATTCTTAATCCACTGTCTTAACTGGCTTCACTGTTGAGTTTTTGTAAATCAAAAGTCTTATTTTGTGTTTAAAAAACTTAAACATTGCTTGCATTGTGTTCATTACATCATATTACATTAATATCAGCCTAAAAATTGGTCTCAAATTTCATTTTGGTCAAAGTTTCTTAACTGCTTTAAAAAGTCAAAAACTAAAAAAATGGATTTGAGCTAGATTAGGAGGATTTTTCATGAGCTCATCTCTGGGTCTTATCAAGTGAAATTTGTGGCTTCATAAAGTTCAACTGGTCTCCATTCTTATTAGCATTTTTGTAGAATTTTATAAATTTTTTATAAGCTCCATTTGAGCTTGTCAAACAGGGCCTAACTCCCCTGCTCACAACTCTCGTTTAAATCGAGTTTTTCGCTTGGTGCAGCCTTGCATGTGGCTCATAAGAGCTTCTCAAAGTCTAGTTTTGGTGTACTTGATCTCACCAGGTCTAGGATAGGTTCCAATTGTTGGTTTCGATTTCTAGCTTAATTTGTAGCTCATGCTCAGGTCCAAAGTAGCCCCACGTAAACTGCTTTTAGCTTATAAGCTCAAATCATCAAATCTGATCAATCTTGTAATTCAGAGGATATGGCTTGTTGTTTTTACTTGCATTTTGGTAATTTTATCATTTTATAACTTCTGTATTAAGTTGGTGCTTATTGGGTGTCATTTGGCTTATTGCAAGTACTTATTCATAAGCAAATTCCAAAGCAGTCCCATTTTCTTGTAAACAAGCACTTGTTTTTCCATTTTTCCTAGATTCAGTACATTATTTTAAGCTTATCTTGAATTTTTCAGATTTTTCTAAGTTTGTTTGCTATTTTTCTGCATTTAAATCAATTTTTAGCACTTTTAATTAGCTTTTAATCCAAAAATTAAGAAAAGTCTCAAAAATAATTTTTCATTTTTTTAAGTTTAGATAAATATAAAAGACAAAAAATATTTTTCTAGATTTTTCTTAGTTAAATTTGTATTTTTAAGCCATTTAATTAGTTTTTAATTCCTAGAAAATAGAAAAATAATCAGAAAAATACAAAAATAGTTTTGAAAATTCTATTTTGTTATTTTAGATTTTTCCAAGTCTTAATTTTATTTTTCTAGCTTTATTTTCTATTTTCTTGTATTTTAGGAATTATTTAATATTTAAAATTAGTTTTAAATTAATAATAATTAATTAAATAGTTGTAAAAATAATTTTCTTTTTCTAAAAATTTTCTTTATCATTAGGTTTGTAAAATATCATTTTCATATTTTTAGGATTAATATTGTGTAAGTTTCACATTTTCATTCAGACGTCTATGTAGTTTTTAATTCGCTTTTATAAAAACATAAAACAAAAACATCATTTTGCAAATAGTGATAGCGTTTATTTAATATTTTTATCTTTTAATTTTCTTTAATTTGCATTTAAGCCGTTGTAATTTGTTGTTAGGCATCTCTTTTTTTCTCGATCACTATAGTTATAACGACTGGGAAACACTATATCAGATCTTCATTGCATTCGTGCCTGTTTTAAGTTTTTCGCTCAAATGAGAAAACTTGACTCGATCACTATTATCAAAGAACCAACGAGATGAGGTAACATGCAAGTACAAGGTTTTATGAAACCGAAAATATTTGCTTTCTCCCTCAACACTTGACCGATAAAATATTGAATTTTGAAAGATTAGATGTGGAAGATTTTACTTGCCATGTTAAAAGAAATATAGATGGAAGAATATTTTTGATGTTTTATCGATTTTATATTTTGTATTTTGTTTTAAAAAATATTTACAAAAGAGGTTTGGTGTTTGACCGGTTTTAAGAATGAAAGTTCACTAGTCAAACACCGATACCAATTCGGTAGACCAATCATTAAACCTAGCAGGAGCTAATGAGGAGATGCATTCAAGACTCAAAGTATAATTGCTTCCACGAGCTCCTTGATGAAATGATATAAGATCGATTGCTTTAGTGAGCCGAGATTAGCACGAAGCCCATGGTCACAACACGTAACCATAGTCTTTGAGTTGTGTCCTCATCCAAATGACTTGAGCCCAACACGCCGACATGGCTACATATTCTCGCGGTTGAGGACAACGATGTACAACTCGCTTCTTCGATTGCCATGACACCGCTTATCACCAACAAATTGTATTGCTCTCAAGTACTTTTTCGTGAATCTAAGCATCCCGCGTGATCGGCGTCTCAAAAGCTATTAGTTCAAAACCGTAATCCTTCGGATACCGGATCCCAAGTTAATGGTTCCCTTGATGTATCGGAGGATTCTTTTAGCCTCTAAGAGGTGAGTTTCAGTTGGTCTCGATCGATAACAGGAGCAAAGATATACTCGCAAACACAATATCAGCTAGTCGTTAGATCCATGAGAGACCCAATGATACTACGGTATTTGGTAGGGTCCACCAATTTCCTATGTAAATCAGCGTCTAGTTTCTTGGTATGAGCCATTGGTGTGGCATAGGTGTCAGCTTTTGCATTCCAAATTTGTTTAGAAGTTCAAGGGAATATTTGACCGACTTAAGAAAATACCACGGGTGATTGATGAACTTGCATTCGAGAAAGAATGCGAGTTCACCCATCATTGACATTTCAAAATGTTTTGTCATTAGTTTTGCAAAAGCATTTGAGTATTTTAAATGTGTTGACCCAAAATGATGTCATCCACATAGATTTGAACGATTAAGATGTGAGCCCGTGATATTGTATGAAAAGTGTAGGATCGACCGAACCTTTGGTGAAATTATTGGCAATGAGGAAGGATGATAACTTATCGCACCACGCCCGAGGAGCCTGTTTGAGTCCGTCTGAGCTTTGTTCGTTTATAGACATGGTTCGGGAACTCGGGATCAACGAATCCTTCCGGTGGTCGACATAGACTGCTTTTCATTGACCATTCAAAAAGCGCTTTGACGTCCATCTAAAAGATCGTTATATTCATATGAGCCGCGAATGCCGTAAATATCCTAACAACCTCAAGACGAGCAACCGGAGCGAATGATTCTTCAAAGTCAATACCTCTTCCTGTCTATAACCCTTAGCCACCGACGTGACTTATTTTTGATTACGCCCTTCAAGATCCAATTTGTTTTTCCAAATCCATTTGGCCAATGACGTAGACCCCGTTGGTCTTTCAACCAGCTCCCATACTTCAAGACGCTTAAACCGATTGAGTTCTTCCCGCATGGATTCAATCCGTTGTCTTTGGTCATTCGTCTTTAATGTTTTTAGGTTCGATTGGCAGAGCGAGTGCATAAATGCAATGTTCACCATCTCGTGCGAAGACGTTGTCTCGCTACGTTGGTTGATTCGGGTTACCAATAATATTCTCAAGAGGATGGTCTTTTGTCCAACGATAAGTGGAAGGTTGATGTTGATATACATTTTGCGATGGGTGGATTCAAATGGCTTGTAGATGATTCTCGCAACATCGATGCGCAGCTTCATTAGCTAACGGTTAAAGAACGATTTAGATCAAAATCTGCAGTGGGGTACTTCATTGTTTAGAACATCATCACCGGTTCGGTGTCATTGAAGCGCTTTGTTCAACTGTTGTTGTAGAGTCAATCGGTGGTGCTTCTTCAAAGAGTTGTTGTTGCAGTGTATCGTATTGAATATGATCGTTGAGCAACGAAACATTGGATACACCGAGCACGCTCATCAATATCATCACTAAAATGAGGAGCAAATAGCTTTTCCATTTGTTGACGAGTAAGTCGGGGCTTGGTTCGGTGATGATGGGGTTTGAGGAAATTTAAACGGTTATGACCGGGTTCCAAGTCGTTATGCTCGGAAGGCATTTCAGAAGCTCATCGAAATTGCATGAATCGTTTCCATAACCGCTTAGTACGACGATTCCAAACCGTAACCTTTAGAATTCTCACAATATCCAATAAAGACTCCAATGTCACTTTGGCTTTGAGCTTTCCAAAGTCATCACGATCATTATTCGGATAGCAAAGGGATCCAAAGACATGAAAGTGTTTGAGATTCGTGTTCTGTTGTGGATAAGCTCAAAAGGTGTTTTGTTGTGGCGTTTAGTAATCATTGATCGATTTTGAGTGTAGCATGCATTGATATGACTTCACCCACAAGTAATCTGAAGTTTAGCATTGATTAACATTGTTCTTGCAGCTTCCACTAACGCACGGTTCCGTCTTTCAACAACTCCGTTTTGTTCGGTGTGCGTGCAATAGATGTTTGATGCTCAATTCCCACTTTCTCATAAAATTTCAAGAGTTTGATTCACAAATTCGCCTTTGTGCTGCTCGATTTGTCGGACCGTGTTCGAGTCGAACTTGAATTTTCATGAGAAAGGTGATGATTATCTATGGAGCTTGATCTTTACTTCAAGAAAGTAGACCCAAGTCCATCTTGAGTAGTCATCTACAATTACCGTGATGTAGCGTTTGCCATTAATCGCTTGCACACGCATCGGGCCACAAATCCATGTGAAGAAGATGAAGCACATGCTGAGAGCTGTGTTCCACCTTTGAAGGAAAATGAGCACGAGTGCTTTTCCCTTGTTCACAGGCTGAGCATAAGTGATCTTTAGAATATCAGAATCGCGGGAGACCTTCCACTAGTTTGTATCGAGCAAGGTTGGTTATGGTTTGAAAGTTTAAATGTGAGAGACGACGGTGCCATAGCCAAGATTTTGTAGATGTTGCCTTTGAAAGTAGACAGATGGGAGATGAAGCAATCATGTCTTGCATGGAGATAGTGTAGAGACTTGAATTGCGGGTGCCAGACATAAGATCGTTTCCTTGTAGATCACGAATGAAACAAGTTTTCTCCCGAAAAGCAACTTCCAAATCTCCATCACGTAACCACCAATGTAAAAGAGATTGCACCGAGGCCTTCCACATAATAAACCCTACTAATTTCGATGTTTCCATTGATGTAATCTCCGTAGCCCATGATAGTCGCTAAGTGATCATTCCCGAATCAGCGGTGCCAATGAACTTTGCAACAAAGTTTGATAACATTTGAGATTGCTGTCATGTGTCGGGAACATCCGCTATCAACAATTCAAAGGATGATTTGTATCACCGCATTACATACAGGCGACACAGATGGAATAGAAGTAGATGTGGAACCCAAGAGTTAGAGGGTTCAAGCGATTATAGTAGAAATACACACATCAATGATTTTAGGTATCCATTTAAATTCTAGTGTATTATGTATCCATTTTGCCATCTCCAACTAGTCTTTGCTTTAGTCTTAGTGAATGCATTAGGTGGTACTACGTTCCTTGGAGGTGATAATGGAGCTACAGGGACATCAATGTGTTTCTTAGAATCTAAAGAGGGCGGTTTACCAAGCACAGACTTAGAAGCAGTAGTGGGCCTAGAGGTATTCCGTTTCTTCGGATTCCGTAAACGAGACAAGATAGTTTTAGCAACAAATTTATCATGACCATCAGAAAGCATACTTTTACGACATATAACACAAGAAGCTTCAGACTTAATATCAAAAGTACTTAAAGGTTCAGCATTCGTTACATCACTTTTTCCATTACATTTTTTAGATGCAATATCTAAAGTGGGTTCAACTTGGGTCTTATTCAAAGTCCTAGGGTGTTCTTCTACTTCAACATTCTTTATTGTTCTTTTCTTAAGTCGCAACTTCCTATTCTTCCTTGTATTGCTCTTAGGCTGTGAAGTGCGGACGTTGGGAAAAGAGGCAACTATTCCTGTTTCAGTAGAGGAAAGCACATTAGTTTCTTGTGGTTTGTCATTAGATGTTCTAGAGTAATTTTGAATCTGTTTGGGTGCAGTTACTACGATGTTACTATCCATATCTTTCTTAAGTTTTACTAACTCAGCTTTTAACTCATGGATTTTGTGATACAAATCTTGATTGTCAGATTGTAGTTTTCGATTACTGCCTAAAACATCTTTGGGGTATGAAAGATGATCATCAAGGTCATTTGACGCTTTATCACGAGTCTTTTTGAGTAAATCACATATGACACTATATTCCTTTTTAACTTTTGCAATTTCTTGTTCATATTTCGAGATTTGACACTTCAAAGACGCGTTTTGATCATCCAGTTGCTCAAGTTTTGGATTAAAAGTTTTTGCATGCAACTGGTTGATTTTGTTTTGCAAAGCAAGTTCACGATTTTGACAATCTTTTTGACACCATTGAAGACGACGTTTTGCATTTGAAAGCTCGTTTAACAATCATTCATTTTCAACTTTTAAAGATTTGATTTGTGACACATTATCGATTCTCAACAATTTCAATGTAATCAATGAAATTAGCAAAGATATAATCGATGCATATGAAAAGAATGCAATAACACAACATTATGGATATCAAGACATATAACATCTTCCAAGAGTCGATCAACATCTTTTCGTAACATTTTCTTTTTGCGTTTTGTATTTGAAATCGATGTTTCGCTTTTCTAAAACTATTTTCATCACCCAAGTTCCTTATGAAATTCTCTTTCCCAATATAATGCACAATTTTTCAAAATTTTAACATGGGGTAAAATTCTTTTGAAAAATGTCTCTTTGTTCTCGCTACCGAGGCAATTGAAAATGTTCAACTTTTATTTCGTAATGAAATTCAATCTCACGTTCTAAAAGTTTGATGTCAGAAGTGAAAATGTCAAAATATCTAAGAATTTGACGATTTTTGGGTGTTGATTTTACTTCACTGAGTGAAGGTAAAGGACCATAAATTTGTACATAATTTGGTTGGGGAGCAACATTAGAAGACTCAGACATAGGTGTGATAACCCGAGGTGTGTTAGAAGAATCCTTTTGTGTGACGAAAGTGACGGCTTTTGACTAGTTAAATGGTTTGTTATAAACAACATTTTCTAATTTTGATCGACTCGCCTTTCGCATCTAATTCCTCTTGACGATGATATTCAACAACACTCATAATGTAATCATCAATTTTGTATTTCGTGACCGAAACTTCAAGATTTGGTTTGAATGCTTTGTTTGAAAGCTTTGGTTTGTAATCGCAAGATTCGTCCATATCCATTTGGATTGGGTTTTAAAGTAAACTTTTGAATAGTTGTGATTGACTCACCATGTTTATAAACAACATTTCAAACTCTTTGAGTTTGTTTTGTGTCGACAATTTCTTCAACATAGTCATCTATTCGTTTCGTTGAATGCTTTTGTATGCAGAGAACTGCTTTTGACAAGTTAACAACTCACCTTGGCTTTTGAGTTTCCAAAGTTAGAGCGTTAAGTTGTTGTATATGTTCATGTTTCGCTTGTTCTATTTGAGACAACAAAGCATTCTTCGATGCGGCTAGATCACGATCCGCTGCTCTAATGATTTTTCGCTTTGGTGTGATTTAGCAAAGCGGCTTCAAAACCTTGTTCACCAAGTTTTTTTCTTGAGTTTTGAAAAATTGAGTTGCTTTTTAAGCATTCAATATCCACCGTTAACAAAGGCATTTTTACTTGTGTAATTGCCGATTTAGTGCACAACATTCTTCCATTCGAGATTGTTGGTCTTTAAGTAAGAGATCAACATCCGGATTAGGCAAAGGTTCGGTGTGTTCAACGTGAGTCACAACATGATCACTATTCGGATCCTCAGTATGACCACGAGTCAATTTGAGTATCAAAGGTAACCATAAGGTCATCTTGATCATCAAATGTAACTACGAGGTTTAGTTGAGAATATTCTATGGTTTTGGCGGGATGATCCTCATGCACATTCGATGGTTTAACAAGATTGCATCTACCATCAAGTACAAGAATGTCCCATGAAGCTATCAAGCTTCTTCTTCCCATTTTCTCTAGAGGGCAAGCCGGGAATTGGCTTGAAACAACCCCTCGTTCTATTGAGACATGGGAAGATCTTGTCACCAAGTTTGTCAGCGAGTTCTATCCTCCATCCCGAACCACAAGTCTTAAGAATGAGATAATGAAATTTTCTCGGATTTGATGAATCATTCGGGAGGCATGGGATCGATTACAAAGAGTTAACCATGAAGTGTCGCATCATGGTTTTACCGAGTTAATGCAAATGGATACTTTCTATAATGGTCTCAATCGAGACTAATCAAGACTCTTTGAATGACTCGCGGGAGGTAATTTCTTGAGCAAGACCACCAAGAAGCCTTGCAAATCATTGAGAACAAATCTCGTGTCCGCCACTTTCGAAGCAAAGACATATCGGTCTCATCTTGACCCTTCTTCTTCTTCATCTCAGTGGAGTACATCTAGCACCGATGCTAAGATTGACAAACTCACGAGACATTGTTCGAGCTTTGGTTCTTGCTAACCGGAAGAAAGTCTCCTTCACTCAGACACCAACACATCTTGAAGTGAAGAAAGTCGAGAGTTGTGTTACTTGTGGTGGTCCTCATACTTACTACAATTGTCGCCACCGATGGTAGTCCATTTGAAGCCAATGCTCTAGCCGGTAGTTCAGCCAAGGAGGTAATCAATACCGTCCTCAAAATGAACCACACTACTGTGCTAACACTAATCAAGCACCACCGGTTTAACGAAATCATAACATGCAAAACCAGATCAGAACCAACCTAGAATGAACCAAGGTTATCAAAACCAAGGTAATTTCTATCCTGCGCAAATCAAGGTTTCCAACATCAAGGAACCTTAATCAAAACAATTTCAATCGGGGAATCAATTTCATGGGAATATGAATCCTAATCAAGGAATTTTTCAAAACCAAGGCCCTAATCCTAACAATAGAGGCCGAATTTTCCTAATCCACCTCCGCTATTGTTCCAATTGGACCATCATCGATGAGCTATTGAAACAATTCATGAAATCCCAAGATGAAATGAGCAGGTTGTTGGTCGGTCAGTTGCTTCCGAAGAAGTCTTTAAATGATCGACCCTCGGGCTCGGTACTTTACCGAGCAACACGATCGCTAACCCGAGGCGATGCAAAGGTGATCATGACGAGAGTGGTGTTTCATATGCTAGAACTGCTTTGTTCCTACAACCTCTTCTTCTTCTCTCCAAGGTAGTAGAAAGTGAACCTCAGGCAGGCAATGGACCTCGACTCCAATGCCTCCTCCACGAGGAGAAATGAGTCAAGTTACCAAGGATACAACGGACAAGGTGCATTTTCAAGCCCACAATCACATACATCCTACCTTGGTAGTCCAACCCCAGTTGTCCAAGAGGCAAGTCAAATCTAGGAGTTGTTTTGAACCTCCTGTAGCTCCGTTGAAAACCGAATCCAAATCTTCTATTCCTTACCCATCACGTTTGAATGAGCAAAAGCTTGAGAAAGCCAGGTCATCAAATGGACAATTTTTCAAATTTTCCAAGAGTTACATTTTGACATAAGCTTTGCGGATGCTATCATCTTTGATGCCCAAGTTCGCATCGACTCTCGAAACACATGTTAAGCAATAAGGAAAAATTTATTTGAAATGGCAAAACTCCTCTTAACGAGCCTTTCGTGATTATCTTGAAAAAACTTCGAGAAAAACTTGGAGATCACAGGAAATTCTCTTACCTTGTGTATTCGGGAATGGTTGAATGTTTTGCCTTAGCGATCTTGGTGCAAGCATCAATCGATGCCTTATTCGATATGGAAGAAACTTTCTCTTAGGAACTTACTCCTACATGCATGACTCTCGAGCTTGCGGATCGTTCCATATCCCGTCCTCTTGGCATTGCTGAGGGCGTATTAATCAAAGTAGGAAAGTTCCATTTTCCGGTGACCTTGGTTGTTGATTTTGATGCCGATCATCGGGTTCCTCTCATTGTTGGTGAGGATTCACGAGGCGGGCGTGCTCTCTCATTGATGTATTTGAGCAAGAAATCACATTACGTGTTGGTAATGAAGGCTGTCGCCTTGCCTTGATCAAACTTGAGGTACTCCGCAAATTATGATTACGAGTCGGTTAGCCGAATAGATATCATTGATGTTGCTACGAAGTACTCTCAAGAAGTTCTTGGTTATTCTCATAATTACAGTGGGTGGGGATCACCACATCTTCTCAACCTATCATAGCCAATTCTACCTTCCCTCAGCTCCGTTTGAGGCGACTTCATCTTAGATGAGATTGAAGCATACTTGGCTAGTGATTACATTCCATGGGAAATTGATCACGCTCCAATTGACATTGAGGGGATATACTTGATTGAGAAGTTGCTTAATGGTGATCCATCATCAACCCCTCACTCTAGTGATTCAATCCCGGATGAGATTAATCAAAATGAGATTAATGCGGAGGAGATATTCTTCAAAGAAGTTGTTAAATCGGGACACTTCTCCTCCTCTCCCTCCCGTCGAGCTTCATAATAAGGAAGTTAAGTCGGTTGAGAAAAGCGAAGAATTTCTGAGGTTGAGCTTAAGGACTTACCTCCTCATCTCGGTATGCATTTCTTGAAGATGATGATAAATTACCGTCATTATTGCTCGAGATTTGAGTAAGGATGAAAAGCTTGCTCTCATAAAGGTCTTGAAGTCACACAAGCAAGCAATTGCTTGGAAACTCTCCGATATTAAGGTATCAACCACAGATTACGTACTCATAAAATCTTGATGGAGGATGACTTCAAACCAGTTCAACATCAAAGAAGAGTAAATCCAAAAATCATGATGTTATCAAGCGAGAGGTTATCAAACTTCTTGATGCGAGGATTGATTTACCCGATCTCGAGATAGTCCTTGGGTTAGCCCAATTCAACATGTTCCTAAAAGGGTGGCATAGCTGTTGTCACAAATGAAGATAACGAGTTAATTCCAACTCGATTGGTTACGGGATGGTGTGTGTGTATTGACTATCATTAAAGTTGAATGGCGCTACCAGTAAAGACCATTTTCTCTACCCTTCATGGATCAAATGCTTGAGAGATTAGCAGGAGCGAATACTATTGTTTCCTTGATGGTTTCTCGGACTTCGATTCCCATTGATCCACGGGATCAAGAAGACCACATTCACCTGCCCATACGAAACTTTTGCCTACAAGCGTATGCCTTTTGGCTTATGTAATGCTCACTGCACGTTCCAGCGATGTATGATGGCCATATTCCACGACATGATCGGAAACAATGGAGGTGTTTATGGATGACTTCTCGGTCATTGGGGATTCGTTTCAAAATGTCTCTCATTTAGATAAAATGCTCAAAAGGTGTGAAGACACCAATCTTTGTCTAAATTGGGAGAAAAGTCACTTATGGTCAAAGAAGGCATAGTCCTTGGCCATAAGATTTCAAAAAGCGGGATTGAGGTCGATAGAGCAAAAGTCGATGTTATTGCTAAACTACCTCATCCTACTACCGTTAAAGGTATTAGGAGTTTTTAGGTCATGCGGTTTCTATCATGATTCATACAAGATTTCTCAAAAATCGCTTGAAGCTGACCCGTCTTCTTGAGAAAGATGCTCCTTTATCTTCTCACTGAGTGCATAGAAGCTTTTGAAACATTGAAGAAAAAGCTTCTTGAAGCACCATTCTCGTTGCTCTGATCGGACTTGCCTTTTGAGCTCATATGCGATGCAAGTGATTTTGCTATCGGTGCGAGTCCTAGGGCAGCGAAGAAACAAACATTTGACCCCATCCACTACATGAGTAATACTTTGGCTGAGCTCAAACTCATTACACCACCACGGAAAAGAGCTATTAGCCGTGGTGTATGCATTTGAAAAGTTTCGACATACTTAATCCCCGACCAAATCGTGGTGTATCACGGATCACTCGGCTCTTAAATATCTCTTTGCAAAACAAGATGCAAAGCCGAGATTGCTTCGTTGGATTCTCCTCCTCGGATTTGATATCATTATACGTGATAAAAAGGAGCCGAGAATCTAGGCTGGCGATCATCTGTCAGTTAGAAAACCCTCACCAAGATGTTTTCGAGAAAAAGGAAATAAATGAAACATTTCCTCTCGAGACACTCAATGCGGTTTCTTTTAGTGGAAATTCTACCACCCCATGGTTTGACTTCTTAGCAAATTACCATGCGGGTAACTTTAATAATGAAAGGATGTCGACCCAGCGGAAGAATAAGTTCTTCAAGATGTTAAACATTATTTAGGGGCGACCCTTTCTTATTCAAAATCTGTGCGGATCAAGTCATCCGGCGGTGTGTTTATAGGCGGGAGGCTATTGATATTCTCACGACTTGCCATCTTGTGGACCCACCGGGGCCATCATAGTCCAAACTACACCGCCAAAAGGTGTTTGATTCCGGTTCTATTGGCCCACAATCTATAAGGATGCCACGATTTTGTCAAAACACCTGGCGCTTGTCAGCGTCATGGAAATATATCTCAAAGAAATGAAATGCCACAAAATGCCATTCAAGTTTGTGAGATCTTTGACATATGGGGTATTGACTTTATGGGGCCATTTCCTTCGTCTCATGGTAACAAATACATACTCGTGGTCATTGACTATTTGTCAAAATGGGTTGACGAAAGCTTTACTTGAACTGAAACATTTGGCTACTCCGTAAGTGATGGATTTTGGTAAAGAGTTTTAAAATCCATTAAAGCTTCAAAACATTGCTAGGGACTAGCAATATCTTAGTGTGGGGGGGATTGATGAGTGTCTAAATACTCATCATTTTGTACAATCTAGGCTCAAAAACATCTCGAAAACACTCAAAAATGCTTCAAAATGATAAAATATCACAAATCGTGTTTTATGTGTTTTAAATGCAAAAGATCAAAATCGGATGAAAAATGATTCAAGTTTGCAAAATTGGCGCTTTAGTCCCCAAGTTTTAAAAGTTGTCAAATCTAGTCCCACGGAATTCAAAAATGTGAAATTTTGTCATTCAAGGTCCCTGAAATATTCTAAGTTGTTAAAAATGGTCCTTGAATGATTCTTTGGTCAAATGGCAGAAAAGGTCCCTAAGTTTGAAAATTTGCAAAATTAGTACTTGGATATTTTAAAATGGAAAATGATCAAATTTTATCCTTGTACTATCAAAGTTTGTCAAGTTTGGTCCTTTTGATATCTTTGGAAAAGTGGCATGTTCAGTCCTTTATCTTTGGCAGAATTACATTTTTGGTCCTTGTATACTTGCTAAACCAAACGGACTCCCTTTGTATTTTGAGCCCAACCAAAGCAAATAGAACCCCTGCCAATATCCTTTGACCCCTGTCATAACCAATTGTGAACCCTCCCACCTATTAAAACCAACGGTCAAATAAGTCAAATCAGCTCTGCTCATCTCCTCTCAACTCCACGAAACCAAAACCAGAGTGGTATTTCCATCTTTTCAAATCCACTTGATCCTATCACCTCACCTCCACTTACCTTGTCCCCTCCTCCTCCACATCTTCCAAAATTCATTAATTGACTCAAACCTTCTAATGACTTTTTGGCGCCAAAGCTCCAAATGGATGGTTCTGATGAATTGTGAAGATCCAATGGTTCAAGTGAAGTGGGAAAGTCTCAGAGTTGTCAACAAGAGTGGAAAAGTCTATAAAAGAGGGAAGAGAAGCAATGTATAAAAATATCTAGTGTACTTTAGTTTAGCTTATGTCATTTTAAGTAATTTTCAAATTTTAGTGTATTTTAAAAGCCTTCAAGCGTTTTGTTAAGTCACTTCAGTGTATTGTTAAACTTTTGCAAGTATCAATTTCAAGTCTTAATCATATTTCCAAGTTTATATATTTTCAAGTTCAAAATCTCATGTTATGTTAATGTTGTTGTTAGTTGTTTGTACGGATCGAATAAGATCACTTAAGCTCCTAGATAGCTTCTAAAAGCTATTAGATACATTAAAATTCAGTTTAGAATCAAAAGGAAAAATCACCAAAAATACCAAATAATTAGTTGAAAAATCAAAATCCCTTGGAAATGGTGTTCACAGTGGGAGCGGTGGTAGATTGTGGATGGCCAGGTTAGTGGCTTAGTGGTAAGCCTATAGGAGTGGTCTTGTGATCTTGGTTCGTGATTTCAGTTGGATAGCCACTTGTAAGCATTTTGTTCATTTTGGCATTTCAACGTTTGAACTGTTAAATAGCTTGAATTCTGCTTTCTTCATGTTTATTAGTTTTAGTTAAGTGTAGTTAAAGATTAAAATCAGTTGTTTGTTCTTTTAAATTAGTAGTTGCTAAAATCTCATTTTGTGATTAAATTAATATAATCATCATTCTTGTGTTTCATGTTGTTAGTACTGTTGTTTCATGTTTACTTAGTCTTATTTAATGATTATATAAGGTCTCTAATCGGTTTCATGGTTGAAATCGTGCTTTGCTCGAAAATCACCAAATCGGGCTTATAAAGGTTTGTTTGGTTTAACTTGTTCAACTGTGTTAAAGGTTGTTTGATGGCTTCTTGTTATTGTTTTATATCACACTTGGTTCTAATAACTCAAGCAAGTCATAAAACCGATCCTTGTTTCATCCATAGTCAAAATCACCTTTGATCACACCTAGATAGTTCATCGTTAGGATTTTTTTTGAATTCAAATCTCATCAAAGTAGCTTAGAATCAGTAACCTAGCTTCAATCGGTTTTAATATAGTTTAGTATAACATAATCGAGTAAGTAGAATTGATTCAAAGTTCACATTAGTCAACTTATCCGTGATTCTCGTTGAATTGCTTTTGAAACTATTTGAAGTGTTATTCTTGATTCTCACGATTCATTATTTTGTCTTTGATATGCTTCTGGCGATCATTTGAAGTTCTTTGAATTAATTTTGATTCTCGCGATGTAGAAGTTTAGATTCCGCCGATTTGCTTGTTGTTGCTTATTTCTATTTCATTTCACGATTTAGAATTTTAGATTCTCGCTGAATCTCGATTCTGAATTGCTTATCATAGTTTAATAGTCATTTCTTTACATTCTTTAGCTTATTCCAATTTGCTTAAGTTGTCCTCGGCTTAAATAATCCATTCAAATCTTTATCGATCACTATCCTTAGTGATCATTCTATCATCGATCAAGTGTTTACACACCATTGAGTCTCCGTGGGACTTAACGACCGGAATTCATTATATTCTCCGGACTTCATTGTATTTGTGTTTTAAGCGGTTTAAGCTTCTTACGGTTAGCCATTCACAAGTGGCTAGCTTGTGTGAGGTAGCTTGTTGTTTTCAAGACAGATCAAGCGGCTTCAAAACCTTGTTCACGTTTTCTTGAGTTTTGAAAAAATTGAGTTGCTTTTTAAGCATTCAATATCCACAGTTACAAATGCATTTTCTTGTGTAATTGCCGATTTAGTGCACAACATTCTTCCATTCGAGATTGTTGGTCTTTGAGTAAGAGATCAACATCTGGATTAGGCAAAGGTTCAGTGTGTTCAACGTGAGTCACAACATGATCACTATTCAGATCCTCAAGTATGACCACGAGTCAATTTGAGTATCAAAGGTAACCATAAGGTCATCTTGATCATCAAATGTAACTACGAGGTTTAGTTGAGAATCGTCGAATGAGATGTGGACGACTCATGTTGAAAATTCGAGCCTCGTCGGATTCGAGATATTGGTGAGATATTAGATCGATGATGAATATGGTTTGTTCGGCACTGAGACAAGCCATCGATGTCATACACTGGGGCTGTGTCGCTCATGTGGAGTTCGTGCATATTAGCCATCAACATAATCTTTGCATTAACCCGCAAGTCCTCCATATCATCATCTCGAATCGCATCGCCATAAAGCTCGTTCTTTGTTTGTGAGGGTTCCACCGACTTCATCCTTAAGAGCCAAAAGTAAAGCCTCATTGTGATAAGCACCGCCTCTAGTCCTCGGCTTTGGGCATGCATTAGCTAGGTGACCCTTCTCATTACTTGTTGCAACGAAGACCATTTATCCCATTCGAGCATTCCCTATTCAACCACTTGAAATCTCATTCTTCGTGGAGCACCCATGTTATTTCGTCCCATAGCATTAAACCATTGACCACCTCCCATCCGACGACCATAACCACGATTACGAACTTCAACACGTCCATTGTTCACACACTGATTCCTTGTGTTTGATGAGGAACGAATGCGATTGTTGGATTTGTTTGTATAACGGCCGAAGGCTTTAGCAATCATAACAAGTCCTTGTTGCAATGCATCGAAAGCATCGGAGTCCTCATTAGCTTCAGTGTAAAGTGCTTGATCATTGTTGTTGTTGTATGGAACCAATTGAGTTTGTTGAGATTGTTGCTGTGACGGATCATATGGTGTAATTGTTGCAGTTGGTTGAGGAGCGGGTTGAGGAGGATAACTAGTTTGAGCCCACAAAGCAAGTTGTTGATTATCCGAAATGACGGTGTGACCGGGAGTCCACGGAGAGCTCTTTCTTTGTCAACTTCTTTTTGGTGAGGCTTCAAATAGTCGTACAACAATCCGTATGTAGCATGATGAAGATTCTTAGCTTAACGGATGAAAATGACATACTTCTCTCAATCAGGACCAAGACTACTTAGGAACTTAGTATTGATTGCAATTCTTGGCATGATGATGTTGTGTTTTTCCAAATCATTGATGATGTCTGAGAATCGATGATGATAAGACTCTAATGTCTCTCCTGGTTCAATCATGAAGTGTTCATAGGCCAAGTAAATTTTGGATTCCATATCCTCTTGATTGAGTTCAGTGCCTTCCATGAGAAGATGAATATGTTCCCACATTGCTTTTGCCGTCTTTTGAGCATCAACACTTCGAAGGATTGGATTGGGTAATCCTAAAAGGATATATTGCATTGCTAGCTCATCGACTTGAAATGTAGAAGTTCATCACCGAAAGGTCGAATGAGTTGCAATGTTTGTGAGATCATCTCTTGGTGGAATAGCATTAGGATCTCCGGGTGTAACGACAATAGGCATCTGAAATGGACCTTCCAATATAACCTTCTTTAAGAACTTTCCATGTGGCTTCTTTAGATCACAAAACCTAAAGAACCTAATTACCCATTGATCATAATTTTCGGGAGAGAGCATTGGAGGTCTATCAAGTGATCCTGCCTCATGAATGGATTGCTGGCTACTTAAAGCTTCACACATCTTTGCAAACCAAGATGGTTCCTTCATAGTATTCCTGGATGGATGTTGATTGTAAACGTTTGTGTAAGGTTGTACTTGAAGACTAGGTGGTGGTTGAACCATTTGTGGTTGAATTTCTCCTTGTTGTGGATAATGTTGTTGATTAAATTGTTGTTGATAAATTTGTTGTTGTTGATTGAATTGTTGATGTTGTGGACTAAGTTGTTGTTGTTGTTGTTGAGTATACGTATAAGGAAAGTAGTTAGAGTATGGTGGTTGAGACATGTTGAAAACTTGTGTTGTAAAATGGATCTTTGTAGTCGAATGAAACGTTGTTGATGAAGTATCCTTAGGCGTAGAAACCAAGTTTAGGCAAAGTAATGCTTAGACGTAAAAACACCAAACTTACGCGTAAAAGCAATAGTTACGCGTAGGATTAGTTTACGCGTAAGAATTGAGAAACACTAAGATTAGGCGTAAACTGAAAGTTAGACGTAGAAAACTTATGCGTAAGACAAGGCTTAGGCGTAAGAAAAATCTTAAGCGTAAAGAGTTCTACGCATAAGTTTGAGCTTATGCGTAAAATTAGGGTTTTGGCCAAAAAATCCTTTACACTATCACAGTGTAAACGATATCCAAAGTCGAAGTGTTTTCAGGCTTATCCAAGCAAGAAAACACTGAGTAAACCAAAAAAACTGAAGATCAAGCCACAGATAACTTACGCGTAACTCTAGGGTTTTGTTACGCGTAAAACTTAACCAAAACGGATTTTTTTTTGCCCAAAGTGATTCTAAACCAGATTTTTGTGATGAAGCAGCTTCAGATCAACAAAATAACACAAAAGTGTGAAACTTGATGATCCAAAACTTGTAGACACCTTACGCGTAGAAATGAACACACGTATAAAACCAAGCTTAAAACCAATGAATTACACGTAAAGTTTAAAACTTTTGCCAAAAACTGAAATTTTAACACCTAAAAACCTTGAAAGTACAAGAATCTTGGATTGAAAAGTGTAAAAAATGAGTTTTTAAGCGTGTAAAAGTTTGAAGACCGAGACTTACGCGTAAAACCAAACAACTTCAAAAACAAAAAACCTTTTCACCCAACTATTTGGCGAATGATACCACTGTTAGGTTCCCATATTAGTAACAAAAGCCTCAATATGAAGAAATAGAAAAGAAGAGATCGGTTGAACAAATAACCAAACACACGTATGAATATAAGAAGAGTTTATGCGTAGAGTGAATGAGATAAATGAACAACCAACCCTCAAGTGAGGGTTTACAAGGATTATTTATAGGGCAAGGAGCTATGACAACACTACTAGCATCCTTCCCTTCTTATGGGCTTGGGCCAAGGCTCATGGGCTTTCTACATAAGCCTTGGCATGATAACTAACATAAAAGCTATAATTAAGCTAACTATTACATATTAATTACTAACACTTGAATTCTAGTTTAGGAGTGATTCCAACATAATCGTTGCTCATTCACTAAACGCCTTGATTTATCATAATCGGCCTATTTAATCGGTTTGGTCAAAGATCGCTTAAAAATCGGTCAACAAACCGATTAATTTGGACAAAATCGGTTTAATCGGACAAAAACGCTTAAAAATGGTAACAAAACGAGTAATATCTATGTTTGACTTTGAGCTTTGAAGAATTATGTATTATGTTTATATTTGAACATTTGAAATATTTGAACTTTGATGCAATATACTTATCTCATGATATAATATAATTTAATATCTAAAATTACAATTTTGTGCATAAAAATCCAATCCGATTAATGTCAGGGTAACTGATTAATCGCTAGGCCCTACCCGACCGATTCACTAACGCCTAGCGATTTTTACTACCTTGAATAAAAGTCATAATTGAAGCTCAATTTACCAAACTATTAACTTTTTGTCTTATATCTAAAATGTGGTAAGATAAACATATGTGTCAATTTTGTGAAAAGCAAAAGTAATTAATAACGTTTTAGTTGTTAAATTTTAAATAAAGTACATTTGCTATTTTTAATTTTTTTTAATAATTTTATAAATTTAATCTATACCTCTAAAATTTATAACTTATAAAAAAAAAATACAATAATCTATTGTTGTTATTTATAAAAAATTAAATACATATATGAAACTAATGTATTTTCATAAAATTATAAATATAAAAAGAAAAGTACGAGTTATTGTGACATGTAAATGTATACATGAGATTATACATATACGAACGACTAATGCCATTCGTCACTAATCTGAAAAAATAATATTTTTTAAATATCCGAATTTAATAACGACTCACATTATTCCTTCTTATAAGTGTAACCCATAATATATAAGTTTAAAATTGGCTTAAATTGTTATTCACATTAAATAGATATCAAAAAGGAAGTGATGGCTTCACACGTTACATTGAGATAAAAATAAATTAATGGAATTCTACATATAACAACAACACATATTATTTTTTCAAGGTTATTATGTGTTACTAAACACACATAATATCTAGAACATAATATAAATAGTTAAATTTAACCAAGACCAACCTAAATGTCATGTTAGTTAAACAAAGTCAAATCCTTCGTGAAACAAAAATCCATACAAAGTATTAATCGATATTAACACATAATGAAAAATTATGTAAAACTCGTGCGTGCACAAATATTAAAACTATATAAGTATTAAACATTTAAAATAATTTCACAAAAAAAACTTAAGCATTAAAAAATCATGAATTTATTAATTGTCACACTATTTAACTTCAAACAAAATTATTAAAATATTATTACCCGTTATATTATTTGCCTAAATCCCATACACGCACGAGTTCTAAAACTCAATTGTTCAAAAATAAAAAACATTGTGTCACAGGTAATCTATGAAATAAAATGATTAAAACAAATAAAACGTGTTAAAACAATATAAATAACAGTTGAAATGTAAAATACTACTAGTAGTAGTTTCTTTTTATTTGAATGTGTCCGTTAATCAAAGAGGACAGTTATTTTATATATCAAATTTTTTTTACATACAAAGGAACTCATGTTCATCCTTCAACTAAAAAGAAATTAATGACTGAGATTAAAAACATTTTAATATTTCGCCTATTTTTATAATTTAAATCTCTTAAACCGTTAATCGTTAAGCAAAAATAATCACACCATCGTGACGAGCATTAATTATCTTTCTACAAACGGGCATTTTGATATACTTTCAAAAAAGGAAAAAAAATCAGTTTTTTTCCCACATTTTTCGTCTTTTTTTCGAAACTGAAATTTGCATGAAAAAATCACATGTAATTAAACACTAATTTGAATATCACATGTGATATTGATATTCAAATTAGTGTTTAATCACATGTGATTTTTTCATGCAAATTTCAGTAACGTAAAAAAACGAAAAAAAAGTGAAAACACAAGAATTTTTTTTGTCAAAAGTATATCAAAGTGCATATATAGAAAGATAATTAAATGTTCGTCGTAATGGTATATAGTTTTTTCGATTAACGATTAACGGTTTAAAGGATATTAATATTTGAAAAAAAATGATGAGAAAAGGTTTTTTAAATTGTTGGGATTAATCTCATCCATTAGATTAAATAAATATGAAGGAAAGATTGAGGGTGAAGATTGATCTCTTGGTATGTAAAAAAATGTTTGGTATGTAAATCATCTTTGCTCCAATACATGTCTATTTCTCACTATTTAATAGCCTATTACACCCTAAGCTTCACATAATCAGCCATATCTCCTCGCGCGCACCTCAATTATTTTCAAAAATTGCATCGTCTTCACCACGGTCTCATTCCGAACATGATGATACCTGTCTCATCCATTTTACTACACACCAGATTTCGACCAGAATGAAGTCAAGGATGTTGTGATCCAATTGCGAAGTGATCAAGAAACGGAACCCGTTCTCACACAACGGTTTTTATACTACGACATCCTCCAAATCGATTATGAATGTTTCAATAGAACGGGTTGCCTTCTGCAAAACGCACTAGGCCTCGCAACATTTGACAAGACGCTAATTACCATTCCCATAAAAACACCTAATGAAAGTTTAGATAAAATACTCATGCTTTTTGTTCTAATAAATACGTGTTTATTTACTCAAAAATCAAAGAATCATCTTAATTTAGATAACAATTTATTTGACTTTAAATTTTCTCCATTACTTCATCATGTTTTTTAAAGGTATTTGTAAACGGTACTCAATATTATCTAGAAACACAAACCCAAAAGTTTCGAAGGTAACCGTCATAGTTCAAAGGAATCACAAAGCTCAACGACAGAGTTTATCTATGCCCTAAATTTTTTTGATGGTTACCCGAACGGTGATTCTAGCTCACTAAGTTAGTATGGTTATTTGAAACACCCATATAAATATATCTTAATTGATAAGTTTGCGTTTAGGCTCGAACTAAATATGTAAAGATCGGGCGTTCTTAATTAAATGAGTTCAAGGTGAAGGTCAAACTCATCTCTAGCTTATAATGAGTCAAGTTTGTGTAGCTTACAAGTAACTCAACTCATTTTTAATCCTTGTTTTGATTGAGCTAGATGATATTCACGTTTGTCAAGAGAAATCTGTAGGCTGGAGTATAATTCATTTGTACGCCTTGAACAATCAATATAGAAATTTTATTTGTAAAGTGTTCCTTCACATGTTCAAATTATTTTAGTAAAAACGTGTAAGAAAAACTTTATACAGAGGCATCCTCAATGCATGGTATATTTCAAGATGTAATACAATGCCACATGAGTATTGAACATTTCTTTACAAAACCTTTGCAACCTATTAAACTTGATTAATAATAAAAATGTCAAAAACCACCATCCTACTATAACAAGCATTTATTTGTTTAATAATAAAAGTGGCAAAAAGGAAGTTCATTGATCACTTGTTCAAAGACCTACTACAATTAAACGTACGCTGACATGAAACAACTCACAATGGATTGAATGATGCCACATAGATTTACTTTTCTTATTGAACATGTGCGACATAAGCCCATTGTGGATGGCCTAATAAAAATACGAGCATAGAAATGATTAGACAGACTTAACATATTGTTCGCTTTAGAGTTTTAAGTGGTCCTTGAACATCATGTAGTGGTCCATTTCGAATGGTTCACGACTTTGGAAGAACCAAATTTGTAGCTTTTGTTAACGTACAGTCACAGTGGCATCCAAAAAATGTACATCTCCTTACAAAGGAATGACATGAATGAGACATCAAGAATCTTGATGAAATTGATATCGATTTCTTTTCAACACGTATCAATTCTTTTATACAATATTTAATGAAATCTAGACAATTCGATTGATTTTCCCGAAACTTTTGGGATGTGTAGTTTTAGAGTGTGAGAGATGAGTTAGGCCATTAACCATTAGAAGCAAGTATAAAGAGGGGATAAGTGGTAAGTAGGAGTCTCACACGAAATACCAAAAGCAAATATTAATCCAATGGATGTTGAGAGAGTTTTCCACATGACTGGTGGACTTGGTGGAAATAGCTATGCTCAAAATTCATCTCTTCAGGTACAACACACACACACTCCACCTAATTACATTGTTCTAAAACTTTTATCTCATGGGTTTTAGTTATATGATATGAAAAGTATAAGGACAAAGGAAACAAATATGTATTGCGTGTTTATTAGTACAACTATTTAATCAAGTATCATACAAGTGTCGAATATTATTAAAAAGTTTAGGGTCGTTGCTAGTTTTCTATGCATAAACTTGTAAAGGTATGTCTAAAAGAGTGAAATTACTTGATGGTATCCAAGTGTGGGGTTTGAATGTCCGTAAGTCATATGAAGTCCTAATGCTTTGGGGTCAATCAAACGACAATAAACACATGTTAACATAAAGCTAGTTAGTTTACTATTTCCATAAAGGATTATGCATTTTGTATAAGATAACTCGATCTATATGTTAACTTACTAAAAGACATAAACATTTTTTGTTGCTAGAAAAAAGCTTCGGATATGGTAAAGCACATAACCCTCAAATGCCTTGAAGAAATCTACATCTTAATGTCGCCAAACAGCTTAGGCATTGCCGATCTCGGTTGTTCTTGTGGCCAAAATGCATTATCAACGATACGAGAAATGGTTGAAACCATAGACGAAACGAGCTATAAATTTGTGAATATCCCACCACCAGAGTATCGTGTGTACCTAAATGATCTTTCGACCAATGACTTCAATGCCATTTTCAAGATCTTGCCAGATTTCTACAAACAATTAAACAATGAAAGGCAACTTCAAGGACACAAATTTGATTCAAGTGTGTACATAGCGGGTTATCCTGGCACTTTTTATGGTAGATTGTTTCCGGACAAATGTTTGCACTTCATTTATTCCTCTTATAGTTTGCATTGGCTCTCTAAGGTAAGTTTCATCTTAACGTGTTAGCGCAAATAGTACATGGATCCAAATATTTATAAAAAAAAAAAAAAAACATGTCAGTTCTGAATGTTCCAATTGTGTAGGTTCCTCCGGGGCTCTATGACAAGGAAGGCCACTCGATTAACAAAGGGAGTTTTTACATCTCAAAAACGAGCTCTCCATGCGTCTCTAAAGCTTATCTTGATCAATTCCAAGAAGATTTTTCATTGTTTCTCCGATCAAGGTCAAAAGAGGTACTAGCTGGAGGTCGGATGGTGCTAATTTTGTTAGGAAGGAGAGATCAATGCCATGTTGATAGGGGCAACTCGTTCCTTTGGGAACTTCTTTCGCGTTCGTTTTCCATCTTAGTCTATCAGGTACTTACAAGTTGCATATAACACTTAATTATCGAAATCTCAAATCTAACTATTTATTCAGTACTATCAAATATCGAGTATGATCCCTATGTTATATCTCCTTTCAATTTTTAGGGAAAAGTTAAGCAAGAAAATGTCAACGACTATGATGCTCATTTTTATGCACCCTCAAGAAATGAACTAGAGGATGAAGTAAAGAAAGAAGGGTCTTTTGAAATGGACTGTTTTGAAATGTTTGATATTGAGCGAAAGCCTGAGGCTGGTGTGAGCCACGGAACTATGGTGGCGAGGAGTGTTCGAGCTATCCAAGAATCGATGATTTCCAATCACTTTGGAGAAGCAATTCTCGATGATCTGTTCGAGATTTATGGAAAATTGATTGATGAAGAAATGTGTATTGAAGATATTAGACCCATAAGTTTCATTACCGTGCTTAGGAAATTATGATTTGGAAAGAGGTGTAGCCACGTAGGTATTCTTGTGCCTGTAGCATGTTCATATTTATTTATTCCAAGTTAGATTGCATGATTTATTTGTGTTGTACAATATAATATCGATGTATAAAAATTTCATTAGAATCCTTGGATTTTCTTTTGTTAGAAATTGACTTAGGTGTTGTTTGTTTTTTAAGAGGTTCTGAATCTGAATCTGAACCGCACATCTGAATCTGAATTTTAGACGTAAATATCTGAATCTGAATCTAACAAGACTGCTTGTGTTTTTTAAAGAAACGTCTGAATGTTGTAAATGTAAAGTTGTTTCAGTCTTACAAAATATAAACACATCTGAACATTAAAGACAAAATTGGTACACTAAGAAGAAGCAAAATTTAGAAAAATATGAGACAAGCTGATACATCATTTAAATCCGAACTCACAACACGGGTTCCACGAGGCATGATACATATATTCATTCATTCATTAAACTTTTTGATGCTTCATGGTTTACAAAACAGTTACTATAGTCTACATATCAAGAAACTGTACCATCTTATCATTACTTTTTTCTTTGCTACAACACTAGCTTAATTTCAGTTTTATTATGTTTCTTTAACAAAAGATGCGATTTTCAAGCCACGACATTCAACAGCTGATCCATACACAATGCGTGTGCGACAACTATACTAAAAGAGCTGAAATTTACATTTCAACATTTGAAACTGAAGTTTTATTATGTTGAAAATGTGGTAGGACCTGGTGAACGAAGTAGCGGTTACAGGTGCGTCTTGTGGCGTCTCGTGTTCGGAGAAGGGGCGGCCGGCGATGGTGGTGGCTGGAGATGGGGAGAGGCAGTTTAGTAATTAGGTTTTGAAGAGGCTGGGAGGGAATGGGAGAGTGAAAAGTTATTTATTTATTTATTTTGTGTCAACAAGAGGCATTAAGAGCTATTAAGATACCCCTCCCAAGTCTAGACCGTTAATAGGTTATTGCCTCTGACCGCGTCTGAACGAAAAAAAAAACAAACGGCCTGACCGTCCAAAATGCCTGACCGATTAAGAGGTTTGGCTCATTAAGAGCCTGTTAAGACATTTAAAAAAAAACAAACACCAAACTCTAAAATTTGTTTAGTAAATTTGGTTTTGGATCGATATTAGTTTTTGATATGTTTTGTAATTTGAGTTGGTTTAAGATTGGATTATTAGGTGCAAAAAGGCTGATAACCGGTAACCTTGGATCGGCTCACAATCGGCTGTCATTTTATAATGTGAAGGGCATACATGACTCACTCAGTGGTTGTGGTTATGGGGGTGCCAAAGATTGAACCGTTGACTTTGTGCTTGTTGGATGCAAAGATGCCCTCACCCATTACCAATAGGTCATTGGTTGCTTATAAATAAAAGTTAATGGCATTTGTTATTTTTTTTATTTTTTTATTTTTTATTTTTTGCCCTTTGAATTTGAATTTTGTGTTAGGTACATCTGCATTTTGGTTTATTAATAATAAAGCTTTCGTTTTGTTTTTCAAATTGTTTGTTTGTGTTGTTCTTTGATTACAACACTCTCCCTACGGATTTTCTCTGTGGTATGTGCTTTTGTTACTACAAAACATACGTGTGTGTTTTGGGATGAAAAATAATTGATTATCATATGTTATCGGCACTATATGTGTACTCAGTTAAATACAAAAGATAGGTATTTTGAGAACAAAGAACTCAAGTAGAGCATGTTGGCCAAAACATGTCAAACTTGGTTGTTTTGATGCACTAATGTCGTACTGTTAGTTTCGTTAAACTTATTATTAATGATTAAACTATAATGCTTTCTGATTCTTATTTACTACTAAGATATTGTTTATAATACCTAAAGCTCATGGAATACTGTGTTATTGTTAAAAGCGAAAGCCTCTTAGTGTTGAAATTAATATGATACAGGTGATTTTCTTATTGCAGTTAAAATTTTAGCACAAAAATTATAAAATTACGATGTAAATGGGCTAGCCCAATTCTTGCAAGCAGGTAAGCTTTTTATGTGGCGAATACGGCCCGTAATGTCTTCTGACTTACATCTGTGTATAGTTGATACACATCAGCCTAACAATGAGTGTATGATGCATTGATGTGTATCTACTTCATCAAATTTGGAGTTATTGTTATTTGCTCCTGCAATTTTTTTGCTTCTCCTATCGAATTACAAATCTAGTGCTTGCAGGGAAATTAAACAAAAACCAAAATTAGCTCAACATACGATAGTTATATAATTATTTGGTTGTGGACGTAAGAGTTATTAAAAAGGGGTTACAAAAATAATAATAATAAAGAAGAAGAAAATGGATATTAATCATAATTCGTTGCATTAGAATACCGTATAGAGATAGTTCTTAGCATATGTTAGAAAATTAAGTAGTAAACGAGTAAATAATACTAGTATTTTACATGAGCCGTTGTTATATTATATGTACACTCAGGGGCGGAGCTAGAAAAAAAATTCGAGAGGGGGCAATATATATATTTTTTTACAGCATTGAAACTAGAGTTAAAGAAAAAAGTTGGCATTGACAAACGTAATTAGGTATGCTTCAAACTATTAACTTGTCCACATAAATATTCTAAAATTGTAAAAACAAAAAATAAGTTAAACTAAAAAAATATAAAGAAAGGAGTTGTACTTGTCAACCCACCCACGTGATTACATTTCACTACAAAACAAAGCTCTTTTATGTTACACTTCTTTTTTCGTTTAGTGTGCAAGAAACAAATGCTCTCTTTTCCTTCCATGGTTTCTTTCTTCTTTCTTCATCAATTTACCTACGACTGACGATTTTCTTGGGGGGCAAATTACCGAAATATCTCAAATACTCTAGAAATTTACACTAAAAAATTTCGATGGGGGCACTTTGCCCACCCCCGTAGCTCCGCCTGCGATGACGCTATAGTACATTAATTTATATGTAACTGTAACTCATGCTTGCATTTTGATATAATAGTCATCTACTCATATGCAAATATAGAGTTTGTGTATTGGTGTCAATTCATTCTAAGAATAATTATGGTAATGATTATTATTATAAGATCAACAACAATAATAATAACAACCATAAAATTAAGTGTGGAAACGAGTTGAGCCGAAGCTCAAGCTAAACTCGTTTATATTTATAAACCTCGAGTTTGAGTTCATTTCAAACCTTCGACTTTTTGTTGGAGCTCGGCTCAACACATTTTACAAGCTCGGGCTCGATTTAGTTTTATTATACGTCTAAAGAAATTAAGCTTGGCTCGATGTCGGTCTATTAAGTACACAAAGCTCAAGCTTGTTTTTATAAACAATTATGAAAATACATGTATAATTATAAGAAGTATATTTACGTATATGGGTAGAGATTAAATAAAAAAGACAAACATTCATTAAAAAAAAAATCACAAGATAAAGAATGTTGGTGCATAAAACGGTGTGAAGAAAGTTTTTGTAATTTTATTTTTTATAAGGTTTTTTTGAAGCACAAGAAATGCAACTTTAATGAAAAAATTGATGCCAAAAATTTTAATTTATATATAAGAGATATCGTAATGGTGTATAAGGTTTTTTGAACCTGTTTACGCTAAATATCCATCACAATGGACATTTTACCTCACCACCAGATAAGAAATATCGTTTTGCAGAAATAGATTGGTATGATTTAGTTGACAGTGAAAACTTTTCGCTAAACGAGTATGATGCAATGTTAGAGGATTTAGGCTTCAACGATGGCAGGATTTTGTTCTCTCATTTTAGGATACCTAGCAAATCCTTGGATGAAGGATTGATACCACTAATCTTTGGCCAACATGTGTATATTGAAACATTTTAGGATACCTAGCAAATCTTGTGATCTATTTTTTAAAGTATGCCCATAGATTTAGAGAACTAGATGTGTATATTAAAACATGTTTTTCATTGGTTGAAATGCACATGATGGAGGGAATGATGAGTAAGGGTAAGGGTGTGGTCATAGAAGAAATTGTAAAGGATAATGATGTCAAGGAAGCTGCTGGAAAGGATGTCACTAATAATACTATAAATAGGGGTAATTTTTGTTGTTAAAATGGAATGGTTCCAATAAAGATGGAAAGTATGAAAATGATGTTGAGACTAAAGCTTTAACAATTGAAGTATCACCATTGTTTGAATGTAGTAATGATAGTGAATTTGGTTTCTCTGATTTTGACAATGAGCACCCACCATGGTCTTCTAAAAGCATGAATGAAAAAAGAGCAAAAAGGTGGAGTAATGACTTCGAGTTTAGAAAAGTATTGGCAGAGAATGACTTTGATTTAGAGTATGTCACTAAGGTAATGACTAAGAAAGCTCCCAGAGATATGTTTCTGGAGAAGAGGTAGTGGGTGATTTAAATGCAACATTTGACAACATCCCTGAGAAATTAAGTTAGGATCCTATAGAGATGACAAATGAGGTCAAAGCTGAATACGGGATGGAAGAGCCTGTGCATTATGAGTTTGATGTGTAATGTATCATACTGATGATGATGCTTGCATAAGTGGTAAGGAAGGGGATTTAGAGACATGGATGCATGATGATGTGTTGCAACAATCCAGTTGATTGGCAACAAGATCCATACCATGGAGATGATGAAGTTGAAAAGACTGCAGAGTTATTTGCTGAGCTAGATCAAGTAATTCAATGTGCGACTTTTCTAAATAATAAACTAAGAGAACATGTGGTAGTTGTTGATGTTCCAGTTGTAGTTGTTGATGCTCCAGTTGTACATATTGATGCTTCAATTATAGCTGTTGAAAAAGTGTTGGAAATGGTAGAGCATGTGGCTGATGAGGAGATTGGAAGACCAAGGAAGAGGAAAAGATAGAACGAAGATGAGAGTGAATTTGGAAATGTTCCATTTGGAAGACCAAACAAGAGAAGAAGTTTGAATCCAACTGAGAAGGGAATGGAAGATTATGGTTTAGGATTTCATGTTTAAGACACTTATTTTATGTTATGGTTATGTACCACATGTTTAAGACAATAGGTAGTCATGTTTAAGACACTTATCTTTTGTTAATGGTTGTTCAATACAATATGTAGTTATGTATTTTCGCATTTGTATTCCATCTATTTGAATTGAAATAGTTACATTATTGGTATTTGTTAGTAAGAATGGTTTCATATAGTGTTTGGAGCATTCTAGTTGACTTGCAACAGTTAAACTTGTGTTATTTTTAATCATTAGTTGTTTTCACATGGTGTTTGGATCACTTGAATTGACTAGAAAAGTCAAACTTGTGAAATGTTTTTGTAATTGTATACATTGTAATTAACTTGTAACAGTCAAACCTGTGTTATTTCACAGGGTGTTTGGATCACTTGAATTGACTTGCAAAAGTCAAAGTTCACACAGGGCCTTTTAGTCTTTTCCCATTTCACCCCCCCACACACACCATAAATATACATGGAAACTATCACAATAGAGTGCTTAAATACACCTGCCAATATTTCATTTCATTCTTATCTTAATAGTTACATTGCCTTTAGTTTGATTCGAGAGATAGTTAAAGGTTAGTTTCATAAATGGCAGTGCACATTATAAGTTTTTATTTTATTTGAATACACTATTTGCATATATCAACTCCAATGAGAAGGCAACAATGGACAATGAGATCATTATTGATGATGATACACGTGAGGATGATGTGGTCATTATTGATGGTGAGGAAATGGACCTCTCTAAGTTGACTCAAAAAGAGTTAGAAGATATGCTTGAAGCACTAGGACCAAGTAAAGAACCAACTAAAGTGTGGAAAACTAGAAGGGGGGAGGCTTGAATAGTTTTGCCGATTAAAACTTCGTTTTAAAGTATTTAGATCGACTTATGTCAATCCATTTAGATCGTGTGTTGGATATTGATAGATGGATATATAAATAAGTAATGCAAGAAACGAAGAGTAAAGGAACACAAAACCACAACACGAGTATTTATAGTGGTTCGGCAACAAGGACACCTTCCTTGCCGTACTCCACTCCCCGAGTACCCAACTCGAGAGTTTCTAATCACTACACAACACAAGCTCCTTAATGTGGCGGAGAAGCCTTCACAACGTCGCCTACACTTTATCCGGTACAAGGCTAGACACCGAGTTCTTCCACGAGGTAGAACCAAACCTATCACAACGTCGCCTACACTTTATCCGGTACAAGGCTAGATACCGAGTTCCATTACAAAGGAGGAACTACTACCCAACACTACTACCCAACACAACTACCCAAACGAGACACACTCCCTTTTACAATACTAGAAAGGATATCAATATATTTTAACCCAAACTACACAATTTGTACATCGACGCACCATATCAAATGTACACCTTGACACTTCTCACCAATGCCTTCAACACGACACACTATGGAGAGAGGAAAGAACTATCAACAAGATGAACTTCAATGGTCTCGATGATGATGAAGCTTAGCAACTCATGACCTTGAGCTTACACGTCTTCAAGAGGTGGTGATCTCGCTTTAAGAGGAACCTAAAGAATCACACAAAGATACAACTACATAGAATGATCCTTTGGATATGTGGTTAGAGAGGTTAGAACATAAAGATAAAGTATGTCTAAAAGGGATGGTGAGCAAGAGAGAAATGACTCACAATTTATAGGCAAAACAAGCCTACTGTCCCACGGTTCCGGTGGATCCCTCACCTAAAGGATCCGCCGGTGCAATTCGAGGATACATTTCTTTGGGTCGACTTAGTCCAAATTTTGGGTTGCAAAATGGGTTATGGGTTATGGGTTATGGGTTATGGGGGTGTAACACCCCCAAAAGATCAACATAACAGCGGAAGGCTAATTGGGGTGTTACTTGGGCGGATCACAGTCAATAATCATAGAAAACGACTAAAAAAGAGATGTTTTAAGAAAAGTTGTTATCATTCAAGAAAAACTCATAGTTTGTAACAAAATACTCCCAAATTGTATTAGATGGTACACAAAAGATTGATCATGAGTTTGTAAGAAATGATAACGTTAAGTTTACACCACAAATAAAGGGTCTTGCATTGCCCGCTCGGTGCCATAGATATGATATTCAATGATTACCTGAGATAACATGCTTAAAAGGTCAACAACAATGTTGAGTGAATTCATAGGTTTATAGTTAATCAGTTGAACACAATAATATGAACATGATAATTGTAAACTAACAACTTATCATACAGAAAATCACATATTATTATGCGTTAAGCTCATGCAACCAATACTCAATTGCATACACCAAATTACTGGTGTACGTAACAGTTTGCCCCCAAGGAGGTAATAGCCAATTACCTAATGCAATTCAATATGGTGTGCCTCGTTTATTTCGATAACCAAGATGGGGTCATTACTCCCCATAGAACTATTCACAATATCTGCGTTCACTCGCAAGTGACTAATGGTTCATGATGCAGGGGTCTTTTGGCTAAATACTTAGGCAATACCAATAATCAAGTAGTGAACTGTTTGCAAAACCTTGTGTTCTAGTTTAGAGCATGTATCTCCCTCGCGGGATTTTTAAAGATAAGTAAAATCGAGGCTATGAACTCACCTTAGCGAAAATGAACAAGCACAAAGAGATCAAGTACGATATAGCTGTGGCTCCAACCCGGAACCTAAGAACGAGATGGCAAGTCTCAGAATATGATAAACCTTTGGTTCACTACCAAAATGATAGAGCATTGAATATACAATTCAATAGAGCATTGAATATACAATTCAATAGAGCGTTATAAACGTTGATTTTACTTGTGTGGATAGTGCTTAATGTTTTAAGTTCAAAATACGTGCTATATCGACTTAGTTTGATATTCTTCAAAAGTTCACACTTATATATGAGTGAAATGTTCCCCGTTGTCGATTTATGAAATTAACGATGTTGCCAAGAGTTTGGTTTATTTCCTTTTTAAGGTGTGTCGATATTGGATAACGATTTCGTATAATACTTATAATTATATATATAAGTTTAGTTAAATATCGACGTAATACTTCTCGTTATAATATTTAGGTCATCAAGATACTTGTTTTTATGAAGTCGTTAATAGTTTACAATTTTTCTAAACATTTTATCAAATTTACACTTTTTACCCTCAAGTTATAAAATGTACAAGTTTTTGGTGAGATGTCCTCCTCCGCAGCTTTCGCAACCTACTTGGATGTCGTGAACTATTTCTCTGATCTTGAGCATATCCCGACCGAGATTTTCCAGTTTGTTAGTGATGGCGGCAATTCCATCAAGACTTCCCCCAGACTTCTTTTGCTACCTCCATCGTGGCATTTTTGGGAATGATCAGCCACTTTTTGGATGGCTTCAATCGCGAGAGTATGAGTCATGCTCAGAATTGGTCCTTGGTAGTACATCATCTGTCTTGTATTCACGTTGATTCCTTTGTAGAAGATGTTAACCTTTTGCTGGTTGTTTAGATCATGTGTAGGACACTTGTAGAGGAGATCATTGTATCTATCCCAGGAATGATACAATGTTTCATCTTCTTCTTGTTTGAAATTATGGATCTCCAAGAGCTGGTTAGATATCTTCCACGGAGGGCAATACCTCTGGATGAAGTGCTTCTTTAGTAGAGCCCATGTATCAACTGCCCTGGTGGGCAATCTTTCGATCCATCTTCTTGCAGCCCAGAAGAGTCATGGGAACACCTTAGCATAACGTCATGAGACACACCCGGAATGTTGAAAAGGCTTGCGATGTACAAGACATTCTCAACGTGCTCATACGCATCTTCGTCCCTGTTTCCTGAAAAAGGGTTAGCACGAAGCTCCCTCATAAATTGATCTTTAATCTCGAAATGGACATTAGCTCCAATTGCCGGTCTTACGAGCCCCGACCCTTGTTCTTCTCTTGTCAACGCCAAATATTCCTCAAGAGTGAGGTCATCAATGTTAACAACTTCCATGGTACCTGAAACTTAAAAAGAGATCGTGAGAATTTGAGAAAATTTTAAAACAAAAATGAAATGAAAGGCTTAATGAAAATCCTAATATAACTCCCTGGCAGCGGCGCCAAAAACTTGATGCAGGTTTTACTGACCAGGTTTTAATATTTATAATTTCTCGTTATACCTATGGTCTACCCTAATGCACTAACAGGCAGTGTACCCGGTTGTGTGTAGTATAGTATTTCGGTAAAACCGAGGTCGTCCCGAGAGCTATGTGTGCGGATCTAAACTAAGTCTAGGTGTCACAGATTTTAATATGATTTTGATATGGAATTAACTAATTAACAAACTAAGGAAAATAAAGGTGAGGGTTGTGATCAATAAAGGAGAGTAGTGCTAACCTAGTTATTCATTCTAACTAGTTATGTCTACGTCTAATTACTTCCAATTACTTCAGGTGGGGTCAAATTCGCTAGGACAACATTTGGTCAGTTCGTCCTAACCTATCAGCAAAGGGTCCCACTGGAGAAATCAGGTGACCCATCATAAGTCTAGTTGTTCTTAGTCCCCTAAGCCAAGTCATTAAGTACCGCTACATGCTAGATTCATAATAGTGAGTGCCTGGGTGCTAGCATCTTAAACACTCACCCTCGACTTCTTAAGTTCATCCAAACGGTAGTTGATCAGTTGGTCAAATCGTAAAAGCAGAAAGGGTCATCAGTTGGTCATATATTACCCTTCACACTCAGTCTACCTACTTAGGGTCAGTTGGTCATATCTCCTAAGTAACTAGCCACTACCGCCATTCAAAACTACCGAAACAAGGGTAGCTATCAACAAATTATGCATGCATACACTTAGAAATAATTATACGGAAGCAATGTAAACGCAAACGAAACAATTAAGGAATCATAACTAGGCCAGCACCAGAGGTGCTTAGCCGCTCATATTAACTAAAACAATCGATTCAATGTTTAACATTACGAAATACATGAATTGAAAGTAAAGAAAAGATAAAATGCTAATGCTTATCGTAGGGGAGTGATTTCTCCCTTGGAGATAGCTCCGTATGCTTCTCTAGATCTGCCTTCGACTTCTTCTTACGTTCACTTTGTGTTGTGTGTGAAATTGGATGCTTGAAATGCTGGAATTCGTGGGGTATTTATAGGCCAGATCTGGTTACGGCGTAACTAATGATAAGAGTTACGCCGTAACATCCAATTCTTTGTATTTTGCACTAAAAATGCTGGTTACGGCGTAACTATGGAAGGAGTTACGCCGTATCTTCAATAAATCTTGGTTACGCCGTAATTGAGACAATAGTTACGGCGTAACTTGCAGCGGCGCGGAGCCTCATTTGACCTAGTTGGTTACGTTGTAATCTTTGGGAGAGTTACGCCGTAATCTTCTGTTGAATTGGTTTTCTGAGCCACGCTTTAGTTACGACGTAATGTGAGAGTGGAATTATGCCGTAACTTCTTCAAAATGAGAATACTATGATATATCTTCAATAAACTCTCCAAATCCGCGTCTCTATAGCTCCAATGCTCGTAATTTACCTGAAAGTGAAGTATAGAGGAAAACAAGCATAAATCCATATAAATGATATAAAATAAGAGCATTATCGGGGAAAATTGACACTTAATATTCAAGACTATTTGATGTTATCAAATATCCCCCTACTTGAACTCTACTTGTCCTCAAATAGACCTTATTAGATAGATTTCTAAAAAGATATCTCCCATTACCTGGAAAATATAAGTTTAAAAATCCCTTATGCTAGAATAAAACAAAGCCGAACACCTCACGAAATGGGAACAAAACACTCAAATCTCTCAAGTATTCTAAGTGTCAATTTCGGGGTGATCACTCATTACACAGTCATAGCATGTATTCTATCATAAGCTTGGCGGTTACACAAATCTCCACCACTAGAGTTAAGGACAAAACAATTCTTGAAGGCAATATGGGTAGATACGACAAAGGTTTAAGGGTGATTTGTCATTACTAACATGTCACAGCGAAGTAGACAAAATCAATGATACATGACCAAATCCATGGCCAAGACACCAAAGATTGCTCGCTGCATCACCTAGACACGCTTCATGACTAAGGGTAGGATAAGACATGGGATAAAATTGGTGTAAAATAAAATCAAGCAGATAGTCTAAATCTATAACCAAGTCATCACCACTTACCGTTCGCCCATAGTTCAAGTTTCGAAGTCAAGAAACCGGATCATGATATAATTAGGTAGATGTGCCATTAGAGGACGTCATGATGGGCACACTTCCAACTTCATTCTTCAAATGTGACCGAGATGGCCTCCTCGATACTAAATCTATATTAAGCTCATAACACTAGTGCTTATAACATCGCACTTTTACAATCATTAAATAACAATAACTATTTATTATTATTTTTTTTCGAATCACATTATCATTTTTTTAACATAACATAATAACTACACATAACATCCCCCCACTTGAGATGAACAATATGAGAATTTGGGGGGGGGGGGGTCTTCAATGACCTCTAATCTAGTTAGGTTAAGAAAAACATGTCAAAATTTTAAAAATGGCATAATTTTTCAAAATAAACTAGAAAAATGAGGGTAGAATAAAGTTCAAGAGATAATTCTACTCCCGTCCCCCCCCACTTGAATTGTACAAAGTCCCTTTTATACTATGCGTTAAATAAAGGTGAAGAGAAAAGTAGAATTAGAGCGAGAACTTCCTTGAAATTTGCTCCAAAAAGAAAGAAGGCCCACGAAAGAGTCGTGCCTTCGCATAAGCATCCACGAGCAAACTTCAATCCCTGAAATCACACTACCGACAAGCATAATTCTAAAAAAAAGAAAAATAAAAATGAAAAAGAAACCTAACTCACTTTCGTAGGAATCACGGTTGCATTTAGCGTATGCAACAAGCCTTTTAAACCACTTGGTGACCCAAGTGGACGAGTGTAGTCTCGTGAGGGCTTACAGGGAACATACCCACAAATTTCATTAAAAACTAATACAAGGTTATTCTGTTTAAACTGAAAGAAGTGTTACGGAGGGAAGTTACGTCGTAACTCCCATAAGGAGTTATGCCATAATTGAGCAAAACCTGACAGATGCTACAGGGGTGTGGCTATGGCATGACCATAGATGGGGTTACGCCGTAATTGGTAATACTCTGAAGTAGATTGCTGCACAAAAGGCCTGTTACGGCGTAACCAAGATAGTGAGTTACGCCGTAACTATGGTCGGATCAGAATGCTGCAGCAACAACTTTTCTTCGTTTTCATGCAAAAATGGTTAAAAACACAAAAACCAACAGAAAGGAAATAAAACAAATGAAAGGGATAATTCGGGTTGTCTCCCGAAAGAGCACTTTTCTTTATTTACGAGTCTTTAAGTTATGTCTGACCCAAGCAACATTGGTAGTAGTGCGGAGGTACTCTTTAGTCTCGATCTTCCGAAATTTGCAAAACTTTTAGTCTGGCCCCAAATGGTATCTAGTGAACTCATACTTTTCGGCTATAATTGGTGGCGGCCTCTTATACGGAATGCCAAGAAGTTTGCACCTTCTCTGCTCATATGCTTCATCATCAGGGTCAGTGAATCCATCTTCGCCTTGTAGTTCAAGGTAGTCCAAAATCCCCTCTATATCATCATCGTCGGACTCGGTACCTTTAAACCATTCATCGTCGAGTAAATTTTCCACCAGTACCCGTTTGCATTCCTCTTTCTCATTTCTCGTTGAATCCTTAATATCTTCTTTTGTCACTTCACTTATGTCATTGAGAATTTCTTCGCTCGGTTCCTCTTTACTCATATATTCCTTCCATATCTTTTCCTTGGTCAATGCATAGACTTTCCCATATTTGATTCTCACCCAATTGTCAAATCCTAGATTGTCTAACCAAGGTAATTCAGTCCTTTCCACATCATTTGTTGAAGTCCAAAAGAATTCATCCTCTCCAACTCTCTTAAAACTGCTTCCTCCGTTGCATTTTTCATCATACGGGTCGCAAGATGCCCAAAAGACTTCACCAGACGTCCTTATTTTTTCACACCAATGACTTCTAGTTACCTTGCCATGGATGTCGCTTGAGGGAATATTATTGAGAGGTTTGATGGTCTTTCCTCGAAGAATATGTTTTTCATATTTGAGCTTCAAATTTCTCTACAAAATTGAATTAATGATTGCATCCCCAAACCTCACTGAATACCAGTCACTGAAGGATAGGTTTCCAAAATCAACGTCATGTCTTCCCGATTCATGAGGGCATATCCAAACTTCGTTCTTCACATTGCCACCCCCGTTGCTATAGTCACGAAAGGGGTTGCAAGTCGGCCATGCTTATGTGAAATCATCTTCCATGATTAGTAAGGGCCTGCGGCAATGCCTGATGGGTGGTTCTTCCTCTTCGTTAATCGAGAATTTAGCTAATCTTTCATCATCATTAAGTGCAGTCCACATGTATCTGTCATCGTTAATCCTCTCCTTATCGACCCCTCCATCGCAGTCTTCGTTCCGAGGGTCGCATGAGGCCCATAGGTCATAACACTCTCCATTATCAATAGCAATAGCCTTACACCAGTGATTCTTCCTTTTAGAGTCTTCTATTTTGGGAGACTTGTCATTCCTCGTATCGTGGTTACGCCGTAAATACGACGTTTGGTTACGGCGTAACTCTCTTCTGCCATCAGCATCATTGTCTTTATTAGACTCATCGGTAGATTTGTCATTTTCTGAAAACACGGCTTTACATATTGTCGATTTGTTCTTTTGTGCCTCATTTCTTCTTTGTACTTCGTCGCCAAGCTTCCCAATCATAGTTTCCAAGTTTTTTAGTGATACGTCATGGCTAGAAAGACTCTTGTTTGTATTATCTTGGAAGTTTTTCAGCCATTCTTCTTGCTCTTTCAGTCTCTAGTTGAATCTACGAGGTACTTGTTAATTATTTCCTCCAAGTTAGCTCTTCTTTCACCATGATCATAATATGGGGGAGGTCCTCCACGTAGCCATTACCATTACGATTATCCCCGTAAAATGGTCGATTTTCTCCATATTTGGTTTCTTCGATGGTGCTATCCTTGTCAATGTGAGGACAATTTTTGGTGATATGTCTTCCTCCGCATCTTTCGCAAATTACTTGGATGGCATGAACTATTTCTCGATCTTGAGCATATCCCGACCGAGATTTTCCAGTTTGTTAGTGATGGCGACAATTCCATCAAGACTTCCCCCAGACTTCTTTTGCTACCTCCATCGTGCCATTTTTGGGAATGATCAGCCACTTTTTGGATGGCTTCAATCATGAGAGTAGGAGTCATGCTCAGAATTGGTCCTTGGTAGTACATCATCTGTCTTGTATTCACGTTGATTCCTTTGTAGAAGATGTTAACCTTTTGCTGGTTGTTTAGATCATGTGTAGGACACTTGTAGAGGAGATCGTTGTATCTATCCCAGGAATGATACAACGTTTCATCTTCTTCTTGTTTGAAATTATGGATCTCCTTTCTGCTTTTGCGATTTAACCAACTGATCACCTACCGTTTGAAATTATGGATCTCCTAATATAACTCCTCGGCAGCGGCGCCAAAAACTTGATGCAGGTTTTTGTTATGAATTGGAAATTCCATGTTAAAGTGTCGGTCACCCCAATTATGGTCTAGCAAATGTTAGCTCGTAGACATATCGTTATTTACGTTATTTAGTAGTTTATTAGTTAGTTTGTAGCGTAGATTAGTTTAGTGTAACACCGTGGAGGAAGGACGGGTCTTTACCCACTGTATGCCTGATCCACAGTCCGAAGGAAGACGTGTAGTATGTAACTATAAATACCCTCTACCTCCCAAGGTAGAGGGTTGGACCTTTCACTCAATCTAACCTTCTTTCTTTTGTTTACTTTCTCTCTCTAGAAAGGCTCCCATTCTACTTTCTCTCTATAAACTCCCTACTCATATTCGACCCAAATATTGTTATATGATGTGTTTGTGAAATCCAATATATTACAAATGGTATCAAGAGCCATGGTTTGACATTCATCTTTCATGTTCTTGGATTTCTAGTGGTTTTCATAAGGTTTTTGGGTTTGAATGTGTTTAGAGTAGTTTGCATCATTTGGATCATTTCTTGTGTTAAAGTTTGGATTTTGATAGTACTTTTGTGTTTAGAATCATCATAAGTGTTTAGGTTTTGAGTTGGAAGGCTTGAATCATCGTGGTTGGGTTGTTTTTGGATTGAAAAGTGGCGTTTTGGTAAGCTTCCTTGAAGCGATTTGTGTCTCGTACCTTTGTTTCTTCTAAGCGATTTGTCCCATAATTCTAGCGACTTGTCTATTGAGACAAAACGACAAAAAAGACAAAGTAGTGGGTGTACTTGTGTAAGAAGCGATTTGTCTATTGAGACAAAAGAAGCGACTTGTCTATTGTCAAAGAAGCGATTTGTCTCATTTCTTTGAAGCGATTTGTCAAAGAAGCGATTTGTCTATTGAGACAAAAGAAGCGATTTGTCTATTGTCAATGAAGCGATTTGTCTCATTTCTTTGAAGTGATTTGTCAAAGAAGTGATTTGTCTATTGAGACAAAAGAAGCGATTTGTCTATTGTCAATGAAGCGACTTGTCTCATTTCTTTGAAGCGATTTGTCAAAGAAGCGATTTGTCTCTAGTGCATTTTGTCAAGGACTGAGATTTGTCTATTTCTGCGATTTGTCTCTAAACCTAACATACAAAACCCTTGTTTTCAAACCCTAATTCTCCGCGGAACAGGGGGTATATATAAAGAATTAGGGAATATCACAAACTCAACCATAACACCAATTTATCTTCACTTCCTAATCATCTTCTAGTTCCTTTACTACATTCTACTTCTCACTTTCTTACGGTTTGGTCTTGATTTTAGTAAAATCCCGCGAAAGATTCTATTTCTCAGTTTAAATCACAGACTTGTAAAATCCCGTGTACACAGGAACAACATGTCTTACACTCCTGATTCAGTGATTTCAGAAGTGCTTAAATTGTATGATGATGTGGACAACAATGATAATGTATGCTACACTGAACGGTTAAAGATGATTGAATCAATCAATGAGGATTTGAATTCTTCATGATCTGAGTCCAATGAGAAAGATTTGCCCTTGTTCAGGCTACAGAATGCCATGCAAAAGCAAAGCAGCATTAAACCTTATCAACAACTTCACTCTCACCTCATGTTACTTCTACCCACATCAATGGAACGAACATGTATTGCCCTCTTCCCTCAGGACTTATCCACATTAACAGGAACTTTGCTGTTAAACCTAGAGCAATTGGAGCTACAACTTGACAAAGAGAAGGTTCAAAAGGATAGTTCCAGTGATGCACTTCAAGTGATCTACAAACATTTTCAGTCATTCATTAGAAGGGAATTCACATCAGATTATGATCAAGACATGACTGAAATGTCTTTCAAGAGACACACTGGAATGGAAATTTGCGTGTTCATAGAGACATTTATCCATCTCATGGATAATGTGGAAAAGCATATCGAGGAAGTTACTCAGAAAGATGAAGAAGTGGATGAGTGTCGGGTACGGTTGAGAGATAGTTGTGATGGGTTGGGTAATGTATCAGTTGAAAGATCGGATGTTGCTGAATGCAGAATAACAGAGACAACAAAGATTGATGTACCAAATTGTTCAGTAACTCATGTCAGACAAGATGTGGATACAGAGATCAGAAAGGTGAATGAATGTCGGGTACAATCAATAAATGGTAGTGTTGAGACCAGTAAGGCATCGGGGTGATGGATCAGCTGACATTGAATACAGAGGCTCAGATACATATAAGCTTGAAACATCAAGAGTTCGGTGACTCTTGTTACACATGATGTGGATGCAAATATCGACCGACAAATGAGCAGTGTCATGTGATGAGGTACCCTTAACTGCATTCAACATAGTGCATCCGCTAATGTACCTAAACGAATCGATCTTAATCTTGAACATGATTCTGATAAATGTTCCTTAGTTGAGGCTGAGTCTAATAATTTCAAAACAAATGATACGGTTGATCAAACGACTTTTGATGAACTTTCAAACAAATTCTCAAAACTTGAAAAAAATTGCATTTCACTTGAAATTGCAATACAAAGAAATGAGGAAAGTTTTCAAACTAAGAAACCATGTAAAAATCCAGAATTTCCAGAATTTCATGAATTTTTTGAAATAAACAATTGAATAGCTCAGCTTCAAGCCAACAACTCGACTATCAACAATTTGAAGAAACATATTTCTGATATGCATGTGAAAAGTAATTTGGTTACAAGTAATTCGATGTTAATGTTATTGATGATATTCAAATGAGAAATGATGAATTAGCGGTTTGTGTGGCCAAATTACTAAAGGAAAATGAGTCTTTGAGAAAGCATCACATAGAACTAAGTGACTCTGTCAAAGAAGCTAGAACTAAGTCAATGGAACAAACAAAATCTTTGATAGCAAAAATTGATGAACTCAAAGCTCAACTTCAGCAAAAACGTTTTGCTATTGTTGCCTTAAAAAATGAGCTTAGGAAAACTATAGGGAAAAGTGTGAACACTAAGTTTACAAAACCATCAACCTTAGGAAACCGTTTCTCATCCAATTAGAAACCGGTCCGTTGTTAGGCGACCCTCTGCGTTTATATCCAAAAGACCAAAATTTTCAAAACACGGTTTGCCTCCCAAGTTGATGAGAAACAAGTTTTGTCAAAACCGGTCACTTCACCGAGTTACCTAAGAATAAGACTTCTAGCTCTGTTAACCCTCAACAAGTAGCCACTTCTACTCCCAACACCTCTAGGATTAGTTCGAAACAATTGTCAAAACCAAGCATTAAAACCCAAAATTCATATGATATGAATGACTTGTGGAAGAACTATTATCTAGAAGAAGCTAGGAAAAATGCATGATTCGAAAAGGCGAATTTTAGGTGCAAGACCTAGGGTGATGCATTCCACGAGATTTCAAGGCACATTAGTAGTAGTAAACCATTACCTAGGAACTCTCAAAAGACTAGGGGTTGGCTTGCATCTAAGAGTAGTTATATGAAGAAGAATGCTAAGCATGTAGAAAATGAAACGAGAAATTAAGGTCTTTTCCGAATAAGAAACATTTTCTTATTCACATGCTAAGGTACAATCCACTAAGGCTACTAACATGGCTAAGGTTCAACATGTTATGAAGCAAAACAAACCTAAAACTTCACCTAGATGGATCCCAACTGCTAAATCCTTGGAGTCTAGGAATAACGATAAGTCTTCCACTGTGCATAAGAATATCAACAATCCTAGACCTTGCCATAAGTGGATAATGTCTGGTAAAATGTTTAAGGATGTTGGACTTAGGTGGATACCTACTAGAAAGCTGTTTACCGATGACATTATCAAGGTTGACCGTGAAACCCCAAAGGGTTTGGATACTAATGTCACTAACCAAAATATATGCAATCAAGTTTGTAATATTAGTGCAGGTAGTCCTTCCTCAGTTGCAGATACTTCGATCCTTCACTACATGGACTGGCTTAAAGTATGGATTACAAATGGATTGATATCTCATAACTCACGGGTTCAAGTAACTCAATCTTGATATTCATTCGGCTATGACGTCTGTTCACTTTAGTTCAGCCTCGTACTTCATCATTATGGCGTCTGCAGATAACACTTGAGCCCCGTTTCTCATAGAAAAGAAAGGTATGCGCTTGAGGCGCTTTATCTTCAAAAGAAGAGAAATCTTCATGTTTATGACCATTCTCATCGACATTCTTCATCAACAAGCTTCATGTTTTCCACGCTCTTTCAACCCTCAAGTGGATGTTCGTTCATTGGTGTATATTCTTATTCACTTGTTCAAATCAAAATGGCAACTTCGGATGCAATTTTTGAGAGGGAGAAGAGTGCATATACTACATGTTGATGGATGCTTGAATTATGGTCATATGACTCTCCTTCAACGCCTAATGCTTCACTTACTAAGGATAACTGGGATTCATTGTTTGGGATTCATTGTTTCAAGATATGTTTGATGAGTACTTCCAACCTCCAATGAATGTTGATCATCTAGTTTCTGAAGCTCATGCTCCGGTTCCTACTGATTCAACTGGTTCACCATCTAAGAAGTACCTCTCGGAATTCTCAAGAAACCTTATCTCTAGTTACTTCAAAAGGCGTTGATAATGACTATCATTATAGTCGCACTCATGAATAATGATCCGCTCTTTGGTATTCGTTTGCCAAATCTTCACGGATTATTGTTCATGAATAATGATCCGCTCTTTGGTATTCCTTTGCCAAATCTTCACGGATTATTGTTCCTCTCAATGTGCACGCTATAAATCAACCACATGAACATTAAGGAAAATGACTACCTCATCCGCTCGAAAACATTATTGGTGAATCTTCCAGATCAATCTCTACATGTATACCTCTAGGAAGAATGCATTGATACTGAGGAATCATTTGTTCCGGTTCATTCAGTGAGTCAATATACACCCGATTGTATGTTTAGTTACGTGTTGGACATTTGACACAAGTTAATTACTTCGGAGTGAATCATTTATCACTTATTTGAGATTGAAGTTAAACTTCACAAAGGCGTGTTCTTATTTGATAACTTGTTCGGGCTTAATAATTTGAGTTGAAGACTTGGTGTTAGGATTTAGTAAATCCGGTATTAAAGTGTCGGTCACCTCAAGTATATGTAATCGTTAGAAAGCTCGTAGTCGTAGTGATTTTAAGATTAAATAGTATTTAGTTAAGTAACATCGTGGAGGACGGACGGTTATTTACCCACCGTATGCACGATCCATGACCCGTCGGTGGTGTTTTATGTAATGACTATAAATACTCTCTACCTCCCAAGGTAGAGTTGGAGCTCATAATAAGATTTTCTTTCTCTCACTAAAGTTCCCTAAACCTCTAACTTTCTCTCTAAAACTCATCTTGTACGCCACCTTTGTTTATGGTTTGATGTGTTTGTGAAATCCAATATGTTACAAATGGTATCAAGAGCCATGGTTAGATCATCTCTTACATATCCTTGGATTTCTAGTGGTTTTAGATGGTTTTGAGTTTGAAAAGTTTAGTGGTTTTGCATCATTTGGTTCATTTCTAGTGTTAAAGTTTGAATTTTGGGTGTACTTTTGTGTTTAGGATCATTGTATGTGCTTGGGTTTTGATTTGGTAAGCTTGAATCACTGTGGTTGAGCTTGTTTTGGATTGAAAAGTGTGTTTTTAAAGTTTTTTTTGGTAGCGACTTGGTCATAGCGACTTGCCTTTTGAGACAAGCCGACAAACAGTACACTTAGTCGATTCTCCACTACGGGTAGCGACTTGGTAAGGTAGCGACTTGCTTTCAATTTTAATAGCGACTTGTTCTTTAAGTTTCTTAGCGACTTGGTCTTAGCGATTTGGACATTAGCGAGTTGCTATTTAGCGACTTGATTTCTTAGCGACTTGGTGCTTAGCGATTTGCTGTCAAAATTCTTAGCGATTTGGTTCTTAGCGACTTAGTTCAAGGATTCTTAGCAACTTGGTTGACTTTTGTTTGTAAAACGGTTTTCTCTTGATTTAGTAAAATCCGTGAAAGAATCTATTTCCGGTTTAATCATTGAGTTATAAAATCCGTGTAATCTTTAAACATGTCTACCAATGTACCTACAATCATCTCCATCTGTTGTCGATGATGTTCAAGCGGTGGTTCAGATACTCATCCACCCATGCTTGACATAACCGACTACGACTCTTGGGCTCAAAGAATCGATTGTCTTGTCTTGGAAAGGAAAATGGGTCAACATTCTCAAATCGATTGATGAAGGACCTTATCGATTGAGACTACAAGAGACTTAATTGATACATTGCAGATGGAACAATGATCTATGGAATAGACAGACCAAAGACATATTGTGGAAAACTAGAAGGGGGGGGGGTGAATAGTTTTACCAATTTAAAACTTCCTTTTAAGTATTTAGATCGACTTATGTCAATCTATTTGGTTGTTTATGTTGGACGTTGATAGATAGATATATAAACGTGTAATGAAAGATAAAGAGTAAGAAGCACATCACCACGACACAAGTATTTATAGTGGTTCGGCTACAAGGACACCTTCCTTGCCCTACTCCACTCCCCGAGTCACCTACTCGAGAGTTCGTAAACACTACACCAACTCCTTATGGCGGAGAAGCCTTCACAACGTCGCTTAACCTTTTTCCGGTACAAAGCTAAATACCGAGTTCCTTCACACCAAGGCGAACCACACCTAACACAACGTCGCCTACCCTTTATACGGTGCTAGGCTAACCACCGAGATTTTACACCAAGGAGAACTAATCCTATCACAACGTCGCCTACCCTTTATTAGGTACTAGGCTAAGCACCTAGTTCCATTACTATGGAGGAACTACTACCCTTCACGACACAACACCTAATCTCAAGGAGATCTACTCCTTGTTACAACACCATCAAGGATATCACCATCCTTGTAAATAAACAAATACTTATATGTATAACGATGCACCTCATCGATTATACGACCTAGGCATTCTTCTCAAATGCTACTTGATTTGATTCTTCGGCATCCTTCACTAATGCCTTTGACACAACGCTTGGCACCCTTCACTAATGCCTTCGTCTTGACACCTATAGCATTCTTCACTAATGCTCTTGACACGAACGATAAGCACCTTTCACTAATGCTCTCGTCTTGACACTTTCGACATCCTTCACTAATGCCTTTAACCCAATATCTATGGAGAAAGGAAGAACTATCAACAAGAGAACCTTAGTTGTCTTGATGATGACGAAGCATTGCAACTCATGGACTTGAGCTTGCACGTCTTCAAGAAGTGGTGATCTCTCCTTTAAGAGGAACCTAGAAGATCACACAAAAACAAAAGACAAACTACATAGATCACTTGGATATGAGGTTAGAGGGTTAGAATACTTGGGGAATGTATGTGTGTAAAAGTGATAAATAGAAAGGAAGAAATGGCTCTCTATTTATAGAGAAAATTCTCTATTGTTTCCCCGGATCCCACAGATCCCTTCCACTTGGGATCCGGCTAGCACAAAGCCAGGGATCCATGGAACGCTCTTCTTTGCCCATGGGTATTTTTGGTTATGGGTCATGGGTTATGGGTTGATCCATGGTTTTCTTTCTAGATACAATGAACTTGGTTAAGTGGTATATATAAAACCATGGGTTATGGGTCAATACCATTTGCTAGTTTTTACCCATTTAGTATATACTTGTTTTTACCCATTTTAGTATACTTAGTTTAAGTATATGCTAACCCAATATGTAAACACTAGTTGTTGTACATATGTATTTAAATCATAAAACACTTATACTTGTTTTAGTGTTTTATGTGAAACGTAAGTGTGTTAGGAAACTATTAACTTAAACTATTTACGTATTCTATTTGTTTCGTTAAAATGATTTTATGTTTGTTATCGACAAAACATTAGAAGATCGTAAAATATAAATTAACGTTTTCTGACTTATTTGTATTAACAATCTCCCCTTTTGTTGATGACAAAACATAAAATTATTTTAAGGAAAAGCTAAAATTGTAAAAGTTTGAATTTGTAGTTTTACTTTCTTCTCCCCTTTTGTCTAAACAAAAGTGTTAAAGAAACTAACACAATTTTTATAAAAAAAATTATGTAAAATGTAAAGAGAGCAAGTGACGGGAATGGTACTCGTCTTAACTCCCCCTTGACGAGTCCATCCCTTTGAAAGGGCGTCAAGGACATGACGTAAAATAAACTAATTGTGTTTGCAATTAAGTTTGCAAATGGTTCGTCTAAGTGACGAAAACGTGCTCCCCCTCGAATATTGCAAAGTTGCAATGGGGTATCATGAAATGTAATCCAAAATTGGATTAAGTTGCAAATGATTTTGCAATGTCATTTGACACAAAGCTCCCCCTAGCTTTATGGTGTCAACATCTTCATGTGTATTTTGAATAGCTACAAAACAAAGGTTAGAAAACAAGTATAATGCACAATTTCCTGCATATGTGATCCAAGTTAGTAGAAAAATAGTTTTCTGTCTCACGGATCCCACGGTTCCCTCCTAGTAGGGATCCGTCTAGGCAATTTTGAGGGATCCGTATAGCTGATGATTAAATTCAGCAATGGTGATGTAACAAGTAATGTTAACATCAAAATGAGATATGTATTCAACCAACAAACATATACTCAATGTAATATGGCAATTAAACTATCATTCAATAAAACATAAGAGATGATCAACAAATCTCTAAAACCTAAGAGAATGATTTAGCCATATTCTACTAATACTAATAAGTGACCAAAGCTTAAGAAGCAACAATGTGCTTGAGTCTAGGGATGAGTAGACTTGTTGATTTGGTCCAATCTTTCAAGAAGATGATTAAACATGAAATGCAACTCATTTCGTACTTCTTGAACAAGTCCTTGGGTGATTAGACAATTAGAGCAATTATTGTCTTGATTAGGAACAGGATGTTTTGAGGAGGTTCTACAAATGATGGTGGAGGTACATTGAGTAATTTAGGATGAGGTTCTACTAGGAATGAGAGTGGTGGTAATGGAAATTCCTACATATGATCAAGTCCTTGGTGGTTCCTTGTTTCCAACGATGGACTAGTTGGTGATGTAGGTGGTTCCTATTTTAACGAGAAGGTTGGTGAATGGGAAGTTCTCGGTGGTGAATGCTCTAATGAATAGAGAGAGGCTTAGTGAAGTCCATGCTCTAGGAATGAAGGTTTAGACGTTTTACTAGAACTAGGTACGTTTGGTTTAGAGCTCGATGATCCCTTTTCTAACCTAAAAGGTTTAATGCTAATTATTGCGGTTCTCTTGGCAATTGTTGAATGGGTTTGTTGAGGTGAGATTCTAGCACTATTATCTCTTACGGATGATGATTCGGTCGATGGGAAATCCTACCATTTGTGGGTTTAACCGGAGATGATTCGGTTGAGGAAATTTCGTGTACAATACGAGCAAGTTTCTTGGGTGGTTCTTGGTTGGATGAGTTAGCACTAGGAGCTTTCCTCATGATGAAATGACTAAGGAAAAGGTTTCTAAATGCTGAGAATTATGTTGTGTTTAATGACTAAGGGATTCTAGCAAGATGACTTATAAAGGGAAGGATTTGGCAAGTGCATTCAAGACTTAAGTCTCTAATATCCTTTGGAATGTGATGATTAGCATGCACAAGAGTCAACTTCGAGTTTTACTTGATCTAGGGATTTAATTTGGATGAGGTGGAGTGTTCAAGTTAGCAAGATGAGCTTGAAATGACTATTCGAGCAAGAGTTGACATAAATCATCACCCGGATCCTACGGTTCCCACCAATGGGGATCCGTCTAGGCTAATCCTAGGGATCCGACTCTCGCAGACTAGGAAAGGATAGAAGTGATGTTTGAAATGTCTAAAGCCTATAACTTTTTGAGTGTTTCGGTTCTCTAAGTGTCTTTAAATGGAAGGGTACTTAAATGTTCAAAGGCAATGAGTGATGTAGCTAATGATTGCCTTATATGGAAGAAATTGGAACTTTCGTGAGTACCAATGAATGAACAAAGATGACACTAAAATATTGAGAGTGTCAAATGGAGCTAAATGATCCTAGTGATCAGATAGTGACTTAGGATAATGTCTTGGAGAAGATCCTAAAGGTTTTAAGGTGGAAGAACTACAATTTGATCCATTTCGACCAATTTAGAGGTAAGGATGATTATGATCAATTTTGCCATAATCGAAAGATTTCTAAGTCTAGATGTGAGGGATCATGTGAGAAATAATGAGTGATCTAGAGGCGGAAGAGTAATGAGTTTAGGTGAAACGATAGATCGAAAAGCACTTTGAGTGTGATCCTTAATGAGCTATGAGTGAGTGTGAAGCTTACTAAGCTTGAGAAGGACTTAAGACATCCTAAAGTATTAAGTTCACTAGTGTGAAGTAATCTAGGAACATGGTTTGAGGTGTAAAGGATTGAAACTCCACTTATTCGCCGGATCCCACGGATCCTTCACTGAGGATCCGGCTAGTTACAAACTAGGGATCCGGCATCCGGGACGCTTTTACTTAACGATGGCGTTTGTTCTAAGTATCGAAATTAGAAACTAATGATCTCTACGGAAGCATACATGTATACAAGTAAAACATACTAAGTATCATGTAGAAATAGCACATAAGCAATTAAATGAGATCTAGTTCACAAGTAACACGAGGTTTATCAAACTTAACAAGCGCTATTCAAGAAGCTCAAAATAGATTTACGATCTAGATTAGTAAATCGTTTGTATTAACAATGGCGTGCAAATTAGATGATGGTGTTCAAGGCGATTGGGTTGTTTTGTGCCAACGGAAGCAATGAACTACGTATAGTCATTATGGATGGTGATTAGCATACAATGAACTTCGTCCATGAAGTCATGTAGCTCTTCTCGATCAAAGCAAGATAATCGCTTGATGATGCAAGTGGTTGTGATTAATTAAAAGAAAAATCAATTTTACAACTTGGTTGATTGATGAGTGTGTAAATACTCATCATTTTTGGGTCAATCTGAACTGCAAAACGTCTAAAAATGCTCGAAATGCATCAAAATATGAAAATATTCCAAAATTGCATTTTATATGTTTCGGATGCAAAATGTTCAAAATCGATGAAAAATGAGCTAAGTTTGCATAATTGGCGGTTCGAGTCCCCAAGTTTCAAAAATTGTCGAAATAGTCCTGAGCACTTAATTTCAAAGAAAATCACCAAAGGTCCTTTTAAAATCATAACTTGTCATAATTAGTCCTTTGGTGAAAAATGTCAAAAGTTTTGAGAAATTACAAGTTTGGTCCTCCAAGTTTAAAAATTGGCAAAAATGGCCCTTGGAAAATTGGAAAATGTCAAGTTTGGTCCTTGAATTATTGAAACTTGTCACTTTTAGTCCTTGGAGCAACTTTGCAGATTTGGCAGCCTAGGTCCCTTGATTTCCAGAAATTACACATTAGGCCCTTGTGTATTTAAAACCCTTTCAACACTTGGCCTTGTCAAAAACCATTGTGACCCTGCCAACCATTTGGACCCCGCCACTTTTGACCCCTTGATATTAAACCCTCGTCAAACAAATAGTCAAACAAACCCTACGCGCCAAATCCACTTTCTTCCCAACCGCTTCTTACGCAAATGCACTACACTCAACCCCTCCTCGACTCATTTTCCACCCACCTTATCACTCCAAACATAACAATCCAAGATACATTTAATGGTTCATCCCTTTGCACTCAAACTCCCAATGTTAAAAGCGGTTTCAGCAAAATATGATCAATGGCCAAGATTGTCTCCAGTGATCCAAAGGCCTCAAATGCAGGTGGAATTCATTCAGAGGACTGAGGGGAGCAATGTGGGTGTATAAAAAGGAAGAGAGAGGTGCAAAGAAAGTAGTAGTTAGTTTAATTTTAAAATATATGTCGTTTTTTAAATTCTTATGTCTAAAGTAGATTCTTAGTTATAATTTCAAGTTCATTTGTATCAAACTAAGTTGTCTAAGTGTATGACAACTGTTTTCAAACATTAATTCAAGTTGGTATTCATATTTCATGTTATTTATTATCATTGCAAATTTCGGTTCCATTTCATATGTACAAGCTCTCGTGACTTATTTTTAAGCTCAAACAGGTTTATTCAAGCTTCTTATAGCTTTTTATAAGCTCACAATTCAATTTTAAGCAATTTTGGCTTTTGGTCAACAAAAGTCAAACTGGTTCATTGGTCTTGGAAATGGAAAAGGGTGATGCAGAGCATGGATTTGGATTGATACTGGGTTGTTTCATGGATTAGAATAGGGTAGTGGAACCTGTGTACTTTGGCAATCCACTGTGGATAGGACCAAGTGTAAGTGATTTTCAAGTTTCATTGCTTATACTTGTATTTGTAGTTATAAATAGTTTTAATGTGTTTATTTAGTTGTATTTAGGATAATTAAGCTCAGTGTGATCAATAGCTTTAGCTAGTTAAGAGGTTGGTTCAGTTTTAAGTTCTTATCAGTGTTTACAGTTGTGTTTGGAATTCTGCATAAAGCGTGATTTAGGTTTGTCTGCGATGGTTGATGATTGTTGCTTTAGGCTTATTAAGTCCATTCATACTCATTGCAGTAATAAAATTGTTCTTGCATTAGCTCAAAGTCAATTTCATCTCAAATCTGTCCTAGTGCCTTAACTGTTAGCACTTTTGAAAATCCAAGTCTTATTTTGTGTTCAAAATACATAGATATAGTTTGCATTAAGTTTATTTCATCACATTATATCAATTTCAGTCCATAAATTAGCTTCAAATCTCAAGTTGGTCAACTTTTCGGTTTTGTTAAAAAGTGAAATATTGAAATATCCGGTTTGAGCCAAGCGAGATGATTTTCCTAGACTCATTTCGGGTCTATTCAAGTGAAACTTTGGGTCTTAGAAGTTCATTTGGTCTATTTTATTATTGTGATTTTGTATATTTTGTGAATTTTCTAAAAGCCCCAAAAGGCTTGTCAACATGGGCTTATATGCCTGTGCAACCGACTCAAGATTGTTGAGTCTCACTTGCGAGGTCTTGCAAGGCTTACATGAGCTTATTTGAGCTTGTCTAGGTGCGGTGTTTGGCTTATAGATAGTCGACCGGTCTTCTTTAAGTCCCAACATTTGCTTTTTAGTTTCCGACTTATTTGAGTGCTTATTCTTAGGGCGCTAGTAGCATCTAAAAGCGATTTTCATTTCATTAGCTCAAAACATCAAATCTGTCTAATTTTGCAAATCAGAGGTTAAAGATAGTTGTTTCTTGTTGCATTTGGTTCTTTTAGCTTATTTAAGCTTACGTGTTCGATTGGTGCTTATTGGTGTCCATTTGCTTATTTCAAGTGCTTATTTCTAAGCACTTGACATATGATTCATATTCCTTCACAAGCACTTGTTTTATATTTTTCTAGATTCCTAATATTATTTTAAGCTTATCTTGAATTTTTGATTTTTCTAGGTCGGTTTAGTATTTTTCTTGATTTAAATTAGTTTTAAGCCTTTTAAATAGCTTTTAATACAATTAATTCGAAAAGTTTCAAAAAATTAATTTTCATTTTCTTAGGTTTAGATAAATATAAAAAGTCAAAAAAATATTTTTCTAGATTTTTCTTAGTTAATTTTGTATTTTTAAACAATTTAATTAGTTTTAAATAGTTTTTAATTCCTAGAAAATACAAAAATAATCAGAAAAATACAAAAATTGTTTTGAAAATTCTCTTTTGTTATTTTAGATTTTTCCAAGTTATAATTTTATTTTTCTAGCTTTATTTCCTATTTTCTTGTATTTTAGGCTATTATTAAATAGTTAAAAATAGTTTTTAATTAATAATAATTAATTAAAAGTTGTAAAAATAATTTTCTTTTCTATAAATTTTCTTTTATCATTAGGTTTGTAAAATGTCATTTCATATTTTAGGATTTATATTGTTTAAGTTTCACATTTTATTTTGTACGTCGCGTAGTTTTTAATTCAAGTTTTATAAAAACATAAAATCAAAAACATCATTTTGCAAATAGTGATAGCGTTTATTTAATATTTTTTATCTTTTTAATTTCCTTTAATTTGCATTTAAGCCCTTGTAGTTTATGTACTTTTACGTAGTTATAATAATCACAATCCACTTTTTATTCAAATCTCTCGATCACTATTCGTTTGGTGATTCTTAGCATAGCTCATTTGGGACATAACGACCCGGGAAACACTATACTCTCGGATCTTCATTGCATTACGTATACGAGCTATTTTAAGTTTCTTCGATTGGCCATTCACAAGTGGTTAAACGTGTGAGAAAACTTGACGGTTTAGCACGAATCATTGATTAGTAATCCTAAGACAACATAAAGTATTTCCATTGTAAACTTACTTTAGGAAGATATGGGGTATATATTTCCCAAGTGAGAGAATGAATATGAGACTATTACTAGCGATTGCTCGATTACTGCTAAACACGACCATTTTACGGTGATTCCACATACCCTGACTTCTATCAAGGAAGCAATTCAACCGTTAGGTCAAACTCTTTAATACTTGGAATTTCTAATTCCTAACAATCTCCCTAAGGAGGTCACCTCAATCATGTACTAAAATTACATTGAATACAAGCAGATATTACATTAAAATTGTTCTTGCATTCTTGAGGTAGTACTTTGCTCTGAAGCTCGTAGTCATTGATTCTTCTCATTGCATGATTGGTAAATCCAAGTGGAGGTCTTTTCTTGATCCACGTGATAATTGTTTTGAGCCGACTTTTGAGATCATCGACTATCAAAATCTACGAGACATCCATTGTGGTATTGGAATTTTGTGATGTTGTGACATTCGGACCGACATGCTCGCATTACGGATCATGATATCTTCTCATCGAGTTGAGCTTCGTTGATTCATGATATTGGCGGTAGCGAAGCATGGAGTGAAAATATCGAGTCATTGATGCACTTATCATGATTTCTTGAGAGATGAATGTATTGTGTGAGCATGCGGCTATGGATTGACCGCTTCATTACGATCACCGCAAGCGTCGGGCGTACACGCATACAACGATTAGCAATAAAGCGTACAAAGTGTCTTTGACCACTTTAGTTGAATTGAGGTACGGCCCACGGTTCCCGTTGATCGATACATATCTTACTGTGATCGGTATAATTCGAAGAATTTCCTTTGTGGTTTCGCAATTTGCTCTAGTTCGTTCTCAAACCGAACGTCTCAAAGAAGACAACATGGAGTGAGTGAACCGGTAATTTAAGTCCTTGATTGATGAAAAGATTTGAAAAACAATGGTGTATTGCTCAATAGAAATTGTTTTGCAATTCAACGAAGGTTTTATTGAAAATCAATTATCAATAAAAAAAAACACCTTTGATTTGAAATATCCAGTACGGTCAATGTGCTAAAGAAAAGAGTTTTTAAGCACAAAGACCGGTTTTCAAAGGCATCCGTCAATCCATAACTGAACGAGGATTGATTCAGCAGATTGAATCTCCCATTGTTTACATTCGGTTGTCACATGGTTAATCTATTTGATAGATCTCACATGCCACCTACCGAGAGCTTGTTTGATGATGGCTCGAAGGCTTTCCATCTTCATTGTGAATATGTTCACATATCACTTGGATGTTACGGCAAAACCACAAGGATAATCGTGGGACTCAAGATATAATCTCTTTCCACATTGTGTGAAGCAGAGAGTCTTCATTGAAAGTGTCTAATGAGATTTATTTATGATCTCGTGGCTCTAGACTCAATATGTGCATATTTGGATCTGTGCGAGAGACTGGGAGAGGGTCTCCTTCTTCAATATCAACAATCTCTAGAGAAAGTCGATAGATAATGTCGGTTCCCCGTGAGAATGAAACAAGTCCTTTTAAGAGGATCTTGAGTGGTTTGGAAAGTTGAAGTGCGGTCGTCCTTTGGGTCCATGGCGTCTTGTCTTCAATACCGATGTTACCATCGGTAGCATATGAATTGAACCCGGTTTACGCCTAAGGTTGAATAAATGGAGGGCTATTTGTTTTCACCCTTTCTCATTCAATTCTTTTTAATTCTTTAACCCTTGATTGCTTACCGAGACTTCATTGCATGAACCTTGTTGGGTTTGTTCGATTGCTTGCTCTTTCCTCGGTCCGCACTCTTCCCATATCATCACTAACTAGTGGATTGTCTGGGTAGATCCCTCCGGTTACGGCGGATCATGGGAACCAATACCTAACCTTATCATCCTTATATCACCGTACATAAAGTAAAGTTGGTCGATCTATTTGGTATTGTTCATACGCCATTGGAACCAATTGAAAACCATTTGAAAATCAATCCGGATACTTAAGATGTATTATCAAAGCATTTTGTACCTAAATTGTTTTGATATTTTTAGAATGAGAACTCCCCTCAACATGTGCATCAAATGTTTGAAATCGTTTTGCACGGAGGCAAGAGGAAGAATTAATTTCTTTGATTACCATTTTCTAAAAGATATCAACATCTCATCACGATCAAATCAAGTAGATAAAGTATTTTGGGAAGGATGAGGTTTTCATACTTTGCTCCCCCTCAATATGTGCCTCAAGGTTTGAAAGGAGTTTTGCACATACTAGAGGGAACACGTACGATGAGATAAATGATCACGTTTCAAATCATAGGTGTAAGATAGATGCTCCCCCTCAACATGTGAATGGAAAATTTGAAATCGTTTGTCACATGCGGGGAGGATAACATGTACATCCTTGTAAAACCATTTACCGAATCCTCAGTTTGAGTCCAATTTAAATCACAAATTCTCCCCCGATCACAATTATCAAATCATGAGATTTGTGATCTCTTATAGATTTAAATTGATTTTGAAAGCTTTTGAGGAGAATTGTGACTTGATTATGAAAGCGTTTTAACTGATAAGGATCGGATTTTAAGACTTTAAAACTCCATTGGTAAAACATGCATGAATATCTTTTGAAAATAATTGAATGCCAAATAACTTTTTAATTTAATTGAAATCATTCTCCCCCTCAATCAATGACATAGGTTGTTGATTGAGAGATTGATATTTTGACAAATAAGTCGAGATGATTATCAAAAATAGAGTGAGTCATTTTCAAAGCGATTAGTTTTCATGAGATAAATGTTTATAGAATCGAGCACGGAATTTTGAAAACATGATAAAGTATGGCTCTGTTCTTTCTTTGAAAAGCGGGTTACTGCCTGAAATGACAATAAACCATTGTTTCTCTTTCTCTCAAAATAATTTTTTTTTTGATTTTTTTGATTTTATTTATTTATTTTTTTAAGAATTCGAACAACATCTAAAGTCCCGTATCATTCTTTGAATGACAACACAAAGACCGTAGATATTGTCGAACCGAGAAAAGGCATAACAAATTGACAATATTTTTTTGAAGATTTTTCGAATTTTTCAGATTTTTATGGATTTTGAAGGTTTTATAATTTTGTATTTTGATTTTCGAATAGATATATACAAGAGATAGATGAAGATAGACCTTTACTCCTCGTCTTCCTCCTGAAGACGTTTGAGTGTTACGGTTGAAGGCTTTTCAAGCCAAGGCGTGGAAGAATAAACTCAAAGCGTTCTCTTGGAAGAGCTTTGGTGAAGATGTACGCTAGCGATATTCGAGACCTCACAAAATAGACTTCCACCACACCCTTTTCCACTTGTTCCCGATGAAATGATGTCGAATGTCGATATGCTTTGCTCTTGAGTGTTGAGCGTTGTTGCATGAGAAGCGGTATCACTTTATTATCACGATGCGGAGGATTTTGTTGAATTCAAAGCCATAGTCGGATAATTGAGATCTCATCCATAAGATTTGGCGCAACAAGATGACATGGCTATGTATTCAGCCTCTGTAGAGGAAATAGAAGTACTCATTTGCTTCTTTGAAGACCAGCTCACAAGCTTATCACCCAAAAATGAGCACCTCCGGATGTACTTGACGAGTATCTTGACACCTGCATGATCGGCATCTGCATAATTTGTTAGTGACATGCGGTGTCCTTGGTACCAAAGACCCATATTGATGGTTCCTTGGAGATACCGAAAGACCCGTTTAAGCGCTTCAAGGTGCTTTTAGTAGGCTTAGCACGGTATCTAGCACACATGCAAGCGATGAACAAGATGTACGGTCTACTAGGCGTGAGGTACATTAGGGATCCAATCATACTACGATATTTTGTTTGATCAATCATGATCCCTGAGTGGTCCTCATCTAGTTTGGTTCGATCAATCATGGGAGTGTCAACGAGGTCACTTGAATCAAATCAAATTTCTTTAAGATCTCGGTTGCATATTTAGATTGATTTATGAAAATGCCTCGGGACTTTCTTGAAATTTGTAATCCCAATAAAAATGACATTTGTCCCATCATTGACATTTGAAATTTTGAACTCATTTCATTTGAAAACGATCACATTCCATTGAGTCTGTTGAGGCAAAATAATATCATCAACATAAATTTGAACATGAATTAAATGTTTTCACGACTTCACGGTGAACAATGTTGGATCAGCGCTCCTTTGCTAAATCCGGTTGATAGAAGAAACTTTGGTGATGTATCATACCATGCCCTTGGAGCTTGCTTTAAACCGTAAAGGGCCTTCTTCAAGCGATAAGCGTGAGTAGGATGCTCTTGATTTACATATCCTTGGGTTGGTGGCGTGAGCGACTTCTTTAAGGTCTCCGTTCGAAATGCCGTCTTCGCATCCATCGATGACTACCATGTTCTTACTAGCGACATTAGCGGAAAGATTACGATTGCCTCGATTCGAGCAACTAGAGCAAAAGATTCTTCAAAGTCAATACCCTCCTCTTGGCGGTATCCTTTAGCAACTAATCGAGCCTTGTTCTTCAACATATCACCATGCTCATCAAGTTTCACTTTGAAGATCCATTTAAGAGCAATAATCATGCACGATCTGGGCGGTACTAACTCCCATACATCAAGTCGATCAAACTCATGAATTTCATCTTGCATGGCATTGAACCATTATCTTCATTCATGGCGGTTTTAACATCTTTGGTTCGATCTTTGAGAGTATAGAGTTAAAGAAGCCCCATAAGGTATCGATGCAAAGTTGTTTACAGTGGATACGGACGAGAAGGATTTCCTATGATGTTGTCTAATGGATGATCGTGAGTCCATTTTACGAGGTGTTCATGTGGTAGTTGTTGAGGGCCGAGGTAGCAGATTCGATGTCTCTGAAGAAGATGGTTACGATGATGATTCGGGAGCAAATATGTTTTCAAATGGAGCATCTTGAGGGTAGCAAAGGATTAACTTCATCATTGATGCGAAACCGTTCCATTATGTACATTTGAAGAATGATGATTTGTTGATGAGGCGAAGGATCGCGGCGGTGCATCTTGCCTTAAAGATATTGAGGCCGAGGATTGACTTCATTCACGGGAATATGAGACCTACATTATAGGAATCGACACCTCATTAGTACTTGGGTCATAAAGTTCATCAAACATAGGATCAAACAATTTCTTTAAATCATCTTGGATGGGGTACATATGGAGTTTCTTGAGAAGAGTTTGGAACAAGGGATGAACCAATGGGAATTTGTTTTGAAGTGCGGGTCTGAGCTGGGTGTCCGAGAGCCATTTGACCGGTCGACTCATCAAACATAACGTGAATTGTTTCCATGATATTTCGGGTTCTTTTGTTGTAGATTCGGTATCCCTTTTTGTTTGGTGCATACCCTACAAATACTCAATGTCCTTTAGCTCTAAGTTTGCCTAAGTCTTGACCCTCATTAGTTGGATAACACAATGCACCAAAACACAAAGGAAAGAGATTAGGTTTTCTATTGTGGACAAGTTCATATGGAGTTTTCCATGAGCGGTGTGAATCGAGGAGCGATTTTGTGTGTAGCATGCGGTGGCAATAGCTTGACCCGGAGAAACATTGGAACCTTTGAGTAAATCGGCATTGTTCTAGCGGCTTCTACAAGAGTTCGATTTAGTCTTTCAACTACACCGTTACATTGAGGAGTTCGTGGAACACTTCTTTGATGGCTGATTCCAACGCTTTCATAAAATTCACTAAGTTGTTTGTTGACAAACTCGGTTCCATTATGCATTACGATAATTACGGCGGTTTTGTTAAGTCGAACTGCAATTTGTTTGATGAGTTTGATGATGATATCGGAGTTTCATCCTTTGTCCTTAAGAACTTGATCCGGTGAATCTAGGTAATCATCAACCACAACTAACACATATTTCTTCCCAAGATATTCTACACCTCATTGGTCACATAAATCCATATGAATCATATGAAGAACACGTGTGAGTTAGTAGGTTTGGGTTTATGGGCATACTTCTTGCTTTTTCCCAATTGACATCTTGAACAAAGATGATCCTTTTCGTACTTGTTTCTAGGTAAACCTACAACTAAGTCCTTTACGGTAAGATCATTGATGGTGCGAAGTTCGGGTGATTGAGGCAGCGATGCCATAACCATGAATTTGTTTTAGAAGCCTTTGTGACAAGCAAATTGGAGAAGACTTCATCATATCTTTGATAGAGATGGTGTATAGATTTGAACCACGTGAACCTCTTAAAAGTTCCTTACCATCAAGTTCTCTAACGAGCGGTATGTTTTCGAAGGCTACTTCTAGATCCGAATCGCGAATTGACCAACAGAGAACAAGTTGTGACCAAGACCTTCTACATAGTAAACCACGGAGATAACACTTTTGCCAACAACATAGTCTCCATAACCCATATGCACCGAAATGATCATTCTGAATCTAAGCGTCGATGAATTTGCTCACGAAGTTCATGAGCCGTGACGGTCATGATCATATGCTTGGAGCGACTGAGTCCGGTACCACGAGCGATTTGAGCGATCTCTGGTTGAACACAGACAAGAATGGATAAGCGGATAATTGGGATCCCGATGCAAGAATGGGTTCCATTTGGTTAGTAACAATGGTTGGAACACCCACATCAGAAATAGAAGCATTCATATCGGAAAATAAGGCAATGGAATCATTGTGAATAGATGCGATACTAGTGTATGTATTAGCCTGTTCACGATGTGCTCACTTCTTAAGGAATAGTTCTACCGGTGGGCATCCATTTTCTAGTGGGCATTGTGCGATTAGTCTTATGACCAACGGTAACCAATAATAGCCTATCTTCTTTGAATGTTCTTCTGTGGGTTTCCTTTGTTTTCTAACTTTCTTTCGTTTTGCCTTTTAGCCTTCTTAGCATGAATTTTAGCATTAACAATATTAGCTGGACAATTAACATCATTAGGCAAAACATTAACACCACATTCATGATTAGAAAGCAAATTCAGCGAACATCAATACAAGGTTTGCAAATAGTATCGAATTGAATTAATTACGATGCGCCTATGGCTAATACTAGAATCAACGAGTTCGTTTTATTGGTTCAAACTTAAAGTTCCTAGATTGTTCTTCTACTCTTTTCGGTGCACATTCTTAGCTTGCGAGGTCCTATCATTCCTTGTATTGTCTTGAGACTTTGACTGCTCCATTTAATGTCACCGATTACTCTGTAGAGGGAATGGGAACATTAGTTGGTTTACTACTCTTTGCATCACTGTTTAGATGTCTTTGAGATCTGAACTACATGCAGGCACACTAAGGTTCACTTTCTTAAAACTAGAAGTGCTGAGATTTGTACTCCTAGAAGGCACACTTGAGTTCTCTTTCTTAGCATTAACAGATCTGGAATCTGAACTACTTAAAGGCACATTAAGGTTCACATTCAAAACATTGGGCATCGAATGAATGTCATACTTGGCATTAGGCATCGAGCATGGAATCAAAGGATTAACTCTCTCACCTAATAACTTTGGGCATATTGTGATCAAGCATTCTAGGATTTCTTGAGATCGTTTGGCATATAAGCATGCATGTCCAATTGCATTATCATGAGGTTTCTCTAACTTATCCTCTTCAACAATCTCACATGAGACATTCTAGGCAATCCTTAAGGGATGAGAAGTATGTTTGAGCAACAAGTTTGTTGTTCACGAGATGAGGAGGACATATTTCCTGAGACAAAGCATATTTATTACAAGAGTGAACCTTTGATACACCATTCTCCCCATTGGTCATAGGCATTTTCCCTTTTACGACTCTTGATTCTCAATTTCCTTTTGCAATGAAGCTATTTGTTTGTTATTTTTGTTACGAGTGACCTTTATTGATTCAAATAACTTATTGAAATGACGTTTAACCTTTTCATTTTCTTCTAGAAAACTTTCGTTTTCCTTTTGTAAAGCATTTACTAGGTTTTGAAGATGAAGCGTTTGAGAATTACGAGAATCTAAAGGAGGAGGCATTTGGGAGCTGTCATATTGTTCGTTTGACCCTTTAATTGAGAGATTTGGGCTTTCAACTTTCGATCGTGTTGCAATGAGCTTGAATCATTCATCACGTTTGTTAATTTGAAAAGCGCATCAAACTCGGAGCATCGAGGATGTCTTGATATTTGAAGTTTTGACATTTTCTTTAAGATGTTGATATTTTAGTTGTAAATTAAAATGCTCAACTTCTAGTTTAGAAAAATGTTTAACCAAATTGTCGTGATCATCGAGTTCAATTTTCTCGTTTAGTTGAATTAGTTTTTCAAGCTCAATGACACGATCATGGGAGACTTTGAACAACAGATAATTCATGAAATTGAGAAGCATTAATAGAACAATTTGTAGCGATGAAGAACACATCTTGAGCAATACATTGAAATCGGGTTCTCATTTAGTGTATACAAGTTCTTCCTCTCAATCTCATTATATTTTAGTGCTCGCTCATAGTCACTAACTTGACTATCATTGCATCAAATTCCTTTTCCATTCCCTTAATATCGGTATGTATCCCTTTTAAGACTCTCAAAGTGATCTTTTAGAAGTTTAAAGAAAGGCATGACCTCAGTTAAATAGCATTCTTTTGTTTGTTCAAAACCCTTTCCCTTGATAATCGATGGGTGTGATCCTTTTCTTACAAGTTTTCTCAAAATCAACAAATAGTTGAAAAATAACATATTGATGATTAAGATCTTGCTTTTAGTAGCAATCGTTTTAGGAACTAGATGCATTGGCGTATTGGGAGGATATCACAGTTGCTTTAGGCATTTTCTAATGGGAGGGTTTGTTTCAACAATATTTTTGCTTTCTACTTATCTAAGTCCATTTTCGAGAACACTTGTTCGGGAGTCAACAATGTTTGAGGCTTAAACATGTTCGGGGAGATCAATTCTCCTTTTGTAGTCATGGGGAGTGATAATTACTTTCTTCTCTTTGCATTTAGGATCATTTAATTTCTTATTCATCTTCTCCATAGTGATTTCATCTAATTTCTTATCTTCCTCGGTGCACTCAAAGCAACTAGGTTTTGTCTAGGTTTAAGAATCTCATTGCCATCGTAGATCACACTTTGAAGTTGCTTTTGCTATCTTCCATTACTCGGGGTTGGGTTTATCTATAATGGGAACACTATGCTTATCGCTTAGAACTCTATGCTTAGTGATCATGTGAGCGATCTGAATGGTGTTTCCTTGTATGTACAACTTGTTTTCAAGTTTGTTTTCAAAGTTTTCATATTAGAAAAATCTCTCAAGAGTTTTGATTCCTTTGCATTAAATTCTTGCTTAAGCATTTTCACATTTTCTTGAAGTTCTTGTTTTGCTTAGCGGTTTAGAAAGCTTTTCTTGCAAGGAATTTAATTCTTGTTTTAATACTTCTTCCTAAAATTACTTTTTCTAATGATTATGCGCACTTGGTCATCCATTTCACCGCTCACGAGTGGTCAACTCAAATTTTGCACGTTGTTCATAAATAGCAACACGTTCTTTATAGGCATTTAGTTGAAATTACGAGAATCATCGAGGCACATGCGGTGTATTCATCAAAATATAGTCATTGTTGATTGCGGAAGATGCATCACTTGGTACAACTTCACTTTCACTTTGTTTCACATATTGATCATATGGGACAATATTGATATTACCCATATTTTCAACATTTGATTCAATAGTTTGATTGATTGTATTTTGTCGTAAATGCATTGCACATCGACATCGTCGTATAGTTTTAATACCTACGAGATGAGTTTGTCTTTGGATGAGCCGACTTGTGGTGAAGAAGAAACCTTGGGAGAAACCATTGGAGAAATGCTAGCCATAAAATTGTGTGTGTAGTAGGTCCATCATCCACATCAGTCGTATGCATCTGTCGGCGACTTGAAAGGCATTCGATGATTGTGACCTATCTCACGAATAAATTGCTCATCCACAACAATTCGCATCATAGGTCTTGTCATTGCCCTCGACTAGAAACAACAATTCCTCTTCATCCAAAGTTATAACACCATTATCATGAGCTTGTACAAGATTACCAACATCTTATCTCTAAGATAATGTCGACGTTGCGTGGGCGCTTTGGAGATGTGCGGTTCCTTGCAATGTGTCCCTCACCACCACGAAGAGCTAATTGTTATAATCAGGATATAACTTTTCACATACACATCAAACCATAACAACCATGTGGCGAATAAGTGGAATTCTAGAGAGAAAGTTAGAGGTTTAGGGAACTTAGTGAGAGAAAGTGAAAGATATTATTATGAGCTCCAACTCTACCTTGGGAGGTAGAGTATTTATAGTCTTACATAAATCGCCACGCATCGGGTGTGGATCGGGCATACGGTGGGTAAAGACCGTCAGTCCTCCACGGTGTTGCTTAACTACATACTACTTAACTTAAAGAACTACGACTATGAGCTTTCTAACGATTACATATACTTGAGGTGACCGACTCTTTAATATTTAGAATTTCTAATTCCTAACAATCTCCCCTAAGGAGGTCACCTCAATCATGTACCAAAATTACATTGAATACAACTAGATATTACATTAAAAATTGTTCTTGCATTCTTGATGTAGTCCTTTGCTTCTAAGCTCGTAGTCATTGATTCTTCGCATTGCATGTTTGGATGCTCAAGTGGAGGTCTTTCTTGATCCACGTGATAATAATTTTGAGCCATCTTTTGAGATCATCGACTATCAAAAATCTCTAAGACATCCTTTGTGGTGTTGTGACTTTAGGACCGACATGCTCACATTACGGATCATGATATCTTCTCATCGAGTAGCGGAAGCATTTGTTGAATCATGATATTGGCGGCGTAGCGAAGCATGGAGTGAAAATATCGAGTCATTGATGCACTTATCATGATTTCTTTTGAGATGAATGTGTAGTGTGAGCATGCGGCTATGGATTGACCGCTTCATTACGATCGGTTGCAAGCGTCGGGTGTACTGCATACAACAGTTTAGCAATAAATCAGCGAAAGTGTCTTTGATCACTTCGTTGAATTGAGTACTGGCCCACGGTTCCCGTTGATCGATCAAATCTTGCATGTGATCGGTGGGATTCCTAAGAATCTCCTTGACGGGGTTTGCATTTGTTCTAGCTGTTCTCAAACCGGAACATCTCAAAGAAGACAACACGGAGTGAGTGAACGGTAATTTTAAGTCCATTTGATTGATGAAAGAGGTTTGAAAAACAATCGTGTATTGCTCAATAGAAATTGTTTTTGCAATACAACGAAGGTTTTGTTGAAAATCAATTATCAATCATAAAACACCTTTTGGTTTGAAACATTAGTACACGATCGATGTGCAAAAGAAAAGAGTTTTAAGCACAATGACGGTTTTCAAAGGTATCCGTCAATCCATAACTGAACCAAGATTGATTCAAGAGATTGAATCGCCCCATTGTTTTACATTCGGTTGTCACATGGTTAATCTATAAGATAGATCTCACATGCCACCTACCGAGGAGCTTGTTTGATGTAGGCTCGAGAAGGCTTTCCATCTTCATTGTGAATATGTATACACATCACTCGGATGTTACGCAATACCACAAGGATAATCGTGGGACTCAGATATAATCTCTCTTTCCACATTGTGTGAGAGAGAGAGTCTTCATTGAAAGTGTCCTAATGAGATTTATTGATGATCTCGTGGCTCTAGACTCAATTTGTGCATATTTGGATCCTATGCGGAGATTGGGAGAGGTCTCCTTCTTTAATATCAACCATCTCTAAGAAAGTCGATAGATAATGTCGGTTCCCGTGAGAATGAAACAAGTCCTTTTAAGAGGAACTTGAGTGGTTTGGAAAGTTGAAGTGCGGTCGTCCTTTGGGTCCATGACGTCTTGTCTTCAATACCGATGTTACCATCGGTAGCATATGAATTGAACCCGGTTTACGCCCTAAGGTTGAATAAATGGAGGCTATTTGTTTTCACCCTTACCTCATTCAATTCTTTTAATTCTTCAACCCCTTGATGCTTACGAGACTTCATAGCTAGAACCTTGTTGGGTTTATTCGATACTAGCTCGGTCTTAGTATGCACTCTTCCCATATCTCATTTTCTCCTTTTATCATCATACCTAAGGACTTCTACACTAACTAGTGGATTGTCCACAGGTTGATCCCTCCGGATTCGGCGGATCATGGGAACACATACCTAACCTTATCATCCTTATATCACCGTACATAAAGTAAAGTTGGTCGGTCTATTTGGTATAGTTCATACGCCATTGGAACCAATTGAAAACCATTTGAAAATCAATTCGGATACTTGTGATATATTATCAAAGCATTTTGTACTGAATTGTTTTGATATTTTAAACGAGAACTCCCCTCAACATGTGCATCAAGTATTTGAGAGTTTTGCACACGGAGGCAAGAGAAAGAATTAACTTCTTTGATTACCATTTTCTAAAGATATCAACACCACTTCCCACATCAAATCAAGTAGGTATAGCATTTAGGGAAGGATGAGGTTTCCATGAATTTGCTCCCCCTCAATATGTGCCTCGAGGTTTGAAAAGAGTTTGCACATACTAGAGGAACACTGCACATTGAGATAAGTTGATCACATTTCAAATCATAGGTTTAAGATAGATGCTCCCCTCAACATGTGCATTGAAAAATTGAAATCGTTTGTCACATGTGGGCGAGGATAGCATGTACATCCTTATAAAACCATTTACGAATTATCGGTTTAAATCCAATTTAAATCACACATTCTCCCCGATCACAATTATCAAATCATTTGAGATTTGTGATCTCTTATAATTAAATTGATTTTGAAATCTTTTAAGGGAATTGTGACTTGATTATGAAAGTGTTTTAAGCGATAAGGATCGGATTTAAGACTTTAAACTCCATTGATAAAACATGCATGTATATCTTTTGAAAACAATTTAATGCCAAATAACTTTTTAATTTAATTGAAATCATTCTCCCCTCAATCAATGACATAGGTTGTTGATTGAGAGATAGAGATTTGACAAATAAGACGATGATTATCAAAAATGGAGATCGAGTTATTTTCAAAGCATTTAGTTTCGCAGATAAATGTTTATAGAATCGAGCATGGAATTTTGAAAACATGATAAAACATGGCTCTGTTCTTTCTTTTAAAACCGGGTTATTGCACGAAAATGACAATAAACCATAGTTTCTCTTTCTCCCAAAATATTTTTTTTTTTTTTTTTTTTTTTTTTTTTTTTTAATATAAAATTCGAACAACATCTAAAGTCCGTCTCATTCTTTGAATGACAACATCAAGACCGTAGATATTATCGAATCGAGAGAAACATGACAAAATGACAATATTTTTGAAGATTTTTGAATTTTTCAAATTTTATGGATTTTGAAAGTTTTATATTTTTCTATTTGATTTTTGAAGGTTTTATAATTTTGTATTTTATTTTTCGAATAGATATATACAAGAGATAGATGAAGATAGACTTTTACTCCTCTTCTTCCTCCACGAAGGCGTTTGAGAGTTTACGGTTGAAGGCTTTTCAAGCCAAGTCGTGGAAGAATGAACTCAAGCGTTCTCTTGGAAGAGCTTTGGTGAAGATGTACGCTGGTGATATTCGAGACCTCACAAAGTATAGTTCCACCACACCTTTTCCACTTGTTCCCTGATGAAATGATGTCGAATGTCGATATGCTTTGCTCTTGAGTGTTGAGCGTTGTTGCATGAGAGCAATAGCACTTTATTATCCGATGCAGAGGATTTTGTTGAATTCAAAGCCATAGTCGGATAATTGAGATCTCATCCATAAGATTTGAGCACAACAAAATGACATGGCTATGTATTCAGCCTCTGTAGAGGAAATAAAGTACTCATTTGCTTCTTTGAAGACCAGCTCACAAGCTTATCACCCAGCGAGCACCTCGGCGTGCTTGACGAGTATCTTGACAACTGCATGATCGCATCATGCATAGGCCGTTAGTGACATACCGGTGTCCTTGGGTACCATAGTCCCATATTGATGGTTCCTTGGAATACCGAAGACCGTTTAAGCGCTTCAAGGTGCTTTTAGTAGGCTTAGCACGGTATCTAGCACACATGCAAACAATGAACAAGATGTCGGTCTACTAGCGGTGAGATACATCGGGGATCAATCATACTACGATATTTCGTTTGGTCAATCATGATCCACGAGAGGTCCTCATCTAGTTTGGTTCGGTCAATCATGGGGGTGTCAACGGGGTCACTTGAATCAAATCAAATTTCTTTAAAATCTACATTGCATATTTAGATTGATTTATGAAAATGCCTCGGGACTTTGAGAAATTTGTAATCCCAAGAAAATGACATTTGTCCCATCATTGACATTTGAAACTTTGAACTCATTTCATTTGAAAAACGATCACATTCCATTGGGTGCATCGAGGCAAAAATAATATCATCAACATAATTTTGAACATGAATCAAATGTTTGCGACTTCACGGTGAACAATGTAGGATCAATGCTCCTTTGATGAATCCGGTTGATAGAAGAAACTTTGACGATGTATCATACCATGCCCTTGGAGCTTGCTTTAAACCGTAAGAGCCTTCTTCAAGCGATAAGCGTGAGTAGGATGCTCTTGATTCACAAATCCTTGAGGTTGGGCGGCGTGAGCGACTTCTTTAAGATCTCCGTTCGAAATGCCGTCTTCACATCCATCGATAGACTACCATGTTCTTACTAGCGACGATTAGCGAAGATTCTAATTGCCTCGATTCGAACAAGCTGGAGCAAAGATTCTTCAAAGTCTATACCCTCCTCTTGGCGATATCTTTTAGCAACTAATCGAGCCTTGTTCTTCAACACATCACCATGCTCATCAAGTTTTACTTTGAAGATCCATTTGAGAGCTATAATCATAGCACGATCTGGGCGGTACTAACTCCCAAACATCAAAGCGATCAAACTCATGAATTTCATCTTGCATGGCATTGAACCATTGTCTTCATTCATGGCGGTTTAACATCTTTTGGTTCGATCTTAGATAATGCGGAGTTGAAGAAACACCATAAGGCATCGGTTGCAAGTTGTTTTCGGGTTGATCTGAGACGAGAGGGATTTCCAATGATGTTGTCTAATGGATGATCGTGAGTCCATTTTACGAGGTGTTCATGTGGCGGTTGTTGAGGCGAGGTAGCGAGTCGATGTCTCTGAAGAAGGTGGTTCGATGATGATTCGGGAGTAGCAAATATGTTTTCAAATGGAGCATCTTGAGGGTGGCAAAGGGATTAACTTCATCATTGATGCGAAACATTTCCATGATGTACATTTGAAGAATGATGATTTGTTGATGAGGCGAAGGATCGCGGTTAGGCTTCTTAACTTAAAGATATTGAGGCGAGGGATTGACTTCATTCAACGGAATATGATCATCCTCTGTTGTAGGAATCAACACCTCATTAGTAATTGAATCATACAGTTCATCAAACATAGGATCAAACAATTTCTTTACATCATCTTGGATGGAGGTACATATGGAGTTTCTTGAGAGGAGTTTGGAACAAGGGATGAACCGATGGGACTGTTTTGAAGTCGGGTCTGGTGGAGTGTCGAGGAGCCATTTGACGGTCGACTCATCAAGCGTGCGTGAATTGTTTCCATGATATTTGGGTTCTTTTGTTGTAGATTCGGTATCCCTTTTGTTTGATGCATATCCTACAAATACTCCAATGTCGACTTTAGCCCTAAGTTTGCCTAAGTCTTGACCCTCATTAGTTGGATAACACAATGCACCAAACACACGAAGGAAAGATAGATTAGGTTTTGTTGTGGACAAGTTCATATGGAGTTTTCCATGAGCAGTGTGAATCGAGGAGCGATTTTGTGTGTAGCATGCGGTGGCAATTGCTTGACCCAGAGAAACATTGGAACCTTTGAGTAGATAAGCATAGTTCTTGCGGCTTCAACAAAGTCGATTTAGTCTTTCAACTACACCGTTACATTGAGGGTTCGTGGAACACTTCTTTGATGGCTGATTCCAATGCTTTCATAGAATTCACTAAGTTGTTTGTTGACAAACTTCGGTTCCATTATACATTCGATAATTTCGGCGGTTTTGTTTAGTCGAACTGCATTTGTTTGATGAGTTTGATGATGATATCGAGTTTCATCCTTTGTCCTTAAGAACTTGACCAGTGTGAATCTAGGTAATCATCAACCACAACTAACATATTTCTTCCCAAAGATATTACGCACCCTCATGGGTCCACATAAATCCATATGAATCATATGAAGAACTTACGTGAGCGAGTTAGTAGGTTTGGGTTTATGGGCATACTTCTTGCTTTTTCCCAATTGACATCTTTGAACAAAGATGAGTAAGATATTAGTTTTCATACACATCAAACCATAACAACAAGGTGGCGTATAAGTGGAATTCTAGAGAGAAAGTTAGAGGTTTAGGGAACTTAGTGAGAGAAAGTGAAAGATATTATTATGAGCTCCAACTCTCTACCTTGGAAGGTAGAGAGTATTTATAGTCTTACATAAATCGCCACACATCGGGTGTGGATCGGGCATCTGATGGGTAAAGACCGTCAGTCCTCCACGGTGTTACTTAACTAAATACTACTTAACTTAAAATAACTACGACTACGAGCTTTCTAACGATTACATATACTTGAGGTGACCGACTCTTTAATACACGGAATTTCTAATTCTAACAATCTCCCAAGGAGGTCACCTCAATCATGTACCAAACTTACATTGAATACAAAAGAGATATTACATTAACAATTGATCTTGCATTCTTGATGTAGTCCTTTGCTCCTAAGCTCGTAGTCATTGATTCTTCACATTGCATGTTTGGTTACTTCAAGTGGAGGTCTTTTCTTGATCCACGTGATAGTAAATTTTGAGCCATCATTTGAGATCATCGGCTATCAACAATCTCGACACATCCTTTGTGGTGTTGGTATTATGTGATGTTGTGACTTTAGGACCGACATGCTCACATTACGGATCATGAAATCTTCACATCGAGTGGCGGAAGCTTTTGTTGAATCATGATATTGGCGGCGTAGCGAAGCTTGGTGTGAAAATATCGAGTCATTGATGCACTAATCATGATTTCTTTGAGTTGAATGTGTTGAGTGAGCATGCGGCTATGGATTGACCGCTTCATTCGATCATTTGCAAGCGTCGGGCGTACTGCATACAACGATTAGCAATAAATCGCATGAAAGTGTCTTTGATCACTTCGTTGAATTGAGGTACACGACCCACGGTTCCCGTTGATTAGTACATGTCTTGCTGTGATCGGTATAATTCGAAGAATTTCCTTGACGGGGTTTCGCATTTGTTCTAGTTTGTTCTCAAACCGAACATCTCAAAGAAGACAACACGGAGTGAGTGAACGGTAATTTTAAGTCCACCGATTGATGAAAAGAGATTTGAAAAACAATCGTGTATTGCTCAATAGAAATTGTTTTGCAATACAACGAAGGTTTTATTGAAAATCAATTATCAATCATAAAACACCTTTTGGTTTGAAAAATGAGTACGGTCGATGTGCTAAAGAAAAGAGTTGTTAAGCACAAAGACCGGTTTTCAAAGGTATCCGTCAATCCATAACTGAACCGGGATTGATTCAAGAGATTGAATCGCCCCATTGTTTACATTCGGTTGTCACATGGTTGATCTATATAATAGATCTCACATGCCACCTACCGAGAGCTTGTTTGATGTTGGCTCGAAGGCTTTCCATCTTCATTGTGAATATGTAAACACATCACTCGGATGTTACGGCAATACCACAAGGATAATCGTGGGACTCAAGATATAATCTCTCTTTCCACATTGTGTGAAGCAGAGAGTCTTCATTGAAAGTGTCCTAATGAGATTTATTGATGATCTCGTGGCTCTAGACTCAATTTGTGCATATTTGGATCTGTCTTGGGAGACTAGGGAGAGGGTCTCCTTCTTCAATATCAACAATCTCTAAGAAAGTCGATAGATAATGTCGGTTCCCGTGAGAATGAAACAAGTCCTTTTAAGAGGAACTTGAGTGGTTTGGAAAGTTGAAGTGCGGTGCGTCACTTTGGGTCCATGACGTCTTGTCTTCAATACCGATGTTACCATCGGTAGCATATGAATTGAACCGGTTTACGCCCTAAGGTTGAATAAATGGAGGCTATTTGTTTTCACCCTTTCTCATTCAATTCTTTTAATTCTTCAACCCCTTGATTGCTTACCGAGACTTCATAGCTAGAACCTTGTTGGGTTTATTCGGTACTAGCTCGGTCTTAGTCCGCACTCTTCCCATATCTCATTTTTCTCCTTTTATCATCATACCTAAGGACTTCTACACTAACTAGTGGATTGTCCACAGGTAGATCCCTCCGGATTCGGCGGATCATGGGAACCAATACCTAACCTTATCATCCTTATATCACCGTACATAAAGTAAAGTTGGTCGGTCTATTTGGTATTGTTCATACGCCATTGGAACCAATTGAAAACCATTTGAAAATCAATTCGGATACTTGTGATATATTATCAAAGCATTTTGTACCGAATTGTTTTGATATTTTAGAACGAGAACTCCCCTCAACATGTGCATCAAATATTTGAAATCGTTTTGCACACGGAGGCAAGAGAAAAAATTAACTTCTTTGATTACCATTTTCTAAAGATATCAACATCACTTCCTTGATCAAATCAAGTAGATAAAGCATTTCGGGAAGGATGAGGTTTCCATAAATTTGCTCCCCTCAATATGTGCCTCGAGGTTTGAAAAGAGTTTTGCACATACTAGAGGAACCTGCACGATGAGATAAGTTGATCACATTTCAAATCATAGGTTTAATATAGATGCTCCCCTCAACATGTGCATGGAAAATTTGAAATCGTTTGTCACATGTGGGAAGGAAAGCATGTACATCTTATAAAACCATTTACCGAATTATCGGTTTAAATCCAATTTAAATCACACATTCTCCCCGATCACAATTATCAAATCATTTGAGATTTGTGATCTCTTATAGATTAAATTGATTTTGAAAGCTTTAAGGAGAATTGTGACTTGATTATGAAAGCGTTTGAGCGATAAGGATCGGATTTAAGACTTTAAACTCCATTGATAAAACATGCATGTATATCTTTTGAAAACAATTTAATGCCAAATAACTTTTTAATTTAATTGAAATCATTCTCCCCTCAATCAATGACATAGGTTGTTGATTGAGAGATGAGATTTTGACAAATAAGTCACGATGATTATCAAAAATAGAGATCGAGTTATTTTTCAAAGCATTTAGTTTCAATGAGATAAATGTTTATAGAATCGAGCATGGAATTTTGAAAACATGATAAAACATGGCTCTGTTCTTTCTTTTAAAACCGGTTATTGCACGAAAATGACAATAAACCATTTCTCTTTCTCCCAAAAATATTTTTGATTTTTGAATTTTTTTAATTTTTTTTTTTTTTTTTAAGAATTGAACAACATCTAAAGTCCGTGTCATTCTTTGAATGACAACATCAAACCGTAGATATTATCGAATCGAGAAAGACATGACAAAATGACAATATTTTTGAAGATTTTTGAATTTTTCAAATTTTATGGATTTTGAAAGTTTTATATTTTCTATTTGATTTTTGAAGGTTTTATAATTTTGTATTTTGTTTTCGAATAGATATATACAAGAGATAGATGAAGATAGACCTTTACTCCTCGTCTTCCTCACGAAGGCGTTTGAGTGTTTCGGTTGAAGGCTTTTCAAACCAAGGCGTGGAAGAATAAACTCAAGCGTTCTCTTGGAAGAGCTTTGGTGAAGATGTCGCTAGCGATATTCGAGACCTCACAAAATATAGTTCCACCACACCTTTTTCCACTTGTTCCCCGATGAAATGATGTCGAATGTCGATATGCTTTGCTCTTGAGTGTTGAGCGTTGTTGCATGAGAGAGCAATAGCACTTTATTATCACGATGCGAGAGGATTTTGTTGAATTCAAAGCCATAGTCGGATAATTGAGATCTCATCCATAAGATTTGAGCACAACAAGATGACATGGCTATGTATTCAACCTCTGTAGAGAAATAGAAGTACTCATTTGCTTCTTTGAAGACCACTCACAAGCTTATCACCAGCCGAGCACCTCGGACGTACTTGACGTGTATCTTGACAACTGCATGATCGGCATACGCATAGGCCGTTAGTGACATACCGGTGTCCTTGGTACCAAAGACCCATATTGATGGTTCCTTGGAGATACCGAAAGACCCGTTTAAGCGCTTCAAGGTGCTTTTAGTAGGCTTAGCACGGTATCTAGCACACATGCAAGCAGCGAACAAGATGTCGGTCTACTAGCGGTGAGGTACATCGAGGATCCAATCATACTACGATATTTCGTTTGGTCAATCATGATCCACGAGTGGTCCTCATCTAGTTTGGTTCGGTCAATCATGGGGTGTCAGCGAGGTCACTTGAATCAAATCCAAATTTCTTTAAAATCTCATTGCATATTTAGATTGATTTATGAAAATGCCTCAGGGACTTTGTGAAATTTGTAATCCCAAGAAAAATGACATTTGTCCCATCATTGACATTTGAAATTTTGAACTCATTTCATTTGAAAACGATCACATTCCATTGGGTCGGTCGAGGCAAATATAATATCATCAACATAAATTTGAACATGAATTAAATGTTTGCGACTTCACGGTGAACAATGTAGGATCACTACTCCTTTCTTTGAATCCGGTTGATAGAAGAAACTTTGATAACGTATCATACCATGCCCTTGGAGCTTGCTTTAAACCGTAAAGAGCCTTCTTCAAGCGATAAGCGTGGGTAGGATGCTCTTGATTCACAAATCCTTGGGTTGGGTGACGTGAGCGACTTCTTTAAGATCTCCGTTCGAAATGCCGTCTTTACATCCATCGATAGACTACCATGTTCTTACTAGTAGCATTAGCCAGAAAGATTACGATTGCCTCGATTCGAACAACAGGAGCAAATGATTCTTCAAAGTCAATACCTCCTCTTGGCGGTATCCTTTAGCAACCAATCGAGCCTTGTTCTTTAACACATCACCATGCTCATCAAGTTTCACTTTGAAGATCCATTTTAGAGCAATGATCATAGCACAATCTGGAGCGGTACTAACTCCCATACATCAAGTCGATCAAACTCATGAATTTCTTCTTGCATGGCATTGAACCACTATCTTCATTCATGGCGGTTTAACATCTTTTGGTTCGATCTTAGATAGTACGGAGTTGAAGAAGCACCATAAGGCATCGGTTGCAAGTTGTTTCCGGGTTGATACTGGGCGAGAGGATTTCCAATGATGTTGTCTAATGGATGATCGTGAGTCCATTTTACGAGGTGTTCATGTGGCGGTTGTTGAGGGCCGAGGTAGGCGAGTCGATGTCTCACGAAGAAGATGGTTCGATGATGATTCGGGAGTAGCAAATATGTTTTCAAATGGAGCATCTTGAGGAGTAGCAAAGGGATTAACTTCATCATTGATGCGAAACATTTCCATGATGTACATTTGAAGAATGATGATTTGTTGATGAGGCGAAGGATCGTGATGGTGCTTCTTGACTTAAAGATATTGAGGCGAGGATTGACTTCATTCATTGGAATATGAGCATCCTCTGTTGTAGGGATCAACACCTCATTAGTAATTGAATCATACAGTTCATCAAACATAGGATCAAACAATTTCTTTAAATCATCTTCGGATGGAGGTACATATGGAGTTTCTTGAAGAGTTTGGAACAAGGGATGAACCAATGGGATTGTTTTGAAGTGCGGGTCTGAGCTGGAGTGTCCGGGAGCCATACATCAACATCTTCATTTATGGACTAATGAGATTGACCGGTTGTCTATTTGGGGAACAATACATCAACATCTTCATTTTACCAAGTGCATTCCAGTTATCTCTATATAACCAATCACCCATAATGTACACACGTACCCAACCAGAGTAGAGACAACGACATCACAGTAACTGGTTGAATCACTGATCTCCTCTACGGATGTCAACTCCGGAATATCATAATTAAGCTCGATCATGTGAATATGTTGTGCGACCTTGATGTACACATATCTCTCCTCTGATGGTTGTGATCTCATTGGAATCATCATTACATTGTGTACATGAAGCACTAACCGGAAGCACTTTATCATAAATCATATTGAAGATGTCGATAAGCACTTTCATCTCACGCTCCAAATATTCTTCTCATAGAGAAGAACAAAAATAAGCTCAAAGGAGTCATGTGAGAATCAACTGTTATAGAAACTCTCTCTGACTATCTTTATCAACCCATATCTTTGGCAATTTGAGTGGCCTTTGTTGAAGAAAACCGGATATACCAAACTTGAAGCGAAGTCGAATTCCCGCATTTGTATCTTAAGCTTGCACTTAATGATGGAAGAGCGGTGTTGAGAATTTATGCACCAAGCAAATCTCTAAGTACTCACAACTCAAACAAAGTATGAGACATTAACACCTCTTGATATAATCCACACCGTCATATCGTGTGACCTTGAGTAAAACAACGTAACTCCTAATAGTGATAGTTAACGGTCTTCAACCAACCACCCATTGCTTGGTAACTAGATAAACCAAGTCTTCAACTCAAAATCTTAAGCCGAGCAAGTTATCAAATAAGAACACGCCTTTGTTGAAAGCCAACTTCAATCTCAAACAAGTGATAAATGATTAACTCGAAGTCATCAACTTGTGTCAAATGCCCAACACGTGAAAGAAACATACAATCGGATGTACATTGACCCTTTGAATGAACCGAGACAAGCGATTCCTCAACAACAATGCATTCTTCCTTAAGGTATACATGTAGAAAGCGATCGGAAGATTCACCAATAATGTTTTTAAGCATATGAGGAAGTCATTTTCCTTAATGTTCATGTGGTTGATTCTGAGTGCACATTTAGGAAAGAACAATGAAACAATGATCCGTGAAGATTTGGCAAAGGTATACCAAAGAGCGGATCACTATTCATGAGTGCAAGCTGCAATGATAGTCATTAAGAACGCCTTGTGAAATGGCGGAGATAAGGTTTCTTGAGAATTCGAGAAGTACTCATCAAGCATATTTTGAAACAATGAATCCCAAACATTGATTCCCAATTATCCTTAGTGAGTGAAGCATTAGGCGTTGGGCGAGTCATCAAAATCAAAACAATGAATCCCAGTTATCCTTAGTATATTCACTCTTCATCAAAAGAATACACTCATCATCATCAAAAATTAAGTCGTATGCATTATTCAAACATCCATCATCATGTAGTATATTCACTCTTCTCCCCTCAAAAATTGCATCCAAAGTTGCCATTTTGATTTAACAAGTGAATAAGGTATACACCAATGAGCGTAGATCCACTTGATGGTGAATGAGCGTGGAAAAACATGAAGCTTGTTGATGAAGAATGTAGATGAGTATGGCCATTCATGAGAGAATTTCTCTTTAGTGAAGATAAAGCGCCTGGAAGAAGCGTACACTTTTCTTATCTTAGAAGAGCGGGGCACGAAGTGTTATCTGCAGACACCATAATGATGAAGTACGAGGCTGGCTGAAGTGAGCAGGCGTCATAGCGGTTGAATATCAATGTTGAGAAACTTGAACCCGTGAGTTATGAGATATCAATCCATTTGTAATCCATACTTTAAGCAGTCCATGTATTGAAGGATCGAAGTATCTCAGGCGAGTAAGGTGTACTGCACTAACATTACAAGCTTGATTGCATATATATGGGTTAGTGACATTAGTATCCAAACTCTTTTGGGTTTCACGGTCAACCTTGATTTTTCATCGAAAATGACTTTCGGTAGGAATCCACCTAAGTCCGACATCCTTAAACATTCTACAGACGGTATCCACTTATGGCAAGGTCTAGGATTGTAAGGCTTCTTATACATAGTGGAAGACTTATCCTTGTTCCTAGTTTCCAAAGATTTAGCAGTTGGTATCCATCTAGGCGAAGTTTTTGGTTTGTATTGTTTCACAACATGTTGAACCTTAGTCGCGTTAGTGGTCTTAGTGGATAGCACCTTGGCATGTGAATTAGGAAGCTGTTTCTTATGTGGAAAAGACTCGAATTTCTAGTTTTGTTTTCTACATGCTTTGCATTCTTATGCAAATAACTACTCTTAGTTGCCGCCAATCCCTAGTCTTTTGAGTGTTCCTAGGTAGTGGTTTACAACTACTAGCGATGCCTTGAAATCTCGTAGAATTCATCACCCTAGGTCTTGCACCTAAAATTCCGTCTTTCGAATCGTGCCTTTTTCTAGCTTTTCTAGATAATAGTTCTTCCACAAGTCATTCATATCATATGAATTACGGGTTTTAATGCTTGATTTTGACCTTTGTTTTGAACTAATCCTAGAGTCTTTGGGGTAAGTAGATGCTTGTTGAGGTTTAGAGGAACTAGAAGCATAATTCTTAGGCAACTCGGTGAAGTGTTGGTTTTGACAAAACTTGTTTCTCATCAACTTGGGAGGCAAACCGTGTTTTTGAAAATTTTGGTCTTTCGGATATAAGCGATGGGTTGCCTAACAATGGACCGGTTTCTAATGGGATGGCTGGTTTCCCCAAGGTTGATGGTTTTGTAAACTTAGTGTTCACACTTTTCCCTCTGATTTTCCTAAGCTCATTTTTAAGGCAACAATAGCGAAACTCTTTTCACGAAGTTGAGCTTTGAGTTCATCAATTTTGCTATCAAAGAGTTTTGTTCCATTGACTCGGTTCTAGCTTCTTTGGTGAGTCACTTAGTTCTATGTGATGCTTTCTCAAAGACTCATTTTCCTTTAGTAATTTGGCCACACAAACCGCTAATTCATCATTTCTCATTTGAATATCATCAATAGTATTAATATCAGAATTACTTGTAACCAAATTACTTTTATTAGAAATGTGTTTCTTCAAATTGTTGATAGTTGACTCTTTGTCTTGAAGCTGAGTTTTCAAAGTGTTAATTTCAAAAAGTTCACGGAATTCAGGAAGTTCCGGATTTTTACATGATTTGTTAAGTTGAAAACTTTCTTCTTTACTCTGTATTGCAATTTCAAGTGAAATGCAATGTTTTTCAAGTTTTGAGAATTTGTTTGAAAGTTCATCAAAAGCCTTTTTATCAACCATATCATATGTTTTGAAATTATTAGACTCGGCCTCAACCAAGGAACATTTATCGAATCATTTTCGGCATTAAGATCGGTATGTTTGAACATTAGTAGATGCACTATGTTGAGCAGTTAAGGGTACCTCATCACATGACATCGATCATCGAAGATATGTCATCGATATTCACCACATGAATACTAGGAGTTGTCATGTAAAGCTGTTTCACCCTTTTCCGACTACGAGTCTTTGAGATCGATCTGAGTTGTCTTCATCCTCCTTCATTGCAATTGAGCTTACGCTTTCGGCATCATTCATTAGTTCGGTGATCCATTGCTCGACCTATCACAATCTTCACATAACATAACTTGACACCCATTCAATTCATTCATCTTGTCATTCTCTTGGCGACTTCCTTAATGTATATTTCCATATTACCAATAAGTTGAATAAAGGTGTTTACGAACTCATGAATTTCCATTCCGGTGTGTTTCTTGAATGAAATTCGGTCATGTCATCATCAAAATCGAGGAATATTCCCCGGATAAATGGTGAAATTGATCGAAGATTACTTGAAGAGTTGCATTAGATACATCAATTGAGAACTTCTCTTTGGTAATTTGAAACCTCGGTTGTTCTAAGTTGAGTAGTACAGTTCTTGTCAAGATGGGAAAATCTGACGAAGGAGAGCTTGCTTGTTCGATCCATAGTTGTAGATAAAAGTAGTTTGAGGTCTTGATAAAGTAGTTGAAAGGGCTCAATGTTACATTCCTTTAGCATGGCATTTTGTAGCATCATTGGTGCATTTCGGTCTTTTCAAAGTGCGAACCGGAGATATCACATCCTCATTGATTGATTCAATCATCTTTAATCGTTCGATGTAGCTAATATTCTCGGGGTTGTCTACATCATCATACAATTTAAGCATACGAAATCCTTTGGGTCGGTAGAGTAAGACATGATGTGGTAGAATGCGGGATTTTACAAGTCTATGATTCAAGCAGAAATAGAATCTTTCGCGGGATTTTACTAAAATCAAGACCAAACCGTTAAGCAATGACCAATGGAATGATAGACAATTGTGTATTAGGACATATGATTGTTTGTAGGATTAGCAGAGATGTTGTTTGGTTGTGATTCGGATTGGTTTATGCCCGTTTTCACGAGAAATTTAGGTCTAAAACTTAAAACCTCAATAACTTCATTCGGAGCGGTTTAGACCTCGAAAATTGACCCAAAAGTTCATTTGGCGTGCCATTCTCCTCGTTCTCACGGTCGTTTTGATGGGTAAACGCTGAAAGCGAGTTACGGTTCAAAAGTTATGGCCGTTTGAAGTTTTGTGGGAAAAATCAACCAAGTCGCTCTGAATTCTTGAACCAAGTCGCTAACAACTAATTAGCTATACCACCAAGTCGCTAAAGTCCCAAGTCGCTAGACAAATGCAAGTCGCTAAGTAGTAACTCGCTAAGCCTCAAGTCGCTAGCAAAATTTTGGCGACAATTAAGCTACTCAGTCGCTAAAGATTCAAGTCGCTAAAGAGCAACTCGCTTCTGAGACCAAGTCGCTACCACCAAGTCGCTACCCGTGGTGGAGAGTCCACTACTTGTCTTTGTTAATCGCTAGGTCTAAGTCGCTAGCTTCAAAGCGTAACTCGCTACAAAATTGTGAAGCAAGTCGCTACGAAGAAAGAAATCCGTATATCAAGTCGCTAGCGAAAAAAACTCAAAACATCACTTTTCAATCCAAAACAACCCAACCAAGATGATTCAAGCTTACCAAATCAAAACCTAAACACTTGTGATGATTCTAAACATAAAAGTACTAACAAAATCCAAACTTTAACACTAGAAATCAACCAAATGATGCAAAAACCACTAAACTTTTTCAAACTCAAAACCACCTAAAACCACTAGAAATCCAAAGATGTGCAAGATATGATCTAACCATGGCTCTTGATACCAATTGTAGATATTACTTTTCACATACACATCAAACCATAACACAAGGTGGCGTATAAGTGGAATTCTAGAGAGAAAGTTAGAGGTTTAGGGAACTTAGTGAGAGAAAGTGAAAGATATTATTATGAGCTCCAACTCTCTACCTTGGAAGGTAGAGAGTATTTATAGTCTTACATAAATCGCCACACATCGGGTGTGGATCGGGCATACGGTGGGTAAAGACCCGTCCAGTCCTCCACGGTGTTACTTAACTAAATACTACTTAACTTAAAATAACTACGACTACGAGCTTTCTAGCGATTACATATACTTGAGGTGACCGACTCTTTAATTCTAATTCCTAACAAAGCGGTATGTTTTTCAAGGCTACTTCTAGATCGTAATCACGAATTGACCAACAGAGAACAAATTATGACCCAAACCTTCCACATAGTAAACTCTAGAGATGACACTATCACCAACAACGTAATCTCCATAACCCATAATAGCACCGAAATGATCATTACCAAATCTAATGAGTCCGATGAATTTGCTCACGAAGTTCATGAGCGCGACCGGTCTCCAATCATGTGCTTGGAACGGCTGAGTCCGGTACCACGTAAGCGATTTAAACGATCCGCGGTTGAACACGAACAAGAATGGATAAGCGGATAATTGGGATCCCCATGCAAGAATGGGTTCCATTTGGTTAGTAACAATGTTTGGAACACCCACATCGAAATAGAAGCATTCATATCGAAAGTGAGGCAATGGAATCATTGTGAATAGATGCGATACTAGTGTCAGATTAGCCACATTCACGGTGTGATCACTTCTTAAGGGAATAGTTCTACCAAGAGGCATCCATTTTCTAGTGGGCATTATCGATTAGTCTTATGACCAACGGTATCAATAAAAGCCTAATTTCTTGAATGTTCTTCCGTGGGTTTCCACCTTTCTAACTTTCTTTCGTTTTGCCTTTTAGCCTTCTTAGCATGAGTTTTAGCATTAACAATATTAATCGGACAATTAACATCATTAGGCGAACATTAACATCACATTCATGATTAGAGACAAAATTCAAGCGGACATCGATACAAGGTTTGCAAATAGTATCGAATTGAATTAATTACAAGATGCGCCTATGGCTAATACTAGAATCAACATGATTCGTTTTATTCGATTCAAACTTAAAGTTCCTAGATTGTTCTTCTACTCTTTCCGATGCACATTCTTAGCTTGCGAGGTCCTATCATTCCTTGTATTGTCTTGAGACTTTGACTGCTCCCTTTAATGTCACCGATTACTCATGTAGAGGAATGGGAACATTAGTTGGTTTTACTACTCTTTGCATAACCTGTTTAGATGTCTTTGGGATCCGAACTACATGCGAGCACACTAAGGTTCACTTTCTTAAAACTAGAGTCTTGAGATTTGTACTCTAGAAGGCACACTTGAGTTCTCTTTCTTAGCATTGACAGATCTAGAGTCTGAACTACTTAAAGGCACACCACGGTTCACATTCAAAACATTGGGAATCGAGTGCATATCATACTTGGTATTAGGCATCGAGCATGGAATCAAAGGGTTAACTCTCTCACCTAATGACTTTGGGCATATTGTGATCAAGCATTCTAAGATTTCTTGAGATCGTTTGGCATATAAGCATGCATGTCCAATTGCATTATCATGAGGTTTCTCTAACTTATCCTCTTCAACAATCTCACAGACATTCTAGGCAATCCTTAAGGGATGAAAAGTATGTTTGAATAGCAAGTTTGTTGTTCCTTAGATGAGGAGGACATAAGTCACGGATAAAGCATATTCATTACAAGAGTGAACCTTTGATCCACCACTCTCCCCATTGGTCATTGGCATTTTCCCTTTTACTTGACTCTTGATTCTCAATTTCCTTTTGCAATGAAGCTATTTGTTCGTTGTTTTGTTACGATTGACCTTAATTGATTCAAATAACTCATTGAAATGACGTTTAACCTTTTCGTTTTCTTCAGAAAACTTTCGTTTTCCTTTTGTAAAGCATTTACTAGGTTTTGAAGATGAAACGTTTGAGAATTTCGAGAATCTAAAGGAGGAGGCATTGGGAGCCCGTCATATTGTTCGTTTGACCCTTTAATTGAGAGATTTGGGCTTTCAACTTTACGATCGTGTTGCACCGAGCTTGAATCACATTCATCACGTTTGTTAATTGAAAACGCATCAAACTCGGAGCATCCGAAGATGTCTTGACATTTGAAGTTTTGACATTTTCTTTGAGATGTTGATATTTTAGTTGTAAATTAAAATGCTCAACTTCTAGTTTAGAAAAATGTTTAACGAAATTGTCGTGATCATCGATTCAATTTTCTCATTTAGTTTAGAATTAGTTTTTCAAGCTCAATGACACGATCATGGGAGACTTTCGGGGCACATAGATAGTTCATGAAATTTGGAAGCATTAATAGAGCAATTTCAAGCGTTGAAAACACATCTTGAGCAACACATTCGGTAATAAGATTCTCATTTAATGTATGCAAGTTCTTTCTCTCAATCTCATTATATTTCGATTGCACGCTCATAGTCACTAACTTCAACAACCATTGCATCAAATTCCTTTTCCATTCCCTTAATATCGGTTTCTATCCCCTTTTAAGACTCTCAGTGATCTTTTAGAAGTTTAAAGAAGGGCATGACCTCAGTTAAATAACATTCTTTCATTTGTTCAAAACCCTTTCTCCTTGATTATACCGATGGGTGTGATCCTTTTCTTGCAAGTTTTCTCAAAATCAACAAATAGTTGAAATATAACGTATTGGCTAATTAATGTCTTGCTTTTAGTGGCAATTGTTCTAGGTACAAGATGCATTGGTGTATTAGGAGGATACACAGTCGCTCTAGGCATTTTCCAAAGGGAGGGTTTGTTTCAACAATATTTTCCGCTTTCGCTTATCTAAATCCTTTTTCCGTAAGACTTGCTCGGGAGTCAACAATGTCCGAGGTTTAAACTTGTTCAAGGAAATCCAGTTTTCCTTCTTGTAGTCATGAGGAGTGATAATTATTTTTTTCTTTGCATTTAGGATCATTTTGTTTCTTATTCATCTTTTCCTAGTGATTTCATTTGATTTCTTATCTTCCTCGGTGCACTCAACATAACTAGGTTTCGCTCTAGGCTTAAGGATTTCATTACCATCATAAAGCACCTTATGAGCATTTCTAGCCTTTTTAATTACCTCTGGATTTGGTTCCTCAATAAGGGAATGCTATGCTTATCGCTAAGACTCGATGTTTAGTGACCATGTGAGCGATCACGAATGGTGTTTCCTTGTATGTACAACTTGTTTTCAAGTTTGTTTTCAAAGTTTTGATTAGAAAATCTCTCAAGAGTTTTGATTCCTTTGCATTAAATTCTTGCTTAAGCATTTTCACATTTCTTGAAGTTCTTGTTTTGCTTAATTGTTTTAGAAAGTTTTTCTTGCAAGGAATTTAATTCTTGTTTCAATACTTCTTCTCTAAACTTACTTTTCTAATTATCGTACGCACTTGGTCATCCATTTCCGCTCACGAGTGGTCAACTCAAATTTAGCCCGTTGTTCATAAATAGCAACACGTTCTTTATAGGCATTTAGTTCATAAATTACGGAATCATCGAGGAGCACATGCGGTGTATTCATCAAAAACATAGTCATTGTTGATGCGAAGATGCATCACTTGGTACAACTTCACTTTCACTTTGTTTCACATATTGATCATATGGGACAATATTGATATTACCCATATTTTCAATATTTGATTCAATAGTTTCGATTGATTGTACTTTGTCATGCATCTGTTGCACATCAACATCATCGTATAGTTTTAATACCTCCGAGATGAGCTTGTCATTGGATGGGCCAGCTAGTGGTGAAGAAGAGACCTTGGGAGAAACCATTGGAGAAATGCTAGCCATAAAAATTGTGTGTGCGTGGGTCCATCATCCACATCAGTCGTATGCATCACGGTCGGTGACTTGAAAGGCATTCGATGATTGTGACCTATCTCCGAATAGGTTGCTCATCCACATCCACATCATAGGTCTTGGCATTGCCCTCAAGAAGAAGAAACAAGCAATTCCTCTTCATCAAAAGCACCATTGTCACGAGCTTGTGCAGTGACATCTTATCTACAAGTAATCGGCGATTCATGGGACGCTTTGGAGATGTGCGTTCCTTGCAATGTGTCCTCACCACCACGATTATAACATTTGATTGGCTTAGCTTGACCTTGGTTACCATTCCTTCCTCGATTTCGTTGCCAACATAACCTCTCCCGGCTCCACCTCTTCCCCGATCATCTGTCTTTCTGATCGGTTGCACCACGATCCTTCCATCTTTAACAGTGGCTTGATTGTGTGGGTTAGATGCGATTCGAGGTTGTTGTTGGTTTGTGGGAGAGAATTCATGTTTTGACTAATGAGAAGAGCTAGTTGATTAATGAAGTTACCCACGTGTGCATCAAACATCGACTTGTTTGAACATAGGATCGGGAATGAGTTTGTGATTACCATTACCCAAGGGTATGACTTGTGATGCTTTGGTTGTGATTCCGATGTTTGAGTAGAAAGTCGTTGAGTCATTAGGCGAGCTTGCCTCTCCCTGGTTGGTTTTGAACCGATTGAGAATCAATTTTCAAACATAGCATGTCTCTCATTCTCGAAGGAGGAAGGCATAGAGTTGCTCATAGTTTGTATTCTTCAATCCTTTAGTGAGCTTCACGGCGGTGACAAACTTGTGCCATTCGGGATTCATGTTGTTCACAAATTTTGAGTTCAACCGAATGTTAGGCATAGTCATTCGATGTTCCTCATGTCATTCACTAACTTATGAAATCTCATAGTACTCATAGACATTCTCATCTGGTTTCATCTTGAAGTGCTCAAATTTGTCATAGAGTTGGGATTCTCTGTCTTCCATAGTTAATTACGAACACGAGAGAAGCATCTTAACATTATCCCAAAGCGCCTTTGCATCGGTGTTATGATTGATCGACTTGTAGATGTCTTTAGGAAGACCTTGAAGAACAATGTTTGAAGCCACGATATCTCGCATCGAATCTTTTTATCCTTATCATCAAGCTCATCATACATCTTAGGTCCATCCATTCCGTAAACAGGAGTACCATCTTCATTAGTATCAAGTATGTCTCTAGTCGTCTCAACTCGATATGGTCCTTCATCAATGGATTTGAGAATGTTGACACCATTTTCCTTCCAAGGCAATACAATCGATTCGTTGAGCCCAAGAATCGTAGTCGATTCATCAAGCATGGGTGGGCGAGTATCCGAGCCATTTGCTTGAACATCCTCGACAACAATGGAGATGATAGTAGGAGCGTTGGTAGACATGTTAATAGATTATACGGGATTTTATAACTCTATGATTAAACCGGAAATAGATTCTTTCACGGATTTTACTAAATCAAGAGAAAACCGTAAACAATCACTCAAGTCGCTAGAAGATAATGCACTAAGTCGCTAGAAGATAATGCACTAAGTCGCTAACACTTAATTCGCTACACCACTAAGTCGCTAGAGTCCCAAGTCGCTAGACAAATGCAAGTCGCTAAGTAGTAACTCGCTAAGCCTCAAGTCGCTAGCAAAATTTTGGCAGAATTGCCACTCAAGTCGCTAAAGATACAAGTCGCTAAAGAGCAACTCGCTCTGGACCAAGTCGCTATCACCAAGTCGCTACCGTAGTGGAGAGTCCACTACTTGTCTTGTAAATCGCTAGATCTAAGTCGCTAGGTTTAAAAGCGTAACTCGCTACAAATTTGTAAAGCAAGTCGCTACGAAGAAACTAATCCGTGAGTTAAGTCGCTAGCATGAAAAACCACATAAACATCACTTTTCAATCCAAAACAACCCAACCAAGATGATTTAAGCTTACCAAGTGAAAACCTACACACTTGTGATGATTCTAAACATAAAAGTACTAACAAAATTCAAACTTTAACCCGAGAAATCAACCAAATGATGCAAAACCACTAAACTTTTTCAAACTCAAAACCACCTAAAACCACTAGAAATCCAAAGATGTGCAAGATATGATCTAACCATGGCTCTTGATACCAATTGTAGGATATTCTTTTCACATACACATCAAACCATAACACAAAGTGGCGAATAGATGGAATTCTAGAGAGAAAGTTAGAGGTTTAGGGAACTTAGTGAGAGAAAGTGAAAGATATTATTATGAGCTCCAACTCTACCTTGGAAGGTAGAGAGTATTTATAGTCTTACATAAATCGCCACACATCGGTGTGGATCGGGCATACAGTGGGTAAAGACCGTCCAGTCCTCCACGGTGTTACTTTAACTAATACTACTTAACTTAAAGAACTATGACTACGAGCTTAATGATTACATATACTTGAGGTGACCGACTCTTTAATATCTCGAGGTTGTTGTTGGTTTGTGGAGAGAATTTCTAATTCCTAACAAGCTTGTTTGAACATAGGATCGGGAATGAGTTTGTGATTACCATTACCCATGGGTATGACTTGTGAGGCTTTGGTTGTGATTCCGATGTTTAAGTAGAAGGCGGTTGAGTCATTAGGCGAGCTTGTCTCTCCCTGGTTGGTTTTGAACCGATTAAGAAACATTTTTCAAACATAGCATGTCTCTCATTCGAAGGAGGAAGGCATAGAGTTGCTCATAGTTTGTATTCTTCAATCCTTTAGTGAGCTTCACAGAGGTGACAAACTTGTGCCATTCGGGATTCATGTTGTTAACAAATTTTGAGTTCAATGAATGTTAGGCATAGTCATTCGATGTTCCTCATATCATTCACCAACTTATGAAATCTCACATAGTACTCATAGACACTCTCATCTGGTTTCATCTTGAAGTGTTCAAATTAAGTCATAGAGTTGTGATTCTCTGTCTTCCATAGTTAATTCGAACACGAGAGAAGCATCTTGACATTATCCCATACCGCCTTTGCTTCGTGTTGTGATTGATCGACTTGTAGATGTCTTTAGGAAGACCTTGAAGAACAATGTTAGAAGCCCCGATATCAACATCGAATCTCTTTTCTCCTTATCATCAAGCTCATCATACATCTTTGGTCCATCCATTCCGTAAATCGAGTTCCATCTTCAAGATTATCAAGTACATCTCTAGTCGTCTCAACTCGATATGGTCCTTCATCAATGGATTTGAGAATGTTGACACCATTTTCCTTTCCAAGATAGTACAATCGATTCGTTGAGCCCAAGAATCGTAGTCGATTCATCAAGCATGGGTGGGCGAGTATCCAACCACCGCTTGAACATCCTCAACAGCAATGGAGATGATAGTAGGGCGTTGGTAGACATGTTAATAGATTATACGGATTTTATAACTCTATGATTAAACCGGGAAATAGATCCTTTCACGGGATTTTACTAAATCAAGAGAAAACCGTAAAAAAATCACCCAAGTCGCTAGAAGATAATGCACCAAGTCGCTAAATCCTAATTCGCTATACCACCAAGTCGCTAAAGTCCCAAGTCGCTAAACAAAGGCAAGTCGCTAAATAGTAACTCGCTAAGCCTCAAGTCGCTAGCAAAATTTTGGTAGCAATTCGCTAAGATTCAAGTCGCTAAAGAATCAAGTCGCTAAATAGCAACTCGCTACTCACCAAGTCGCTAACACCAAGTCGCTACCCGTAGTGGAGAGTCCACTACTTGTCTTGTGAAGTCGCTAAGCCTAAGTCGCTAGCTCCAAAACTTCAACTCGCTACAAAATGTAAAGCAAGTCGCTACAAGGAAATATAATCCGTAGGTCAAGTCGCTAGCAAGAAAACTTCACAAACATCACTTTACAATCCAAAAACAACCCAACCAAGATGATTCAAGTTTACCAAATGAAAACCTAAACACTTGTGATGATTCTAAACGTAAAAGTACTACCAAAATCCAAGCTTTAACACAAGAAATCAACCAAATGATGCACAAACCACTACACTTTTTCAAACTCAAAAACCACCTAAAAACCACTAGAAATCCAAAGATGTGCAAGATATGATCTAACCATGGCTCTTGATACCAATTGTATGATATTGGATTTCACATACACATCAAACCATAACACAAAGTGGGCGTATAAGTGGAATTCTAGAGAGAAAGTTAGAGGTTTAGGAACTTAGTGAGAGAAAGTGAAAGATATTATTATGAGCTCCAACTCTCTACCTTGGGAGGTAGAGAGTATTTATAGTCTTACATAAGCGCCACACAACGGGCTGTGGATCGGGCATACAGTGGGTAAAGACCCGTCCGTCCTCCACGGTGTTACTTAACTAACTACTACTTAGCATGAAATAACTACGACTACGAGCTTTTAACGATTACATATACTTGAGGTGATCGACTCTTTAATACCGGAATTTCTAATTCCTAACACTTACAACAACAACAATGTAGCGGCTCAACCACGAGCGTATCTTTGTGCGTAATTATTGTGATGATACCATTTTAAACAATTTTGAAATATTGTTTTGAAAAATGGAAAAATATTGTTTTGAAGAAACTATATCTTGGGTTGACAAATGAAGAAACGGAGCTTAATTTGACTTCTATGGAGAGTTGGCATGAAAATATGCAACGAAGAAGTCTCATTGCATCGTGAGATGGTTTTCTTGAGCCTTACGGCAACAACGAGCGGCTCAACCACCGAACGTATCTTTGTGCATAATTATTGTGATGATACCATTTTTAAACAATTTTGAAATATTTTTTTGAAAAATGGAAAAATATTGTTTTGAAAATAAATTGGACATAATTTTGGAAATCTCAGGACTTCATCTTATCAAAACTTAAGTAACTCAATCATCGACTACGGTCATCGATTGAGGGGGAGAGTGATTTAAAATAAAATATTTTCAAACAATATTTCTTCATAAAAAGTTCCGGTTTGTACATAATAAAGTGGTGATCTAAAGATTTAATGTTATGTCATGGTATGATTTTCTTTAAAACCCAAAGATCTTTCAAAATGAAATTTTTTCCGTTCTTGTTTGATTGTGAAAATGTTTTATTTACTTAAAGATCTCTTAAAAACTATCATACCTGACACTAACAATCTTTAATGTTTTTAATTGGTCTATTTCAATCATTTTTCAAAAATTAAATCAAGCCACGTCTTTCCCCAAAATTTTCTAAATGATTTAAATCAATCGGGATCCAAAATCTCAATTGGTTTGAAATTTTTGATCGGGGGAGAGATCATGATTTAAATCTCAAATCGGTTTTAAAGGGTAATTGTTTCAAAAGCACTCCTTCCTTCATGTGCCAAACAATTTCAAATACATGATGCACATGATTGAGGAGGAGCATTTAACCAAAAACCGTAAGAGTATTTAAAAGGCCACATTTTCTCCCATGTTTGCTAAACCTTATTAAATCACTTGGGATCCAAAATCTCAAAGGGTTTGATATTTTTGATCGGGGGAGAATTTGTGATTTAATAATGAAATTTGATAAATGATGATCATTTTGATTCAAAAACCTCTTGCCTCTATGTGATAAAATGATTTCAAATATCCTACGCACATATTGAGGGGGAGAATTTACCAAAGAAAATCAAATGGCTTTTTTCACGGAAATTGTGATCAAGAATTTATTTCAAAAGAACTCTTGCCTCCATATGCTAAACAATTTCATAATCATGTGCACATGTTGAAGGGGAGCATTTCTAAATGATCAAAACAATTAAGGTACAAAATGCTTTGATATTATATCACAAGTACCTTGATTGATTTTCCAAATGATTTTTCAATTGGTCTTCAAGAAGGAAAGAACAATACCATAAGACCGACCAAATTTACTTTATGTATGGTGATATAAGGATGGTTAGGTTAGGTATTCGTTCCCCGATCCGCTTGAGCGGAGGGATCTACCGAGGACAATCCACTAGATAGTGCAGAGTCCGTAGGTATAATGAAAAAGGAGAAAATGAGAATACGGGAAGAGTGCGGATGAGATAGAGCTAGGCTGAAATAAACCAAACAAGGTTCTAGTAATGAAGTCTCGAAGCTTGAAGGGTTGAAGAATGAAAAAGAAATGAATGTGAAAAGAAATAGCCCTCAATAATTCAACCTTAGGCGTAAACCGGGTTCAATACATATGCTCTTGGTTGTTACTAAGGTAACACGGTATTGAAGACAACACGTCATGGACCCAAAGTGATGCATTGCACTAAACTTCCCAAGCTACTCAAGTTCCTCTTAAAAGGGCTTGTTTCATTCTCACGGGAACCTACATAATCTATCAACTTTCTCTTAGAGATTGTTGATATTGAAGAAGAGACCTCTCCTAGTCTCGACATAGGAACCAAATATGCACGATTGAGTCTAGAGCCAAGAGATCATCCACAATATCTCATTAGGACACAAAATTAATGAAGACTTGCTGTTTCACACAATGTGGAAAGTAAGTATACATTGAGAGTCCTACGCATTATCCATGTGGTATTGCCAGAACATCTGAGTGATATGTAAAAATATTCACGATGAAGATGGAATTCCTTCTAGAGCCAACATCAAACAAGCTCTTGGTGGATGACATGTGAGATCTTTCCAAAAGATCAAGCTTGTGACAAGCGGATAGAAATGATGGGACGATTTAATCTTGAATCAACCTTGGTCCAGAAATGGATTCACAGATACCTATGAAAAAGCGGTTGTTGTGCTCAACAATTCTTTTTCTAGCACTTATTTGTGTATTAATGTTTCAAAATTAAAAGGTATTTATGATTGTAAATTGATCTTTCTTATAAAACCTTCGTCGTATTGCAAAACTCTTTCTCTTAAGCAATACGCGATTGTTTTCAAATCAATTCATTATCAATCGATGAATCTCAATTCGTTTGTTCACTCGCTCCGTGTTGTCTCCTTTGAGATGTTCCGGTTTGAGAACCGCTAGAACGACTACGAAACCTGTCAAGGAGATTCTTGAATTATACGATCACAGGCGATGCTTGTCTCGATCAATGAGGAACCGTGGGCGTGTACCTCAATTCAACGAAGTGATCAAAGACACTTTCGTTTGTTTTATTGCTAAGCTTGTTGTTTGCGGTACATTTGGACGGTTGCGGTGATCGTAATTGAGAAGTCAATCCAAAGCCGCATGCTCACGGCATCCACACTTAATTGAAGAAATCATGACTAGTGCATATCTACATAACACGGTGTTAGGACCGATTAACATATAGATTTATGTGGTTTGGAGGTAGGGGTTAGTGGAAGAAGATGAACATCTTCATCCTTTAGAGCGAGAAAGTAGATAGAGGAGGAGAAACAAAGGATAACTTGAATAAAATAAACACACTACAATATACCTAATGATTCACCTCACCCCTCATGGAGAGTCATGAGGGGTATTTATAGGCTCAACAAACCACTACTTTGCCACTTAAACAATACTAGTCCATATGGGCAAAGTATACTACGCATCTAGTCCAATTCACGTAAGTGACGTTATCTTTATAAAAAGGCGAGGCTAACAATCTCCTCCAAGATATCGTCACACGTGAATGGTTACAATGAGACCTATAAATACAAAACAAAGTAAATTACAATAGTAATGAACAATGTTGACTTTGTTGAAGCCTTGAGTCTTTGTAGTCTGAATCTTGAGGCAAACTTGAAGTTCTATCTTCCGACGATCTCGGCGAATTGATCTTTGGCGGCGGCACAAATCCTTGTAGCTCGAACTTCAAGCGTAACGGTCTAGTTAGGCTATTACTCCTCCTAACTAGTGAGCCTTTTTCTTTTGCCCTGAACGAACCGACAACACTCTTCCAACACGCGGAGAAAATAAAATCTTGATTGTAGCACAATGGTTGTCGTTACGGGAACATCATAACAACATAACTCACTTAGTATTGCATCCAAGTTGGTAAAATCACGATGTACACCACACTACTTCTCCTTCTTCGGTCTTAAGCACAATTCCCTTCGTAATCCAATTACAGAAGAGGAAATACCAATTTCTCCCTCCTGATGGTTGCGAGCTATCGGAATCATCATAATGTTGCGTACATGCCGTATTACCTTTTTCTTGATGCAATATTAACATCATAGCTTGATCAAAATTCCGTGAGAATATGTCGCAAAAATACTCTCAATACGTCTCTCAAACCAACCTTAAAACGAACCTCCTTTGAATTCACCGGCTAATTGTAATGACCGCATATGGAGAAAACTGCACGATCGATTGGATCCGAACCGTCAAGTTATATCACACAAGCTAACCACTTGTGAATGGCTAACCGTAATAAACTTAAAACTGCTCAGAAACCAATGCAATGAAGATCTGGAGAATATAGTGGATTCCCGGGTCGTTAAGTCCCACGGAGACTCAATGGTGTTTCAAAACTTTCAGACGATAGAATGATCACTAAGGATAGTGATCAGTAAGGATTTTGATGGATTACTACACTACTGATTGATTGGAATGGAATTGGATACAGAATTGGAAAGCACAACAATAAGATAAAACAAACTTAAATACGTACGTTTAAAAACTACGTGAACGTACAAAATAAAAAGTGAGATCTAAAAAAAATAAAAGACCTACAAATATGAAAATGACATTTTTGGAATCCTAAAAATAAAAGAAAATTATTAGAAAAAGAAAATTATTTTTACAACTATTTATTTAATTATTATTAATTAAAAACTATTTCTAACTATTTAATAATACTCTAAAATAAAAGAAAATATGAAATAAGGCTAAAAAAATAAAATTATGATTTAGAAAAATCTAAAATATTATAAAACTTATTTAAAAATTAAAAATATATTTTTTTACACTTTTTATCTATTTATTATTAATTAATTACTATTTAAAATACACTTAAATACTAGAAAATATAAAATAAACCTGGAAAAATGAAATTTTAACTTAGAAAAATCTAAAATATTATAAAACTAATTTTAAAACTGAAAAGATATTTTTTATGCTTTTTAATTATTTATTACTAATTAATTAATACTTTTAACTATTTAAAATTCTAATAAATACTAAGCAGTTAGAAAAATTATGAAACTTTTCTAAAAATAACTTAAGTTGAGAAAACTAAGAAAAATATAAAACTAGATTTGCTTAATAATAAGTGAAAAGAAAAATCAAAAGCTAATTCTATTAAATAAATGCTATCACTATATTTAAAATGATGTTTTGTGGATTTTCTTTTCAAAACTACTTAACTCTGATTATAAGAAACTTTTACAAAGACAAAATTTTACAAATTAAAAATAAGCGGTTTGATAAGCTTATGAGCTAACGATGGGCTAAAGAGCTTATTTTGATGAATTAAGCTCAAATAAGCTTGGCTGAAACAAAAGTGAAATAAGAAACAACAAGCTACAAGCTACTCAAATGAAGCTAAAAGACACAAAAACACATCTTGATAAGCTACTAAAAGAAAATAAGCACTATGACTCTTATTGGTATAAGGCGAAATGGGACAAAGTTTAAGCTTATTGCGACCCTATCAAACAAGCTAGAAAATGGAATTTAAAGCTTGGGACCTCAAGATGGCTAGGTCGATTTCCAAAGAACCAAGAATCACAAGATTAGACCAACTAATAAGCTCTGTGTGAGCTTGTGAAAGTGGCTACTTCCACTTTGTGCCTGAGCACAATTTGAACAAGGTGTTCAAAAGAAACGAAAAATAAGCTATTTAATAAGCTAATGAGAAAATATAAAAATACAAGGTTAAAGGCGGCGGTTGTATTTCACTATTCCAAAAGCTCAAAACATAAAACTCAAAGTTAATCCCTATATAAAATATTCTATTTTATTCAAAACGACAAATGGAAAATTTTGACTTTTATAAAAACTAACTAAGTTGACTTTTATGAACTTTAAATCAATACTACTTATCGATTATGTTATGTTAAGCTATAATAAGGTTGAAATAAGCTAGATTAACAAGTTTTAAGCTAATATGAAGAGATTGACAAACTAAAACTTTAACGATTAACAACTAAATGGGATTAAAGAGATTTTGACTTTTAACAAATGACCTTTGGTTTTCTTGTTAAAGCGAGATATTAGGTACTAATGAGACATGAAACAAGTAAAAGCAAATGCTAGAGTACCTTCTAACACAGATTACACATTGAAACCAAACACCACTTTCTAAAACTGTTTTTGTAATTTTCAAAGAGTTTCAAGGATTAAAACCATGCACTTGATTCCAGACCTTATAATATCATTTATGAAGGTTAAATAAGTATAACATAACAACAATAACAACATAAAATTCTAGAATGACACTAATGCTATATTAACTGTGAAAATGAGATTTTTAGCAACTATGAATTTAAAAGAACAAGCTACTGGTTTAAAGGCTTAATTAAACTCAAGTATGACTAATAAACATGAACATAAAGAGATTTAAGCTAATGAGTAATCCAAACAGTGAAATGCCAAAAAAATATTAAAAGGCTTACAATTTTGATCCTAGCACAAACTAAGAACTGAGGCACAAAGATCACTCCTATATGCTTACCACTAAGCACTAAACCCAAGGCAATCCAAAATCTACCTGCTCGACTTTGATCACCATTTCCATGGATTTTTATTTTTAACTATTTATTTGGTATTTTGGTGATTTTCTCTTTTGGTTCTAAAGCTGAATTTTAATGTTACTAAAAGCTTAAACAAGCTTTCGAGTAGCTTATGTTTGCTTATTAGTCCAAGATAACAACTATTAACATCATTTGATCATTTTGAGATTTTTAACAAGACAAATTGCATAAACTTAAAACTTGAATTAAAAGCGAAATTGCAATCTGAAAAGGTTCAAATACACTTAAATTTACTTAAACAAAGTACTTGGAAGTGAAAACATACTGGAATTGGAAAATTAGTTAAAACGACATAAAATAAACTAAGTTATACTAGATATGTTGCTACATTGCTTCTCTCCTCTTTATAATCAACTTTTCCACTCTTGTCGACATCTTTGAACATATCCCACTTCATCTGAGCCATTGGATCTTCAAATTTCATCACATTCGTCCATGTTTAATTTTTAGCGCCAAAAGTCTATAAGCAGGTTTTATCCATTAATGAGCTTTGGAAGATTGTGAAGGTGGAGGGGGGGTGATATACAAGTGGTGAGACAGGTGTAAAGAGTGGATAGAGCAAATCAAGGAAACCATGGTGGTAACTGGTTTTGGCGGGTAAACGAGGTAGGGGATGAACAGTAGCCGGTATTTGACTTATTTGACCGTTGGTTTTAATAATACTGGGGTCGAAATGGTATATTGGACTGGTCAGGATTATTTTGGACTAGCTCAAGGTCCAAGGGTCAAGTTGGGTTTGGGCTTGGGTTGCACATTGGGCCAGCTGAGATATTGGATTGGGTTTGATATATACAAAGGTGTCCGGTTTGGTTAAGTAGTATCACAAGGACCTAAAATGTAATTCCACCAAACTTGAAGGACCAAAAGCGAACTTTTCCAATGTTATCAAAAGGACCAAACTTGACAAACTTTGATAGTACAAGGACCATATTTGCATAAAATTCCATTTTTATAAATCCAAGGACTATTTTTGACATTTTTCAAACTTGAAGGACCTTTTCCGCCATTTGACCAAAGATTCATTCAAGGACCATTTTTGACAACTTAGAATATTTCAGGGACCTTGAATGATATTTTTCTTGATTTTGATAAACCAGGGACTGGATTTGACAACTTTTGAAACTTGGGGGACTAAAACTGCCAATTGTGCAAACTTGATACATTTTCATCGATTTTGATATTTTGCATTTAAAACACATAAAACACTTGTGCGTGATATTTTCATCATTTTAATGCATTTACGAGTGTTTTCGGATGATTTTGCGTTTAGATGGTACAAAAATGATGAGTATTTTGACACTCATCAATCCCCCCACTAAGCTATTGCTAGTCCCTAGCAATGTTTTAGAACTTTAATGGATTTTAAAGAACTCTTTACCAAAAGCAATCACTACGGGTAGCCAATTGTTTCGGTTCAAGTAAGAACCTTGGTACAATGATAACCAAATGATTTTGAGCAAATCATAAGATGTAAGCGGATTTGATTTGTCTTTACGAAAGCCGTTTGCTCTGGACTAGCCAACTCTTAGATAAATTATCGTATTATCTTTGGTGGTGATTACCAATTATGGCTTTTCCATCGCCTTTACCACAAGCCATAAACTTGCGGGCTAGCCAACTCTTCACTTTTTAGGATATGGTGGTGAACACCATACAATTTTGGGCAAATTGCAAGCCATAAGCGGATTTGAGAAATCTTTACCAAGAGCCGTTTGCTCTGGATTAGCCAATCCTTTTGTTTTTTAGACATGGCGGATGATAACCATAAGCTGAGTAAGTGAAAAACACTTACTCAAAAAAACATTTTGGCCAAAAACGGGGGAATTGGGTTGGATAATTACGTGATAAAATTCGTGAGAATTCCCCCCCACACTTAGAAATGAATATTGCAATATTCACTAGCGGGGGGCAACTCCCCCACACTAGGATGGTAGAACAGAGAAAGAAGACAGAAATATGGGTGAAAACCCATATGGTGTGTGCTATTGTTTTTGATTCCCGAGTCACTAGCTTGACTCGATCCCCGCATTCATTGGTTCATGGGGAAAGTTTGTAGATCCGGGACAACCACAAGAGGAATGTCTTCTCCAAAATAATGCTTTAATCGATGACCATTCACTTTAAAATTTGGACCATCGGGCTGAGATAACTCAATGGTACCATAAGGATAAACCTTAGCAATGGTGAATGGACCAGACCAACGGGACTTGAGCTTTCCAGAGAAAATCTTCAATCTTGAATTGAAAAGAAGGACTCGATCACCAACGTTGAAAACGCGGTTCTTGATTTTGGAGTCATGAATCTTCTTTGTCTTTTGTTTGTAGATCAAAGAGTTCTCGTATGCTTGATCACGAAGTTCATTTAATTCATTCATTTGAACTTTTACGTGATCACCGGTATGTCTGAATATCGAAATTGGCATGTTTTAAGGCCCGGTATGCCTTGTGCTCTAACTCAATCGGAAGATGACATGCCTTTCCGTACACTAGCTTGTATGGAGTACACCCGATGGGTGTTTTGTAGTGTCACGGAAGGCCCAGTCGTCATCCAGTTTATCCGACCGGGATGCACGATTTTGCCTCTTGTCCTTTCAAGAATTCTTTTAATACCACGGTTGGAAACTTCCACCGCCCACTTGTTTGGGGTGGTATGCGATGAGAGCGGTGGGTTACACCATACTTTTGCATAACACGATCAAATTGATCATTGCAAAAATGTGTACCACGATCACTGATTATAGCTCTCGGAGTTCCAAACCTAGCAAAAAGAGATTTTAAAAATTTCACAACAACTCGGGCATCATTTGTAGGTAAAGCTTTCGCTTCAACCCATTTTGACAAATAGTCAACAGCCACAAGTATGTATTTGTTTCCTCGAGAAGATGGAAATGGCCCCATAAAGTCAATGCCCCAGATGTCAAAGATCTCACACACTTGAATGGCGTTTTGCGGCATTTCATTTCTTTGTGAGATGTTTCCGTGACGTTGACAAGCGTCACAGGCTTTGACAAATTCGTGGGCATCCTTATAAATTGTGGGCCAATAAAACCGGAATCAAACACCTTTTGGCGGTGTAGTTTGGACTATGATGGCCCCAGTGGGTCAAACATGGCAAGCTTTGATAATATCCATTGCTTCTTGTCCATAAACACACCGTCGGATGACTTGATCATACATGATTTTGAATAAGTAGGGGTCGTCCCGAAATAATGTTTAACATCTTTGAAGAATTTGTTCTTACGTTGGGTTGACATCCCTTTCACTATGAAGTTACCCGCATGGTAATTTGCGAAGTCGAAGAAACCATGGGGTGGTAGAATTTCCACGAAAAGAAACCGCATTGAGTGTCTCGAGAGGAAATGTTTCATTTATTTCCTTTTCTCGAAAACATCTTGGTGAGGGTTTTCTAGGCGGACGAGATGATCGTGACTAGATTCTCGGCTCCTTTTTATCACGTATAATGATATCAAATTCTTGCGGAGGAGAATCCAACGGAGCAATCTCGGTTTTGCATCTTGTTTTGCAAAGAGATATTTGAGAGCCGAGTGATCCGTATACACAACGCATTTGGTCAAGATTAAGTATGGCGAAACTTCTCAAATGCATACACCACGGCTAGTAATTCTTTTACGTGGTGGTGTAATGAGTTTGAGCTTGATCATAGTCTTACTCGCGTAGTGGATAGGTGAAAATGCTTGTTTGCGTTGCCCAGGCGCACCGATAGCAAAATCACTTGCATCGCACATGAGCTCAAAAGGTAAATCCCGATCGGGAGCAACGAGAATGGGTGCTTGATGAAGCTTTTTCTTTAATGTTTCAAAAGCTACGATGCACTCGGTGAGAAGATAAAAGGAGCATCTTTTCAAGAAGATGGGTCATAGGCAGGCGATTTTAGAAAAGTCTTGTATGAATCTCGATAGAAACCGGCATGACCTAAAAACTCCTAATACCTTTGACGGTAGTAGGATGAGGTAATTTAGCAATAACATCGACTTTTGCTCTATCGACCTCAATCCCATTTTTGGAAATCTTATGGCCAAGGACAATGCCTTCTTTGACCATAAAGTGACTCTTCTCCCAATTTAGACAAAGATTGGTGTCTTCACACCTTTGAAGCATTTTTTCTAAATGGGAGAGACATGTTTGAAATGAGTCCCCAATGACCGAGAAGTCATCCATAAACACCTCCATTGTTTCCCCGATCATGTCGTGGAAAATGGCCATCATACATCGTTGGAGCGTGCGGGAGCATTACATAAGCCAAAAGGCATACATTTGTAGGCAAAAGTTCCGTATGGGCGGTGAATGTGGTCTTCTCTTGATCCTTTGGATCAATGGGGATCTGAAAGTAACCCGAGAAACCATCAAGGAAACAATAGTATTCATTCCCCGCTAATCTCTCAAGCATTTGGTCCATGAAGGGTAGAGGAAAATGGTCTTTCTGGTGGCGTCATTTAACTTACGATAGTCAATGCAAACACGCCATCCGTAACCAATCGAGTTGGAATTAACTCATTTTCTTCATTTGTGACAACAGATTATGCCACCCTTTTAGGAACACAATGAATTGGGCTAACCCAAGGACTATCTCGAGATCGGGTAAATCAATCACGCATCAAGAAGTTTGATAACCTCTGTTTGATAACATCATGGATTTTGGATTCACTCTTCTCGATGTTGAGCTGCTGGTTTGAAGTCATCCTCCATCAAGATTTTATGAGTACAAAACTCGGGGTTGATACCTTAATGTCGAGAGTTTCCAAGCAATTGCTTGCTTGTGTGACTTCAAGACCTTTATGAGAGCGATCTTTTCATCTTTACTTAAATCTCGAGCAATAATGACGGGTAATTTATCATCACCTTCAAGAAATGCATACTCGAGATGAGGTGGTAAGTCCTTAAGTTCGACTTGAAATTCTTGATTTTCTCAACCGACTTGACTTCCTTGTTATGAAGCTTGGCGGGAGGAGAGGAGGAGAAGTGTCATGAGTTAACAATTTCTCAAGAAGAATATCTCCCTCAGTTAATCTCATTTTGATTAATCTTATCAAGAATTGAATCACTAGTGTGAGGAGTTGATGATGGATCATCATTAAGCAACTTCTCAATGAGAAGTATGTCCCCCTCAATATCAATTGGGCGTGATCAATTTCCCATGGAACAGAATCACTAGCCAAGTATGCTTCAATCTCTTCCAAGATGAAGTCGCTTCCCTCAAACGGAGTGAGAGAAGGAGTAGAATTGGCTATGATAGGTTGAGAAGATGTGGTGGGATCCCACTCACGGAATTATGAGAATAACCAAGAACTTCTTGAGTACTCTTGAAGCAACATCAATGATATCTATTCGGTTAACCGACTCGGAATCATAGTTTGCGGAGTACCTTGAAGTTTGATCAAGGTTAAATGTGACTTCATTACCAACACGTAATGTGATTTCTTGCTCAAATACATCAATGAGAGCACGGTCCGTTCTCGGGAATCCTCGTCCAACAATGAGAGGAACCCGATGATCGGCATCGAAATCAACAACCACAAAGTCGGTGGAAAATGGAACTTTCCTACTTTGACAAATCGTCCTCGGCAATGCCAAGAGGACGGGATATTGTACGATCGCAAGCTCGAGAGTCATGCATGTAGGAGTAAGTTCCGGAAGAAAGTTTCTTCCATCTTGAATAAGGCATCAGTTGATGCTTGCACCAAGATCGGCTAAGGCAAAGCATTCAACCATTCACGGAAATACACAAGGTAAGAGAAATTTTCCGGGATCTCAAGCTTTTCTCGAAGCTTCTTCAAGATAACTCGCAGCAGTTCTCATTCGAAGGAGTTTTAGCCATTTCAAACGACTTTTCCTTGTTGCTTAACATGTGTTTGAGAGTTGATGCAAACTTGGGCATCGACATGATAGCATCCAAAGCTTATGTCAAAATGTAGTTCTTGGAATATTTGAAAAAATTTGTCCATTTGATGGTGGCTTTTTGCGGAGCTTTGCTCATTCAAACGTGATGGGTAAGGAATAGAAGATTTGGATTTGGGATTTTCAGCGGAGCTACTGGAGGTTCAAAAACAACTCCTGGATTGGATTTGGGTTTCTCGACAACTTGAGGTTGGACTACCGAAGGTGGGACGTGTGCGGTACTTCGTGGGCTTGAAAAATGCACCTTGTCCGTTGTATCCTTGGTAACTTGACTCATTGCTCCTAGTGGAGGAGGCATTGGAGTCGAAGGTCCATTGTGTGTCTTAGGTTCACTTTCCACTACCTTCGAGAGAAGAAGAAGAAGAGGTAGTAGGAATAGCGGGTCCATCATATGAAACACCACTTCGGTTGTGATCGCCTTTGCGTCGCCCCTCGGGTTAGCGATCGTGTTGCTCGGAAGTTTTCCGAGCCGAGGGTTGATCATTTAAAGACTTCTTTAATTCAATGATCCGTGACCAACAACTGTTTGTCTCCTCTTGAGACTTCATGAATTGCTTTAAAAGCTCATCGGATGTTGATACAGGAGGAGGTGGAGGTGGAGGGACATTTTGAGGCCGTATGTTACGATTATAGCCAAAATTTCCTTGATTAGGATTCATATTTCCACGAAATTGATTCCCTCGATTGAAAGTGTTTTGATTAAGATTTCCTTGATGTTGGAAACCTTGATTTGGTCCGGATAGAAATTACCTTGGTTTTGATAACCTTGGTTCATTCTAGGTGATTCGATTCGGTTAGGATTCGGTTAAAACCGGGTGGTGCACGATAAGTGTTAGCACGGTAGTTTGGTTCATTTTGAGGACGGTATTGATTACCTCCACGATGTGAAGTACCGGCTAGAGCATTGGCTTCAAATGGACTACCATCGGTGGCGATGCAGTTGTAGTATGCATGAGGCCACCACAAGTAACACAACTCTCGACTTTCTTCACTTCACCATGCGATGGTGTTCGTGTGAAGGTGACTTTCTTTGATTAGCAAGAACCAAAGCTGAACAATATCCGTGAGTTTGTCAATCTTAGCATCGGTGCTAGATGTACTCACGGAAGATGAAGTAGAAGGTCGACATTAGGCGAGACCGATATGTCTTTGCTCGGAAAGGCGGACACGGGACTTGTTTTCAATGATTTGTAAGGCTTCTTTGGTGGTCTTGCTCAGAAATTACCTCCGCGGAGGCATTTAAAGAGTCTTGATTAGTCCGGTTCGAGACCATTGTAGAAAGTATCCATTTGCATTAACTCGGTAAAACCATGATGCGGACACTTGAGCAACTCTTTGTAACGATCCCATGCCTCCCGAATGATTCATCAAATCTTTGAGAAAATTTCATTATCTCATTCTTAAGACTTGTAGTTCGGGATGGAGGATAGAATTCGTTAACAAACTTGGTGACTAAATCCTCCCATGTCTCAATGGAATGAGGGGTTGTTTCTCAAGCCAATTCCGGGCTTGTCCTCAGAGAGAATGGGAAGCAGAAGAAGCTTGATGGCTTCATGTGGGACATTCTTGTATTTGATGGTAGATGCAATCTTGTTAAACCATCGAATGTGTGCATGAGGATCATCCCGCTCAAAACCATAGAATTGGCTTTGGGTTACAGTTAAGCAACCCGGTTTTGAGCTCAAAAGTATCGCCCACGATGGTGGGACAACAATAGCATCTCCGTAACCCTCGATGGGTGCTTGGAGAAGCTCATTCATTGGTTTATCTTACGCCATTACGACGGGGGTGGTGGTGGTAGGCGTTCCTCGATCACGGTGAAGGAGCGAGCGTCCTCGTCTCACGAGGAATATTTGCAAGCTCGAAAGTGGACTTGTAGAATCGGAAGAGCGAGTGCGCATGCACTAAGTATAAAAATCATTTTCAAAACAAATGCGAGGCAAAGCGACAAGTGAACTTAACCAATAATCACAAATGAAATGGCTTCTTTGAAAAAGGTACACCAAATCACAAGGACACAAAGGCAAGTTTTAAATCATTGTTCGGGAACTTATTATGGTCACACCCCAGGTTAGTAGGTGTCTTGCCTTGATTTGCGGTGGTTGATTTTATGTATTTATTAAGTACCACCGAAAAGGCGTAGGTATGGATATGTCTTGATGGTTTAAAAACTTTTGGACAATATTTTTGGTATCGTCTCGTCTAACCAAATCGTATCTCTTTAAGAATTACCTCAAAGAAAATACAAGATAGAAAACGTTCGATTGTTTTGTTGTTTTATATTTTTGGGTTTGTTAACACTTTAGGAAAAGTGTTAATGAACTTTGAGATTTATGATAACTTTACAAAAAACTTTTACAAAAGATGGTATATGTGCAAGAATGGGTGCGAAAAAGGTTTAACACACGCTAAAGCCTCCCGTGTGGCTTAAAATTTGATTGGATCCGAACCGTCAAGTTATATCACAAGCTAACCACTTGTGAATGGCTAACCGTAATAAACTTAAACCGCTCGAAACCAATGCAATGAAGATCGGAGAATATAGTGGATTCCGGGTCGTTAAGTCCACGGAGACTCAATGGTGTTTCAAAACTTTCAGACGATAGAATGATCACTAAGGATAGTGATCGAAGGATTTTGATGGATTACTACACCACCGATTGATTGGAATGGAATTGGATACGAATTGGAAAGCACAACAATCGGATAAAACAAACTTAAATACGTGCGTTTAAAAACTACGTGAGCGTACAAAATAAAAAGTGAGATCTAAAAAAAATAAAAGACCTACAAATATGAAAATGACATTTTTGGAATCCTAAAAATAAAAGAAAATTATTAGAAAAAGAAAATTATTTTACAACTATTTATTTAATTATTATTAATTAAAACTATTTCTAACTATTTAATAATACTCTAAAATAAAAGAAAATATGAAATAAGGCTAAAAATAAAATTATGATTTAGAAAAATCTAAAATATTATAAAACTTATTTAAAAATTAAAATATATTTTTTACACTTTTATCTATTTATTATTAATTAATTACTATTTAAAATACACTTAAATACTAGAAAATATAAAATAAACACGGAAAATGAAATTTTAACTTAGAAAAATCTAAAATATTATAAAACTAATTTTAAAACTGAAAGATATTTTTATGCTTTTAATTATTTATTACTAATTAATTAATACTTTTAACTATTTAAAATTCTAATAAATACTAAACAGATTAGAAAAATTATGAAACTTTTTCTAAAAATAACTTAAGTTGACAGAAAACTAAGAAAAATATAAAAACTAGATTTGCTTAATAATAAGCTGAAAAGAAAAATCAAAAAGCTAATTCCTATTAAATAAATGCTATCACTATATTTAAAATGATGTTTTTGTGGATTTTCTTTTTCAAAACTACTTAACTACTGATTATAAGAAACTTTTACAAAGACAAAAATTTTACAAATTAAAAATAAGCAGTTTGATAAGCTTATGAGCTAACAGTGGGCTAAAGAGCTTATTTTGATGAATTAAGCTCAAATAAGCTTGTAAACTGAAACAAAAGCTGAAATAAGAAACAACAAGCTACAAGCTACTCAAATGAAGCTAAAAGACACAAAACACATCTTGATAAGCTACTAAAAGAAAATAAGCACTATGACTCTTATTGTTATAAGAAAGAAATGGGACAAAGTTTAAGCTTATTGCGATTCTATCAAACAAGCTAGAAAATGGAATTTAAAGCTTGGGACCTCAAGATAGCTAGGTCGACTTTCCAAAGAACCAAGAATCACAAGATTAGACCAACTAATAAGCTCTGTGTGAGCTTGTGAAAGTGGCTACTTCCACTGTGCACAGAGCACAATTTCAGACAAGGTGTTCAAAAGAAACTGAAAAATAAGCTATTTAATAAGCTAATGAGAAAATATAAAAAATACAAGGTTAAAGCTGAGCAGTTGTATTTCACTATTCCAAAAGCTCAAAACATAAAACTCAAAGTTAATCCCTATATAAAATATTCTATTTTATTCAAAAACGACCAAATGGAAAATTTTGACTTTTATAAAAACTAACTAAGTTGACTTTTATGAACTTTAAATCAATACTACTTACTGATTATGTTATGTTAAGCTATAATAAGGTTGAAATAAGCTAGATTAACAAGTTTTAAGCTAATATGAAGAGATTGACAAACTAAAACTTTAACAGTTAACAACTAAATGGGATTAAAGAGATTTTGACTTTTTAACAAATGACCCTTTGGTTTTCTTGTTAAACCGAGATATTAGGTACTAATGAGACATGAAACAAGTAAAAGCAAATGCTAGAGTACCTTCTAACACAGATTACACATTGAAACCAAACACCACTTTCTAAAAGCTGTTTTTGTAATTTTCAAAGAGTTTCAAGGATTAAAACCATGCACTTGATTCCGGACCTTATAATATCATTTATGAAGGTTAAATAAGTATAACATAACAACAATAACAACATAAAATTCTAGAATGACACTAATGCTATATTAAGCGTGAAAATGAGATTTTTAGCAACTATGAATTTAAAAGAACAAGCTACTGGTTTAAAGGCTTAATTAAACTCAAGTATGACTAATAAACATGAACATAAAGAGATTTAAGCTAATGAGTAATCCAAACAGTGAAATGCCAAAAAAATATTAAAAGGCTTACAATTTTGATCCTAGCACAAACTAAGAACTGAGGCACAAAGATCACTCCTATATGCTTACCACTAAGCACTAAACCCAAGGGTAATCCAAAATCTACCCTGCTCCAGCTTTGATCACCATTTCCATGGATTTTTTATTTTTAACTATTTATTTGGTATTTTTGGTGATTTTTTCTTTTTGGTTCTAAACTAAATTTTAATGTTACTAAAAGCTTAAACAAGCTTTCTGAGGAGCTTATGTTTGCTTATTAGTCCAAGATAACAACTATTAACATCATTTGATCATTTTGAGATTTTTAACAAGACAAATTGCATAAACTTAAAACTTGAATTAAAACCGAAATTGCAAGCGAAAAGGTTCAAATACACTTCAATTTACTTAAACAAAGTACTTGGAAGTGAAAACATACTGGAATTGGAAAATTAGTTAAAACGACATAAAATAAACTAAGTTATACTAGATATGTTGCTACATTGCTTCTCTCCTCTTTATAATCAACTTTTCCACTCTTGTCGACATCTCTGAACATATCCCACTTCATCTGAGCCATTGGATCTTCAAATTTCATCACATTCGTCCATGTGTAATTTTTGGTGCCAAAAGTCTATAAGCAGGTTTTATCCATTAATGAGCTTTGGAAGATTGTGAAGGTGGAGGGGGGGGGGTGATATACAAGTGGTGAGACAGGTGTAAAAAGTGGATAGAGCAAATCAAGGAAACCATGGTGGTAAGCGGTTTTGGCGGGTAAGCGAGGTGGGGATGAACATAGCCGGTATTTGACTTATTTGACCGTTGGTTTTAATAATACGGGGGGGGGGGGGGGCAAAATGGTATATTGGACTGGTCAGGATTATTTTGGACTAGCTCAAGGTTCAGGGGTTCAAGGTCCAAGGGTCAAGTTGGGTTTGGGTTTGGGCTTGGGTTGCACATTGGGCCAGCTGAGATATTGGATTGGGTTTGATATATACAAAGGTGTCCGGTTTGGTTAAGTAGTATCACAAGGACCTAAAATGTAATTCCACCAAACTTGAAGGACCAAAACTGAACTTTTTCCAATGTTATCAAAAGGACCAAACTTGACAAACTTTGATAGTACAAGGACCATATTTGCATAAAATTCCATTTTTATAAATCCAAGGACTATTTTTGACATTTTTCAAACTTGAAGGACCTTTTCCGCCATTTGACCAAAGATTCATTCAAGGACCATTTTGACAACTTAGAATATTTCGGGGACCTTGAATGATATTTTCTTGATTTTGATAAACCGTGGACTGGATTTGACAACTTTTGAAACTTGGGGACTAAAGCGCCAATTGTGCAAACTTGATACATTTTCATCGATTTTGATATTTTGCATTTAAAACACATAAAACACTTGTCTGTGATATTTTCATCATTTTAATGCATTTCGAGTGTGATGATTTTGCGGTTTAGATGGTACAAAAATGATGAGTATTTAGACACTCATCAACGACCAACTTGAAAAGGAAGCAAACATCCCAACTTTGTGACTTCATCGCTTGTTCTAAATTTTGAACAATCCACAACGCCTGTGACACCGAGCACTACAACGTAACTCCTTAAAGTGATAGTTATACACTGTGAGCACTACAACGTAACTCCTTACATCAGTTATAACCAGATTGTCAATTCAAAATCACTTAAAGTGACAGTAATACCCCAACAAGTTATCTTGAGACATGCAACCAACCAACCAACATCTCAAAGGTAAAGAAGATCACCCGTGGAACGTCACTTCAATTCCGCATCAATAATACCGTACAAAAACCCCGTGATCATTTTTTCAAATCTTCGCTCAAGCCATGAATTTGTATCCCTCCGTGAAATTTTACCATACCAAAAATACCACTCAACTTTTTCAAATATTATCAAAAAAATTTGCATCAAAAAATTTGTTAAAAAATTCGGATAACAACATCTTTGACATTATCACAGTCCATTTGACAACCCAATTAATTCAACACATCCCATTTATCTCATATGATACCACTTGTTAGGACCGATTAACATATATATTTATGTGGTTTGGAGGTCGGGGTTGGTGGAAGAAGATGAACATCTTCATCCTTTTAGAGAGAGAAAGTAGAGAGAGGGAGGAGAAACAAAGGATAACTTGAATAAAATAAACACACTACAATATACCTAATGATTAACCTCACCCCTCATGGAGAGTCATGAGGGGTATTTATAAACTCAACAAACCACTACTTTGCCACTTAAACAATACTAGTCCATATGGGCAAAGTATACTACGATCTAGTCCAATTCACGTAAGTGCGTTATCTTTATAAAAAGGCGAGGCTAACACCGGCTCGATATTTTATACTATGCTTACCTTTCTGTTCACGCAAATATCATGAACCAAGAAAGCTTTTGCTACTCGATGGAAAGATGTCATGATCCTGAAAGTGTGAGCATGTCGGTCCAAAAGTCACAACATCACATGAAGGCAACACATCAAAGGGTGATCCAGAGATTTACTGTGGCTGATGATCTCAAAGAATGCTCAAAGATCATCAAGACGTGGATCAGTTCAAAGACCTCCACTTAAAGTACAAAGCATTCGGACTTTAAAGAATCACTGCTCAAGCACAAAGATTGTGGAAATTGAAGAATTGAAGTCTACGAGCTCAAAACTAAAGACAAGACAGAATGCTAGGATGCAAAATGTATTTCATGGGGTGACCTCCCTTAGGGGGAGATTGTTAGGAATTGGAAATTCCATGTTAAAGTGTCGGTCACCCCAATTATGGTCTAGCAAATGTTAGCTCGTAGACATATCGTTATTTACGTTATTTAGTAGTTTATTAGTTAGTTTGTAGCGTAGATTAGTTTAATGTAACACCGTGGAGGAAGGACGGGTCTTTACCCACTGTATGCCTGATCCATAGTCCGAAGGAGGACGTGTAGTATGTAACTATAAATACCCTCTACCTCCCAAGGTAGAAGGTTGGACCTTTCACTCAATCTAACCTTCTTTCTTTTGTTTATTTTCTCTCTAGAAAGGCTCCCATTCTACTTTATCTCTCTAAACTCCCTACTCATATTCGACCCATATATTGTTATATGATGTATTTGTGAAATCCAACATATTACAGTTTTACTGAACAGGTTTTAATGTTTATAATTTCTCGTTATACCTATGGTCTACCCAAATGCACTAACGGGCAGTGTACCCGGTCATGTGTAGTTTAGTATTTCGGTAAAACCGAGGTCGTCCCAAGAGCTATGTGTGCGGATTTAAACTAAGACTAGGTGTCACAGATTTTAATATGATTTTGATATGGAATTAACTAATTAACTACTAAGGCAAATAAAGGAGAGGGTTGTGATCAATAGAGGAGAGTGGAGCTAACCTAGTTATTCATCCTAACTAGTTATGTCTACGTCTAATTACTTCCAATTACTTCAGGTGGGGTCAAATTCGCTAGGACAGCATTTGGTCAGTTCGTCCTAACCTATCAGCAAACGGTCCCACTGGAGAAATCAGGTGACCCGTCATAAGTCCAGTTGTTCTTAGTCCCCTAAGCCAAGTCATTAAGTACCGCTACATGCTAGATTCATAATAGTGAGTGCCCGGGCACTAGCATCTTAAACACTCACCCCCGACTTCTTAAGTTCATCCAAACGGTAGGTGATCAGTTGGTCAAATCGCACAAGTAGAAAGGGTCGTCAGTTGGTCATATCTTACCTTTCCCGCTCAGTCTACCTACTTAGGGTCAGTTGGCCATATCTCCTAAGTAACTAGCCACTACCGCCATTCAAAACTACCGAAACAAGGGTAGCTACCAACAAATTATGCATGCATACACTTAGAAATAATTATACACAAGGAATGTAAAAGCAAATGAAACAATTAAGGAATCATAACTAGGCCGGCACCAGAGGTCCTTAGCCGCTCATATTAACTAAAAAATGATTCAATGTTTAACATTACGAAATACATGAATTGAAAATAAAGAAAAGATAAAATGCTAATGCTTATCGTAAGGAGTGATTTCTCCCTTGGAGATAGCTCTGTATGCTCCTCTAGATCTGCCTTCGAATTCTTATCACGTTCACTTTATGTTGTGTGTGAAATGGGATGCTTTGAAATGCTGGAATTCGTGGGGTATTTATAGGCCAGATCTGGTTACGGCATAACTAATGATAAGAGTTACGCCGTAACATCCAATTCTTCGTATTTTGCACTAAAAATGCTGGTTACGGCGTAACTATGGAAGGATTTAGGCCGTATCTTCAATAAATCTTGGTTACGTCGTAATTGAGACAATAGTTACGGCGTAACTTGCAGCAGCGCGGAGCCTCATTTTACCTAGTTGGTTACGTCGTAATCTTTGGGAGAGTTACGCCGTAATCTTCTGTTGAGTTGGTTTTCTGAGTCACGCTTTAGTTACGGCGTAATGTGAGAGGAATTATGCCATAACTTCTTCAAAATGAGCATACTATGATATATCTTCAATAAACTCTCCAAATCCGCGTCTCTTTAGCTCCAATGCTCGTAATTTACCTGAAAGTGAAATATAAAGGAAAACAAGTGTAAATCCATATAAATGATATAAAATACGAGCATTATCGGGGGAAATTGACACTTAATTTTAAGGACTATTTGATGTTATCAGTCATGTTGGGTATTATCCATGACCCATGGACCTTAACCATGACCCATGATTCAATGTCTAGATACATTGTATCTATTTTGGTACCCATGACCCATGACCCAAATAGTGAGGAGCGTCCACAGATCCCTAGGATTACACTGGACGGATCCCTCAAGTAAGGGATCCGTGGGATCCGGAGAACAGTAGATGTTTTTGCCTATAATAGTGAGTCATTTCTTCATTGTTGCTCACACCCTTTTTTCACATACTCTCTCTTAGTATTGTAAACTCTCTAACCTCAGATCCAAAGGATCTTTTTACGTAGTTTTGTATTTCTGTGATTCTATAGGTTCCTCTTAAAGGCGAGATCACCACCTCTTGGAGTCGAGCAAGCACAAGTCCATGGGTTGCCAAGCTTCGTCATCATCAAGACTACTGAAGTAATCTTGTTGATAGTTCTTTCCTCCCTCCTTAGAAGTGTTGTGTTGAAGGCATAAGTGAAAGATGCCAAACAGATCAAGATGAAGGCATTAGTGAAAGGTGCCAAATGTCCGTGTCGAAGGCATTAGTGAAAGGTGCCAAAGGTCCGTGTCGAAGGCATTAGTGAAAGGTGCCAAAGAGTCAAGACAAAGGCATTAGTGAAAGGCGCTGAAGGGTCGTGTCAAAGGCATTAGTGAAAGGTGCCAAGGGTGTACATTCGATATGGTGCATCGATGTACAAGATATATTAGTTTGGGTTGAAGGATATTGATATCCTTATGATGTTGTAATAAGGAGTGTGTCTTTTTTGGGGTAGTTATGTTGTGTTGGGTAGTAGTTCCTCCTTTGTAATAGAACTCGGTATCTAGCCTTGTACCGGATAAAGTGTAGGCGACGTTGTGATAGGTTTGGTTCTACCTCGTGGAAGAACCCGGTGTCAGCCTTGTACCGGGTAAAGAGTAGACGACTTTATGAAGGCTTCTCCCCACATTAAGGAGCTTGTGTTGTGTAGTGCTTACGAACTCTCGAGTAGGTGACTCGGGGAGTGGAGTAGGGCAAGGAAGGTGTCCTTGTAGCCGAACCACTATAAATACTCGCGTTGTGGTTTTGTGTTTCTTACTCTTTATCTTTGCATTACTTATTCATATGTTTATATATCAACATCCAACATACACACTAAATAGATTGACATAAGTCGATCTAAATTGTCTAAAACAAAGTTTTAATCGGTAAAACTATTCAACCCCCCTTCTAGTTTTCCACAATTGGTACCAGAGCTTCGTTACCAAGTTTCTTAGAGTATATTATACTTTAAAAACTTGATACGATCCGTGTATGTTTGAAAACTACAAAGATGGAAATTTCTTAAAACAAAAAGTCATGTTTTTAGAAATCATTTTATTTTAAATGTTGGATAGTGATAGAGTATTCTAACAATTTCTTGTTAAGAAATCTTCTTGCTAGGACTCTTCCAAAAGACTTCATTTCTATTCAAAGAAAAATGAAGCCAACACTCAAGGAAGAACCCAAAAGTAATCACAACCTACTTTTACTAAGTACAACGGATTACCTTAAAAGCTCATAAAGTATTTCGGGTATATGGTTTCTAAAAACCATGATAAGAGTCTAGAGGTATGTTCACTTACCTACAAACTAGCTGATCTTTATCTATAGTATGCTTATATGAATATGTTAATGATATGTATCTTTTTCCTATGATAAAAATCATGCTTTTAAATATTGTCTTATAAAACTATATGAACACATGAATTAGGACGTTAGCTTCAAAAGTCGCAAGTCTCTAAAAAGTCTCTCTTCACCACTTTCCTTACTTACTCATCATCGGGAATAGTATTCCTCTATGATTTTCTTGATAATACTAAAGATCATCAAATTTACGCCGTCTTCGCAAAATAGACCTTTGATGGTTAATAATCGACTAACCATCAAAACACCTTGGCCAAACGTCTATTTAAATAGGAACCTCATTCTACAAATTATTTTTTAAAACAAGTTATTGTATAACTTATTACAAGTAAAAAGAATAAATTCTTTTCTGTCTACAGTAGCCAGATCCCACAAGTTGTACTAGCCGGATCCCTAAAACAAGGGATCTGGGGGAACCGTGTCACAAAAATCAGCTATACGCTTTTCAAAACCAAAATAATCCATTTTCCCTCTCCCCACAAACACAGAAACGACCTAACTTCTGCTTCCATCTCCATAGGGCTTCATATTCTCAAGCATCTCATTATTGAACATCATTGTAAGTAATTACATTCATATGTTCTATTCATCATCATCTTCATCCTAGGGTTTATGGTTTTAGACCTTTCAATTAAGATTCAATTGATCACCAATTGAAGAAATTAGGTATTGCAAAAATGAATTACAAATAGGTTCTATACAATTAAAAGGTTTTTCAAAACAACATTGTTAATACAAATCAAAACCATAAACCCATCTTGACAAATTTTACCTAATTGGAATATTTGTTTTCTAGGATCAATCATGCCTAAAGCTACCCAACAAGATCACCATGACACCGTTCACTACCTCTCTAGATACTATCGGAAAGAAGAGCTTTCAAAAACCAATCCCAAAATCTTCAAAAAGCTAGAAAACGACTTATCCATGAAGGTCGTGTAGTTAAGGAATGTTTCCTTGAAAACACCGACATTCGTCAAGTCTTTTCGGCAATTAACTTTGATTGTCTCTTAGATATTCATGAACAAATTTTCCGCTTATTGTTAACAACCAAAGCATTTTATCTTTGAATTTTACAAGTGAAAGTGTTAGGATCATTCGAAACAATGATGAAAGTATCTCAATCGCTTTTATTGTTAACAACCAAAGCATTACCTTCCAAATCAACCCCATGACCTACAAAAGTGTTAGGATCATTCGAAGACGAAGTAGAAGTCGATCCCGTTTCTAACTTCCAAATCGACCCCATGACCTACTATGAACAACTTCCTACTCTTCCAAATGAGTCTGAAGAATTCAAGCAAAAAAAGGTGATGATCAAATGCCTAACTCACTACCTCATAAATTCGGGAAAGAAGAAGGGAAGAGATTGACTAAAGAGACATTTTTCTTGTCTTTATGGTTATCTTAGATATTTTACGATCATTAAACATTGTACGCTTATGATTGTGCAAGACTTACTTTGTTACTTCTATGATCATAGAACTAGCCGGATCCATCCATTAAGGGATCCGTGGGATCCGGGCAGATAGAAGTAAACTTAAAGACTTCCACACATCATTCCATTCCTCTAGACCACATCATACTAGCTAAACATGATACTTTAGGATCACTCAAGTCTTCCTCAAGCTCAGTAGATTTCACACTCATTCATAGTTAACTTAGGATCACATTCAAGGTCTTTTTGATTTATCACTTCACCAAAACTCACCATATTTCCGCTCTAATGCTCACACATTATTCCTCACATCTCAAACACTTAGTTTGATATTTCTCTCAATTTTAGCAATTGATTTTAGTCATTCTTACCTCAAAATAGGCCAAAAACTAGTTTTTCATTTCTTTTGATTTTTAAGGAATTTTCCAAATTTCTTTTAAGCTACCATCTGATCTCTAGGATCATTTAACACCACATGACACTCTCAAATTTCTTAGTGCCATCTTTGATCACCCCTTGGAACTCATGAAAACCCCATTTTCTTCCATAAAAGACAATAATTAGCTACCATCACTCATTTCTTTTGATTATTTAAGTCCTTCTTCATTTAAGACACCTGAGAAAACTAAAACACTCAAGATGTATAGGTACTAGACCTTACAAAACATCATTTACCTTTCTTTTGGCTGCTGAGAACCGGATCCCGGGGTTTAGCCTAGACGGATCCCTCACTTGAGGGAACTGTGGGAACCGGCTGCACAGACTAAGTTAATCCTAGCCAAAATCATTTCAAGCTTTTCTTGCTAACTTGAACACTCCATCTTGTCTTAATTGACTTCCTTGATCAATGCAACTCTGAAGTTAACTCTTGTACATGTAAATCATTGCATTTTGAAGGATCTTAGTGGTTTAAGGTTTAATTCACTTACCAATTCCCTTCCTTTATAAACCCCTTTGTTAGTACCTCTAAGTCACAATTCATAAACATCATTCTCAACAACTAAAAGCCTCTATTTCACTATCCATTTATCATTTCATCATGAGGAAAACTCCTAGTGCTAACTCATCCACCAAAGGACCACCCAAGAAACTTGCTCGGATTGTTCACGAAATCTCTTCAACCGAATCATCACCCGTTAAAAAAACAAATGCTAGAATTCCCTCTCAACCAACTCAACCAATCAAACCAATCACCAAAAGGATTGTTCCCACAACACTACCCTTACCAAATACTATTATACCTCCTAAACCAAACACCCCTATTTCCACTAAACCATCACCCCTAGTACCTAGAGCCATATCCTTCACCACTCCACTCTCATCTCCACACCTCTACAACTTAGAGGACTTGCCTCTTAGGCCATCTCATCCTCCACCATTGCCCACATTCTCCTCAATTGAGAGAATAACGCAACAACAAAACCATGGTGTTGAAACAACACTAGCACCGGTATCCTTTTCTCCATCACCCTCAAATAGTCCATTTTGGATTATGAGGAATCAACAACCGGATCACATGGAAGTAGACACCTCTCTACCACCACAAGCACCCTTAGTTGAACCACCTCCAACTTCATCTAACATACCTCCACAAAACTCTTCTTCTTTTGTAGAACCTCAAATCAACCTTCCATCTCAAATCACTCCCTTCCTACCACCACCATTCCCTAGCCATGACAAAGATTGTTATCATTGTCAACATGTTGAAGGTTTAGTACATGAAGTACGTGACTAGCTACGTTTCATGTTCTATCACCTCCTTAAACGTTTCGATGAGGTCAACAAACCTAAATTTCCTTGAGCTTAGGAATTCAAGTGGTGTTCTAGTATTAGGCTTAACTTAGATTGATTAGGAATCATACTTCATGTTTGGATCATTCTCTTAGTTTTAGAGTTATGTACATCATTTCTCTCGTTTTTATTGAATTATATTACATGTTGTATGCTATGTGGTCTTGATAATATGGTTGGTACCTTAATACATAACTCTTGTTGATGTTGACACCACATTTTACATCTACATTGCTGTCATAAGTATGCAGGCAGACGGATCTCTGACTTTTGCCTAGACGGATCCCTCCCAAGGAGGAACCGTGGGATCCGTGCAACAGAAGAGCTTTTTATTACTAATTTGAGTCTCATTTACAGGAAATTATGCATCATATACTTGTTTTCTAACCTTTTATTTTGTAGATTTTCAATATACACATGAAGACCTTGATACCCTCAACAAGGGGAGCTTCTTGTCAAAGCAAACATTGCAAAAACGCTTGCAATACTTTCACTTAGGGTTACATTACTACTTGACGTCCTCCTCTCAAAGGAGCACTCGTCAAGGGGGAGCATTTTTCATCATAGACGAAATCATTTGCAAACATAATTGCAAAACACTCGCTTAGTCTCCAAAATTACTTGACGCCCTCTACAAAGGGAAGCATCCGTCAAGGGGGAGCTAAGATGAGAATTCTTCTCTTCTCTTACTCTCTATTATTCATTTAATTACTTTATACACATTTTTCTTAAAACAATGTGTTAGTTTCTTTTCAACGCTCTTTTTGTTTCGACAAAAAGGGGGAGAAGAGAGTAAAAACTCCAATTCAAAATTTTATGAATTTTAGTTTTTCCTTAAAATAATCTTATGTTTTGTTGTCAATAAAACGGGAGAGATTGTTAATACAAATAAGCCATAAAGCGTTTATTTATATTTTACGATCTTCTATTGTTTTGTCGATAACAAACGTAAAATCATTATAACGAAACAAATAAAATACGTAAATGGTTTGAGCCAATAGTTTACTAACATACTTACATTTTCATATAAAACACTAAACAAGTAATAGTGTTTACATTTTATAGAAATGCATATGTATAACGACTATTGTTTATATATATATATATATATATATATATATATATATATATATATATATATATATATATATATTGTAATGGGAAATGTAATGGGTGGAAACTTAAGTTCTTAACCCACTGACTAGATACAATGAATATTGTTGGGTAAAACCCAAAGTCCATGGCCCATACCCATGGATCTTGATCCATAACCCATGACCCATTACATGACATCATGCATGAAGTCATGTTGGGTATTATCCATGGCCCATGGACCTAAACCATGACCCATGATTCAATGTCTAGATACATTGTATCTATTTGGGTACCCATGACCCAAAGTCCATAACCCATGACCCATGACCCAAAAAGTGAGGAGCGTCCACGGATCCCTAGGATTACACTGGACGGATCCCTCAAGTAAAGGATCCGGGGAACAGTAGATGTTTTTGCCTATAAATAGTGAGCCATTTCTTCATTGTTACTCACACCCCTTTTTCACATACTCTCTCTTAGTATTGTAAACTCTCTAACCTCATATCCAAAGGATCTTTCTATGTAGTTTTGTGTTTCTGTGATTCTCTAGGTTCCTCTTAAAGGCGAGATCACCACCTCTTGGAGTCGAGCAAGCACAAGTCAATGGGTTGCCAAGCTTCGTCATCATCAAGACTACTGAAGTAATCTTGTTGATAGTTCTTTCCTCCCTCCTTAGAAGTGTTGTGTTGAAGGCATAAGTGAAAGAAACCAAACGGGTCAAGACGAAGGCATTAGTGAAAGGTGCCAAAGGTCCGTGTCGAAGGCATTAGTGAAAGGTGCCAAAGGTCCGTGTCAAAGGCATTAGTGAAAGGTGCCAAAGAGTCAAGACAAAGACATTAGTGAAAGGTGCCGAAAGGTCGTGTCAAAGGAATTAGTGAAAGGTGCCAAGGGTGTACATTCGATATGATGCATCGATGTACAAGATAGATTAGTTTGGGTTAAAGGATCTCGATATCCTTATGATGTTGTAATAAGGAGTGTGTCTCCTTTGGGGTAGTTGTGCTGTGTTGGGTAGTAGTTCCTCCTTTGTAATGGAACTCGGTATCTAGCCTTGTACCGGATAAAGTGTAGGCGACGTTGTGATAGGTTTGGTTCTACCTCGTGGAAGAACCCGATGTCTAGCCTTGTACCGGATAAAGAGTAGGCGACGTTGTGAAGGCTTCTCCACCACATTAAGGAGCTTGTGTTGTGTAGTGCTTACGAACTCTCGAGTAGGTGACTCGGGGAGTGGAGTAGGGCAAGGAAGGTGTCCTTGTAGCCGAACCACTATAAATACTCGCGATGTGGTTTTGTGTTTCTTACTCTTTATCTTTGCATTACTTATTCATATGTTTATCTATCAACATCCAACATACATACTAAAGAGATTGACATAAGTCGATCTAAATAGTCTAAAACTAAGTTTTAATCGGTAAAACTATTCAACCCCCCTTCTAGTTTTCCACACCGAACATTAAGATATTTGCGAACTTAGTCCCAAAAATACATTAACTTACTTTTACATTTACAAAAGCTTATTACTAGCTTATTCTTAGCTGATGAGCTTATTTTTATTATAAATGGGCCGGGTTAACTGTTTGGGCCATGGTTTACGCGTGTTTGGGCCTTTAGGCCCAACGTGGGATCCGTTTGGTTTAGCGTGGATACGCGACTAGGGGGGTTTAGAGGGTTTCATAGGGTCGTTTTTAGTGTTATAACTTGACATGGAATGTGTTTAAAGTTTTCATTAACAAAACGAGGGTAGAGGAATGTTACAAAAACTTATATGCGACATGAAGTTTCAAAAGAAAAGGGTAACGAAGGTTCGTAACATAACATAGGTCTCATGTGTGAGTTTTGTTTATATGAATACATTTCTAATTCCTTTCTCATGTTTTAATGTTTCGACAACTATAAGATATTTAGGTGCATTTTGACACACACACATACACACACACACACACACACACACACACACACACACACACACACACACATATATATATATATATATATATATATATATATATATATATATATATATATATATATATATATATATATATATATATATAGGGTGAGGTTCTTTTCGAACCAAATAAATTGCGAGAAGCTGCATGAGCGACATCAACCAATCATTTTTTGGATATTAAATTTTATTATATAATTCAAAATGGTATAATGGTAAAAATACTTTTTTATTTTATTTTTGTTTTTTTTTTGTTCAAAAAATGTTTTTTTAGTTCCCTAAATACTAGGATTTTTTTTTGTGCATTTTATCTGTTTAATAAAACATTCTGTGCACATGTGTTTTGCATTATGTAATATTGTATTTTTCTTTTATGCATAGGTGTTTTGTATTTGCACATGTATTTTTAAGAAATATTACATTAATATAAATACAAACAATAAAACTTTAACAATAGATTTATGCAATTTCAAAATTTACAAATTGTATTCCTCAGTGATATGATATTCAACTTTATCACAAACATCATTATATTTACACTTGTATTCAATTTTATTACAAATATATGAAGCGTGCACATGTGCATAATCCAATGTCTTTAACAGTTGGTTCATCTTTTAGGCGTGCACATGTACTCCTCGCCTAGTTGAAGAAACCATGAAATCTGAAGATGTATTTTTAATCCTTGTGCACATATGTTTTTATCGTCTCGCTCATCTTACTTGTTATAGACACATGTGCACTCTTTATAACAATCATGGTCCACATCTTTATCAAACATGTTTGGTACCTGAAACTACAAAAGAAATGTTATTATTGTCATAAACAAGTAGCAAACACATATGCACAATTTACAACATCAAGTCTAGTTTGAGACATGTGCATGATCTTCCAACTAGAAAAGGGGTTGATTTGTGTACAAGTGCATGATCTTACAACAAGAAAAGCGGTTGAGTTGTGCACATGTGTTCTTCCTCATCATTAAGCGTATCTATAAAAACTTGCACATTTATTTTTATCGAAGGTTTAGCCACGATTCAAACACCATTGAAAGCTTAAATAATAATGATAAATGAATTCTTTTAAACATCAATACTTTTAATAATTTAAATACATGTGCACATCTTCTTTAAAAAGCATGTTTGCACTTATACACAAGTCACTAAATAAATAAAACTCATTGTCACTACCAAACAAAATCCCACACCCCATGATATAAACAAATCTACTACATATAGCTTGTCTTTAACATCATCAAACACATGATTTTGTATCATGCATATGTGTTTAGTCGTGAACCTATCACCTTAGGTTTCCCATAACACACAGTAAACAATACAATAGCCTTTCTAAAAAAATTAAACAATACAATAAGACTACATATAACCATACATCAAACAATATAATAAGACTACATAAACCATTCGAGAACATTGCCGTTATAATAAATTAAAACCATGGCAATTTAATTTGTGGCGTCACAACACAAGTAACATCAACTGAATCAATTTACTCATTTAACAAATAACATTTGGAGTTTGTTCATTGAAGATCAAATATTGGTATTTAAATTGCATAATGTTAATCAGATCCTTAAAGTTTCAAATGAATTTGATTTGTAAACCTAAAACCATTGGTCTACAAGTGACGAGAAGAAAAGAATCATTTGACAAACACAAAATAAAAAAGTATTTACGATATACTAGTTAGACAAACCTGATTACATGTTTCTATCATTCTCCACTATGCAGAAAATTAGAGAATTTTGAGAAGATGATGGCGGCTTATGAGCAGTTTAGAAGAGAAATATATGGACCTGTTTTTTAGTTAACCTAATTACGATTAGCAAATCCCTTTTAATAGGGACGGTTATTAAACTTAATTAGATGAAATACAACTAATATCCCTCCTCTTATGAAAGAGTTGTTTGCTTTTCCACTTAATTACGAAACCGCCACTCCATTTATAGCCATTGATCAAATATTTAATGGCTGAGATTGGTTCTCACAGTTCTCGCATTTTATTTGGTTCTGAAAATAACCTTACACTATATATATATATATATATATATATATATATATATATATATATATATATATATATATATATATATATATATATATAGTGAAACTTTATTTTAGAACCCACTTTAATCATGAGAACTCATGTACACCATTAGATGAGTTTGATCAATGGTCTAAACTGAATGTGCCATTTATGTAAATAACTAAAAGATCATGTTGATTGTTGTAACTAATGTAAATAACCAAAAATGATGGAAGGGTATTATAGGGATTACAAATTATTTAAAAAATTAAACCGTGTATGTGTTATATCACAAAATCACCCTGACATATCACATAACCTAGATCTCTCTCACAAATCTGCCTCCCACCACAATTTTATAAACCACCGCCGCCACCAAACCAACTGATAAAATAGCCACCCCCACCACCATCGACTAAACCGCCGTCACCACCAAGATCCGTCACCGCTTGTGATGGATCGTTTGGATTCGCCACCGCCGAAAGAACCATATGAAGAAGACGAAAGTGATGAAGTTATTAAAAGTGTTTGTTGGTATGGATTAAAGACGAAAGTGTTTGTTTGTATGAATTAAAGACGAAAGTAATCCATCACCTCCAATCCATCCTTAGAAAAAGGTTCCTTTTTTCTTAAACTTCAATTTACCCATTTTATATTATTTGCTATTGAAGTTATTAACAGTGTTTCTTTTCATTGGTTTTTATATTGGTATGAATTAAAGTTTGATATAGTAGTTTTATTAAAGGTGTCTCTTTTAATTAATTTTTTCGTAAATTAGATGTTAAAAAAGTTGTTGTATTAGTGAATGGGTTTTCTTTATCGGTTTCGGTATTCGGGAATTTGAAATTTGTAATTATTTTGATTGGTTGTAGTGTTGCAAGTTTAAGTTTGTGATCACGATTTACAAAAAAAGGTTGGATGGAATTATGATGTTGTGGTAGAGGGTGTTTAGGATTGCCTATATGTTAGGTTTGTGGTTATGCTTACAAGCGAAGCTCATAAGTGGTTCATTAAGCATTTTAGCAAATAAATATGTGGTTTCTTTTGATTCTCTTGTTCCAGTAGTTATGGAGATGGGTTTGTGATATTGGGGTTGTTGCTGTCTACATACGTATACTTGTTTGCCATGACTCAAGATCTGAGTTTCTCATTTTATAATAGTGATATGTTTATTTTTTATAATTGTTATATCTCATTTTATAGTTATGTAAGAGTTTTTGGAATGAATATAGTTATGTAAGACTTTTCATACCGGCAGACTTGACCTGTATATATAAACCATTGTTCTTGTTTGAAAATGGAAAACTAAATTGGTTTTGGATATGTAAAGACATAGTTGGGTCTTGGGAAAAAATAGATATGTTTCAAGTGATGTTTGAATCAGATTACAAAACTAAATATGTTTCAAAAACATCAGTGTTCTGATTATAAAAAAACATAAGTGTTTTGTCTTGTTGGTTTGTGTTCCTGGTCTACTCTGATGTTTGGGTTATATTCAGAAACATATGTGTTTTTTTTTGTTTGTGTTCGTGGTCTACTATGCTGTTGCTAGTCTACTCTGCTGTTTGAAAAAAAGAGATATGGTTGGGTTATGTTCGGATCAGATTAAGAAAATAGATATGTTTCAAAAACATCGGTGTACTCAATACTGATTATAAAAAAACATACGTGTTTTATAACAAATTCATATATGTTTTATATGTGTTTTTATAAAAAAAAAATAGCTGTTTTATAATAAAAAAAAAACATATGTGTTTAATATGATTAATTTTCTTTACTTATTTGTTTGTTGTTTAATTGTTTTTATGCATGCTTGTTTCAGATTGCTTGATGAAAATGATGATATCATTGAAGACCGAGAAGTGGATGAACAAAAATATACATGAAGACAATTCACGACTTTTGAAGATATATGATTATTGCATATGTGTTTTTGTACTTGTAATGAAGTGAAATGTAACATTTAAGTATATCAATCTTGTTTTTCTTTTCATAATGATTTGTGTTTGATTTGTGTTTCAAACATTAAAAAAAAATTAATGATTAAAAAAGTTGTTAGCTAAAAAAAAATGTATGCACCTTGATTATTTGGAAAAAAAACATGTATGCACATTGACTAATTGGAAATATATGTGCATTTTAACTATTTGGAAAAAAACATGTATGCACCTTGACATTTCAAAAAAAATAATGATTAGGTAAAAAAACATGTATGCACTTTGACTATTTAGAAACATGTTGGCTTAAAAAAAAAAAAAAAAAAAAAAATCCGAAAATCAAAAAACGAGTTTTAACAAAAAAATCAAAAAAAAATTGAAAATTGTCTTTTACCATAATACCCTTTTGGATTAAATAATAATTTTAGTATTTAAAAAATCTGTATTGGTGTATAGTGGTTACCATGATTAAGATAGGTATATATATAATAAAGTATATATATATATATATATATATATATATATATATATAGATATATATAAATGTTACCGATGGTGACATGACTATGAATATCGTTTGCATATATTTCTATAGCGAAATAAAGGTGTTAAATAATTGTAGGCATATTTTATAGTTTTCCTTGTTGAATGTGCGTAATTACCCTATAATTAATTCTTATGAATGTTTTATGAATCAAAGAAATGTAAAATTATGTTTACTTTAACAAACTTAAAATTTAAACAAATTAAACATACAATTTGTTTTACAAATATAAACGAAATAAAAGTATATCATACTATTATTCAATCACTATGAATTTCGCTTGATTATGAATAAATTAAATAAACATAAATAACCATACAAAATTCGAAATGATAGTCATTTTTTTTATTAAAAACAAAATTATTCATGCAAATAAGAAAATCTAAAATCTACTTACTCGGCGTCTTCAGTGACAATTGTCCTACGGATCTTAATTAATTGGTACTTCTGTATGGAGATGATGAATATAAACTTCTTGTTACCCGATGATCTGTAGCTTTTAACTTAGGGAGTAGTCGATCTAACATCTCAAGCTTCCCACAAAACCTTATATCATTAGGAAGACAACGGTTGGGCATGTAATGGTGAACCTGAAAAAACAAAACATAACGGTTTTCAATACTTTAAAAATTCTCTGGGGTAGAGATCCTCTCAAGTTATTTATAACTTGATTGATGAAGTTGCAATTATAAACCATTGGATTAAATCCAATGGTTCAAATCATGTCATGTTCTTTTGATTTGAACCATTGAATTCGATCCAATGGTTGATAATTGCCTAACTTGATCAATCAAGTTATAAGTAACTTGAGATAATCTCTTTCCAATTTGGGTAGAAGCTAAGGATCCAAATCTGTCACAGTTGGAGCTCATTAACTTTCCAGGTGGACCAGAGTCATTCGAACTTGCTGCAAAGTTCTGTTATGGTATGGACTTTGAGATCACGACTGTGAACATATCCCATCTCTACTGTGCTGCAGAGTACTTGGAAATGACAGATGTTTACCGAGACGAAAACCTTGCCACACGTACATAAGCCTATCTAAATGAGGCGGTGACATAAAGTCTTGTGAGATTAGTAGAAGTTCTATGTTCCTGTGATCAAAATTTTAAATGTAGGTTCAAATGCTTCAAAGCTTTTTCAGACCTTTCAATTTTAAATTTCTGGGCACAGCCAAAAGACAAAAGCTTGTAAGAAACGGAAAGATTAATCCCATATGTTGATATGTCTAAATCGAATCTCGACACACTATCATTCTGAATAGTACCTGGGCAGATTTGTGAAGCTGGAGAAGAGTGCAGAATCTAGGCATATTCACTGAGATAGAATTGTTGTTAATGGCTGACTTAGCTGCAAAGCTTCTCCAAGAATCTTGATGTACTTCCCAATCTCCTTTTGAGGTAAATTTGCTGCAATAACAATCAATAATGCAAATACCTTTTCTTTTATTCTTCAATTGTTGACGTAATACTATATTTAAACAATGTCAATAAAACAGTAATATAATCCATAAAGGTTAACTTGATTAATCAAATCCATAATAAGTTATATAAAACTTATGCAAACAGTACATCAAAAAGTATGCTTAAAACAAACTACTAACCACAAGACCATAAGCGAATGGCCTAATCTCAAGCTTTGCAAGCAGATCAGCCTCAAAAGAACCCACTTTGTCTCCCTTTTTAATCAGCTCAACATGAGTGATGATTTCAACTGTTCCCTTGTTGATCAACATGTGGGATAGACGTAATTTAAGTAAAAAAGTAGTCAAGCATTTAATGGTTCAAACCTTCAAGAAACATAAACGGGGATTATGCAAATGATTAAAATATTTTTGAACACCAATCAATACATTCTTGAGGAATCACATACCTTTAACAGGTAAAAGATGTTTAACATTAATTAAAGCACCTGTTGTTGACAAATGGGTTATAATTTCAAAATACAACTGTTAATGTAAAAACACGATATAAGTTGGTTGACCTTGATGCTTTCAGAATAAGTAAACAAACCAACCGAAATACAGTGCTATAAGAAGTACATACATGTGTAATGAGCCGATTGGGCGATTACACTATTGCTGCTATGACATGAAACATGAATGTACTGATATGTAAGAGGCGCTTGTAGATTATCAACATCAATATTGTATACCTCCGAGATACTTGCCGTTTTCAATGGAGATCCTATGGGTAGAAAAGTCAAAATTTTTAGTCCAGGTTATTTATCTATATTCGAACAACACATTCAAATCAATTCATCCAAAATAAACCAACATTCTTTTAGTTTCCAATTGTCGGGTGATGGAGATAGTTTCACTCGGGTTGTTCCTCATTAGCCCTCTACGTAAATTAATATTTTCATGTGAAGACGACATGGGGTTATTGTGTTTTGGCTGAAACAAATGACGTAATCTAGGTGTATACCTGTATGGTTTCGTCTTAAACTTTTCTGATAGTAGCGTCTCTAAATACTTGTTCCTTCCCTCTGCCTTGGAGTCCAAATTGTCAGGGAGGAAGGCAACAAAACAGATGGCTGCTGAACCACATTTCTATTTAAACAGGGAGGAAGGCATTTGTTTGTATCCGTTTAAACAGGTAGGTTTGGATTGAACCAAAACACTTATTCTCCATGTATCTATTTATATATGTAAATAATTAGTGTGTTAAGTATATGATCATAACAACCATATTATCACAATATTAACAAATTTTCATGATTTTACATTTTTACATGTGAACCTTTGAAGATAAAACATAACCTAAATTGACCCATTTAAAGTTCTCACTTATAAGGTGTGGTATGTAGCAAGAATAACTTCCAACATATTAAACGACAAATTGTATTTTATAAAAGACGACACGGGGTTATTGTGTTTTGGCTGAAACAAATGACGTAATCTAGGTGTATACCTGTATGGTTTCGTCTTAAAATTTTATGCAACTGATAGTAGCGTCTCTAAATACTTGTTCCTTCCCTCTGCCTTGGAGTCCAAAATGTCAAGGAGGAAGACAACAAAACAGATGGCTGTTGAACCACATTTCTCTTCCATAACATCCTACGATGGATATATTATTATTATAAAGCAGTGTCACACTTCTAATAAAATCATTTAATGTTTTTTTTTCATGGACGAAAAGGGATACCGAAACTAACTAAAGATTTGAACAACTTACTGGGCTAGTCAACTCTGTCACTTCAGGAGGAGCGACATTTGTTTCTAGCATAACGAGTCCAAATGATTCGATTGCTAATGCGGTTCTTGCACCTTCATAAGTGAGTGGAGATTCTTTGTCTGTGCCAAACACTAAAATAGTGAGGAAACCTTCCACCTTATACCTACTCATTAAAGACTGAAACCACAATCCATCAGTGTGAGCTATAATATATTGATGCAATAACATACATTAATAGCGAGGATTTAAAGTTATATCAATTTAACTATAAGAATCCGAATTTATAGTTACCTTCTCATCGTCACTGTTCACATGACCAAGCTTCACCTTCCCTTGCAAGTTCTTTGCAGCCTTCCTCCACTCGGGGGCAAGCTTCTTACAGTGCCCACACCTGAAGAAAAGACATATATGGAACATGTTCAGCAAACGTTGGAGTTTGGAAATACTCTTGTATAATAACATAAACTGATCAGATATAATCAAATAATAATCACCTACAATCAACAATGACTCACTTGCAACTACTCGATCATTCATGACTGAAACTAAATTTGATACACTCCCTAAATTTTATAAATTTTAAAGCTTACAGTAAGACTCTGATCACGTGTATAGTGATAACCGCATATCTTAAATACTTTATATACCATAATTTACAAATATAAGAAACATGAAAATATCCCTCGAGGCAAAATACACTTCAGGTAGTACTTTGCTATATAAATACAACCATATAAAAAGTACAATGTCCATTAATTGAGCATATTTGTTTTTGTCTTTGTTTTTTCCATTATTTGAAAAAAGTACAGCATATCAACCATGGTTATGGACAGCGGGAAATCATGAGATAGAGTATGAGCCATATATGGTAAGTGCTGGAACTTACATTAGTACCTTTTACAATAATCTCTGATCCTTTTATAATAATAATAATCAAAACCACAAAATTTTGCGTAACATTTTTTAAACTGTTAAAAAGGTGAAGTTGTTCCGTTCAAACAATATTTTTAGGGAATTGATTGGCACACTCTCATTTGTTATTTGCACACTCAAATGTACAAACCGATAAAGCAGCATATAATAAATGTACAACTGTTAAATGCACAGATTTGAGTGTGCAAATAAAAAAGTGGAGTGTATAAATCATTAGCCATATTTTTATAGATACACCACTCCTTATGCCGCCAGTGAAAGCAGTAATCCTCTTCTCTTCTTTCATCTATGTAGGAATGAAAGTTATTATGGCTATCATGCACATAGTCCTACGTTGCCAATCCAATATAGCTCGTACGGATGCACTCGCGCTCACCTTCGGGCCAAATTTGTATAACTTAGTGAATACGAAAATCTTCTCCCACTTGAATCTTGCTCACAGTTCTGAGCGATAACAACTCTTTTGGTGTCAAATGTAATGTGTTTGTCATTGTCCTTGATGTCATTTGAGTTCTACCCCAAATGAATTTTCTAGGGAATATTGGTTTTCGATGTAGTATAGATAAAGTTTTTAGCTCTTCAGATGGCGTTATTTGAGCCATCTAGGACGCTACAGTTGATAATGTTGTCTTTTCCACTACATAGACCGGCATGAGCTGCATCATCGGGTTTGTTTGGGAACCCGAATGCAACTCCATTGTCCATAGAACAAAATGGTGTCTAAGGCTCACGGTTAGGAAAGGTTTGTGAAAGTTGTCGTGGTGTACAAAATCTACGGTTAAATTGACCACCACGTTATGTAAGTTAAATGCTCCACATTCGATATATATAGCATAAAATTTGTTCTCCCAAACAACGGTGCGGTTTATAAAGTTTCCCACCCGAGAGGCGTACTTTTGGCATGTAATTACCCGGAAGGTGCACGTCTTGATAAAGAGCAACTTCACACCCGTTGGATTGAGGAAAAATGTAAATGGTATCCCGGGGAATGTTGCACCTTGTATACCTTTTGGCCTTTCTTTGCAAATTGAAATTTTGATTGAGTCGTTAACTAAATAAAACCATTTTATCATTGTAACGATTTTCAACCCATAACAGTTGAGTTGCTGTACTCCATGAATTTTAAACATCAATATTCCTTCATTATCAACTGCATACATACAACCTTCCTAATCACCTAAACCTAAAAATCCAGTTTTGTAAGTCTCACAGACACTTGGTACACCTTGGCTCGATGATGTCAATTAAGACATCACTTGGAAGACCAGACATTACACTTAATTGAAATCCCAAGAAATAAGTCGGTAGAACAGCAATGCAGCTGAATTAACAACCATTATGAATTGATCTTTTCAGATTATATCAACCTCAATCCCGAATTGGTCACATCGAACAAGATTCCAATTTATCAGCCGAATTGCCTGGAAACAATATTGAAATTTCTAACATGCCATACATAGAACCATCACATAGTCTATACCATCTTTGACAAAAAACGGTTGGATCGGTTGTTTCAGTTTTGGCAGCAACTGTTGTTGAACTAAAAATAGTGGGCATAAGAGGTATATTTGCCTCAATTTAAGTGGCAACGACCATAAACACAGTTAGTAATGCAGCAACATGCTTTTTCAACAATCTTTGAATTTCATCAATAAGTAGAAGTAGTACGTCAATGCTACTAAAACTAATTTAAAGTTCATGGAGTATTCTTAGCTTCAAGATTTCTTCGATTGCATATTCGTATCCACATATGTAAAAGAGTTGGAGAATTTCACCAATAAGTAGAATTCACCTTATCCCCATATGTAAACGTGTTAAACTAAAAAGTCTAAAAAAACCTGTTAGGAATAATATAATAGGGTGTATTTATACAAAAAAATAGGTTAAAAATATATAACGTATAATTATCTTGTTAGGTAATATATATCATCTTTTTTTTAAATTGTTATCTTGAAAATATACATTCCTAAAATACAAACTGCAGAATTTTTTAGCATGTCCTTATTTGTAATGATTTGGAACATATAAATAAAAAAACAATTTAGTCTAGTGGTAAGTTGTTTAGATAACTTATTAATGACCCATAAAATTGTACATAAATTTTAAAAAAAATTGCCACATGTCATTAAAAAAATGCCACATAAATTCAATGATGACGTGGAATAATGACATGGCGTTATGGGATCTTAGAGTGGCGTTATACGTGGCGTATTCCTCTTATATATAATGTATAGATATATAGCAAAGTTGATATAGATCTCAATTTCTGTGATCCAATGAACCAATAATAGAATTCATTAATTTTTTAAATAAACTTTCACCCTTTTTAAAATTAAATATCTCGCAAACCGTTAATTGTTACGCCGATAAAAATCATTATCATCAGGGAGAATTAAATTATCTTTCTATGATATGCACTACTATATATTTTAACGATTTTTTTCAAAATTTCGTGGAAAAATCATATATGATTTGTGAAAATCATATATGATTCGATTTTACAAATCATATATGATTCGATTTTACAAATCATATATGATTTTGAAAATCATATATGATTTTGAAAATCATATATGATTCGATTTTACAAATCATATATGATTCGATTTTTAAAATCATATATGATTTTGAAAATCATATGATTTTGAAAATCATATATGATTTTTGAAAATCATATATGATTTGTAAAAATCATATATGATTTGTGAAAATCATATATGATTCGAATTTTAAAAATCATATATGATTTTTCTTGGCGGAATTTTTGAAAAAAAAAATTGTCGAAAATATAGAAAAGTGCATGTTAATAGAAAGATAATTTAATTCTAGTCGCGATGATGTATTTTTTATAGTTTGAAGATTTACCGTTTGCAAGATATGTTGTTTAAAAAAAAATGTGGAAAATGGTTTTTTATTAACTTTGATTAAAAATGTATGGCTAAGATTAATTTATTGAATATATGGTAAATATGAGATCTATATTGATCTCAACTCTAGATATATATATACGTGTGATATGATACTATCACGAGATCAATGAACTTCGAAGAGAAAGTGGAGAGACTTACAACACTCAAGAGAGTGGTGATGAACTTGAAAGAAATGAACGAACGTGACCAAGAGTGATGTTCCTCGTTCCCTTTTACCCAACGAATGATCAAGTTTCCAAAACCTTTTACGCTTTCTTTCCCTTTTACCCCGATGTTCCACAGTGGACGAGTTGTTTGTGAGTGAGAGATGTATGAGAGTGAGTTAGCTTAGTGAGTTTTTGAGTTGTGAGTTTGTAGTGATAAACCAAGTGTTCTAGGGGTTGCATTATATAGAAAACAACATGGCTTCTCCTATATTTAATTCATGTGTCATCATGGTTCCAAGAAAACAAAATAGAGTGTGAGAGGGGTCTTGGCATGATTTGACAACAGCCGGTTTCGTGGGCATGCTTGTGGTTTAGTCAAGTCTAAAATGGGGCATGGGGGCATAGGATCCATTGGGTAATTAAGTCAAATGGTGAAAGTCATGCTTAGGCTTATTTAAATATGTTTAAGGTGGCTTGATAAGTGTCTTTTGTCTCCCCTTTGAACACACACACGCAAACTATATACATGACCAAAGTGTTGTGTTTTGTCTTGTGCTCGATAGTCACAGAAACATAGTACTTGTACTCAAAATTCTTGGTAACTAATTGTGAAAAATATTAGTACTAAGGTGCGGTTGGGCTGAGGGAATAATGGGCTAGGCCCATGGGTGAAAAGGGGTTGGGTTTGGATCGATTAGTACACGAGCCCAAGGGAGAAAAGAGTTGGATCGGGTTTGGGTTTGGGTTTGGGCCCGGTAATAAATAAAATAAATAAATAAAAGTTTATTATATATATATTTTATATAATTTATTTATATAAATTAAAGAATTAATATTATCGGGATCGAGGTAACTTTGATCGGGTCACAACATCGAAATTTTGAGATTTTAATTCACGTTTTACTATGCACTTGCAAGATGATATGCAAAAACGATATCAAGAAAATTTCATGGTTCTAAGATCCGTGCTTTATTCATGATTAAATAGTTAATGACATTTGAAATTTTCCGGGAGCTTACCATAGGTCATGGACTTTGGATCATGGATACCCAACAAGTACATATACAAGTAAGCAATATTACTTGTAGGTGTTTTATAAAAATGGCTTTGGTTTTATATAACTTATTAACTAAACATGTTTTGATGGTTTTAATATGTTTAGTAAAAGTGTGTTAGTAAACTATTGGCTCAAAGCTTTTACGTATTTTATTTATTTCGTTAAAATGATTTTACGTTTGTTATCGACAAAACATTAAAAGATCGTAAAATATAAATAAACGTTTTTATGGTTTATTTGTATTAACATAAAGCAAAATATCCATCCACCTCAAATGTTGAACAAACCATTGTGCGAGCAAAAGGTAAGCAAGCTAAGAGGACAGCTACAAAGCATTTAGTTGTTGACAAAGGTAAAAAAGCCAAAAGGCTATCTTCTATCCGAAATTGCATAATTGGTTTGCAAGTTGTTGCAATCAATAGTAAAAAGAGGTTGTAGACAATGAGAAGGCAAATAAGGGATGGTAAATAGGCTATGGTTTGAATGATTATATGTTGTTATCTTTTGTTATGGTTTGATAATTGATGTTTAAGACATTAAAGTTTTATGAATATGTGGCATGTAACTGTTAAGTAACCTTCTTATGAAATCCTAATAGTTAGGCAAATTTTGACATTTGTTTCCATTATTACTGACTAGCAAAAGTCAAACATGTTATAACAAAGATCAATCAAGGAACACTGAATGATCACAATGTTTACAAGCAGTTACCATCTGCCTTAAACCATATTTCCAATCACCCCTTTATGAATAACAATGATCAAATAGCAAACAATGAATGATCAAGAAAATATGGACTGTGAAAACGTAGAGGGGGTGAATACGTTTCCGTTTCAAACTTAAAACTTTTGTATCCAATATAGTATAAACCATCGCATTTGCTAATGTTGACACGAGGATGCATTTAACGCATTACGCCATGTAAGGCCAACCCCTTAATATCACATAAGATTCCGCAAGATTAATGGTTCATTATAAATCAAGTTTCACCATTATTAGTCCGATTTGTTTTTCTTGATCAAGCGTCTCATAATATGTAAAGTGTTAAATATCGTTTATGACTATATGAAAGACCAAGTATGCATCACACACATAAACATCAACCACATAGACAAACAACAATATAAAGCAAGAATAAAAGTAAAGCGATAAGTAAAAGGATAAACAAACCAACACAAGAATTTATAGTGGTTCGGTCACGAATCTCCTCTTCGCCCTAATCCACTCCCCGGGTATCCAACTCGAGAGTTACTTCACTAGATCAACAAACTCCATTCTTGGCGGAGAAAACCTTACACAACGTCGCTTACACTTTTTCGGTACTAAGCTAAACACCGAGTTCTTCCACGGTAGAACCAAACCTATCACAACGTCGCCTACACTTTATACAAGACAAGGCTAGATATCGAGTCCTTCCACGAGGTAGAACCAAACCTATCACAATGTCGCCTACACTTTATCCGGTACAAGGCTAGATACCGAGTCCTTCCACGAGGTAGAACAAAACCTATCACAACGTAGCCTACACTTTATCCGGTACAAGGCTAGATACCAGGTTCCATTACAAAGGAGGAACCATTACCCGACCAACACGACACATCTATGAAAATCGTTATGTTTTGTGGCCCAACATAACAAACCTTGTGTTTTATAGCACAAACACATAAACCATCTAATCTAGTTATAGATACAAGAATATGATACTAGACAATATCCAAGACAATGTTTCTAATGGATATGAAATCCTAAACTAAACATCAAGAACACAAAGCATGATGTAGTTAGTCTTCTATGAATGAAGATGACAAGTTTCCAAAGCTTATTGTAGAAGATCTTCATGTGCTTGTATGCTTGTGATGGGTGATCACTTCAGTAGGTAAGGATGCAAGATCTCTAGGCTTGCTTTGGAGGATCACTTCGGGAGTATGCTTACAACAAATAAAATTTAGAAGCATTATGATCATATGAGATGAGGCTGGTTTACATGTTTCCTAATGATCTAAATATGCTAGAAATGGTGGAGAGATACTATGTGTAAAGGTGTGAAAATATGGTGAGAATTGGCTTGCTATTTATAGGCAAAAGACCAAACTATGTTTCTGTCCCAAGGATCCCTTCTGGAGGGATCCGGCCCTTGTAATTCCAAGGGATCCATGGGAAATTAGAGGGATTCGTGGGACGCTCCTCTTTACCCATGGGTTATCATGGGTCATGGGTCATGGACTTGAGTGCCCACCAAGGTACAATGTATCTAGACATTGGCTTATGGGTCTTGGGTCATGGGTCATGGGTTTTACCCAACACATTTATTTATGTTTATGTATTTTATAAAATGTAAGTAAGCAAAATTACTTAAGTGTTTTATAAACTATTTAACTAAACATGTTTAATGGTTTGTTAGGGGTTTGATCATAACGCAACATAACAAACATGTACGAACCTGTGTTGTAGCATACAAGGACTTGAGTCATTGAGACTTGTTGAAAGTATGTTGAGACAAAATATAATTACAAGTAACTTATACATTTTACGTTATGTATTGATGAGTGTCTAAATACTCATCATTTTTGTACCATTTATAATGCCAAAAACATCTGAAAACACTCAGAAATGCATCAAAATGATGAAAATATCACAAATAAGTGTTTTATGTGTTTTAAATGCAAAATATCAAAATCGGATGAAAACGTATCAAGTTTGCATAATTGGCGCTTTAGTCCCCCAAGTTTCAAAAGTTGTCAAATCTAGTCCCTGGTAATTCAAAAACTTGTAAAATGTCATTTAAGGTCCTTGGGATTCAAAATTTGTCAAAATAAACCCTTTAAAGTTTAAAATTTACAAAATGACAACTTTAGTCCCTAAAGTTTGGAAATTGTCAAATATAGTCCTTGGTGAATTTAAAAATGGAAATTTATCAAAAATAAACCTTGTACTATTTATAAATGGCAAAATTGGTCCTTATGGTGAACTTTTGGAAAGTTTACATGTTTGGTCCCTCAAGTTTCAAAAATGACATAAAAGACCCTTGGACGTTAAAATTAGAAAAATAACATTTATGGTCCTTTGGTAAATGAAACTTGGCAAGTTTAATCCTTGTGTTAACTTTGGAGAAGTTACATTTTCAGTCCCTCATAAATCTGAAAATTACATGATTGGTCCTTATGATATTATAAGTTACAAACCAAACCGGCCCTTTTATTATCCAAACCCAAGCCCAATACAACCCGGCCCAAAGTTTAAAAGAAATAAAACCGCCACATCAGACATCTCCTCTACCATGCCTGAATCGCAAAACCAGGTGGTTTCACCACCTCACCACCACTTTCCACCTCACCTAGCTCCTTACCCACTTCACACCTTGTCCCCCTCCACCTCCACATACACCAAACTGCATTAAATGCAAAAACCTGCTATCATGACTGTTCCCGCCAAAAATTCCAAATGTACGAATGTGATGATTTGGATGGATTCAATGGTTGGATTGAGGTGGGATTTAATCTGATGTCGACAAGGAAGCTTTTGGATTCCTATTTAAAAGAAATGAAGACAGAGATAGTGGGTCGCATGTTTTTAGACCAAATTTGTAGTGTAAAAGTTATTTCATGTCTGTTTAGGTTTAAATTCAAGTTCTTAGTGTAATATTAAATTCATTTCAAGTTAAAAGTCACTTTTGTATTGTAATTATTCCAGTTTAATAAGATTTCAAGTTTTAATGTTTCTTGTTAATTCGTATTAAGTTAATTAAACTAATTAGAAGTTACAAAAGCTCTTTTATCCTTCCAACAAGCTCAGATAAGCTTGCTATAGCTTTTCATGAGCCTGCAATATACTCTAGTGTTTTAATTTAGAAAAAGCCAAAATTGGTCAACGAAAGTCAACAGTGATCACTCTTTGGTTCAGAAATGGATTTGGGTTAATCTTGATGCTGGAGTGGGGTGATTTTGATTAGAATAGTGATAGATTGGGTTCTGTGATAAGCTACACATGAGCTGGATCACTTGTAAGTTAAAATTTTCTTTCTAATTTACTGTTTGGATTTGCTTATTATTCTGTGATAGATGTTAGTTTACCAGTTAAGAATAGTTGGTATAAGTTTGTTTAGGTATAAGTTTACTCATATTAGTCATAGGTTTGCATCTATATACCATAAAAGTCAAAATTACTCTAAATCTGTCTTAAGTTCATAACTGTTAGGATTTTTAAGTACAAATCTCATCTAAGTAGTTGATAACTTGATAATATAGCTTATAATCATCTTATTATAGCTTATCATAACATGTTCAGTCTATAAAATCAATTAGAAGTTCATATAAGTCAAAGTTCTAGTGTAATAAAAAAAGTCAAATTATCTCAATGATGTTTTGAATAAAATTTAGAATTTTATTGTGTATTTAATACTAAGATTTAGCTAATTATCTTTTGGGAAATTAAAGTTTAGTGCTTAACTAAATTAGAAAAATATTAGTTCACTTATAATCGACTTATTAAGTCCTTATTTCTTAGCTTCTTTTGAGTGCTTTTTCGAAATCATGCCTGCTCACGGTGTTACTACCCTATTTCACAAGCTCTCGAGAGCTTATTAGTTACCCCTAGCTTATGTACTTTAGCTTTTGAGAAGCTCACCTAGTGACTCAAGGTTACAAGTGCTTATTTTCCATTCTTAGCTTATTTGATTAGCACGCTAAGTGCTTTTTGTTTGTCCCATTCCATTCATTACATTAGACATTCGGTGTTCATAAGTTTTCATAAGCTTCTCACAAGCTTATTAGTGAAAGCCAAACTTTGTAGTTTAGCCTTTTGGATAGCTTAGTTGATAATCTTGTTAAGTCCAGTCTTTATTTTCAATTCCAAGCTCATTTAAGTGCTTAAAATTAAGCTAGAAGGTGCCTTGAAACTTAAATAGTATCTCGTGTACCGTTTAAGCTAGTGCTTATTTGTATCTTGTTCAAGACTTATTTCTAGTTAAAATTACTTTTCGGTTTTCATATTAGCTTATTTAAAGTTAATTAGCTTATTTCAGTTCCCTTTGCTTATTTTCTAGCTTATTAGCTTCTTAGCTTATCTTGTGCTTATTCAATTTATTTTCTTAAGCGTTTAGTAATCTTAAGCTTATTCTAAGCTTATTAGCGATTTTCATAAAAGTTGTAGTTGTAAAATTGCTTATCTTAGTTAGCTTAATAAGTTGCAAAAGAAAATTCAAAAATAAAATAAATAGCAAAAGTCATTCTTTGGGATTCGAACCACAGCCACCCCACCACACACACACACACCATACCAGTTGCCCTTGGGACTTTGAGTGGTTGTAGTTTGCAAAATTTAATATATAACCCTTCTTTGTTTCTTTTAGCTTATACGTATGTTTTCGCTTATTTCTAGCTTATTAGAACAAGCTTTTTCAACTTTTGTATTTTTCCTAGCTTTGTATTGATAATAAGTATTTTATAAAAAAGTTTCAGATTTTTCCGAATAGTTTTAGTATTTTTAAACATTTAATTAGTCTAAAATAGTATTTAATTCATAATAAAAAATAATAAAGTCAAAAAAAATATAAATCTTTTTTCTAAAATTTTCTTTTATCATATAGTAAGTAAGAAAATTGTTTTTACATTCGTAGGACTTTTATTTTACAAATTTTACGTTTTTTCTTGCGCACTCACGTAATTTTTATACATAACGCACGTTTTCATTTTAAGTCATGTTTTTAGATAAATTAGGTTTATGTTTCAATTAAAATAGTTTATTTAAGTTATTTTATTTTATAAATCAAGAAAACATCATTTTAAAAATAGTGATAGCGTTTATTTAATATATTTTAGCTTTTAAAGTTTCTTTAATTTGCATTTAAGTCGCTGTAATTTATAAACTCTTTCTTTAGTTATAATTATTCCAAATCAAACCTTTTCCCATTCAATATCACTCGATCACAGATTCGTCTTATTACAGTGTTCACACCTCGTTGGGACTTAACGACCCGGGGATACACTAAACTCTCCAGATCTTAATTGCATTTGTTTCTGAGCTGTTTGAAGTTTATTACGGTTGACCATTCACAAGTGGTTAGCTTATGTGATTAAACTTGACTGTTCAGGAGCCAATCAAATTTTGGCGCGCACGGGAGGTGTCTTTGCGTTCTCTGAATTTGAAGAATCGTTGATTGTTGAATATACAACCATTGTATATTTACCATCTTTGTCCATATTTCCTTGTTTTCATATAAAACCAAAATTATCGTGAAGTTAATTCGTTTGACGGATCGATTACCAAAAACATTTTTTATTCAAGTTTTCAACAAACACAAAAAAAAAACAAAAAACAAAAAACCCAAAAAGATTTTCTTTCTTATTTTTACAACATGTTTTTCAAAAATACCAAAAATATTCCTCTTTACCCTCTTACCCTTTTGATTCTTCATTTCTTACCCTCTGTAAACCTTTGATTCTTTCTATGTCTTATCATCACCCTCTTGGTTGTCAATGGTGTGGTGGTCCTTATAATGGTGGCAATTGCCCTAGTTGTAGCATGGTGGAATCGGGAAGCGGTCTGCATCTATAACCGGGATCCCTATTCCTACCATAACACAACCGATTTATTCCATCGACTACCACTTTGTGAGACTCAAGATTTCTTGTTGTGATTCTTGTGGTGGTTCACACTCGATTCGATTGTCAATCGGAAACACGCTTGTCTATGAGCGGGTTCACGATAACAATTATGACTACAACACATATAACTCATGACCACATCGGTTTCTTGTTGTGAGTATTGTGGAGGTCCTCACTTTAGCTCGATTGTCAAACAAGGAATCCATTTCCTTGTAACAATTACGACTCTTCGTATCATGACCAACCTCTACGTACCAAGTGAATCAGCACCACCTCACTGAGCCACTTCCTCAAAATCTTCTCCTTGATCTTTTGGATTTAGTGAAAGATTTGAAGGGATGTAAACATTCCCAAGATAATCCAAATGAGAAATCCATGGAAGAATTGTTAGCCGAAGAACGGGCTGCTAAATTAAATTCCCAAATTGCCTTTGAAAAATCTATTAGGGAATCAATTGCAAAAGAAAAAGCAGACAAATCTAGCTCTCGATTCCGTTTCATTCCTGATGACAGTGATGATGAGGATACACTTGATATCCTTCAATTTTATCAAGATTCATCAAGTTCATCAGTTGAAATTCCTTCCATGAAAAATCAGGGAGAAAAGACTATGATGGAATTACTAGCAGAAGAACAGATGGAAAGTATAAAACATATGTATGCTAGTCCTTCTCAACTCCTCGATCTGTTGTTATCACACCGATATTCCCACTCACCTCTCGAACATGGGGATGAGCATCTTGACACTTGTTCACGAAAAGGAATCGGACGAATTCATAAAGTCTAGTGTTGAGAACCTTGTCCCAATCCCGAGAGAGTCACAGGAACTTTGACCATGTGTGATATCCCTTTCCTCTTGAGTGTTCAAAAGATCATTTTGAGACTTTCTCCGATTTTAGCGATGATTGTAAATCTTATGGAGACATCGAGTATGTTGAGGCATCACTCCCAGCGATCGATCCTTTTCTTGAGGAGTTCACCGATGAACTTACTCACATCAGTCCACTTTCATCAGAAAGTGACGATGATCTCTTTGATTTCGAAGCCGATCTTGGAGAAACTAAAAATCTCCTATATAATGATCATCCACTCATTTCTTGTCCCATTTCCGACTTTTCCATTCCTTCTCTCACTCCGGATGAGGAAGATGATAACTTTTGGAAGGAAGTTGATGCTTTTCTTAGTGATGAGTCAATTCCAATAGGGATTGACAATACTTATTTTGATTCGGAGGGGGACATCCTTTTTCTGGAAAATCTGTTGATTGAAGAACCGTTTCCAACCCTCCCTACCGGAAATTCCTTTGACAATCACCATACAAGCTTCAAGTCTAAACTTAAAAATCTAACAAATGGTGATTTGCCTCACTGATGAAGAATGGGATTGCATTGTGATGCACATCTTTATTCCATTTTTCACTGATGGTGTGGTTTCTCGTTCCCTTTTCTCCTTCGGGAATGAGGACACTATTTTTGATCCCGGCATTTTCATTTATCATTTTTGAGCCGGTTCTATGTATATCTCATCGGTGTGGAACTTTCACGTACTTCAATGTTTATACAAACATCTTGAATGAAAGTCCGATGGAGATTGTCTCTTCCACTTACTTCCCATGAACAAATTAATTGGGTCGAGTCAAGCTAGCGACTCGATAATCAAAAACGAGAGTTAAACATGGGTTTTCACCGTGTGTACCACCTTAGTGTGGGGAGATGCCCACATGTTGTATATAGATCTAAAAATAATGAAAATTGTAAATATTAAAAAGAGAATAATTGTTGTGTTTCTACACTTAGCTAGTAATGTTATCTTTTTACGTTCAAGGATTCGGCATAATAGCGGGACTTTGAATATTGAGGACAATATTGATTTCTAAGTGGGGAAATTCGCGAATTTGATCATAAATGTACCCTTTTAGTCCCTTTTTCCCCAAAATGGCCAAATTTTAAATTTTTTAGTGGAAGTACTATGTACTAAACACAACAAATGGTAATCAGTCCACCATGTCTAACCCACATAAGGATTGGCTAATCCAGAGCAAACGGCTCTTGGTAAAGATATCTCAATCCGTTTATGGCTTGCAATTTGCCCAAAATTGTATGGTGTTCACTCACCATATCTTTAATTAGTGAAAAGTTGGCTAGCCCGCAAGTTTATGGCTTGTGGTAAAGGCGTTGAAATCCATAATTGGTAATCACTCACCAAAGATAATATTGATAATTTATCTAAGAGTTGGCTAGTCCGAAGCAAACGGCTCGGTAAAGACAAATCAAAACCGTTGAAAGTCGGTGATTTGCTCAAAATCATTTGGTTATCATTGTACCAAGGTTCTTACTTGAACTGAAACAATTGGCTACTCCGAAGTAATGGCTTTTGGTAAAGAGATAAAATCCATTAATTTTCTCAAATCATTGCTAGGGACTAGCAATATCTTAGTGTGGGGATTGATGAGTGTCTAAATACTCATCATTTTGTATCATTTAGAATGCCAAAACATCCGAAAACACTCGTAAATGCATCAAAATGATGAAAATATCACAAATAAGTGTTTTATGTGTTTTAAATGCAAAATATCAAAATCGATGAAAACGTATCAAGTTTGCATAATTGGCGCTTTAGTCCCCAAGTTTCAAAAGTTGTCAAATCTAGTCCTCAGTAATTCAAAAACTTGTAAAATGTCATTTAAGGTCCATGGGATTCAAAAGTTGTCAAAATAAACCCTTTAAAGTTTAAAATTTACAAAATGACAACTTTAGTCCCTAAAGTTTGGAAATTGTCAAATATAGTCCTTGGTGAATTTAAAAATGGAAATTTATCAAAAATAAACCTTGTACTATTTATAAATGGCAAAATTGGTCCTTATGGTGAACTTTTGGAAAATTTACATGTTTGGTCCCTCAAGTTTCAAAAATGACATAAAAGACCCTTGGACGTTAAAATTAGAAAAATAACATTTATGGTCCTTTGGTAAATGAAACTTGGCAAGTTTAATCCTTGTGTTAACTTTGGAGAAGTTACATTTTCATCCTCATAAATCGAAAATTAAACTTTTATTATACTTTTATTGGTCCTTATGATATTATAAGTTACAAACCAAACCGGCCCTTTTATTATCCAAACCCAAGCCCAATACAACCCGGCCCAAAGTTTAAAAGAAATAAAACCGCCGGTTACTGTACATCTCCTCTACCATGCCTGAATCGCAAAACCAGGTGGTTTCACCACCTCACCACCACTTTCCACCTCACCTAGCTCCTTACCCACTTCACACCTTGTCCCCCTCCACCTCCACATACACAAACTGCATTAAATGCAAAAACCTGCTATCATGACTGTTCCCGCCAAAAATTCCAAATGTACGAATGTGATGATTTGGATGGATTCAATGGTTGGATTGAGGTGGGATTTAATCTGATGTCGACAAGGAAGCTTTTGGATTCCTATTTAAAAGAAATGAAGATGAGAGATAGTGGGTCGCATGTTTTTAGACCAAATTTGTAGTGTAAAAGTTATTTCATGTCTGTTTAGGTTTAAATTCAAGTTCTTAGTGTAATATTAAATTCATTTCAAGTTAAAAGTCACTTTTGTATTGTAATTATTCCGGTTTAATAAGATTTCAAGTTTTAATGTTTCTTGTTAATTCAGTATTAAGTTAATTAAACTAATTAGAAGTTACAAAAGCTCTTTTATCCTTCCAACAAGCTCGAGATAAGCTTGCTATAGCTTTTCATGAGCTCGCAATATACTCTAGTGTTTTAATTTAGAAAAAGCCAAAATTGGTCAACGAAAGTCAACAAATGATCACTCTTTGGTTCGAAATGGATTTGGGTTAATCTTGATGCTGGAGTGGGGTGATTTTGATTAGAATAGTGATAGATTGGGTTACGTGATAAGCTACACATGATTTGGATCACTTGTAAGTTAAAATTTTCTTTCTAATTTCTTGTTTGGATTTGCTTATTATTCGTGATAGATGTTAGTTTACCGATTAAGAATAGTTGGTATAAGTTTGTTTAGGTATAAGTTTACTCATATTAGTCATAGGTTTGCATCTATATACCATAAAAGTCAAAATTACTCTAAATCATCTTAAGTTCATAATGTTAGGATTTTTAAGTACAAATCTCATCTAAGTAGTTGATAACTTGATAATATAGCTTATAATCATCTTATTATAGCTTATCATAACATGTTCGATCTATAAAATCAATTAGAAGTTCATATAAGTCAAAGTTCTAGTGTAATAAAAAGTCAAATTATCTCAATGCGGTTTTGAATAAAATTTAGAATTTTATTGTGTATTTAATACTAAGATTTAGCTAATTATCTTTTGGGAAATTAAAGTTTAGTCGCTTAACTAAATTAGAAAATATTAGTTCACTTATAATCGACTTATTAAGTCCTTATTTCTTAGCTTCTTTTGAGTGCTTTTAAATCATGCCCTGCTCACGGTGTTACTACCCTATTTCACAAGCTCTCGAGAGCTTATTAGTTACCCTAGCTTATGTACTTTAGCTTTTGAGAAGCTCACCTAGTCGACTCAAGGTTACAAGTGCTTATTTTCCATTCTTAGCTTATTTGATTAGCCGCTAAGTGCTTTTTGTTTGTCCCATTCCATTCAAGACATTAGACATTCGGTGTTCATAAGTTTTTCATAAGCTTCTCACAAGCTTATTAGTGAAAGCCAAACTTTGTAGTTTAGCCTTTTGGATAGCTTAGTTGATAATCTTGTTAAGTCCAGTCTTTATTTTCAATTCCAAGCTCATTTAAGTGCTTAAAATTAAGCTAGAAGGTGCCTTGAAACTTAAATAGTATCATGTGTACCGCTTTAAGCTAGTGCTTATTTGTATCTTGTTCAAGACTTATTTCTAGTTAAAATTACTTTTTCGTTTTCATATTAGCTTATTTAAAGTTAATTAGCTTATTTCCAGTTCCCTTTTGCTTATTTTCTAGCTTATTAGCTTCTTAGCTTATCTTGTGCTTATTCAATTTATTTTCTTAACTGTTTAGTAATCTTAAGCTTATTCTAAGCTTATTAGCAGTTTTCATAAAAAGTTGTAGTTGTAAAAATTGCTTATCTTAGTTAGCTTAATAAGTTGCAAAAAGAAAATTCAAAAAATAAAATAAATAGCAAAAAGTCATTGCTGGGATTCGAACCCTGGCCACCCAGCTCACCACACACACACCATACCAGTTGCCCTTGGGACTTTGAGTGGTTGTAGTTTGCAAAATTTAATATATAACCCTTCTTTGTTTCTTTTAGCTTATACGTATGTTTTCGCTTATTTCTAGCTTATTAGAACAAGCTTTTTCAACTTTTGTATTTTTCCTAGCTTTGTATTGATAATAAGTATTTTATAAAAAAGTTTCAGATTTTTCCGAATAGTTTTAGTATTTTTAAACATTTAATTAGTCTAAAATAGTATTTAATTCATAATAAAAATAATAAAGTCAAAAAAATATAAATCTTTTTCTAAAATTTTCTTTTATCTTATAGTAAGTAAGAAAATTGTTTTACATTCGTAGGACTTTTATTTTACAAATTTTACGTTTTTCTTATGACTCGCATAATTTTTATACATAACGCACGTTTTCATTTTAAGTCATGTTTTTAGATAAATTAGGTTTATGTTTCAATTAAAATAGTTTATTTAAGTTATTTTATTTTATAAATCAAGAAAACATCATTTTAAAAATAGTGATAGCGTTTATTTAATATATTTTAGCTTTTTAAGTTTCTTTAATTTGCATTTAAGTCGCTGTAATTTATAAACTTTTTCTTTAGTTATAATTATTCCAAATCAAACCTTTTCCCATTCAATATCACTCGATCACAGATTCGTCTTATTACAGTGTTCACACCTCGTTGGGACTTAACGACCCGGGGATACACTAAACTCTCCAGATCTTAATTGCATTTGTTTCTGAGCTGTTTGAAGTTTATTACGGTTGACCATTCACAAGTGGTTAGCTTGTGTGATTAAACTTGACTGTTCAGGAGCCAATCATGTATTACAAGTTACATGTTTGTCATCAATAAAACAAACGAGACTGTATAGATTAAATATCGTAATATTTGCACTAACAATCTCCCCCTTTTTGATGATGATAAAATATATGTAAACATAGGTAAAATGGCAAAGATTACTTGTGTCCGTACTTCCTATACATTACCTTCTCCGTTTACACTCTTCTCCCCCTTTTGTCGAAACAAAAAGGGTGTGTCCTTGGAGTTTAAACTTAATTTCTCCCAAGAATGGCGAGTTTGCATCATCCCTAGTGAAGTTAAATTGAAAACACCTTATTGCTCCAATTGGCACACCACGCCAATACCTTCAACACGAAACACTAATGGAGGAAGAGAAGAATTATCAACAATATTCACTTCAGTGGTCTTGATGATGACGAGGCTTAGCAACTCATGACCTTGAGCTTGCACGTCTTCAAGAGGTGGTGATCTCGCCTTTAAGAGGAACATAGAGAATCACACACAAAAAAATACATAGAAAGATCCTTTGAATTATAACCATTGTTGCCAACGGATTAATGGATCAAATTTTTGAGGCTTAACCTACATCAAGGTTAGTGTTAAGGAATAAAAAAAATATACAATGAGAAAGAAATCTCCCTTTTGTTGAAACATAAATGAATTTTGAAGAATGAATGTGTGCATGCTCCCCCTTGACGGTTGCTCCCCCTTGTTAAGGGCGTCAAGTATTTTAGGAAGATAAGACGAAAGTATTGCAAAATTTGCAATGTTTTGCTTTGATGAAAGCTCCCATTTATTGAGGACGTCAAGTGCTCCTAGTGTGTTTTGAAAATCTACAAAACAAAAAATTAGTGAAAAAATATATTCGTCGTTGGACGAGTAAGTCATATTATTCACTTTGTAGATGCTCGACGGAAGCTCCCCCTAGCTCGAGGGCGTCAAGAAGAACCTACAAAGAAAATAAGTAAACCTCGTACGAAGACAAGTGTGCCATATACAAACCCATGTATATGAGTGAGCCTACAAAGAAAAAAAATTAGTGTAAAATTTCGTCCATATATAGACGAGAATCCCATACACATCAAAGTGCATATATATGAACCTACAAAGAAAGGATTAGTGTCAATAAGAGAATAATCCTACTACTTGCATCATCGTGGTTGGTTTAGGGGTTGTACGGTTGTTCAAGGTAAGAAAATAAATGTATTTGGGGATGAGACGCATTTCATTACGAAATTCACTTGGCTTTTGACAACATAGATGTTTGTGGAGGATGGTTAAGAGACCATGAATTGTAGTGGTAGTGAGACACTTGTAGGATGTGGTTGACACAAGTAGCTTGAGGTTTGAGGTTGTGGTTGATACAAGTAGGATGTGGTAGAACATGAAACATACTTCATCACGTAGTTCATGAACTAGACCGTGGACATGGTGATAATGATAGAAATCATCATTATGACTTAGAGGTATGGAAGTTGTGGTATAGGTGATGAGAGGTCAAGTTTTACTAGGTAATAAAGAGACTCAAGATTAGCAAGGGATGGTGATGAAAGGTATCAATGTGACTCTTTGACTCGGTTGATGACTCAATAGAGGTGGTAGACATGATGACTTTGTGAGTAGTGACAAAAGTGGAGTAAGATGGTTAGGATGATGCAAGATTAGGAATATATATAAAAAAAAATATGCGAATGAGCACAACTTGACTTGATGATGAAATTGACCATTGTCAACCTACAAGAATCCAAATGAGTTAGTACAAAAGGAAATCATTTATACAAATGAAGAAATTGTTCACATAATATCATGAAAAGAAAAGAAAGAACACGTAAATAATCACATAAACGAAACTCATTTACAAACATATAAGAAACTGATAATCCTAAGTGTTGAGCAAGTGTTTGAGTGAAAAAAAAGGAAATTTGAAATGATTATCTCAAGAGATAATGTACCTTCTGTTCCCCGGTTCCACCGGTTCCCTAACTAGAGGGATCCGGATAGCTTTAGTCTAGGGATCCGGCTAACAGATGCGGTGAAAAGGAGGTGATTGGATTCTATCAAGGTCTAGCACCTACCTATCCTAAGTTACTCAGTCTATTAAGTGTCTTACATGGCATGAGACCTAAGTGGTCAAGACTAATGAGTGAGATTTATCAATGATGGCTTTTGTGGGGAAAATGGAGTTTTAGAAACATAAATGAGTGATCATGGATGACACTAAGTGTTTTGAGGATGGTGAATGGTTATAGGAACTAGATGGCGGTTAAAGGAAAATTTAGAAAATTTCTTAAAAATCATAAGAAATGAAAAACTAGTTTTTGGAGCATTTTAAGGTAAAGATGACTAAAATCAATTTGCTAAAATTGAAAAAAATATCAAACTAGGTGTTTTGAGTTGAGAGGAACAATGTGTAAACATTGTAGCAGAAAGATGATGAGTTTGAAATAATGATAAATCAAAAATACTTTGAATGTGATCCTAAGTCATCTATGAGTGAATGTGAGATCAACTGAGCCTAAGGAAAGTTTAAGTGATCCTAATGTAGCATGTTTAACTAGTCCAATAAGGTCTGGAAGGTTGGATTGATGCAAGGAGGCTAAAAGGAACTTGTCACCGGATCCCACGGATCCTTCACTGAGGTATCCGTCTAGTTATATCTAAGGGATCCGTCGAGATGATTTTCTTAATGAATAGTTGCAAAATTTTGCTCTATATTTCGAATTTTGAAACTAATGATTTCTACAGCAAGTATACGTATATACAAGTTAAGCATAGCAAGGAGAACATGTATAAATAACATATAGGCAATAAAGTGAGATTGAGCTCACAAATAACACAGAGGTTTAGCAAACTTAACAAGCACTATTCAAGAAGCCAAAAACAGATTTACGGTCTAGATTAGTAAATCATTTACACTAAAAATGACATGCAAGGTATGTGTCTAGAAAGAGTTGTGAGGTGCTAGTTTAGGACAATCTAGACTATCTTTAGATCCAAAAGGTGGAGTTGTTATTTGTGGAGATGAAGGAATTGTGTTTAGAAGAGTAAGTGTTGGATTTAGAAAGGCTTGAAGCAAGTACCGTTTTGTGAGTTGGTTTTGGCTAAAAGATGTTTGCCTATGTGATGATATTTGAAAAGTAAGAAACACATGTATATGCGTCCTTAAGAAAGTGAATTGTTTTAGAAGGTTGTTTTGGTCAATGGAAGCAACGAACTATGTATAGTCATTACGGATGGTGATTAGCATACAATGAGCTTCGTCCATGAAGTCATGTAGCTCTTCTCGATCAAAGCAAGAGAATCGCTTGATAAGGCAAGTGGTTGTGATTTACTTTAAAAGAAAAATTAATTTTACAACTTGTTTGATTAGTAATCCTAAGACAATGCAAAGTATTTCCATTGTAAACTTACTTTAGGAAAACATAGGAGTATAAATTTCTCAAGTGAGAGAATCAATATGATACTATTACTAGCGGTGCTCAATTACGGCTAAACACGACCATTTTTACGGGCGATTCCACATACCCAACTTCTATCAAGGAAGCAATTCAACCATTAGGTCAAATTGAGTTTCTAGTGCAATAAGTTCTCCAGTATTCATTCTCAAGTTAGGCAAATTTATGTCCCTACAATGGCCTATCGAAGAGTAACAATGATGATACTTTGCTTCGTTTTTATTAATATTATGCTTGAAACAAGTAAGGTGACGAAGGTGTCATGTTTTAAAATAAATTAAGAGTTGTCCATATGGTGAACAAAAATGGTTGGATGAGCTAGTTCAACATATGTTGTTGGAAAGCTCGAGTTAGGATTTTCGGATATGAACAATTATATTTGCGTTCCAAAATAATATACTTGAGTATATCGGATGAAATAATCAAGTTGTCAATCCTACTATGAAGCTTGGAAAGCGATCTTGAAAAGGAAAACGGGAGAGTACATCATCAACACAAGTGTAGGTTATGATCCGATGTACATTCTTGTTGTTTTTAGAAAACGACACAAGAAAATATGAAATCAAGAAACCATATAAGCACATAAAACATTTATGTTGCACACATGACAAACTCAATTAGAAGCCATTTAGTATATTACATTTTTTAAACATTTTTCAACTTATATGACTTATCTAAGTATTTAAACAAACATTTTCGACACACCTAGATGTTATCCCAAACACTCTTTCAAATAGCACATTGATTAATAAAATATTACTAAATCGACAAACAAGAGAATGAATAGCAAGATGAGGAAACCACACATGTTATTCAAACAAACAAGCACAAAAACTATTTGAGATAAGCAAATAATCAAGTAATACAAGGTAAGACAATTAATCATTTAGGATAGCATACGAAAGTTCTTTTCATCGCTTTGTGTTAAATATAAACATGTATACCAAGCTTAATTAGTTTCTTTTATATTTATAAATATGAACAAAACCTTAATTTCAAAAGAAGACACACTGTTGTTCAAAGACGAAAACATCCGTCTCCAATTAGATCAAAAGTTTGTGCAAACGTTATGACCGGAAAATGACTTTCTATTATAAATCAATGATTCTGTAAATTTTTATTTTGAATCAGTTTATGAAATTATTTTTAAATGAAAGTAGACTCAAATACCTTTCAAACGATAGGTGGCACGACTTCTACGGACTTACGGTCACTTAGTTATGAATTTTTGAAATTTAAACAAAAGCGTCTTCACATACCACGGATCCGCGGATCCCTTCCAAAGGATCCGCCTTTGATAGCAAAGGGATCCGCGAATCGACACAAATTCAAAAAAATGCATGTTTTGACCCGAAGAAAAGGTTTAACCTTTGTAGACTTTTTAGTAAAGTTATAATACCCATTTTAATCTTTATTCAAGCTTGATTAACAAGATATCTAACAACAAAACTTCAAAGATAAAAAAACAAACAAAACACTTTTCATATTATGCTTGACTTCACCAAAAATTTGATACAAGGACCTTACTCGTTTTGAAAACCATTTGTTTTTAAAAACAAGAGCCAACCCGCTCTGATACCAATTGTGAAAATGCAGAGGGGGGTGAATACGTTTCCGTTTCAAACTTAAAACTTTTGTATCAAATATAGTATAAACCATCGCATTTGCTAATCTCGACGCGAGGATGCATTTAACGACACGGCATGTAAGGCCAACCCTTAATATCACATAAGATTTCGCAAGATTAATGGTTCATTATAAATCAAGTTTCACCATTATTAGTCCGGTTTGTTTTTCTTGATCAAGCGTGTCATAATATGTAAAGTGTTAAATAACGTTTATGACTATATGAAAGACCAAGTATGCATCTCACACATAAACATCAACCACATAGACAAACAAAAATATAAAGCAAGAATAAAAGTAAAGCGATAAGTAAAAGGATAGACAAACCAACATGAGGATTTATAGTGGTTCGGTCACGAATCTCCTCTTCGCCCTACTCCACTCCCCGAGTATCCAACTCGAGAGTTACTTAACTAGATCAACAAACTCCATTCTTGGCGGAGAAAACCTTACACAACGTCACTAACACTTTTTCCGGTACTAAGCTAAACACCGAGTTCTTCCACGAGGTAGAACAAAACCTATCACAACGTCGCCTACACTTTATCCGGTACAAGGCTAGATACCGAGTCCTTTCACGAGGTAGAACAAAACCTATCACAACGTCACCTACACTTTATCCGGTACAAGGCAAGATACCAGGTTCCATTACAAAGGAGAAACCATTACCCGACCAACACGACACATCTATGACACTCGTTATGTTTTGTGGCCCAACATAACAAACCTTGTGTTTTATGGCACAAACACAAAAACTATCTAATCTAGTTATAGATACAAGAATATTATACTAGACAATATCCAAGTCAATGTGTCTAATGGATATGAAATCCTAAATTAAATATCAAGAACACAAAGCATGATGTAGTTAGTCTTCTATGAATGAAGATGACAAGTGAGGAAAACTAGAAGGGGGGTTGAATAGTTTTACCAATTAAAACTTTGTTTTAAGCTATTTAGATCGACTTATGTCAATCTATTTTGATTTGTGTTGGATGTTGATAAACAAACATATAGAAATATAAATATGTAATGAAAAGATAAAGAGTAAGAGGCACAAAACCACAACGCAAGTATTTATAGTGGTTCGGCTACAAGGACACCTTCCTTGCCCTACTCCACTCCCCGAGTCACCTACTCGAGAGTTCGTAATCACTACACAACACCAACTCCTTATGATGGAAAACCTTCACAACATTGCCTACTGTTTTTGCGGTACTAGGCTAACCACCGGGTCCTTTCACCAAGGAGAACCAAACCTATCACAACGTCACCTACCCTTTATCCGGTACTAGGCTAGATACCGAGTTCCATTACAATGGATGAACTACTACCCAACACTACACAACACCTAAACCCCAAAGGAGACTAACTCCTTATTACAACATCATCAAGGATATCAATATCCTTGGATCCAATACTAATCTATCTTGTACATCGAAACACACCATATCGAATGTACACCTTAGGCACTTTTCACTACTGCCCTTGGCTTGACTTCTAGACAACCTCAATGCCTTTAGCCTTGACTTCCAAGCACTCTTCACTAGTGCTTCTAATATGGACGTTCGACACCTTTCACTAATGTCTTCGTCTTGACCCTTTAGACATCTTTCACTAATGTCTTCAACACTACACTTCTAATGAGAAAGAGTAGAACTATCAACAAGAGAACCTCAGTAATCTTGATGATAATGAAGCATGGCAACTTATGGACTTGAGCTTGCTCATCTTCAAAAGATGGTGATCTCGCCTTTAAGAGGAACCTAGAGAATCACACAAACACAAAACTACATACACTACTACAAAAAATCTCACAGAAATTGGTCAAAATGGCCCATGAAGAGTGGTTTTGGAACCACTCTCTGAAGGGGGATATCTCCATGATCGAAACGTATAGAAACCTATTTGGCAACCTATCTCTATTCGAAACATCGACACCGGTTTTCTCCTTAAAAATGGTCTCCATTAAAGAGTAAAACACACATATTTTTATTAGACATTTACACCGGTTCTCCCACAACCTGTATTTATAGAAACATCCAACCTATCTTTATATTGAGTAAAAAGATATGTTTTAACTCAAAACATATTTTTTTTGGTAAATCTATTTAAAAAAAAAGAGAAAAAATAATTTCTAAATTTTTTCAATAAATTAGAAAAGTTTAGAAATAATTTTTTTTAATAAAGAAATATATATAAACTCAACAAATATATAAATACAACACGAATGTCAAAATAAATAAAGTAAATTAAGATAATACGTCAATTTCAACGAAAAATAAATCCTAGACAAAATCCAAATTATAGCACTAGAATTCAACAAACTCTAAAGAAAAACACTAGAATTCAAGATAACTAAACATCATTATCTGGGATAATCGTGCCACAATGTAAACTATGCACCAATGATGCCATTCAACTGTTTGTTCTCTCACGGACGCTCGTCACTCCAATGTACCTATACGTAATTAATGAAACAAAAACATCAGAAATCTAAAATACAAAAAGTTCTAGAACATCAAATTCAAAGTGATGAAAAACCTGGGGTCTGGCCGTTTGGATAATGATACTTGAGCATATTTAAACATCATTAGTGTCATGTGTTCATGACTCAAACTAATCATCAAAGTTCATGCATAAATTAAGACATAGATAGATCAAAGTAAAAATGAGCAACAATAAATTGTCAACCTGGTCGTTACCAGAGCCTACAAACTTTGATGTTTCCTAATATATATATCTACATACATGTGACAGTTACCATTAAACAAAACATAAGTGTAAAAGAGGTACTTGATAAAAAAAATTACAATAACTGGTGGCTTGAACGTAACATGAATAAAACATGTTTATTATATATATGTTTAATGTACTAAACAAGCAAGTCAATCAATTTAGTTAGTGTCGCAACCTTAATCATACTTTTGGAGTACTTGGTCAAGTGATTATCTTGTTTTGATTTTAGCAAGTGCAGATTAATAGCTACGTTTAACATTATTTTCCTTTTCTACTAGAATGGTTCTAATTATAAGATGAAGAACAAAGCAAAGATGAAGATAATAGCTAGGTGCACACAAATCCTCGCATTAAGTTAGTTGTTCATTAAAAAAAGAATCAACCAATTAACAATTTGCGGTCAAGTAAAGAAAAAAAGACTACACATGGAGCCCAAACCCCCCTGTCACAACAAAAAGATTAAAAGCTTATATAACCTTTAAAGGGCCTACTTTCTGAAAACTTACCCGTTCAGTGAAAGTTAAAGGTAGCCAAATTACGGGAATTGAGGTGTCCTGATACTTAAACAGATCACTTGAGTTGCTATGATTTTTTCTTGATGGTGATGACATTTTCTTGCTTTTCTTTTGCATAGAACAGAATGCATGCTTCTTATAAAGACACACAAGATTCAGAAACACTAGTAACCTATCGATATGATTAAAACTCGAAGTCAATTTCAATATTATATAATTTACCTTGGAGTCATCAAACTTGTACCATGTATGAGGTGTACATCATACATAATAATGACCACAACTGAATGCAAAGGCCGTATGTACAACAACTACATATAACTCATATTTCAAATCCACCTGCATAATAAGAATCGAGAGGTAAGAATCTATACATATTCTTGTGGAAAGCAAATAAACCAAACTTGATTTTAAATACCTTAACCTTAATTCTCATTTCAACCCAAAATTTATCGGTTTTATACATATAGAAACATAATTTTATTTTTTGTAAATACAACAAGACTTCTAAAGAAAGCCATTCTCAAGCAAGTTTGTTACCAATTGCTATTATCTTAACATTCACTATACAAAACAGCAAGTATGTATGAGCAGCGGCACCGAATAACGGTACGGTGAGCCGTGCCAGTACCAACCCGTACCGGTACCGGTTTTTTATACCTTGTACGGTACCGGTATTACGAAAATGGTGGGAAAAGAATGGTAACAAATAAATTCGATGCGTGATCATAATGGGATTTCCCAAATTTGGTTCCGGAATACAAAAAGTTAGTTTTTTGAAATAAGCCCCTGATCTAAACACTCTTATTCACATACTCATGCATTTTTTAACACATTGTTAGTTAAAAGTGCTCGAAAAATATCCATTTTACCTGGAATATTGTTACTGCAATAATGGGTTGCTTGACCAATTTTTGCCTGCACTCCACAGTCCACATATAATTGCTTGACCATCAAAAGCATTCAAGTAAGAATATAAACGTTCAACAAATTGTGCATTTTATATATTTCATTAAACGTATCAAAATAAATTTAAACTCATGGCTTCTACTTTGCTGTAACATTAACAAGCTGTATTTGTAGCTTAATTAAAGACATCATGTAGTTACATCATATTACAGGTACTTATCTAAGTACATGATGATAGTTAAGTTCATGGGTCTCATATAGTCTTTTGCTAGTAATGCTTAGAAATAGCTAACCCAAGAAGGCAACAAGTAAAGCGAAACTGGCCATTAAGAAACGTTGTTGATCGGTCTGATTACCTCGGCTTTATGTTGCGTACTTCATCATTGTGCTACCAGCATGCCATTCTAAAGACGTTGACCAAAGTAGTGCTTAAGCAACTCTTTAACTGGAAAGTATACCATCGTGTATGAAATATGAAGAGCCTAACAAGTGAACCAAATTTGGGAGAAACAAAATAAGTTACACGGTTCTTTACCCTTTTTAGTATCGTTGTACCAGAACCAGTACCGAAACCGGTACTAGAACCGATACGGTACCGGTTTAAGATACGGTTCCAAGAACGGGACTTCGAATTTAAGTCGGGAAAAAATCTGGTACACCAAAAACGGTGTCGATACGGTACCAAAATGGTACCGCGCTCATCCCTAACAGCAAGTAAATATCTAAAAGTGTAGTCATTAAACTTTAAACTTAACAAAAACTTTAAATAACAGTAATTTGTTTATAAAAACTAAAAAGTCACACAGCAACATAACATCAATTAACTCTCTTCAATTATGTTGGGAATTATGCGAAGTAGGATTTCATCATCAATTGTGCGAAGGATTCTATTGAATAGAAACAGAATCTGCTTGAAGAAGAGATTCTCATTGAAGTATAAAAGTCGTGCCGTGTTTCACCAAGGGTGGAAGGCGACTAGGATCTGCATCGCTTTATTAATTAAATGCTAACCCATCATTATTCTTGAACCGCCCGAGGTTAGCATGGGTATTATTGTCTTGCTCAATATTGTTTAGTGGTTAGTCATTAAATGCATGCTTGCATGCTTAGTCGATGAGTAGTAATAGTTTAGGGTTCCTTGTCTATAAAAGGAACTTTATAGTATGTAATAGATAAGTCATTCGAAACATAGAGTTTCAGTTAATAAAAGATCCATAGATGATCTAAGTGTTCTTAGTTATAACGACTTGTATTTACATTCCGCTAAAGAATACGAGTTGTAGAGATTTTCTATTAGTTTGCTTATGATTACATAGGCAACACTAACGATCTCGAGTGCTCAAGATCCATCAAGGTGCATGTGTGTTCAACAAGTGGTATCGAGCCTCGGGAAAGTCTCTACGATAATGAGAACCATATTTAACCTCACCCCATACAACCAAAAATACATTCACCATGCCGAACTCGATGATGAATCAAGTCACCAACAACAACATCAAGAACACCACCTCTATGCAACAACTTAGTCTTTCCAACAAGAATGGTAAGTTTCCTTATCTAAAAAGGAAGAGTATGATCGTGGACAATGAAGATGCGAATCGGATCTCCAATATTGATTGGAATCTTTGGGAGATTGTGAAGAAAGGAATCGATCAAGAAGACTATCCCGGATCTTGATGGTAAGTTTACCATTGCTCCTCCCAAAAGCTGAAGAGATTCTTCTTTGTGCAAAGAGAGCACAAAGTAAGAACCATCCTTCTTCAAGCTATTCATGAAGATCACTTGGGTGATTTTCACCACATGGATGATGCAAAGGACATATGGATGGCGCTTAAAGCAAGGTTCGGTGGCAATGAAGAGTCCAGAGAATGAGGAAGTCCATCTTTGAGACAACACTTTCAAGAATTCAATATCTCGAAGAAGAAGAAGGTATCCACAAGGGATACGACGGGTTTCATAAGATTTTGAGTCGGCTAAACCGGTGAATGCAAAACGACAATGATGATTGCAATTCAAAGTTCCTTGATCTTTGCCTCCATCATGGTTACATGTAAGTATAGCCCTTAAGGCTAAAGGTGGGTTGGACATGCTCACTTTTGATGAGCTATACAACAAACTCAAATCTCTTGAACGATGTCGATCTCCTACCGTGCATCCTCTTACGGTCATACTGACCTTTGTTGGGACATCTCACTCCAATATGATGATACATACTACTAGTCCAACTTACTTACCATCATCATCTTACAATCGTCCCACTCCATCATGCCCTCAAGCTAAAAATGGTAGTATATTGGAGGATGTTCTTCATTCATTTGTTCTCGATTATGATACTCAATGACATCTTGTCTATGAAGATTTTGAGCAGGTGGACCCACTTGATATGGAGGAGATGGCGAAATGGCGGTGGCCATGCTTTGATGAGATATCAAAAGGTTTGAGGAGAGGTCGGGAAGAAAGTTTGGCTTCAAGGAAAGGATCCATTTCGTTTGATAGGAGAAAGGTCAAGTGTTTCTCTTGTCACCGGATGGGTCATTTCTCGAGGAATGCAAAGATAGGAAGAGTGAAGAGGAGCTAACTACAATTCCTATCGCAGAATCGGAAGGAAGCTAGAACTTCACTCTTGTCACCTTGGATGAACAGTCAACTGGTGCACATGAACCGTGAATGAGGAAGTCTAACGTCTTGAGAAGCTTGGATTCTTGGCAAGATGTACTTTGAAGATAGGCATGATCAATTTGCCTTGATGGGACTTTCGTGTACACAATCAGTATATTTGGTTGTAGTGAAAGATACAATGAACTTAAAAAGCTTATGATACTATGAAACCTAAATACAATGAATGCTATGTTGATAATGAAGCTTATAAACTTTCGTTAAAAACATTAGAAAGACAAAAAGTATGGTTTCAAAAGAATCGATAGCTTATGAAGAAAAGATTAAGGGGTTACAATTTGATCTAGAGATTGCAAACATTAACATAAAGCGACTTGAAAAGGAAAAGATGATGCTATTCCGAGAACCTAGAGCTTAAAGAGAAACTAGGCGAGGAAATAGCTAGACATAAACAATGGTTAATATCGGTGACAATCTAGCTAGAGAAATCTATAGTAGTCGGTCGGTGACCTCTGGAATAGGTTTAGGCTTTCAAAAGTATGTAGGATTGGAAGCTAGGCAAGATGGGCGTAAATCTACACTGCAGCTTAGCAAATTTTAAAAAGAAGGTGATTTGCATGTTGTCCCCGGGCCTATTAGAGGTGAATTCATGCCCACCGACCATCCATTATCATTGACTTTGATGGATCACACCATCGTATGGCAAAATTCAAAGACTTGCGGACACCGATGCTTCATCTAATGACTTTGTCTCTTTCTCGACGGTGACAATTCATCGGATCAAGGGTCTACTTCGGTGTGATTCAAGTGATAAGTCGACCTTCCCAAGCCCTCACCGAGCCTACACCCAAGCCTCGCACCCAAGTCTATCTACAAGCCTTCTAGGGTAGGCACGAGGAATCAACTTCCAAGACAGTTTCCTCAAGACTTGTCCTTTAAATCTTTGCATAATAATTCGTTAAAACAATTCCTTTAATGTTTCGGTTTAAGTACTTCTACATGTAATAGAACATCTTCTTTGTTGAATAAATCTTCCAAAAGGAAGACATGTTTTGTATGTTGAAGTAAATTTCATTTAATTAAGGATTGTGATTTCTATGAGCAAAGATTGGGTGTATGTGCTACTCAGCGAAACCTAGACCCGGTGTGGACCAATGTTAATAAAATTCCACCTTATGTCCCATAAGCAACTTATCGACTCTCCTTGGAGGAGATCGGTGATAGACCTTATGTGCAACCTACTAGCCCATACTTTAAGCGTGGTTATTGGCCCGCATATGTTGACTCTATGAATAATGGGAAAGGGTGTTGGGGTGCTGCATCAAGTCCTCAAGCAGTTGTTCTTGGAAAAATAAGGGACCTAACTTTCAATGGAAACCCAAGAACAATGGTGGATCTTTCTCATCTCGCTAGACCTAAATCTTATGATCCACAAAGGTGTTCAAGTCAAGAATGACTTGAGCCTCCTTTGTATTCTAACATTCTTTTGTATATAATTTTTGTTCTATAGGATCATCCTCTTAAGCATAAAGATATTGGTATTGTTGATAGTGGGTGTTCAAGAAGCATGTCTGGAAATAGAGATATGATGCACAATTTTGTTCCTATTAAAGAAGGAGGCAATGTGACTTTTGGTGGAAGTGATGGTAGAATTACTGGGAAAGGCACCATCAAGACACCCCTACTGAACTTTGAGAATGTGTACTATGTTAGGGAACTTCAGCAATTCAACTTGTTCTCAGTCTCACAAATTTGTGACACCAAGAACAAGGTACTCTTCTCTGAAGATAAATGTCTTGTGCTTTCTAAAGAGTTCAAGCTTCCAGAAGATACTTCAATTATGCTAAGAGTTCCTCGAACTCACAATCTATACACATTCAACCTCAATGAAGTTCATCCTGAAGGTGACCTCACTTGTTTGGTGGCTAAAGCATCCTTGGATGAGTCTACCAAATGGCATAGGAGAATGGCTCATGTGAATTACAAGACCATAAACAAACTCTCTAAAATGGGTCTTGTTGAAGGTCTTCCCTCCAAAGTTTTCTCCAATGATCATAATTATGTTGCATGCAACAAAGGGAAGCAACACAGAGCCTCCTACAAAGCTATCACTACTATGAGCATTATTTCGAGCCTCTTCATTGTTACATATGGATCTATTTGGTCCAACTCAAGTTAGAAGCATCGATCACAAGTATTTTGTGCGGTGATCACCGATGGCTATAGCGATTTTGTTGGGTGTTCTTTCTAAGGACTAAAGATGAAACATCTCCAATGCTGAAAGACTTCATCACCCTCATTGAAAATCAGTTGAACAAGAAGGTTAAGGGAATTCGGTGTGATAATGGGACAGAGTTCAAGAATGTTATTCTTATAGAACTCTGCAGGTCTAAAGGGATAAAGAGGGACTATAGCAATCCAAGAACCCCACAACAAAATGGGGTAGCTGAACGAAAGAATAGGACCTTAATAGAGGCTGCAAGATCAATGCTTGCAGGCTCTAAATTGCCCACTATGTTCTGGACTGAAGCTGTTGGCACAACTTGCTATGTGCTAAACAAGGTCTCCATTACTAGACCTCACCTCAAAACACCATAGGAACTTCTCTTTGGGAAGGTTCCAGTCATTCATTACCTCAAACCTTTTGGTTGTCAGGTGACCATTCTAAACACCGATGATCCGTTGGGAAGTTTGATGAGAAAGGCGATGAGGGTTATATTGTGGGTTATTCACTCATAGCAAGGCTTACAGAGTGTACAATTTATCGCCAAGAAAATAGAGGAGACTTTGAACCTAAGATACATGGAAGATAAGCCCAATGTTCAAGGGCGGGGTCATGTGTGGTCTTTGACCTTGACTACTTAGCGATTATTTGGGTTATACTAGACATATGGCTAACCAACGCGCGGGTTCTCAAGAGTCTCCCACTAACAATGCAGTACCTTGGATCTTGACTCGAAAGTGAATTTGAAGATGATGAACAACCTATACTTGTGCCTTCTTTCTCCCTAACAATGTTGCGGTCACACTTCTAGAGATATCACGAGAGTGAAGATGAATCACACTATGTTGAGGACCTTGCTGGGCTTCGAGACACAAGAGTTTGCGGCTAAGCTTGAAGTCGAGAAGGTGAATGGGAGCTTGAAAATGAGGGCATCGGTGGAAACCATGTTTACTGACGACGATGCGATCTCTCCCATCGTCATCAAATCTGCTGAAAGCTCATGCTTTCTCCTCCTATTCCTTCTAGAGTGTCCACGGACTTGGTGAAACCTATACTCGCTTTCCAAGACCTTCGATCTTGGAAATCATCAACCCAATCGCATTTTCACCTCACCTTCCTATGACACAACTTATGTACCAACTGTGTCTAATCTTGAACCTTCCATTGAAGTCAACCCCATCGCTACTAAAAGAATCAACATCACTCACCCTCAATCCAATATTATTGGTGACATTCTAGCTTTGTTAGAACTCGAAGGGCTATCTCTAGTCCTAAATTTGGACAAAGTTGCTTTTTCTCCTATGTATCAAATCAACAAAGAGACAATCATACGACTTCAAGCATTGTCATTTGGGTGTTTTCTTTCTCAAGTAGAACCAACCGGTGTCACTCAAGCTCTTGAAGACTCAAGTTGGATTGAAGCAATGCAAGAAGAAATGCAACAGCTTCAAAACCAACAAGTTTGGATCTTGGTACCATTACCGGATGGAAAATATGCTATTGGAACTAAATGGATCACGAAGAACAAAAGAGATGCAAGGGTGTGGTTACTAAAACAAAGCAAGATTAGTAGCTCAAGGTTACAAGCAAGAGGAAGGATTGATTACGATGAAGTGTTTGCACTGTTGCTAGAGTAGAGGCTATTCAATTTTCTTGGCCTATGCTTCTTACATGGGCTTCATGGTGTATCGATGGATGTTAAAGGTGCTTTTCAGTATGGTGAGATAGAAGAGGAGGTTCATGTCACTCAACCCAAAGGATTTGAAGACCCGGATCATCCTAATCATGTTTACAAGGTGGTTAAAGCTCTCTATGGACTTCATCAGCACCAAGAGCATGGTATGCTAGGCTTTCATCATTTCTGTCAAGCATGGCCACGAAGATGTGCCATTGATAAGACTCTTTTCAAGAAGAACTCGGCGGACATCATACTTGTGCAAGTGTATGTGGATGACATCATTTTGGATCCACTAAAGAAGCTTGGTGCGGGAGTTTGAGGAACCGATGAAGGAGAATTTCGGATGAGTGCTATGGGGAGCTTACTTTCTTTTGGGTCTCCAAGTTCTGCAGAAACAAGATGGGATATTTATCGGTCAAGATAAATATGTGAGGACATTTTGAAGAAATTTGGGATGGAAGGTGTCGAAGCGCCACAACACCTTATGAAACTCCAAAACAAAACCAACAATGAACCGAGATCTACTGTGAATGTTCATTTATCTGATCTATGATTGGTTCATTAATGTATCTAACAACTTCAAGGCCCGATATTACTTTTGTTGTGAGTGTTTGCTCGACATCAAGTTACTCCACTTACTTCCCATCTCAATGCGGTCAAGAAGATCTTTAAGTACCTTAAAGGCCAACCTCTTTAGGCCTTTGGTACCCAAAGAGTCTCCTTTTAAGTTGAAGCCTATAGTGATAGTGATTATCTTGGTGCAAATCGGATAGGAGATCCACAACCTGGAGGTCATCAATTCCTTGAATGAGATTGATTTCTTGGCGGTGCAAGAAACAAACCATTGTGGCTACCTCAACTCATCAAGCGTAGTATGTTGTCACGAAAATTGTCGTGACGTGTCCTTTGGATTCAAAATCAATTCTTTGGATTATGGGTATAACTTCATGAACACAACACTTTTATTGATAATCAAAGTACCATATGCATTGTCAAAATCCAGGTTTTCACAAGAGAACCAAACATATTGAAATCGAGCACCACTTTATAAGAGATGCATATGAAAACATTTGATAAATGTGGCTAAAATTCATCTGAGATGATAATGTGGCGGATCTGTTAACAAAAGCTTTTGATGGACCAAGGTTTCAACACCTTGTGGTCAATATTGGAATGCTTAACCCTTAAGCGCAAAGTTTAAGGGAGGCATATGCCTCAAAAATGTCTGATCTTTTGTGTTGGTTATTTTCTTTGTTTCGTTTGTTAGTTTCTTAGTTAAAAAAAAAAAAAAAAAAAAAAAAAAAAAAACTTTCTCTTGCGGGTTTGTTGTATATAGTTGATGGTTTTAACTCACCGGATATACCTTGTGTATATCAAAGAGTTAGCTAGTCCAAAGGGTACAACTTTGGTAAAGACACATCAAATCATTGTTAGTTGTAATGATTTGCTCAAAATCATAAGGTGCGCAACCAACCATGCTTAATTGTCGAGAGTTGTATGGTCATCAATTCACCATGGTATATTCCTTGTTGGAATCCAAGAATTGGCTAGCCCACAAGTATATGGCTTATGGTAAAGGCAATCAATCCATATTTGGTTATCAATTCACCAATTCTAAGAATTGACTAGTCCCGAGCAAACGGCTACAGTGTAAAGACACATCAAATCCGTTTATATAGTTGCCGATTTGCTAATAAATCGATGGTTATCAATGTACCATAGTTTTCGGACTTAAACATTTGGCTACTCCGGTAGTGATGGCTATTGGTAAAGAGACATCAAATCCATTATTTTCAATGATTCACCTCTCACGGAGTTAACGGATGTGATGAGAATCATGAAACTAATAAGTATTGATGTACACTATGTCATGTGTTCTTTGCAAAGACACAGGCGTTTCAAAGTTTGGTCATCATAGAGATGAGATTATTATTGGTTCTTTACTCGATGTTTGAGAACAATCCTCTAATCTGCAGTCTCTAAGATCTATCAAGGTTAGGAACCGGAACTTAACCAAGTCAAATTCCGGTTTAGGGAGGATTGTTGGGAATTATGCGAGTAGGATTTCTCATCAATTCGCCAAAGGATTCTATTGAAATAGAAAGAGAATCTGTGAAGAAGATTCTCAAGTATAAAAGCCGTGCCGTGTTTCTTTGAAGGGTGGAAGCTGACTAGGATCTGCATGCGCTTTATTAATTAAATGCTAACCCATCATTATTCTTGAACTGCCCGAGGTTAGCATGGGTATTATTGTACTGCTCAATATTGTTTAGTGGTTAGTCATTAAATGCATGCTTGCATGCTTAGTCGATTGAGTAGTAATAGTTTAGGGTTCCTTGTCTATAAAAGGAACTTTATAGTATGTAATAGATAAGTCATTCGAAACATAGAGTTTCAGTTAATAAAAGATCCATAGAGGATCTAAGTGTTCTTAGTTATAACAGCTTGTATTTACATTCCGCTAAAGAATACGAGTTGTAGAGATTTTCTATTAGTTTGCTTATGATTACATAGGCAACACTAACGATCTACGAGTGCTCAAGATCTGTCAAGGTCTGTGTGTGTTCAACAAATTAGGTCTAAGTTTCAATTAAGTCTCAAAGTAACAAGACTACAATATACATACACATACAAAGATTGAGCGTACAACTAACCCTCAAAATAAAGCATACATAACCCAAAACAAATATAATAAGCATAAGTTCAACACATACATACCCAAACCTATGTTTCAATTAAAAATCTAACAGATTAACATGAAGGGGATACAACTCACCATTACCAAAGCTATAAGCAAATAGTTCTATCTTCAAGGTACATTGTTTTGGACAAGAAATCATTTCCAATGGTGGCCTGCAGTAAATATAGCCAAAAACATAATAAACAATGAGGGAAAAGATCGAATGAATACATCTAAAATTAAAAAGGAGGATTCGAACATGAAATAGTGTATACAATTAGAGGGATCCAAAACCAACTGTTTAATATATAATAATACGAAAACATTGATTTCACCATGCATAAATTGATGATGAAAATTATAAGTAGCTAGATAAGGTTACCTGAAGGTGGTATCGAATTTGTCATAGATGAATCTGGTGATGATACTTGTTTTATCGGCTGATTAAACCCCCAAAAGTACAAGCTTATATTTAAATAATGGTAACACCACCGCCATTCTTATTATCATTTGGCTGATCAGATCTCAAATTAATATTTTCCGATGCCATTGTTAAGGGAGGGAGGGTAGTGGAGAAAGATGAATAGAAAAATATAAGCTTGAGATCTCAAATTGACGGTGTGTGTGCCTTTTGTCAAATGAAACAGTTGAATTAAAACCACTCAATTGAAAATTTGAATTATTGAAAAGTTAAATTAAACCGCCCTTAGTTAAAAAAAAGAATTAAACCGCCCAAAGTAATAGAACTGGGTTATTTCTTTAAAAACGGTGTCTATAACATAAATAGATAGAGACAAGTTGTTAGCTAAATACTAGTGTTTTTGATTGTGTAAAAAGACCATTTTTGGCCGCAAACCCAGTTTTTATGTGTTTTGTCTTATGAAAACTGGTTTTTTTTAAACCAATCTCAGTTTTTTTCATTCCCGCTAGTTTTTAATCATAGGAATAGGGTTTTATATAACCAATCTCTATTTGGGGGTGTTTATAGCCTTTTGTGTAGTAGTGATACATAGATCACTTGGATCTGAGGTTAGAGAGTTTATAACTCAAAGAGAAAATATGTGAGAAAGGGGTAAGGAACAATGAAGAAATGGCTCACTATTTATAGAGAGAAAACAACTATTGTTCCCCGGATCCCACGGATCCCTCCTCGAGGATCCGTCCGATTAACTGGGATCCGTGGGACGCTCCCTTTTGCCCATGGGTTTTGGGTCATGGTTCATGGGTTATGGGTCATGGATATCAAGTAGGTTCAATGTACCTTCAAGATGCAATGCATCTAGTCCATGGTTCATGGATTCAAACTATGGGCCATGGATTAAAACCATGGGTCATGGATATTATCCATATATGACATAAGCATGATGTCATGCAATGGGTTATGGGTCAAGTTCCATGGGTATGGATTATGAACTTTGGGTTGTACTTAACTACATTCAATGTATTTGGTCAATAGGTCAAATACTTACGTTTCTACCCAATTATATTATCCATTATAATACATACTAATTATGTATATATTTGCCCAATATGTAAACACTAGTTGTTGTACATATGTATTACTAAATCATAAAATCACTTATACTTGTTTTAGTATTTTATGTGAAAGCGTAAATGTGTTAGAAAACTGTTGGTTCAAACCATTTACGTATTTTATTTGTTTCGTTAAAATGATTTTACGTTTGTTATCAACAAAACATTTAGAAGATCGTAAAATATAAATAAACGATTTTATGGCTTATTTGTATTAACAATCTTCCCCTTTTTGTTGATGACAAAACATAAAATTATTTTAAGGAAAAACTAAAATTCGTAAAAGTTTGAATTGTAGTTTTTACTTTCTTCTCCCTCTTTTTGTCGAAACAAAAAGTGCGTCGAAAATAAACTAACACGATGTTTTAGGAAAAACATGTAAAAGAGAAAAATATAGAGAGCAAGTGACGGGAAGAGTTCTCGTCTTAACTCCCCCTTGACGAGTCCATCCCTTTGTGAGGGCGTCAAGTAAATAAAAACTACTAAGCTAATGCTTTGTAATGAAGTTTTGCAAATAGTTTCGTCTTAGTGACGATAATGCTCCCCCTTGATAATTGCAACTTTGCAAAGGGACGTCATGAATTGTATTCCTAATTTTTGCAAGTGAATTTGCAATGTATTGCTTTGACACAAAGCTCCCCCTAGCTTAGTGTGTCAAAGTCTTCATGTGTAAATTGAAAATCTACAAGACAAATGTTAGAAAGCAAGTATATAATGCATAATTTCTTGCAAATAAGACTCAAGTTAGTAGAAAACTAGTCTTCTGTTGCACGGATCCCACGGTTCCCTCCTTGGAGGGATCCGTCTTGGCAAATGTCAGGGATCCGTCTGTCTGATGACTAAAATACAAAAATGTGATGTGCCAAAAGATGTTGGCATCAAAATGAGATATGTATTATACCAAATAATCATATACTCAAAAATATAGCAAATATCATGTAATTTCATTTAATAAAACTAGAGATATGATATACATGACTCTAAAAACTAAGAAAATGAACGATACATGACTTGGAGTTACTAGAATATATAAGTTACGCTTGATACTAGGACACCAGTAAAATCCTCTAGCTCAAGTTTGTTTAGGTTTAATCTCGTCGAAACGTTCGAGGATGTGATAAAACATGAAACGTTGATCTTCCATGTACTTCATGTATCAAACTTTCAACATGTTGACAATGATAACAATCTTTGTCATGGCTAGGTAGTGGTGATGGAAGAAATGAAATTTCTTGATGTGAAGGATCAAGTGAAGCGGGTTGAGGAGCCTCAAACGATGGAGGGATTGGTGGAGGCGCATTTGAAGATGGCTCGACCAAGAATGATGGTGGTGGTAGAGAGGTGTCAACTTCCATGTGACCGGGTGGTTGACTTTGATAATCCAAATGGGATTATTTGATGGTGACGGCGAAAAGGAAGCCGGAGCTAGTTTTGACTCACACCTTGATTTTGTTCCATTATTCCTTCTAATGAGGAGAATTTTGTCGGTGGTGGAGGGTGAGATGGCCTAGGAGGCAAATCCTCTAGATTGTAGAGGTGTGGTGATGAGAGTGAAGTGGTGAATGAAAGGGCTCTAGGCACCAATGGTGATGGTTTAGTGGAAATGGGATTGTTTGGTTTAGGAGGTATGGTAGTGTTTGGCATAGGTAGTTTTGTGGGAACTATCCTTTTAGGGATTGGTTTGATTGGTTGAGTTGGTGGAGGAGAAATTCTAGCATTTGTGGATTTGACCGGAGATGATTCGGTTGAAGAAATTTCGTGTACAACACGAGCAATTTTCTTGGGTGGTCTTTGGTGGATGAGTTACCACTTGGAGCTTTCCTCATGATAAGATGATTCAAAGAAGTTTGCAAGGATTTCTAAATGCTGAAAATGAGGATGAAGATGATGACTTTAGGAGTCCAAACATGTGGTTTATAAAGCAAGGGATTTGGCATGTGCATTCAAGACTTAAGCCACTAAGATTCCTTGGAATGTGATGATTAGCATGCACAAGAGTCAACTTCATAATTGTGAACGAAAAGCTGTGATCGACAAATTTTTGAAAGATCAAGCCCGCAAAGATCGCGAGGTTGCTGACAAGTTGTGGCGCTGTGTTCAGAAGATAACGAACAACGTCAGCACCAAAATCAATTGGAGCTATCGGGAGAACAAAAACGATGGTGTTGGTGCATCAACTCGACCACCAACTTCGAGCTACCAGGGGCCTCGCTGAGACGACGAAGATTTGGCTCGCTTTGAGGATTTGGGTTCTCGTACTCCTCGTATGACTGCATGCGGGAGCATTCAGATTAGATTTATGATTTATGTATTTCGTATTGTTTTTATTTAGCATTGTAACATTTTAATTATTAATAAAATTTTAGTTTATGTTAAAATGATTTAAAAAAAAAAAAAAAAAAAAAAAAACAAAACAAAACTTGGGTCGTCATTGGGGCATCCGGGTTGTCTCGGTCATTGGAGAGAGAAAGGCGACGTGTGTTGGATGACCAGTTGTCCCAGTCACGATGGGACTAGTGATGTGCTCGGTTGGTGCAAGTTTTAAAATTTATAAACACGAATTAACCGTCTAACTTATTAACACATACGAGCAAGTATACTCGTCCGTAATAGCAAAGTTTGGTAAGTCGGGATCGTCCCAAGGGATTTTTGTTTGAAATCGATTTGATTAAAAGTTTCTAACAAGAAAGCTTGTCAAGGCTTCCTCAAATAAGTGTGATCTAGTGAAATCTGAATCAAGAATATAAATATATACTTGTGTGTAGTCTTATAATCAACCATAAATAATGTTCATAAAGGTTTGGTGTATACTCTTAGTATGATGCACAAATCATAAGCAAATGATTCCCCAACCATGGTATTTGTTTGTAAAAATCATTCTAAGAACAAAACATTTAGGTAATCCTTTCGGTCCTTATCCCAATGATTATCCTATAAAAGTTCCATTTGTTTGCAACATGTTCTTATTAAATTCGTTCTTATGAATCTTTCGACCCTTCGTGATGAAAATGTTCCTAGTCTTGTTTTAATAAGCAAAACATGGTGGTTGTCAATCACCATATCCCCATACTAGTTTGTCACTTCACTTTTTGGAATAAAACACAAGAGAAATCCTTTCGGTCCTTTTTCTTAAAACATGTTTTATTGACAAATCAACCCAAGACTAGTATTTTTCCAACAAACTCTTTTAAACAAGATCATATATACATGCATCACATTTTGAGAACACTTGTTAGGAATTAGAAAATTCCAGTGCTGAAAGAGTCGGTCACCCCAACTATTATCTAGCATAAGTTAGCTCGTAGATTGGTCATTAGTTACGGTTTATGTAGTTAGTTAATAGTGAAAAATAGTTTAGTGCAACACCGTGGAAGAAGGTCGGTCTTTACCACTGTATCCACGATCCACAGGCCGTCGGGAGGTCGTTAGGTTGTAACCTATAAATACCCTCACCTTGCAAGGTAGAGGTTGGATGTTCTTTGGTAATCTAATATTCAACTAGTTTCTCTCACTAGAATGTCCCACTCTTTCTCTCTAAAATCATCTATGTGCTAATTGTGTTAATGTTATGATGTGTAAGTGAAAAGTTAATATCTTACAATTGGTATCAAGAGCCATGGTTAGATCATATCTTGCACATCTTTGGATTTATAGTGGTTTTAGGTGGTTTTGAGTTTGAAAAAGTTTAGTGGTTTTGCATCATTTGGTTGACTTCTTGTGTTAAAGTTTGAATTTTGTTGGTACTTTTATGTTTTGAATCATCAAAAGTGTTTAGGTTTTCATTTGGTAGCTTGAATCATCTTGGTTGGGTTGTTTTTGGATTGAAAAGTGAAGGTTATTTGGTTTTCAAGCTAGCGACTTAGCTCTCGGACTTGTTTTCTTGGTAGCGAATTACTTGATAGTTTTGTAGCGACTTCTTGTTATAAAAGCTAGCGAGTTAGAGCTAGCGAGTTAAAGTACAAGTAGTGGAATCTCCACTACGGTTAGCGACTTAATGGTAGCGACTTAGTGCATGTGAGTTGCTCTTTAGCGACTTGCATATCTAGCGACTTGTGTAGCAATTCTTGCACAAATTTGGCTAGCGACTTAGTGCCCAGCGAGTTACACATAGCGACTTGTTTCTCTGATAGCGACTTGGGACTCTAGCGAATTAGGGGTGTAGCGAGTTAAAGGCTAGCGACTTAGTACACTTATTGCTAGCGACTTAGCGTGTTGGCGAATTAGTGTTGACAACTAGGATCGACTGAGGGTTCTATTTTATTGGTAGCAAATTGACTCGAATTCTCTAGAGATTTGAGGAGTAATTCATAATAACACAATGTACATCATCACGGATCCCTTAATCACCAAAGTACTTGCTCTCTATAAACGACCCGAATAGTGAAGCAGAATGCCCATCCGAAGGCCTCACACCAAATGACTCGGTATTGATCAATCGAACAACTCAAATATGCCACACTTAACTTCTTGGATGATACTAAGAATATGGAATGCACCGGTGAGCGTTTCAACATCTCGATCGACTTCTCAAATTACTCTTATCAACAACCATGGATCGAACAAGTTGTGCCATTCTTCGTCGAGGACTTTCCCACTTTAACAAGAAGTGTATTGTTTAACCTAGATCGATCGAGGTTTCAAATCACCAAAGAAAAGCTCTCAAGTGATGATTCTCATCTCGCTCTTCAAACCATCTTCAACCAATTTGACCACTTATCCAGGAAGAATACTCCTCGATTTTGATAATACCATATTTGGAATGTCCTTCAAAAGCACACGGAATGGAAATTCATGAGTTGAAACTCATTTATTCAACTCATGAGTAATATGGAAACATACATCGAGGAAGCCGCAAAGAGAATAACGGTGAAGGAATTAAATGAATGTCAAGAGTGCCCATGGAACAATGGTGACGTGTCATGCTTCACTCCAGTTGAACCGGTGAGAATACAGCGATTGCGGAATCTCGGTGATGATGGAAAGGATGAAGAAAACAACACGATCTCAAATTCTCGAGAATCGAGAAAAGGTATCAACCAACAAGGTACTCTTATCGATCACAATTATTCTCACAAAAAGGTACATGACTCTACCCGAACAAAACAATGTGGAATCAATCTTTGTTTTGTGCGAATCGATGCAAGTAACATGATTGGAAAAAGGGTATATGATGAGCTTTCAAACAAATTTTCAATTCTTGAAAACACTGTATCTCTTTGCAAATTAAAATACAACATAAGAATGAAATGTTTTATGCAAATAAGCGATTGTAATGTCTGGAACTTCGAACTTAGAGAATTTTTGAAATAAATCGGTTAAAATCCGTATTCGGGACAAAGATTAGACCATAAGAAATCGAAATCTCTTCTTTGAAGCCCGAACTATATTTGTCATGAGATGAGTGATACACTAGAATCTAGGAATTACGAACTAGCTCTATGTGTATCCAACCTTCTAAGAGAAAATGAGTTTTAAGAAAGAACCTTGAAACAAACTCTAAATCATCAATCAATCTAATCTCTTGATGAAAGATATTGACGACCTTAAAGAACAAATTCGAATAAGAGCTTCAATATTGTTGCCCTAAAAATGAGCTCGGGAAGTATCTTTGGAAATAGAATGAACACTAAGTTTGCAAAACCTTCAACCTTGGGAAAGTCAACGATTCTGGAACCACTTGAAGCGAGCGGTGATTAAACAACCTAATGCCTTTAGGTGCGAAAGAGCTAAACCATTGAAATCTAAGCTTACTTCCCAAGTTGACAACAAGTCTGTTTTGTCAAAACCGGTCACTTCATTGCCTAATTGGATATGATGAATCCCGCATAGGACTAATGAACATCACCCACAAGTCAAAAATGCTATAAGCTTAACTAGATATCATGCAAAACATAGTCGACGGATCATTCCCTAGGAAATTCTCGGATCACAAAAGACAAATAGTCATAACAAAGTGTGCACTCATTTTGTTCATCTCATTGTGGCTTCAAATGGATTCCCACCGCGGACTATTTAAGTATCTGAGGACTTAAACGAACTTACATTCCTAAATCATGCCTCAAGTGGATTCCAGGGTAAACTTTTCAAGAATAAAGAATCTATTAGGATCCCCATTAATGATTCGTCTCGAATTATCTTGTGTTGAATCTAAATGTGAGACTAAACATGTCACTAACCCTTCAATGTACAAGTCTACATGTGCTTCAAGTACAATGTGTTCTCAGTCTTTTTCAGGTACAATGCTCAACTCAATCAGGAACTTCATGACTTGGTTCCCCTCAGATATGAACATGGCTCATTCAGAGCTATAGCTTGCGAGTTGATGTACCTCTTACTTTGACTCCTATTCATCTCGAATCTGGACTCGTCCTTTCACGTCTTTGTATATATCGTGTTACTTCAAAAAAAAAAAAAAAAAAAAAAAAAAAAATTCAAAACTTTATCATTTTATCATTTTTATCTAATAATGAATATACTCCTTGTTATCGATAACATCTACGATCCTAGAAATGTCATTCAATAATGGCACGGGATCATAGATGAAGTTCGAACAAATGACATATTCTTGGTAGTTTAATGGGTTCGGTAATATCAATCAATGTTACGTGTTGACATTGATTGAGGGGAGATTTGTTTTACACCATTGGCTTCATCTTTGGGTATGATACTTGTTTATTTGTACTATGTGGTGATTTCACCTTGTGTGACTAGCGGTTATACTTTTGAAATATCCGCCACGTGATTGTATCTTGCTCATGAGACTTTCGGGAAAACATGTGCTTTCGATAAATGCGCCTATGTGTTGATTTGTTGAATTGAATTGCTTCATGATGATCGATTGTAATAATCAATGCTAGAGGCGTTATCTTATCCGTGTTAGCATATTATTACCACTCTTTCACTAATACCATAGGGACCAAACTTGTCATCCAGTATCTGCAACAAACTCACAACTTCACTCCTAGGTCTGAATCAACTCTTCACAAAGCAGAACATGAATTTATTTTAGGAAACTTGAAATATGTTCCTAGAGGTTCGAATCAAGAAGTATTTGGATTGCCAATTCGATCTTCTTCTCACGAGATGATATCAAGAAGAAGGACTACTTCAAGCAATACATGAAAAGTGCAACCAAACTCTACGCTAATGTCACACCTCTCCTTTACAACCAACTGCTCCCAAGACCACCTCGACTCCAAGCATCCTATGCCTCTCTTCTAAAAAGAGCGTGAAAGATCTCATCGGTCAGAATCTTCATCCAAAAGCATAAAGAAAAGAAGAAGAAAGTGGAAAAGGTAATGAGCGAGAACACCGAGGTGCCAAGGAATACTTCGGGTTAATTGATGAGGATGGCCGATCCGCAGCGTGGTATTCAAAGAAAGTCTTGAAGATCAAAATGTGAAAGCTCCGATGGGTGGAGTTATGTTAAGAGAACCCTCTCAACCACCTCAACAAAGCGCCCCAATAACACTTGACAAGGGTAAAGGAGTTGCAAGTGATGAACAAGTCGCTCGCATGCTTTTAACCATCTCTTCATCTCCTACAGCACCACTAATCCATATGAGTGAAGAGAAGAGCAGATTCACCTCATGAAAAGGAACAATCCGGTGTGGTGCACGAAGCGTTCAAGGAATCTCTATCACTTGGTGAGACTCAATCGAGTTGAATGTTGACACTCTGTTACAAAAGGGCTCACGGAGAACCTTGGGACAAGATCGACGAGACCTTGAAGATGGATGAACCAAATCGTCTACTAACTCTCTACCTTCACTTAAGAATCTTGATGAAGACTTCTCTTTTGGTGATCAATTCATTAATGACAAAACCTTAGATTACGCACAATCCATGTATGATGTCGGTATTGACAAGATACTTCAACCATTCCTCCAATGAGCGCATCTTCATTATCAATCGCACTTCCACCTCCCTTGCCTACTCAACCAACCGTACAAACACCAACGACAACTCCACCAACTCCGAACCCATCTTCACAATTGCGGATGAAGTGACTCCACCGACTTCCCTCCATGATTCTCGCGTCGATCAACTCTTTGGATAAAGCTATTAAAAGGATAGAAGTTGGAAAGGCAACTTCCCAAATCTGTAGATTCTGCGGTGGATCGTGTCTATAGATTGGAGCACCTCAACTTCAATGAAGCATTCATCGACGCTATTGAAGGAGAAGTCAAGGATGCGGTGGAATGGGCAATGGAGGCTCCACTTAAAAGATTCAAGGACCTCCCATCGCCGATATGAGAGCAGCTACTGTGTGAAAGAATGTATGAAATTTGAAGAGGACAAGCATGAGGTTCACGATAAACTTTATGAGGCACTTGAAGAATCCATCGGGTTCGACAATTATGAGCAGTTTAAAATTGAAGTCGGAGAAAAGGATGCTAAAAAGAAAAGAAGGACAATTGTGATGGAAACATTGATGAAGGTTCACAAAGATCGCGAAGATCCTCCACCACCGAGGAGGCTGGAACTTGGAGCTGGGAACCCTTCGTCAACACCATTCACCTTCATCACGGCCACCATCATCAACTCCAAAACCATCCAATCAATCGGACTCTACAAACAAACGAGGGTACTCGGAAGAAATCGCACGGGCGACGATCGATTCAAGATTTACCTCACATCCACTTCAATTCACGATGATCAAGTGGTCCACGAAGAGTCTCAAGTTATGGTGACTCGAGAACCGAGATGAAGATGATGCATCGGCGAAACATATTCCTAAGCCATCGAAGATTGGTTTGACAATTACATGGTGGGAACCGCACTAGTACATCCGGGTAGCTCCTTACAGAGACACAATTCAACGGCGCATTGTGGAAGATAGACCTCCTCTCCGAACCCACATGGACAATCCAGTCGACTCTATGATTCCCGACAACAATTGGGCATCGGTTATCACCAATAACTATGAAGTCCCGGTGAAGACTCTCTTATGCACTACTCGGTGATATGGGAAGCTTCATTAGATGGTTTTGTGAGCGGAAAAGTATCTCTTCTATAACACCAAGAGATCTAGAAGGACAAGCCTACGAAATTGTCAAAGTCTTCCATTTCGATGCAAACCATCTTCAATATCGGATGGAAGAATGCCATAAGATCTCGAATGACCAAGTCGGTGAGCAAATCGATCGCTTCAATGTCAACAAATCTCTTCCTCTTGGTGGTGAACACCGTCGGATAACCATTCGGTGAATTCTTCTTCAATCACGACTTGGACTATCGTGTGCTCGCTCTGCGGAAGAAGGCTGCTCTATCTATTTCAAAGATGAAAGCGCAACCTATTACGATCGGGGCTTGGCGGATGGTTCTGATCAGTGCGGGCAAATGAAGAACAAAAGTATGATATTGCGGCGTCTTATGGTATTTCCCACCGGTGGTTCAAAAGAAGATGTTCTACATTGAAAGACATGGCGACCGATAAAAGGCCGAATGAGGTCGGATCAAAACTACAAATCTTAAGCGTTGTCGGTGTAGAGATCTTCCGATGTATGGATATGAGTACTTGAAGAAGATTGTCCTTAAAGAGGCGATCTCAAAATGTATGCCATTGAAGAGAACGACTTCAAACATCTTCGCCCAATGATTTGAAGATCTCTATCTTAAATCTTCAAGGACACTGGAGCACTTACATGCGTGAGAAAAGGCCCTCTGCGGCATTGTCACTCTTTGGATCGGGGCTTAGTCATTCAAAACGAGTTGAGGACCTTGACTTGGCATTGAAAGCTACCAAACCGAGGTCAACCTCACAAGTCCTCAATGGAGTGCAGTGGGGCATGAATTTCATCGTGAATACAAAGTTCTTGACACCCCTAGAGCCGTCATCTTCACCGCGAGATATGGATCGCGTATGCTTATCGTTTATGTGAACTTTACAAGTTTAGTGATGGTACGCTCAAAATGGTGAAGAAGAACTTGACACGAGTGAAAGAAGCCAAACTTGATATGAGATCTTGGGTTAAAACTATTTTCGGACCGATGATGACGTGAAGAGATGTGAACATTTCATTCTTTGCAATCAAGCGTAGACTCAAGACACGAAGGATCTTCGCCTTGAAAGCTTTGTTGGTGGAAGGCTCGTGATGGTCACTACAAACTTCTTCAAAGAAGCGAATGAAGGCGTCTTCGGATTACCGTTTATGTTTTGTTAACTTTGTGTTATATGTGGTGTATTATATATGAACAAGCGTGATACATGTAATAGTGCTAGGATTTGTACTATGGTTTCCCTTATGAAAAGGGGAAACATCGTGTTGTCCTTTTTCTTTATCATATAAAATTGGACACATTTTTCTCCTACAAATATTTTACCTCACACTTATTTAAATCACTTGAGATCCAAAATCTCAAAGGATTTAAGATTTTGATCGGGGAGAAAATGTGATATAAATATGAAAGATGGTAAAAGATAAGATGACCAATGTTTGTGCATACTTCTCCCTTATATGTGCTAAACAAGTTTTCGAATCTCGAAGCATATATTAATGGGGAGAACTCTCTTGTAAATTCAAGTCATCGGGGTACACTACACTTTAAATACTTTAAAGTACCTTGATCACATGGCTCCTAATCCTTTGATGATAAAGGTTCCCTCTAGTATGTGCAAAACTCTTTTCAACCTCGAGGCACATATTGAGGGGAGCAAAATTCATGGAAACCTCATCCTTCCCGAAATGCTTTTCCAACTTGATCTTTTGAGGAAGTGATGTTGATATCTTTAGAAAATGGTAATCAAAAGAAGTAAATTCTTTCTCTTGCCTCCGTGTGCAAAACATTTTCAATACTTGATGCATGTTGTTGGGGAGTTCTCGTTCTAAAAATATCAAAAACAATTCGGTACAAAAGCTTTGATAATATATCACAAGTATCGAATTGATTTTCAAATGGTTTTCAATTGGATCCAATGGCGGATGAACAATACCAAATTGACCTACCAACTTTACTTTATGTATGGTGATATAAGGATGATAAGGTTAGGTATTGGTTCCCATGATCCGCCGAAGCGGAGGGATCTACCGAGGACAATCCACTAGTTAGTGTAGAAGTCCTTAGGTATGATGATAAAAGGAGAAATGTGAGATAAGGGAAGAGTGCGGACTAAGGCGAGCTAGTCTTGGAATAAACCCAACAAGGTTCTAGCTATGAAGTCTCGGTAAGCTTGAAGGGGTTGAAGAATTAAAAGAATTGAATGTGAAAGGGTGAAAACAAATAGCCTCCATTTATTCAACATTAGAGCGTAAACCGGGTTCAATTCATATGCTCTTGATGGTAACATCGGTATTGAAGACAAGGCGTCATGGACCCAATGGACGACAAAGACTTCAACTTCCCAAACCACTCAAGTTCCTCTTAAAGGACTTGTTTCATTCTCACGGGAACCGACATTATCTATCGACTTTCTCTTAGAGATGGTTGATATTGTAATAGGAGACCCTCTCCTAGTCTCCAACACGGGATCCAAATATGCACAAATTGAGTCTAGAGCCACGAGATCATCAATAAATCTCATTAGGACACTTTCAATGAAGGCTCTACATTTCACACAATGTGGAAAGAGATTATATCTTGAGTCCCACGCATTATCCTTGTGGTATTGCGGAACATCCGAGTGATGTGTTTACACATTCACAATGAAGATGGAAAGCCTGCAGAGCCAACATCAAACAAGCTCACGGTAGGTGGCATGTGAGATCTATCATATAGATCAACCATGTGACAACCGAGCAGAAACAATGGGGCGATTCAATTTCTTGAATCAATCACGGTTCGAGTTAGGGATTGACGGATACCTTTGAAAACCGGTCTTTGTGCTTATAAACTCTTTTCTTTAGCACATCGACCGTGTACTCATTTTCAAACCAAAGGTATTTTTATGATTGATAATTGATTTTCAATAAAACCTTCGTTGTATTGCAAAAACAATTTCTATTGAGCAATACGATTGTTTTTCAAATCTCTTTTCATCAATCGGTGGACTTAAAAATTATTGGTTCACTCACTCCGTGTTGTCGTCTTTGAGACGTTCGGTTTGAGAACACTAGAACATTGCGAAACCACGTCAAGGAGATTCTTAGGAATCCTTCACGATCACGAGCGATGCTTGTATCGATCAGCGAGGGAACCGTGGGCGTGTACCTCAATTCAACGAAGTGATCAAAGACACTTTCGTGTGATTTGTTGCTAATTGTTGTATGCGCCGACGTTTGCGGTGATCGAATGAAGCGGTCAATCCACGTACCGCGTGCTCACTTAACACATTCATCTCAAAAGAAATCATGATTAGTGCATCAATGACTCGATATTTTCACTCCATGCTTACGCTTCTGGCTGCGCCAATATCATGAATCAACTAAAGCTTCCGCTACTCGATGAGAAGACATCATGATCCGAATGTGAGCATGTCGGTCCTAAAGTCACAACATCACCCACAAAGGATGTCTCGTAGATTGTTGATAGTGATGATCTCAAATCTTGGCTCATATTTACTATCTCGTGAATCGAAATGGACCTCCGCTTAAAGTTCTAATCTTTGCGAGACTTTGAAGTTGCACCACCTATGCACTAAGTTTACGATGTTGATATATGAAAGACTTGAGCTCAAGAACAATGTCAAGACTAGAATGCTAGGATTTGAAATGTAAAATATGGGGTGACCTCCCTTGGGGAGATTGTTAGGAATTAGAAAATTCGGTCTTTGAAAGAGTCGGTCACCCCAACTATTATCTAGCATAAGTTAGCTCGTAGATTGGTCATTAGTTACGGTTTATGTAGTTAGTTAATAGTGAAAAATAGTTTAGTGCAACACCGTGGAAGAAGGTCGGGTCTTTACCCACCTGTATCCACGATCCACAGCCGTCGTCGGGAGGTCGTTTAGTTTGTAACCTATAAATACCCTCTACCTTGCAAGGTAGAGGTTGGATGTTCTTTGGTAATCTAATATTCAACTAGTTTCTCTCACTAGAATGTCCCACTCTTTCTCTCTCTAAAATCATCTATGTGCTAATTGTGTTAATGTTATGATGTGTAAGTGAAAAGTTAATATCTTACAACACTATTATGATTAATTACATTCCAACACACAAGTATATCACAAACTACTCCATGAAAACAATCATATCTACACACAAGTCATAACAAGGTAATTCAAACAATTCAAGAGAATAGATTTCCATAACAAAGTTCATAGAATACCTAAACTTTTGTGATTACAAGAATTAGAAATCGTGGATTGTAGCAACCACGCCTCCAATCACCTAGGATCACCGCACAACTCAAACTACCGAAACAATGGATGAGAATGGTTCCTCCTTGCTTCGGGTTTTCAAGAAGTACTAAGCTTTTGGGTGAAATAATAGGGTTAGTATTAGTTTTGGTGTAAACTAACACTCTTTTGGTTGTGTCACACTTAGTAAACTAGTACTAGGTTCTTTATATAGCCAAAGTTCTTGCTTATCCGCCCAAAAACGTTCTCTCCAAGTAAATATCAAGAAATGATCGGACTCCAATGATTATGGGAGTTAAGGAAACAATAAATGCGATTTGTGTAATCATGCGTAAACCGGATCGGTTTCTTGTCCGAACCGAATCGGTTATTCCTTGACCAATTGCCCACCGGATCCGTTACTGGGTTACGACCGATCGGTGGTTTTTGCTATTTTGACTTTTTGTTGACTTTTCTCCTTACGCTTCATTCTTTGCTTACGTTGATGATTTCCAAAGCCAAACTTGATCTTTCCTTGCTGTAGATGCTTAGAAATCACTACGCTTCCATATCATTGAGTCCAAAAGCTTCCAAGCTCAACTTCCTTCCTTGAGAATCTTCCAAATGTGCATAAAAACTTCATTTCTTCATTATTCGCGATACCTGGCTACATATACATACACAATACGCATCTTTGCACTTTTGCAACAGTTATGAGTAAATATAGCCGAATACCATGCACAAAACTAACAATAACGCTACTAAAAACATGTTCATTTTAGACGTTATCAAATTCCCCCACACTTAAGCTCTACTCGCCCTCGAGTAGGTCTAACATTTGCAAAGATTGATTTCAATGGTCTATGACACCATGGTTCCAGAAAAATGTAACAATTACCATAAAAGATAATCATTGGTTTGCTTATAATATGTGAAAATTTTCTAAAAATGAACCAAACACTTTAGATAACATAACTAGAACACCTCACGAATGGTTTTAAGATTTCACTCAACACTCATATATTGGTGGGTATATGTAAATCACTCAATGCCTAGTCATGATCAATGCTTTTTACCATAAGCTTGTACAAGTATCAAAACAAAGAAAATAAATTCATCAAAGAGGTCTTTTATTCGGGTTATAACGTTAAGGCTAAGGGTTCATAAAAGGTATGGATAAGGCATGGGATAGTTTATGAAATTGGTTTTAAAATAAAAATAAAAATAAAATCAAGTCCAAACCTCCATGTTGCAAGCCATCATTCAAACCATGATCCCGAAAAATGATTATTACTCCTCTTCACAAATCGATTCTCCGCAAATATGTATAACTCAATTTAGCTCATTGGCTAATCAATATCCCTCATATAGCTCATTGGCTATTAATTTTTTTTTTATTTTATTCCCCCACACTTAGTATAAGCATCACCACAAAAAAATACAAATAAGAAGTATGCATCCTTCGTCTTTGTTGGAATGGCACACACAAATGGCAAAGTGCGGCTAACTCATAATCATCAAAAACAATCCAATCATTCCAAACAACTAGCAACAAACCAATAGACTTGATAAGGGTTGGCTAAAGCTTGAAGTGTAAAATATTTTTGTATTTTTCTGGATGTAACAAAAAGAAAAGATTGGCTCAAAGGGTGTAACTAAGGGTATCTAGTGCTAAGAATGAGCACTAACAAAATGGGTCCATGTGGGTGGTTAACTAACCGATGTGGTTAGCTAATACATCATTAGATGTAAAAATGGGAGGCCATTTGGTTTTATTCCTAAGGTGCCTCTTATCACTTGAAAATATTTAGATCACTCGAAGGTGATTTTAACCGTAATGCATAACTAGTACAAGTTCTAGAATCGACATAATCACCAAGCACACTCATAGCAAATATAAAACAAAAGATGTGTTTTATACAAAAGAAACCTCACAAAAATGTGGGAAAAAGGCTATTATGCATGCTAGAAAATGCTATCGAATCCAAAATGAATTACTTGAGAATTTGGTTCAAATCCAAAATTTTCAAAACCTCATTTTACCATTGAAATCCCAAGTTATGTATTTGAAGTATCAATAACGCGTAAAACAATTAGACCATCAAGGGCTAATTTCTTCTAATCACTTGCATCCAAAAGTTATCTAAAAAATAAAATGCGTATCATTTTTCCTATTTTCTTCCTCCCCATACTTAAGTTTTGCATTGTCCTCAATGTAATGAAAATGAACTTCAAAGTAAAGAAAATGGGAAAAGATAGTTAAAAGATACCACAGAACAGAATATGCAATATGCACATTGGGTCATTAGCAAGCCTGTGAGTTATCCAACTCGAAACATTTGACCATCAATAAGCTTCCGACACATCCATCCTGCAAACAAAAACTGCAACACGCAATGCACAAAACAAAACAAAACTACTAAAAACTAGGTATAACCAAACAAAGTACACCAAACATCCTAAAGACATGGATCAAAAGATAGAAATTGTTTTAAAAACACATCATGACCATTGTTTTTGAAACCATAATTCACGAATGATCCATAATCACTCGTCATCCTCGCTCATGTCTTCTCCTTCTTCATCATCATACTCATCATCATCACTTTCGGTTACGTAGTTTTCGTCTATAATTTCTGAACGAACTCTCCTCTTTTTCTTCTTACCTCCAACTCCTGATGATGATCCTCCAACTTCATAGCTTGTTCCTCCAACTTCAGGTAATCGTCCATATGGGGGCACTGGATCAGGAAACGGTGCGTACCCAGGATATGGATATGGATATGGTCCAGGATAAGAAGTGTAAGGGAAAGGATACGGTGGAACATTTGGTGGATTGTAGGGTGGCAACTCATAATTGGCTTCACGAGCCATGTGTTGAAAGATAGGCATCGAATAATCATTGATGTAGTTGTTTCTCAACATCATCGAGTCTCTCCACACATCCCTACATTGAATCTCATCTAGATGTTGGTTCCACTCTCCCCAACCTGAATCAAAACTACTGGACGTACCCATTTGCACGTTCTCCATTGGTATATTCCCTTGCTGTTGTGGTGGTTGCTGTTGTGGTCTCGGTTCAACCCATAACCCTAAGGTTTTCAATCTCCTGTTCAAAGCATTACCAAAACCTTGAGCAGTCCACGTATCACTATACTTTGGCTCTCCACACTTAGCCAATTCCTCATCAACATAATACCCAAGATTCTTCGCCAATTTTGTCACAAAATGTCCTCCACAAATGTTACTGTTGCTCTTGATTCCCGGGGCTCTCCTAGACAAATATTCGGCTATCTGCCAAATGGCATTACCGTCCTTAGTTTCTTCCAGTAACTTCATAACCCATAAGTCCGGTTTCTGACATTTGTCTCTGCTTCCAAATCTATTAAATGGCCCGGTCACAATCAACTTGTGAAGTATCCTCATCAACGGATTCCTGATGGTTGAAGCATTCCTCCTAGCATAAGTAGGATCTCCCACTTGATTCCAATAAGCGGGAATACTAGGGTAGTCTTTTTCAAACCTCCGAAGTCTAGAAAAGTGAGTTTCAAATAATCGATGATTAACCTCATGTGGCTCATACAAACCAAGAGCCACGCCAAAAGCTGGCAACGTGTAAGCATGATCTCTGTCACAAAGCCTAAACCAAACACAAATCTCTGTCATCAAGTTCCGAACATCCACCTTTCTTTCAAAATACATGGTTGAAAAGAATTCCATACACCATTCTCGATAGACCTCTTCATTGACGCTAAATGCTCTTTCCCATGACAAATCATTGAACGAATCTCCATCTCCTGGATATACATAAGACGTTCGCATCATTCCTCTTAACTCATCTTCACAATCACATTCCTCAAATAAATCCCAATCAATCACCCTCGGAACCAAACATGTCCTATGTTTTAACTTCGACAACCTTTCCCGAAAAGCATGTTTCTCCCCGTCGGTGAGATTTTTGAACTTTAAATTAGCATTTGCCTCCGTCTTCACACTATACTTAACCTTCTTCTTCTCGTTCCTTTCACAAAACTTCGTAACAAGCGGGTTCATTGGAATTTCCTCCCCACTCGAGCTCTCTACAATAATTCTCTGTAGAAATCACAAATATAAGACCATATGAGAGTGTTAGAACAAACAAGAAGGTTGAGGAACCCTCTAAGATTCATTTCAAAATTTCACAAAATATTCAACACAGAAACCACAACCGGATTCGGTTGGATCACCAACCGAATCGGTTTCCAAATTGTCAAACACCAACCGTTCGGTTGCAATGCGCAACCGAATCGGTTGTGCAGACTGCGTAAGGCTTTGCCTCTAAATCCTCATAAACTCGACTTTCTAACGCCCAAACCACTCTTAGATCGCATTCTATCATCCTCAAGGATTTCCACATCCTAGAATTACTCTACTCTTGCTTTTCAAATCATCAAACATCTAACATCTTAGAACTCATTCTAAATGTCCTATATCTTTAAATCATTAGTTCTAATTATGTGGCATCCATCACTCTTAAAAACATATCATCCATCATAATGAACCATCAATTGCAACTTATCTCGTTTCATAAGCACATCCCAACTAATTCCGAAAAATCTTATCATCTAACATCCATTCTATGGTGAATCAATCAATCAATCTTATGTTGTAATGCACTCCTATATCAATTACCCACTCAATCCTAAAATATTACGACTTAATTCGAATTATAACAAAAACCCCCAAATTGGTGACCTAATATTCAATTCGAATCAAATGCTCTAATAAAACCTTAATTGAGTTAATTGAACGTAGATGCTTACTTGTTTGGGTGCCATGATGTTTTCCTACAACTTAAACAACCTTCAATCGCTCTCTTGGATGAATTTTGCAAAACCACCGGAGAATTAGTGTGTGTGTGTGTTTTGGAAAAGTGAAATTTTATACTTGGTGCAACCGGTTCATCAAGGACACAATCGTTTCGGTTTGCTTTTTGCCAAATTTTGCTTTTTTACATGTTACTTAGGCATTTACCCTCCAAGCAACATTTTTACTCAAAAATTCACGCTAAAGATTCACACAACATTCATTCACCGAATGAAATTTTGAACAATCATCCAATCCAAAAAAACTCAACTCATCATACTAATGAACTAATCCAAACTTCAACTCAAAACTCATAGTCATAATGCATTAAACCAAATTACCTCAATCATAAAATGAAAATAAATAAGAAACAAAATCCTAATGCATTAAATCAAAAGAAATAGTTTATGACATTCAAGCAAATGATTGCTTGTTATTACTGTCTTTGCCTTCTCCTCAAAATTCCTCAAAATACTCTTGTCTTAGAATATCCTCGCTTTGAAATTTTCCGGTCAACTCACGGAACGTTTCAAAAGTTTTGAATTTTCTCATAAATCTTCGTCCGTCCGGGCATAGTATATCAAACTTAACATGCCATGCTCCATCTCCGGTTTGTCTCTTGTAAGTCCCCGACCCTTCGGGTTTCCACTCCAAATTCTTAAGTTGCACCGGTAAAGATCCTAAAAAGTCGGTCAACTTCTTGTAAACTAGTATGTTTTTGAATGGGTTATAGAAAGCTTCTATCGCAAACGCACGTTCCATTTCGTCCTCTATATCGAAATAAGGTGGAGTTAAAGGTCCGTACATTGGATTACCGTGGACATCACGTCCCACTTCAAAACATGTTAAATCATCATTTGCGTCCATCCATTCCAAATCTTCCATACATTCTAAAATTGGTCCTCTTGGTTTTGGGTAGTATGTTTGCCTCGAAATCCCATCGTCAATAGTCATGGTGCCTCTTCCCATGTCTATAATTGCTCCACAAGTTCGTAAGAATGGTCTCCCCAACAATAGCGGTAAACTCTTGTCCACCGGAATATCCAAGACAAGGAAATCTGCCAAATACGGTTGATAGCCAATTTGCACTCTTACATTCTTAACTTCTCCCATTGCCTTTGCTTGAGTGTTATCCGCCATAGTAAGCTTAGAATGATTAGGTTGCGGATTACTTAGTCCCAAAGTTTTGAACAATGGATACGGCATCACATTAACACTCGACCCCGTATCAGCTAAAGCATAAACTGGTGTAGTTCCATTCACTTTGATCGGCAATACAAAATTACCCGGATCCTTCTCTTTCCTTGGCATGCCTTTAAACAAAATTCGATCTCGCTCCTCATCCGTGAGATTCTTATCTTCCAACCTAGCCCTTGCTAGCATCAATGCATCCAACTTCTTACGGTAAAGCACGTAATCTTGGAGAACTTCTATGACCGGTTTCTTTTCATTGAGCTCTAGAAATTTTTGTTCTAGATTCTCTAAAATAGCTTCTTTTTGGTTGTCGGTTAAGGGTTTGATAGTAGTGGTAGGTGACGATGGTGTGTAATCATTTTTGGTGGTGGAGGTTGTTGTTGGAGTTAGTTTATTTGATGATAGTTTCTTTCGGTTTGCTTTTCCCATTTTAACCACTTCCACCTCTTTCTCTTCCATGTTTGCACAAACTTCCACTAGCATCTCGTTTACTCCTTTTCCTTCTTCCAACTCGCTTATATTAATCCTCATTTCTCCCATACCAAAATCTACTTGACACTTGGTCGTGACAAGAAAATCTCGACCAAAACACACATTAGGTTCATCCGCATTTCCTTCTTCTAAAACAACAAAATCAGTTTCAAAAATATGTCCATGAATATTGACCTTGATTTTTGACCATCTTTCTTCCATAGGCTTCATAGTCCATACGCACATGACCAATTTCTTCAAGAACCTTTTCCAAGATATAATTCTCTCCATAAGCCATATTGATTTGTGCATCCCAAGCACTTACTCCTTCCACGCTACAAGGCGTTCCAAATCTCATTAACGGCGAATCATACATCGTTGACGGTGCTTGTGTGAACACTACGACTCTTTTCTTTTGGGTAGTTGAACCTTGTTTTCACATACTTCTTCCATATCACCCGTGTCAATTCCCAATTCTTTCTTGCTTTCCTCCAAAATTCCTCCAATCTTTTCTAATGAACTTCCGGTATCCTTGAACATTTCATCCAAAACGGAGGTATTCCGAGATTCCGCTCAAACTATCCATGTTACTAGACAACTTAACAAAGCAAAACAAAACAAATCCCGAATGATTAGCGTTAAAGTTAGTAAAAACAAGAACAAACTATAAAAACATATAATAAAACAAACTAAGACACCTAACAAAATTAAAAACTCAAATAAAAACTCAAAACCTAAAAATAATAAAAATCAACTCAGAAACTCCAACCGGATTCGGTTGGATCACCAACCGAATCGGTTGGTTGAAAATGTTAGCAATACGAACCGGATCCGGTTGCGGGTTGCAACCGATCGGTCGATCGAAAATATATATATATATATATATATATATATATATATATATATATATATATATATATATATATATATATATATTTATTAGAGGTATTAATGCAAATTAAGTATCATTAAGGTGTACTAACTCCGCTTAATTAAATAAAACTCTTCATGAACTAATAATTAAATAACATATTAAATCTCATTAAAAACCAAAACTAAAACTAAATTAACTACCAATTAAATTCTATTATTAAATAAACTAATAAGCGAAAGAAAAATTAATATTTAACCATTTACCATTAACTATAAATATTAAAATTAATTAAAACTTGATTAACTAATAAATGACAAATGTAAAGAAAATGAAAAAAAAATCTAATAAATGATTAAACCACAAGAATTATTCTAGAAATCAAAACACAATGAACTAAAAAGATAAACAAATAAATTCGTACAAAAAAAATTTTCACAGAATGTCCAACCGGATTCGGTTGGCTAACCAACCGAATCGGTTAGTTTGTAACCAAAACTTTTTTTTTTTTTTTTTTTTTAGATTTCAAAACTACTAATTTCAAAGAAAATTAAAGAAAATTAAAGCAGTATGCGCCAAAAACTTGATGTGCTCGGTTGGTGCAAGTTTTAAAATTTATAAACACGAATTAACCGTCTAACCTATTAACACATACGAGCAAGTATACTCGTCCGTAATAGCAAAGTTTGGTAAGTCGGGATCGTCCCAAGGGATTTTTTGTTTGAAATCGATTTGATTAAAAAGTTTCTAACAAGAAAGCTTGTCAAGGCTTCCTCAAATAAGTGTGATCTAGTGAAATACGAATCAAGAATATAAATATATACTTGTGTGTAGTCTTATAATCAACCATAAATAATGTTCATAAAGGTTTGGTGTATACTCTTAGTATGATGCACAAATCATAAGCAAATGATTCCCCAACCATGGTATTTGTTTGTAAAAATCATTCTAAGAACAAAAACATTTAGGTAATCCTTTCGGTCCTTATCCCAATGATTATCCTATAAAAGTTCCATTTGTTTGCAACATGTTCTTATTAAATTCGTTCTTATGAATCTTTCGACCCTTCGTGATGAAAATGTTCCTAGTCTTGTTTTAATAAGCAAAACATGGTGGTTGTCAATCACCATATCCCCATACTAGTTTGTCACTTCACTTTTTGGAATAAAACACAAGAGAAATCCTTTCGGTCCTTTTTCTTAAAACATGTTTTATTGACAAATCAACCAATGACTAGTATTTTTCCAACAAACTCTTTTAAACAAGATCATATATACATGCATCACATTTTGAGAACACTATTATGATTAATTACATTCCAACACACAAGTATATCACAAACTACTCCATGAAAACAATCATATCTACACACAAGTCATAACAAGGTAATTCAAACAATTCAAGAGAATAGATTTCCATAACAAAGTTCATAGAATACCTAAACTTTTGTGATTACAAGAATTAGAAATCATGGATTGTAGCAACCACGCGCCCCAATCACCTAGGATCACCGCACAACTCCAAACCACCAAACAATGGATGAGAATGGTTCCTCCTTGCTTCAGGCGTTTTCGAGAAGTACTAAGCTTTTGGGTGAAATAATAGGGTTAGTATTAGTTTTGGTGTAAACTAACACTCTTTTGGTTGTGTCACACTTAGTAAACTAGTACTAGGTTCTTTATATAGCCAAAGTTCTTGCTTATCCGCCCAAAAACGTTCTCTCCAAGTAAATATCAAGAAATGATCGGACTCCAATGATTATGGGAGTTAAGGCAACAATAAATGCGATTTGTGTAATCTGCGGTGCGAAACCGGATCGGTTTCTTGTCCGATCGAATCGGTTATTCCTTGACCAATTGCCCACCGGATCCGTTACGGGTTACGACCGATCGGTGGGTTTTGCTATTTTGACTTTTGTTGACTTTTCTCCTTTACGCTTCATTCTTTGCTTACGTTGATGATTTCCAAAGCCAAACTTGATCTTTCCTTTTTGTAGATGCTTAGAAATCACTACGCTTCCATATCATTGAGTCCAAAAGCTTCCAAGCTCAACTTCCTTCCTCGAGAATCTTCCAAATGTGCATAAAAACTTCATTTCTTCATTATTCGCGATACACGCTACATATACATACACACACGCATCTTTGCACTTTTGCAATGATTATGAGTAAATATAGCCGAATACCATGCACAAAACTAACAATAACGCTACTAAAAACATGTTCATTTTAGACGTTATCACTAGCCTAAGTTAGCAGGTGGAGTAATGTGAGCGGGAAAATGAAAATGACAAAATGCCCTAATGTGGATGGAACTTAACAGGCAAAAGTAACGATCATTAGTCATAATGGCTAGGTTATAACAAAAAGGCAACTTAAAAATACAAACTTGGTTTCAGTGGCCGGCGTGCAAAGATTGCAAACTTTCAAGACAAAATTTGTAGTTTAACAAAAAAAGTATATGGGGGTATTTATAGAGTTGTTAATAATATGAAAAGTGTTTATTAATTACCTTTTATTTTTATTTTATTTATTTATTTATTTTACAAAATTGATATATTTGTTTTGCTGGTAGAAATTTAGATATATTTGACTAAATTGAAGTCAATTTTGACTTTCAATTAGCGAATTAGAAAATAGAATGCAAAATTGAGCTATCTCATTTGTCAATTAAAATATGGTCAAATCGCATAAAAAAGTAATATACTTTAGGTCAAATTGAATTTTAGGCATTCAATTTTTTTTTCTTAACTTAAGGTATTGAAGTTATTTTTATGTGCAATGTAAGGCCTTTTTTTTTTTTTTTTTTTTTAAACTTTTTGAAAGAGTTATTCCGTCATTGCTTTCGCTGAAATGATTAATTAATGTGATGTATCATTATTAATAAGAATTTAAAAGTCATTTCGGCTAAAATTATGATCGATAACTTAATTTGAAAAGTCAAAAAACCTAATATTGCATGTAAAATTCAGTTTAATATCTTAAATTAAAAAAAAAGTTAAACATCTTAAATTTAAATTGACGTAAAATAAAATCCATTTCTATTCCATTTGCCCTTAAAATATTCGTTTGTCTATACCAACACGGCAACGCCTCTCAAGTCAAAACCCACTTGTTTTGGTACATATAAATGTTTTAAGCCACCTATCCTATTACAAGATTAGGTCAATAAACTTGTGTCAAAACAATGCAAAGCATATACCAACACGGCAACACCTTTAATTTTTGACACATAGAAATGTTTTAAGCCACCTATCCTATTACAAGATTAGGTGAATAAACTTGATTAACATAATAGACATGATTGTTTGCAACCTTTTTTTTTGAAAGGCATCAATTAGAAAGGGACCAAACCCATGAGACAAGATACATAGGAATGGCGTCCCACCTCCCTAATCAAGACAATTAGAGAGGAAAGGACCCAAGGAAACAAAAAGCACCACAGGTGCAAATACAAAGACCAAACCAAAATACTAGGACCAACATAAAGCAAGATCCCAAGTATAGGACCCAACTTCAAGCAGCACCTGATTGTCTGCAACCTTAATTGACTTTATTATCGATTTAATCTCAAAACACCCCCCATTTACAATTTCATTTTGGAATTTTCTTCATCTCATCAAACTTACCTAATTGTTCAAATAATAACCTCAATCTATATACCTATACATATAATTATAAAAATAACATCCATAATCCATACTCTATGCATATATCATCATCTTCTTCAGAATGTCTCCTGCCACAGTGGCAACAATCATCATAAACCCACCTCAAATCACTAACCGATTTCATAAATTTTTGGCTCATAAAAAACCCCTTTTTTAAGTCCTCATATTTGTAAATTAAATAAACTTGAAAGTTTTGTTAAGTTGAAGAGAGTGATGGGTAGTGGGTCGATTGAGTGTGGTGTTGGTGATGAGTATTTGAGTTCTGCTTTTGAACAGGAGGTTAACTTGATTGAGAATGGTGGTGTGACATTTCATCAAACCCATGCTCTTGCCAATCATTTGGTTCGTCTTTTTTCTACATGTTTTCTGATATTATTTATGGGTTTTTGTTTTTGATTCTTGTTTGGTTCTTGGTTGTTAATAAATTAATGGTTTTTAAGTGTTGGGATGAATTGAATAGTTGTTGATTTAGGAGTCAAATAGATTCTAGTACTTAAAAAGGTTTAGACAGGCGGAAACTCTGACCCGTGCACCTCTTTTGGGTGCTGACCGACCCTTCCCGAAGTACATAGGCCCGGTCAATGAACAAGTCTATAGAACCAAAATTACACCTGAGTCGTCGCGTATAATTTGATCAGATTCCTTTATGAGGGACCGCATCACCCTTTGATTGGGACGCCGTCATGCTTGAAAAACAGCTTGGATCTTGACTTTGCCTTTTACTTCATGTTTTCGCTCCTTTTCGTCCAAAAATGCTTCATTCAAACAATTTGCTTTCAAAAGATCTAAAATGTGAAAATGAACGATTTTAAGTAGTAATAGATATAAAATGTGTCGATTTAGGGCTTAAATGACCCCCTAAAAACGTATGTTTTAAATTCTTATCATCCATCCACCTCAAATGTTGAACAAACTACTGTGCCATCAAAAGGTAAGCAAGCTAAGAGGACAATTGCAAAGCCTTTAGTTGTTGATAAAGGTAACAAAGCCAAAAGACTACTTCCTATCCAAAATTTCATAATTGGTTTACAAGCTGTTGCAGTCAATAGCAAAGAAAGCTTGCGGACAGGGAGAAGACAAATAAGGGACGGTAATGAAGCTCTGGTTTGAATGATTATATGTTATCTTTTGTTATAGTTTGATAATTGATATTTAAGACATTAAAGTTGTATGAATTTGTGGCATGTAACTATTAAGTAACCTTCTTATGAAATGCTAATAGTTAGGCGAATTTTGACATTTGTTTCTATTATCATTGACTAGCAAAAGTCAAACTTGGTATAACAAATATCAAACATGGAACACTGAATGATCACAATGTTTACAAGCAATTTACCATTTGCTTGAAACCGTGTTTCCAAACACCCTTTTATGAATAACAATGATCAAATAGAACAATGAATGATCAAGAAAATATGGAAAACTTAAAAAACAAACGTCAAGAATCATTGGCAAACCATAAAAATCATCCTTAACTTCATATTCATTCAAGGGTAAATGGCATACACAAACTACACACGATCCAAAAAAAACCAACAAACAACATCCCCTACATCAAAACCTAACCTAATATCCCTAAATTCATCTTACTAACAAAGAGGAGCTTTTCACGAGCGCTAAGATGGGATTCAGACACCATATATGGAGATGTGTGACCTTCTCCAAATCACGCTTTTGCACACGCTTCAACATACGAACACTTTCCATAGCTACAAGGTCACTACTTAACCATTCAAGCTCCCCGAGCATCTATTCCCTATCTTTAAGAGTATCAGCCACTTCCAAGCAAAGCGTACATAACTTGTTCTCAAGCTTCATGTCATTATCTACTTTTCTCCTAATTAACTCTAGCATTTTATCTTCAATCTTTGTATACTTCTCTTCCAAACGGGCCATGGATGTGATTTGGATCGATTAACTGTTTTTAAAAGGATTTGTAAGGAATGATAATGCAAAAGATTATGCTTAGCTTAAATAGAATAACGATTGGAATTTGGAAGGGTGAATAGTTGAGTCTTGTCAACTAAGATAGTGAAAATTTTAAAGTGTTGCAAGTTATGTCCCTCAACATAAGTCTTCTATTTTAGGAATACAAGTTGGCAGGTCGAGTAATGTGAGCGGGAAAATAGAAATGACAAAAATGCCCTCGTGTGGATGGAACTTAACGGGCAAAAATAACGATCGTTAGCCATAATGGCTAGGTTGTAACAAAAAGGGAACTTTAAGGACATATGAAATACAAACTTTGTTTTAGTGGCTAACGTGCGAAAATTGCAAACTTTAGGGACGAAATTTGCAGTTTACCAAAAAAAAGTGCAGGGGTATTTATTATATTTATAAAGTTGTTAAAAATATGAAAAGTTATTATTATTATTATTATTATTATTATTATTATTATTATTATTATTAAATTGACACACTTGTTTTTGATTTAAGATCATTTGAGGACAAAAGATTATTTACATATCAAGGGATCAATTTTCACCATCCATTTTTATTTGATCTAATGGATGAGATTAATCACAATAATTTAAAAAACCTATTTTCATCCTCTTTTTTCAAATATTAATAACTTTCAAACCGTTAATCGTTAAGCGGAAAAAAAAATATCATTGCGACGAACATTTAATTATCTTTCTACACTTTGATATACTTTCGACAATTTTTTTTCCCGTATTTTTCACGTTTTTTTTAAAGTTTTTTCACGTTACTGAAATTTGCATTATAAAATCATATATGATTAAACACTAATTTGAATATCACATGTGATATTAGTGTTATATCATATATGATATTAGTGTTATATCATATATGATATGTAATATCACATGTGATATTAATGTAAAATCACATATGATATACATATCATATCACATGTGATATCACATATCATATATGATTTAACACTAATATCACATGTGATATTCAAATTAGTGTTTAATCATATATAATTTTTTTTCATACAAATTTCAAGGTACGTAAAAAAGACGAAAAACATGAAAAAGCGAATTTTTTTCTTTTTTCGAAAGTATATCAAAGTGCCCGTCTATAGAAAGATAATTAAATGCTTTTCGCGACGGTGTAAATATTTTCACTTAACGATTAACGGTTTAAGAGATATTTAAATTATAAAAAATAGGTGAAATAATACAATGCTTTTAATCTCAGCTATTAATTTCTTTTTAGATGGATGGTAGAGATGAGTCCCTTAGTATGTAAAAAAAGTTTAATATGTAAAATAACTCCCCTCTTTGTTTTTATACATATTTGTTTTGTTGGATGAAATTTAGATATATTTGATTAAATTGAAGCCAATTTTGATTTTCAATTAACCAATAGGAAAATATAATTGCAAAATTGAACTTTTTCATTGGTCAATTAAAATACCGATTTGTCTAATTTGTATATATTCTCTTATGAAAAATGATTAATGGACCTAAAAAGAGACCTACAAATGTGATTGGTATATTTAAAAAATGATTGGTTAATATGAGGAGAGAGAAAGCGGTGTATTTCAAAAATTGAATATGTAAATGAGGTAAGTCTATTTGTAGGTTTAATTAGTAGGCCTATTTATCCTAACTCTTCTCTTATTGTATAAGAGATGGTGTTTTTTTTTTTTTTTGGGTAAAAGGACAACAATCCCCGGTTAAATATATTAATCACCCAAGTCAAATAAGACAATGAAACGTCACAAGATCTACATTAACTCAAGCTCAAACGAACAACCACTAAATCCGAGTGACACACCACACGGAAAAAATCCCTATTACACTAACAAAATCTTATAACTTAAAATAAAAAAATAAACTGTAATAGAAATCTTATAACTTAAAATGAAGAGGACGCATGTTTTTCTCTAAGTTATAATTCTGAGTTTTTATAGAGTGAAAAATTGACTTGACAGCTAAATTACCTGTAACTTGTATCAAAACATTGCTAAGCATATACCAACGCGGCAACACCTTTAGGGGCCGTTTGGTTCGAAGGAATTCGATGTAATCTGTTGTAATTGTAATCTGAATTACATTATAATCCTGTTTGGTTGGCAGGATGGATGGAATTGTAATTGATTACATTACATCAGTGTTTGGTTTTAACGTAATGTAATTGAATTACAACCACCACGTCACGTGATGTAATTCGATTACATAGAAACTCGATGGAATGTGTTGTAATTCGATTTTACGAGTTAAATATCGATTTATCTTTCATCGTTATTATTATTATATTATTTAATTTAAAAATAAATAATAATTATAATAATTATTTTATATTATATATAAATATCTAAATAAATAATTAATTTTTTAATAATTATTTTATATTAAATTTATGATTTTATTTAATATTTTATTTAAAAAGTATTATTATTATTATTATTATTTTTTAATACTATTATTATTATTATTATTATTATTATTATTAAGTAATATTATTTATTATTATTATTATAATATTATTAATAATATTGTTTATTATAATTATTATAATTATTATAATTATTATTTTATTATTATTATTATTATTATCATATTTATTATTTAGTATTATTTTACTATTATTATTATTATTATTTTATTAATTATTATTATTATAATATTATAATTGTATCAATATTATTATTATTATTATTATATTTATTATTTAATAATAATAATAGTAATAATAATAATAATATTATCTATTATTTATTATTATTATTTATTATTTATTTTAATATTATTATTATTAATTATTAAGTATTATTTTTTATTATTACTATTTATTATATTATTATTAATTATTATTATTATTATTTTAATTATTATTATTTTATAATTATAATAATAATTATTATTATTTTATTATTATATTTTTATTATTAATATTCTTTTTTATTATATTATTATTATTATTATTATTATTATTATTATTATTATTATTATTATTATTATATTATTATTTTTAAGTTTTATAAAAAATTGAATTAAGTTTCGTTAAAAAATAACCAAACACATCGTTAATGATTTCATCAATTCTGATTTCACACATTACAATTCAACACATTCCAATTCTTTAAATTACAATTACATCAAATTACAATTCTTCCAAAGACATAAATTCTTCAAAAACATTTCGTGAACCAAAAGCCCATGGTTTGACACTTTTTAAGCCGCCTATCCTATTACTGTACAAGATTAGGTCAATAAACTTGATTAACATTATAGACATGATTGTCTGCAACCTTAATTGACTTGTTATCAATTTAATCTCAAAACACCCCCCATTTACAATTTCATTTTGGAATTTTCTTCATCTCATCAAACTTACCTACTTGTTCAAATAATAACCTCAATCTATATACCTATACATAAAATTATAAAAATAACACTTCTATTCTGACTATGCAGATATCATCATCTTGTTCACAATGTCTCCTGCCACAGTGGCAACAATCATCATAAACCCACCTCAAATCACTAACCAATTTCATAAATTTTTGGCTTATAAAAAAAACCCTTTTTTAAGTCCTCATATTTGTAAATTTAATAAATTTGGAAAGCTTGTTAAGTTGAAGACAAGTATGACTTCTGGGTCGAGTGAGAGTGGTGGTCGTGGTGACGAATATGTGAGTTCTGCTTTTGAACAGGAGGTTAATTTGATTGAAAATGGTGGTGTGACATTTCATCAAACACTTGGTGGCCTACATGCTCTTGCTAATCATTTGGTTCGTCTTTTTTTTTTTCTACATGTTTTCTGATATTATTTATGGGTTTTTGTTTTTGATTATTGTTTGGTTCTTGGTTGTTAAGGAATTAATGGTTTTTAAGTGTTGGGATGAAATGAATAGTTGTTGATTTAGGAGTCAAATAGATTCTAGTACTTAAAAAAGGTTTAGACAGGCGGAAAACTCTGACCCGTGCACCCCTTTTGGGTGCTGACCGACCCTTCCCCAAGTACATAGACCCTGTCAATGAACAACTCTATGACACTCCTTGTCTGAACGTTTTGGGTGGGGCGAGTGATACCACTCGGGCAATGCCCCAATGGTAGATTATGGACAAGCTAGGGTTAGATCGGTGGAAAATGTGCCCCTGCACTTTGGGTGCCGACTTGGCCCTTTTCCAAGGACCTGGCCCAGGCAATAAACAATTGTTCCGTTGACCATTAGTCAGGAGTTAGGGATTATATCTATGACGTATTTCCTCAAAGCCCTCCTTGACCAGTTAGTCAACTGGACGTTTGCGGTGGGGAACTTATACCACTCGGGCAATCCCCCAATGGTAGGTTATGGACAAACTTGAGATTTGAGTCGATTTTAAGCCTTTGGAAGAGGGTGTGCTACCTAAGATAAATTTATGCAACGTTATATTTAGCTGAAACGAAACGAGCATTCGGTTAGCAAATATATCTATTATCATTTTAGTGATTAAATAGCTGACTTTTGACTTGCATTGGAACAGAAACCCAAATGGAAATAACCACGTTTATGTGATTGTTTTATTTCTTGTTTGAGATAACAAATTCTTATGGTTTATTGAAATGTGTTGAACTGAATGCAGAGTAAATGGATTGTTGCTGTTATGTATAGTATATTCATTCTTTTGAGGCATGATGCTTTTGCATTATGGGCTGTCATAGGGTCTGTCTTGAATATGATACTATCGGTCGTTTTGAAGAAGATTTTAAAACAAGAAAGACCCGTTTCTGGAGTCAGTTCAGGCCATGGAATGCCGTCTTCGCATGCTCAGTCAATCTTTTTTGCTATCGTATTTGTCACTCTTTCAGGTCACTATTCTTTCAAGTAGTTTATAATAAAACATCGTTGAGATATTGTTTTCTTAGCAGCATTTAAGAACTTTAAACACTTTTTAGTTACACTAATCTTCCAGATTATTGAATAATGTTTGTTTTTATGCCTGTTATGACAGGGGTGCAATGGCAAGGTTTGAATGGAGTTACGGCTATCTTTAGCATGCTTCTTTTAATGCTTGGTTCTTATTTCGTATGTATACATTCATCATTCTCTTTATTTTTGGATTATGATTGCAATAACATACATTTGTCTTTTGCATTCTAAAACTAAAAAATCGGACTAGAACACTAGAAGTGTTTGGCTCGTCAACCAACCCAAATCCTTATTGATGCACCCATGTTGACTTATCGTTAAAACTCCAGGTTTCCACCTGTAGAGTATCTAAAACTCTTGCTTATCAAACTCTAGCAGGGTAGGCAAATTAAATAAATTGATATACTGTAAGCTATGGAGTTTCACTTGCATACCATATACAAGTGATATATGAGTTCTGAATTTTCAAGACGACCAAATTAGTCTTTTATGTTTTTGATAAAATTAAGAGTGAGCAGATATTGAGTATCGTGACCATATAAGTAACTACTCGTTTAGTTAAATGAATAAGGTGCTTGGATGTACATCTCTCCAAGATGATTATTGTGCTGTGAAGCCTTGAAGAATAAATTCAGATTAGAGTAAACTGCAAAAATCATCCCTGTGGTTTGTTGAATTTTGCACTAATCATCTCTCTCTGATACTATTGGCAAAAATCATCTCTAAGAGGCAAAACCTCTGGCACATTACATCCCTCAGTGAAATTTAAGGATAAAATCGTCATTTTAGCCAAAAAAGGATGTAACATGTTCAATATCTTTGCCAAACACCCCTTTAATTAATATCACTCCCATATACCCAATTAATTTATCTCATCTTCAACCTCCATCTTTAGCACACACCTAAATCACCAATCAAACCCTAGCTCATGTTCAAACATGACCATAGAGGCTTATCCAAACAAATAATGATCATATTCACATTTTTCTTGCTGCAGATTAATTAGGTTCCATATCTGACATTTTCATGTTGTATTTGTTATTATTTCAGTCATGGCTACGAGTGTCACAACGTTATCACACTACCAGTCAGGTCGTCGTGGGTTCAGTTGTGGGGTCCATTTTTTCGGTCGTATGGTTTTGGGCATGGGAAGCAAGTGTACATAAGGCATATAACTCCAGTTTGTGGGTTCGAATCCTTCTTCTTGTTGGAACTGCATTTTTCTGTTTAGGGTTTATTCAACATGTCATTCGGGATTGGATAAAAGGTGAAGATTGATACTCAAAAATAAAAATGAATGATTCAGTGATAGTAGTACATTGTAGGCATTCTATTCCCTCATTACCACATGAATTCAACCACTTCTAATTAGAGATACTATTATGCAGTATTCGGATAGTTCTTACGCTTTACTGACCTTTTTCCTTGTAATCAGTCATTAATGAAATTGATTTGATAGCGTGACTCCTTTAATCTTGGATATTTTAGATTATTCCAGTAATCATTAATGTGTGTTATAATGTGTATTACACTCTACTGACATTTTCCCTTCCATATTGGATATATATATATTAGATTATCTGTTCTTCCTTCTGAAGTACCATTAAGCTTCATTTTTGTGTTACTTGTTTTACCGTTAACAGTTTCAACACGACTAAGTGAATATAGTATCATTGGCCGACATAGTCAACATCTGAAATAACTGGATTTGGAAACTAGTAAATGAAATTCCTCCTTACAGTTAAGGGTGCATAGTAATTAAATTGTTATAAACGAAAATATAAATTAAAGCTCTTGGATTAGAAGGATTACTATTTTCAGTAAGCTTTAATGAAACATGTAGTTAATTGTGTTAATAACTCTGCAACGACGCTAGACAGCAACGTTGAGATCTCTATAGTGGCTTGTACCATTTGTCGCTAAATATGTAGCTAACGTATTTTTTTGTCGCGTTACCTTTGTTTTTCCTTCTTTCCTTTTATGATTTGTTTACAAAATGCTCACAAAATTTACACTCACACATGAAATTTCTGGTTTAGACGGATTCAGTTTTCTGTAGTTTTCCAAATTTTTTTCACTCTTAATTTCTTCTTCAAAGCTCCATATAGTCCCAACTGATATTCCTAGGCATCTACTGTAATGTAATCTTATATTCATTCTTTATCTCAGACACTATTCATTTAAAAATAGGAAAAGAATCAACAAACAAAGAACTGCTTCACTAGTTTTAGCCTTACTTAGCGGTTTAGCAAAGCAAACGGAACTAGTACTCCCTAGCTCCCAGTTTAACACGTATGCCGCAGATCCTTTCACTTGTTCAGCAATGCAAATTGTTGTTATGCTCAATATGTGTTTCACCTCTTAATTAATCACCTCAAGCTAAACGACAGATACCTACTTTTTCGCATAATACTATTCCTCAAATGCAAGATTCTCATAGAACACGTACAAAAAGTATGCTGGATTTAGTATGGGTCGGCCCATTATTCCCGACAACAATAACCATCACATTAAAAATAATCTATATTTTGCTTTGAGGACAAAATGTTCCGAACAAAACAAGCGATATACCCTTTTTTAAGGATTGTTTAACCCAAATGAAATCAAAACTGTTTCTCGTATACTTTGTTTGCTGATGTTGTTGATTGGGGACGTGCACATCTTATGACTTTTAGTAATTTGCATTTGTGCTATAAGCCTATAATAAACCTTAATTAGTCTTCTTAAGTTTCTTTCATCATTGCGACCTTAAAATAATCAGTATAAGTGTAAGATAAAGCTTACTTATTATATAGGTAAAGGATGTTTAGTCAATCACTTACCTTCAAAAATTGGCAGCAACTTGTGTTTTCCAAATATGTGCAACATGCTGACGTGAATTCAGAATCAATAATTTGGTCAACTCTCATATTCCTTTTTGGACAAGCATTCTTAAATTGCGACATATACTTACTCAATATAGTCGCCAAACACAACATCTCTACATTGACGTAACATCATCATTCAACACACCACCAAACTCGTCACTTTTTAGGTGTTATGGTCACCACCAAATCCACCCCCATACCTTTTTTCTTTTAAATGATAAAGTTTAATAAAAATAAAAAATAAAAAATAAGAAAATTCTGCAAGTTTAACGTTAGGGCCCGCAAATTTGACCGTTTCTTTTTTAGTATTTGTTCGGTGGTCACCACCAAAAGGACGAAAATGCACCCACCGCGCGCGGTGGTGCTTGGTTTCTTTGGGGTTTCGCGCATGGTGGTCCACCACCTTCCATAGTGCTTAGCTTAAGATGTTATATCTAGATTCAAGCAGCAAAACCGCTCTGAGTCTCTGAGCTTTTTCGCAACAAATAGTCGATAGGCATATAGCGCATGCATGTCACTGTTTTGGGTTGTGAGATTGATTGTGTAATACTAAATACTGAAAAAAACTAGCCAGACGCTAGAAGTTACAACATCACACCTAAACCGACAAACAACACAACACCTTAAATATGTTGCGGCACGACATAAAACAACACCTAAAAAATTAAGAAACACACCACAAACCAGTCGAAATAAGGCACCAGCATGAGGCAGTTTAAAATTGACAACACCCAAAACGCAATAACTAAATACCACCCAAGTGTGATGATAAAAAAAGACCTATGTATGCACATATAATTCTTGAAAGATATTAAATATAATTACTTCAATACAATAGATAAAATAACCAAATTTTAAATCTCATCATTTTTCTGTTGCAATGTGGACAACTACAACAGACGATGAGGTTCCCACGCATGAGTCCCAACAAGAATGAGAACGATGATCACAACAAAATGTCTAATTAACAAAGAAGATTATGGACAATGAAGGAGATAACAGGAAAGTGTTTAACTAATTAAGATTAACATGGGTAGATATGTAATTTCACACTTCCTAGTTAATATCCAAGTTGGTGGTAATTACTTAAAAATGCATATAGAAATTGTTATTTAATACTTAAACAGTTAGAAACTATATGTTATATATAATCCAAATACCATTCTCCATTCACAGTCTGTACATAGTTCTAGTCATATCCTTTGGTTACAATATGTCACGGGCTGCTCTCATGGCGTTTGCCACTAACATATCACCAACTTTGAAGCATAAGTGCAAGTTTATCGATATTTTTAGGACAACAGTGGTTTCTTGTCCCTCTTTCTATACCTTGAAAGAATCTGCAATCGCTTATAAGGAAACTGTTACACACAAGAAAACGATGGAAGTTTCTGAGTTAAAACTAAGAGGTTGGATTAATAATAGTAGTGGTTTCTTTCAACAAACATCAAATGAGCTACATACTACTCTGAATCGTTTGGTTAGTATACTTTGTTCACTTAAATATATTTCTCAACATTATGATTGAATTCTTCTGGTTTTGTTAAATGGATTGAATTGGTTGCAGAGTAAATGGATTGTTGCTGGAACTTTAGGTGGAATCATTCTCTTGAGGCATGATGCTCTTGCATTATGGGCTGCAACAGGGTCTGTTTCAAATTTTATACTATCAATCTCATTAAAGAAGATCTTGAAACAAGAACGACCTGTTTCTGAAGTGAGTTCAGGCCATGGAATGCCATCTTCGCATTCACAATCCATCTTTTTCACTCTTGTATTTGTGATTTTGTCAGGTAATGATCTTTTCTAGTTTTTTAATCTGTTTTGGCCTGTGTTTACAACATGTTTGTGAACCAATAATCTTTATCTCTATGCTTCTTATGTTATTATTATTAGACGAGGGACTAAACTCGCCACTTAGAAAGTAAATAACTGAAAAAACGGTTATGGATGGCGGTTACACAACCGAACCATCATGTTGATTAGATAGTACCGTTTGGATTTGTATATATACATGTAAACCGAATCATTTAGAAAATAATAGACAATTTTACTTATTCAATATACTTTACTTTGCAATCTATATATCATTGATCTAGAGTTGGGACAACAATTGGCATCAAGAGCATAGGATTACACCTTCGTTTTTTATTACAAACAATCATACGCAAGAAGAAAAGAACCCAGGGAATACGCGCAGAAAACAACATGTTTTCATACGCTGGAAAACGTTTTTTGTTTCATACAAAAATTTCTGTTTTCGACAAGTTTTGTTTACTCTTTACTTCCAAGAGAAACAAAAGTGAATAAGGATACGTAGAAGATAGTGCACGATCGTTTACATAGGGGATTGCAAACGTGTTACACCAAACGAATTGGTGGGGAAAACTGTGTTGGCAACAACATAGGGAAGGAAGAAACATCAAACACTACGTTTTGGTAATAGAAACGAGTGGGATAAAACTTTGTGAAACCGGGTTAAACAAGACACAAAGGGAGGAAGACGCGGGAAAGGCGCGGGAAACGTTGTTGTGGAAAAAGGATACGTACGTGATAAGGAAAAGGGAGCGCTCAAGGAATTGTGTGGAGTAGTGTCAAACGACACAAGGAGAACAACAACGGAAGAAGAGGATCAGAAGCAGAACCAGATTTGCTTCGGAGTTTTTGATACCATCTCGGTATCAAGTTATTTTGTACGTGGGAAGTTTGTTATCGGATATAGATCTCAAATAACGTACAAAGAAAAAAAAATTAAACGTGTGTAGTGTGGAGGAACAAGGAAAGAAAACAACTTGGTTTTCGGATTTGTTGGAAAAGAGATAACTCGACTTAAGTTCTCTCTTATTCGAATTTTGGAAGGTAGAAGTTTTCAAAGAAGTCCGAGACTTCTTGGAGGGAAAACAGGAATTCAAAATTACGTGAAGATTTCGTTCCTGTACTAGTCGGACAACAAAAGAATTCGACAAGACTTTGGTGTTTGTATTCGGTGGGAAACAAAATACATCGAGGCAAAGAACATCAGGGGTACGAGGCAAAGAAAGGGGAAACAAAGCAACGTTGGTAAACGATTTACTAACAAAAACAAAAGAGAATACACTAGTATTCATCGGATATACGAGGTCACAAGTTAAACTCTTTCTGGATTTCATTACTTTTATAGAATAGTATAGAATATCTTATTTATACTATTAGGAAATCCCGAAAACTATTTATTGATCCCAGACATTAGGATTCCTAAGATTAGAAATTTCCATACTTTATAGAAAACCACACTAGGAAGAAAGATATCCCATTGAATTAGAAAGTGAAGATTATAAACACTTCCAAAATGACAACCGATGATATAGTAACCACATCAACTACTGTATCCAAACCCGTAACACCTATTGCACAATATCAATGCCCTAAATTGAAAAACACAAACTACACAGTTTGGGCTATACAAATTAAGGTTATACTAGAGGCACATGGCTTATGGGAAACAATAGAACCAAAGATAGATACACCAGTTGATGATAAGAAGGAAAAGGCAACGACTGCCTTCCTATATCAAGCATTGACGGAAGATGTGATCTTACAAGTAGCGGGTTGTAAGACGGCAAAGGATTTATGGGATTCGTTGAAGAAAAGACATGTTGGAGAAGATAGAGTGCAGAAGCACGATTACAATCATTGATGATTGGGTTTAACTCACTCGGATGAAAGAAGATGAGACGGTGGATGCATTTGCGGCTAAACTAAATAGCTATGCCAATGAAGGCGTAAGAATTAGGGAAAACTTTGGATGAATCACTTTTAGTTCAAAACTATTAGACTCCACACCGATAGGTTCATTCGATAGTAGCATCCATAGAACAAACAATTGATCTCGACGACATCACTTTAGATGAGATCATTGGGAGACTCAAGGCATTTGAGGAAAGGATAAAACTCGGAAGGGAGGACAAGTAGAAAGCCAGAAAACCTATTATTCGCACATGGCGAACACTCAGAAATAGGAAACGGTTTTACAAACGTGGAGGAAAATCAAATTTCTCACGAGGAACGGCGAGAATAAGAATAGAAACAACCCACAATGAGGGAACTCTAGTTACAAAGAGAGTTCGGATAAGAATAAAGATGAGTGGGATGTGAGCAAGATAAAATGCTATAGGTGTCATAAAATGGGACACTTTAAAAGAAACCGTAGAGGAAAACCAAGAACTCAGAACAATCAAACCTTATCTTAGAAGACGATGAACCATCACTATTAATGACTATGCACTAAATCGAACACAAGGAAGTGTTGTTGAATGAAGAACAAATTCAACCAAAGAAATATGCTACAATGGATACAAGCATATGGTATTTAGACAATGGTGCAAGTAACCATATGACTGGGATAAAGAGTCATTTTAGGGATATTGATGAAAGCGTAACAGACGAGTACGCTTTGGAGATGGATCGTATGTACAGATAATGGGTAGAGGGTCTATATCTTGTTAGGTTGTAAGAACCAGGAACATAAGGTAGTATCGGAAGTATACTACATACCAAACCTCAAGAGCAACATACTTAGTCTAGGACAACTTACGGAAATAGGTTGTAAAGTCCTTATGGATGGAAACAAGTTGACATTGTATGATAAGAATAAGAAGTTGTTGATGAAAGTAGAAAGATCTAAGAATCGACTCTACAAGATACAATTACAGATAGAAGCACCTATATGTCTCTTAGCAAATATAGATAACCAAGCATGGTTATGGCATGCTAGATTAGGTCATCTGAACTTTGACGATATAAACAAGATGACTAAGAAAGGTCTAGTAGAAGGAATTCCTAGGATAAATCATGCAGGCGATTTGTGACGATGTTTGTTAGGAAAACACAGAGAACACCATTTCCAAACCAAGCTAAATTCAGATCAAAGAACCCGTTGGACTTAGTATACGGAGACCTTATGTCCTATAAGTCCAAAGAACGCACTCGTGCAAGAAACTCATTTTCTTGTTAGTGGACGATTGTACACGTTTTATGTGGGCCTACTTTCGACATCGAAAGATGAGGCGTTTAGTACATTCAAGGAATTTAGACAAAAGATAGAAATGGAAATGAAGATGAAAATAAGGATGCTAAGAACGGATAGAGGTGGTGAATTCACATCAAATGAATTCACAAGGTATCGTAAGGAAAACGGAATAGCACGACAGCTGACAAAGACCGCACTCCCACGCAGAATGGAGTAGTGGAGAGAAGGAATAGGACAGTGGTATCCAACCACTAGGAGTATGATGAAAGCGATGAAGTTACCTTTAACTTTTTGGGCGGAAGCAGTTAAACATGCTATATACATACTCAATAGGGTACCTACGAGGGCCCTGATAGATAAAACTCCATATGAGGCACTCTACAACAGAAAACCAAACTTGGAAAACCTAAGAATATTTGGATGCACAGCTTATGCGAAGATAACAATACCTCACTTAAAGAAGCTGGACGATAGAAGCATACCATTGGTTTACTTAGGAGTAGAGGAAGGATCAAAAGCATGTAGGTTATATGACCCTATAACCAGGAAGAAACATGTTAGTAGGGACGTAAAATTTATGGAAACAAAGCCGTGGGTTTGGAACAAAGATGAAGAAGATACGAACACACAAGACACATTTTGGGCTAGTTTTGTGGTAGACGGAATTGACAATGAAAACCTTACACCAGTCAACACAGAAAACGATGACAACACGTATCATGAACAAGATCGATTCTCGATCCAGCCACCAATCACACCACCGCATATCATTACGACCCACACTCGTAAGAGGAAGAAGAAGCTACTACTAGTTCTCGAGAGAACTCAAGAGATAAATTTGATGATACACCGACGTGAATACGTAAACATGTCGATATATACAGCATGCACGACGAGTCGAACCACAAAGCTTGTTATTTACGAAGAAGAACCCGTAATTACAAGGAAGCATCAACAGATGAGAAATGGATTGAGGCCATGGAGATTGAATTAGATTCAATCAACAAGAATAATACATGGACTCTTACTACATTGCCGTAAAATCAAGGCAATAGGACTCAAATGGGTTTACAAGACCAAGAGGGATGCAAAGGAGACATCATCAAACATAAAGCACGGTTAGTGGCAAAAGGTTATGTGCAAGAACAAGGATAGACTTGATGAAGTATTTGCACCGTTGTTCGGATAGAGACAGCTCGTTGATATTAGCATTAGCAAGATATCATGGATGGCAAGTACATCACTTAGATGTAAAATCGGCATTTTACATGGAGATTTAAAGGAAGAAGTCTACGTTACACAACCCAAGGATTTATACAACAAGGAAATACAGAAAAGTCTATAAGCTTACTAAAGCGTTATATGGCTTACTGCAAGCACCGAGAGCTTGGAATGTGAAGCTTGATCAAACGTTAAAGTCCTTAGACTTTAAGAAATGTAATCTCGAACAAGCGGTTTATACAAAGCGGAACAAGAATTCTACACTTATAGTTGAGTCTACATAGATGATCCGATAATCACAGCACTCCAAAGAAAGAAATCAAGAATTCAAATCCCGGATGAAGGATATATTTGAAATGAGCGACTTAGGATTGTTAGCTTATTATCTTGGGATAGAAGTTACACGACATGGAGGAGAGATTACAATCAAGCTGCATAAGTTATATTAACAAGATCTTGAAGGAAACAAGTATGGCGATAAAGAATGATACGAAGATACCTATGGATACCGGTACTAAGTTGGTCAAGGCGGAAGAAGGAAACTCGCTTGACGCAACTTACTACGAAGCTTAATAGGAAGTCTCGGTACTTATCGCATACAAGACCGGATCTTAGTTACTCGGTCGGACTACTCAAGAGATTCATGCAAGACTCAAGGATCATCACCAAGGCGGTAAAGCAAGTAATCCGATATATCAAAGGAACAAAGGAGCATGGCATTATATACAAGCAAGAAGGCGGCTTCAAGATTACAGTTACAATGATGAGTTATGGAGTCAACACCGATCAAGGAAAAGGAACTACGGGATCGTATTTTATTTCGAGAGTCACCGACACCGTGTACTCGCAAGCAACCAAATGGCGCTATCATCATGTGAATCGAATTCATGGCGGCATCGCAGCAGAAGATGTCAAGCCTTATGGCTAAAGCGATTGCTTAATGAACTAACCGGATGGGAAGAGAAAGGATAACGTCAAGGTCGATAATATTTCAAAGAATAGCACTTGTGAAGAACCCGCTTTTCATGGAAGAAGCAAGCACATCGATATTCGCTACCATTTCATTCGTGAAAGCGTAGAGAATGGGCACATCAATGTGGAACATGTCAGCGGAGAACTACAAAGAGCAGATATTCTAACAAAGGCTCTACCAAGATTGAAGTTCGTGACTATGCGACAAATACTCGGAGTTCAAGACTTAGGACGAAGCAACGATCAAGATTAAGGAGGAGAATGTGAACCAATAATCTTTATCTTTATGCTTCTTATGTTATTATTATTAGACGAGGGACTAAACTCGCCACTTAGAAAGTAAATAACTGAAAAAACGGTTATGGATGGCGGTTACACAACCGAACCATCATGTTGATTAGATAGTACCGTTTGGATTTGTATATATACATGTAAACCGAATCATTTAGAAAATAATAGACAATTTTACTTATTCAATATACTTTACTTTGCAATCTATATATCATTGATCTAGAGTTGGGACAACAATGTTCTCGGCTTTATAAAGAGAAAATAGGGAAGTAGCAGAGAATGCAGGAAAGCTTTTATATGTTCCGACTTCATTAAATAAAGCTTAACAATTGAACATTTTCATAAGCTCTTTCCTAATTTCTCTTAGATCAATCAAATTTCCTTTGATTACGTTTTGTCTTTATAAGAAACTTAAAGATACAATTTTTTTCTTACTTTCTCTCCGGTCTACTACATCACTTGTATTCTCCTTAAAAAAAACCTCTGAACACACCTTTAAGAGCTAAATTTAATCTTCATGAGCACACTAAACTTTGTTGCGGGCGTAACAGTCTGTCTCATTCCTTGTCATGCAGTGGTTGAATGGATGGGATTAAATGGAGCTACCACGATTCTTAACGTTCTAATTGTAGCTCTTGCTTCATATTTTGTACGTATATACGAACCCTTGTTATATTTCTCAATTTTTCTAGAGGTACTTTAAGGGGTTGGTTGACGCATATCTTGAAACCTTTTAAGTTTTAAGTCAGTGAATTATCACAACCAGATGACTATATCCTTTTTATTTATAGATTAAGGTCATCTAAGTAGCAAGTACCATGTAGTTGATTACCTTTAATTAGGTTACTACAAAAACAGTTATATTCTACTAATTTGACAAACTTAGATTTATGTTTGTGATAATAATATCATATATGCTAATAATGCAGTCATGGTTGCGGGTTTTACTTCATTATCATACTACCAACCAAGTCCTCGCCGGCACAATCGTGGGATCAATATTTTCAGTCTTGTGGTTTTGGGCATGGGAAGCAATTGTTCATAAAGCTTATAACTCGAATGAATGGGTTCAAACACTTCTTATAGTCGGAGTTGCCTGTTACTATATAGGTTTCATCTCTTACGTTATTTGGCACCGGATGAAAAGATAAAATTTTTGATGATCTTCGACACCTTAGAAATGTCTAAACTAACGTTTATAGTATGGTGTTAATATTAACCTACAACCTATGTACCATAAACCGCCTGTTATTGTGATTACTCTTTAGATTTTACTGTAATGTCTCATATGGAGGGTTCTTGCACAAAAATGACATTTTTATCGGTTATATCAACCATTAATGCAATGAAACTGGCTTTGGTATCATATGATTGTGTTTTTTCCTAACAGTATTGGATTACGTGTAATCATTATAAACCGTCGGTTATTAATCTATATAATAGGTTGTTTTAGTTATGGGCTTATATGTATGTAAGTAACTTAAAGCCTATGTAGTAAGCCCGGCCATGGGCCTTAGTAAATGTTCTAGTAAGTCCTATGGGGCGTCGCCCTATCTCTAACACTATAAATAATCATGTAATGGTACTCTTGTGCATTGGTTGATTCATTTGGTAATACTAAATTTCTCTTATTACGTTCATAATGAATCCTCACATCTCTTTTTCTCTCTAGTCTTTCTCTCATTAGAATACTTGTGTTAGTTTACATATTAGGGAACCTACAAGTGGTATCAATCCCTAAATGATGTTTGGTTAGAGTGTTTTGGTGCAAAACTAGTTACTTTTTCTCTTTTACGTGAGGTTTTTATTTTAAAAGCTTAAAGCTTTGATTTTTAGTACTTATTCTTAAAGCTTGGAAAGTTTTAAGGATTTCATAGTGTTTAGAATCTTTGTTGGTAGCATAAAGTTTGTATTTTTAGGATCAAAATCAATTTTTTTATACGTTTTTCTTAATAGTACATCTATCGAATTTCAAAAATATCTTTTAAAAACATTAACGTTTGCAACTTTCTTGATATTTAAGTGTTTTAGATAAGAAGAAACCGTTTAAAAACTTGTTATTTGGCTTAAAATTGATTTCCAAAAAACTATCCATCCATCGAATTTGAAAATAGGGTTTCATCAAACTTGGTGAATTAGGGTTTGATCGAACTTGTCCATCGCAATTACTTATCGAACTTACAGAATATCAACGTTTCTTCACTGATTCAAGGTTACTCAGTACTTCCATTGCTTGGATAAGCCTGTGGAATACTTCGACTAAGTAAAATCATCTAACTTTGACAAGTTAGATAGATCCATCGAATTTCACGTTTTAAATATCGAATTTGAGTTCATCGAATTTGACATCGTTTTTGACCATCGAACTTGAAATCATTGAACTTTGAAACATATAACTGGAGTTCATCGAACTTGAAACTTTCATTCATCGAACTTGGAACATATCGCCGTTGGAAATTCATCGAACTTGCCATATATCAAACTTCATCGCAATTGGTCAAATTCTTTAGGTTCATCGACTTAATGTTAGGTCACTAGTTTTACAACACAAGCATAAAAAGGATGATATACGGGAGAAAGAGATGATCGAAGATGATGGTAATTGAACAATGGTGATCCAACTAGTGATTGTTAGGTCACTAGATTTACAACACAACACTAGAAAGAGATAAACGATTGAACAAGTATACACACACGTTAAGCTAATACCGGTTATGCGTAGAGAGTGAGTGAAAGGAATAACTTGAACAACCAACCCTCAAGTGAGGGTTATTACATAGTATTTATAGGCAAGGAGCTAGGGCAACACTCCTACTCCTTCCCTTTTCCTTATTGGACATGGGCCTAAGCTTATGGGCCTTCTACATAAGCTAGACCTTAAACAAACATAAAGGCCATAATAAGCTACCTATTACATATGAGTAACTAACACTTGAATTAAGGTTTAGGAGTGATTCCAACAATCTGCCCTCAAGTGTTGGTGATGAAAACGGTGAAGGCGTTGATGTAATAGTAGCTTTGACGCCTTCCGACATTCTTCTTTCTTGTGAGAAGGAATGCCTTGATTCGAACAATCTCCCAAGTGTAGAGATAGTTTTCTTTGAACAGCTTATGCTTTGACGTCATCTTTAACTTTGTTCTTTGATCATTGTTCTTTGTGATGAAAGTGATAGTATGTTGTTGTTCGCATCAAGTCTCGCTTCAGTGTCCGCTTCGCCGCATAAAGGTTCCACGTCATTCTTCAACATGCTCACACGCCTTTGACGTTGGAATTCAAGATCGATGAAGTTCTTTAAGTCTTTAACTTTGTAGATTCTTTGATTTGACGAAGAATCATTCGATCGTTGTGTTGCTTTTGGATAGAACTTCCATTAGTGATGATGTTGGCGTGAGCATGAGAAGAATCGCACGATCATCCCGCCCCGAGCTTCCATAAGAAGAAAACATTTCAAACGGTTAGTAATAAGCGGATTCCGCACTTACAAGTTTGAACTTCGAGAGTGTTAACAAAGATAGTGTGAAAACACAACTCTAATTTTACAAAGGCCGCTCTCGAACCGGAGTCCCACAAGTGAGATAACGCGATGTACCAAGTACATCTACAATTCAGATGAGTCGCCGAGGTACACCAAGCATCACCTCACGATCAGACCGCTTGAGACACACTAAGCGTAATCCACGGGAGTTACCGAAGTGACCGCCGTGGTCGTTTGATGTTGACCGGCAGAGTTTCCATTCAATCACCGAGGATCACATATGTGAACCTCTCATAAATGTTCTCGATGATTGCTAAGATCCGTGAAGGACTCGATAACGCACCACCGATGTTCTTATTGTTGAACATCAAGTGATGAAATGTCAAGTGTACCTAAGAGATCTTTTGATGAATCTCGTGGCTCTAGACTCAATAGTGCATTTTGGTTTTCCCGAGCGGAGACTAGGAGAGGGTCTCCTTCTTCAATACCGAGATCTCTAAGAGAAAGCCAATAGTTTACGTAGGGTTCCCCGTGAGAATGAAACAAGCTTCTTTTGAGAGAAACTTGAGTGGCTAAGAAGGTATAGTGCATGCGCCATCGGGTCCATGACGACTTTTAATCTTCAATACCAGGTCACTAAGTGACAACCAAGAGTATATGAATTGAACCCGTGTCCGCCTCTAAGTTGAATAATTTGAGGGCTATTTCTTTTCACCCTTTTCTTTGCATTTCTTTTAATTCTTCAACTCCTTCTTTCTCCGATTCTCATTTTCTCCTTTTATAATCATACCTAAGGACTTCTAAGTACTAACTATTTGTGATGTCCTTGGGTAGATCCTCCCGCTCTGGCGGATCATAGGACGGTTATTCCTAACCTTAGTCACCTTATCACCCATGACTAACCTATGTTGCCATAAAACCAATTTTCAAGAAAATCTCTCAAAGGGTTTGTAAATGAAAACATGTTTGAACCATCGTGAGAGTTTTATCTTTAGCGTAAATACTCCCTCCACATGTGCTTTAGAGTTTTGACGGAAATATGCACTGTGTGGGAAGAGCGACTTTTGAATTGATCAACTCAAGATAGACACTCCCCGCGAGACACGGTTATGTTGCATAGTTAAAGAGTTACATTGTCGCCTTTTAGGTGACAACTAGCTCTAATAACTACCTTGAAGGTGTAGACAAGCCTCGAAAGGTTGTCATACCCGTCGAGTTCATGTCTACCAAGAGATTCTCGAATGGTACTTTCTACTCGGACAAGTCCTTTCATGAGACACGCTTACATTACTAGAGAACTAGCTTGAAATTATTACCCGTCCCGACAAGTCTTTTCGAGTTACTAACAGTTTAGTACCGTCAATTTGTTGGTTAAGTCTATTACACAAAGATTCATTTGCATTTACACAACATATTTCTTATCACATAATTTTCTCCCTCAAAATGGCATATAAAATGTTATTTTTGAAAAGTTGAGAATAAATATGACCATTTCGAGTGTCATGGGAAGATGACCACTATGAACAATTTGTGAACAAAGTTTTAATTCAAATACTCCCCTCAACAAGTGATATAAACGGTTGAGGTTTTGAAAATCATACGGAAGTACTTGTCCTTTTGAGCAAAACCTTGAAAATGAAAGGTTTGATAGGTTTTACTCAAAAGTAAGAAGCTTTCGCTCCTTTTATAAGGATTGTGGCAATCAAGCGCACTACGTGGTCCTTTCTTGACAATTACGGGTTGTACATCGTTATTTGTGCACAAGCCATTGACATATATAATCACACATCCAAATTTATAATGAAAGAAGCAGCTCAAGGGTACCAGAAGTCCCGGTGATGTTGCCAGAGTACGAACCATGGCGCTGATAGCCGGTGATGTTAATCCTGGTCGACCACCAACAAAGCTTTCCAACGTTCGAATCGATCCTTCAAACAACCTTTCATCAATCATTTCGATGATCCTCCGCACATCCCTTCGATCCCGAGAATTCCATCGCTTAGGAGACCCAATCTTTAGATGTATATCCTTCAACCGATAAGCCAATCCGTCCCTAACCATCTTCAAAGTGTGATCCCCAAACTTGTGAAGATCGCCGCACGCCATCAAGCAATTGCGTTGAAGTTCATCATGTAAACAACACCGAACGGTTTGTCGATGAGTGTATTATTGAAGTCGGTTGATGTCGGAAGATCAAGTCGTGGTGGAGTGAAGTTGACACGGTCCGATAAGATTCAACAAAGAAGTTGGAGATCTTCTACACGCTCTTTGATGACTATGCATCCGATGAAGATGAGAAATGACTTGATGAATTCACGTTGTACTTCGGTTGAAAATTGTCTCATGCGACCTCGCACTTTGGCAAGGTACATGTCTTCAATGTCGTTGATAGACAAATTCTCAAAGTCACTTCAGAGAATGCATAATCCCGCTCATCTTGCCTTTTGACCACAATCTTCTTGAGAAAAGTGTAGTCCCATTTGGTCGAAAGATCAACGTGTTTGATGGCAACGATATCCTTAGTAATCGAACACCGCATGTTGAGACTTCAACTCGGCGCTCGTAGTAGATTCTTCGCTGCCCGCCAATGATGAATCTCAGACATTGCATCTCGGTCGATGCTTCCACTTTGTTGGAGAACAAGTGATTAGCTCTTTCCTCGATAGCTATGCGTTTGAGTATATGGTCATGGGAATGGAAGTGTCAAAGATGTAGCATATTTCCTTGATCCATCGCCACCGTAGAAGAAATTCCAAGTCTTTGTTGAAGAAATATCCGAATGGAATCCTAGGTTCATTTGGTTGGCCAATTGTTGGTAGAGGTTTTGACCAATCGGTGTAGTATGGAGGGTTGTCCCGCTTGGTGAAGTCGATGTTTGCTTCGGGTTGAGCCAATCCATGTTGTTAGACATAGCTCGAGCAATGTTTTCAAGGTGATATTCGACCCGATGGCACTTTCTCGAGCTATCTTTCCACAGTTGAAAAGCTTCATTCTTGATTCGCCTCAACTCGGATTTCGCCATCTTCTTCACATGGAACTTTTCTTGCGTAATCTTAGCATGCTCCAATGTATTACCGCTCACCGATCTTGACCTTCTTCAGGTAGGAGTGGAATTGACAAGTGTAGAGAACCATTCAAATTCCTCTGCTTTATCTTCATCTAGCCATGATAGGACGCCAACCGGGCGCCTTCTTCTTCTTTGTTTAGGCCTAGATGAGGATTTCGGTTTCGAACTTGTTTGGGAGAGGTGGGTTGTTGTAGGGCTCACGGACTTCTCATCGTCACCACCAGATACTCAAAGTGATCACCGGTTTTCGAGTCTCGGTGGTAATTCGTAAGAATCTCGAGGTTTATCAGAGAAGAACGAGGAGGTGACCTTTGTTGTGCAGGAGTCCGTTGTGGTGGAGGTTGCATCGAGTAATCGAATAGAGGATGATTCATCGACTTCTTTGTGCGCTTGGGCTCTTTATCCTTATCCCGATCTTTGTCTTCATCATCTCTTGAACGTTTGGGCCTAATGCCTTCTTCTCGGAATGAGGACCCGAGTTGGTATTCCAAGAGAGCTTCAAACAGCTTTAGCTTTGTGTGAGGCAAACGTTGCGAGCTGCTTTCGACATTTGCGCTACTAGCCGGTTCACCAATTCATCATCCGAGAAGATTGTAGATTCAATCGGATTGATGCTTAAATTCATCGGAGTTGATTTCATGGCTTGTTTGGCTAGATGCAAGAGATTTGGATACGCTTGTTCCGTATACATCTCCTTTGTCGGCTTTGAACGACCTCCATAAGGAACCGTGAGAGTATCCTTTGATCATTTCGTCCATTTTCCTTGAAGATCATCTTTCATGAGCTTCGGACATACTCCCTTTCATCTTGCATCTTGTCGAGATCATCATGAATATATCAGTATCCGATCAAGATAGAAATTCATCTTCCTATAGAGCATGTCTTTCTTTCTCGACTTGTTTGACAAGATTCCCAATTCTTTTATGAGCATGAGATATCCAAGATCGAGTTGGCTTCTTCACCGATTTGGATGTTGATTTGGTTGATCTTTAGATGGTGGTGGTGAAGAATGAGATGATGAATCGATGAGGAGGAGACATGAGGAGGCTCGTGGTCCTTTGGAGGTGCGTATATCCTCCTTGGAACGAGTTGGACTATTGAGAAGATAATCATCATAATTTCTTCGTTATCTTGTCCAGATTTAGCCTTTTCTTCCGTCCGAGCCTTAGCTTCTTCATAAGTCTTTTCTTTCTTAGTCTTATCCTTTTCTCGGTTCCTCAATGTCATAATCGTGAGACTCCTCCACAAGCTTTTGTTGTTGGACAAGAGTGGTGGCACCAGCCCCTTATCGGGTCGATTAACCGCATCAGAGTTGGTGAAGAGTGGACACCACCACCGATCCTCCGGCCACCCATTTGTTCTTGTTCAAATTCTTTAGCCTTTTGAAGGTGTCTAACGATTTTAAACTTCTTCCCGTATGAAGTATCCAGCTGCTCTTCATCTTCATCGAGCTTTCTTCATAAGGCACAAGCATGTGAGTCTTCCTTTCCATGTTCATTTGGAGGACTAGGAGGTTTAGATACCGAGGGTGGTTTCATCTTTAGCAGATTCGTGAGTAGAAAGTCTCTTCTTCTCGATGCAAGACCTTCCGAGTCCTCGCCAATTAGCTTTCTCATGGTTCAATTTTAGGTACGGAATGGGAACAACTTCCTTAGAAGGAACTTCCTTTTACGAGGAGGATTCCTCTTGGGAAACTTCCTTTGACTTTCAAGATTTGCAAGACTTCCAAGACTTCTTCTCGGTTCTCCTTATAGGTGTTCCAAAAGACTTTTCATCGAGATGACCAACTTTGCCTTTCTTCATCGCTACTAGATACCTTTTGTATGTCTCGAGCTTTTTGATTTCATTAGACATAAGGTGATCGTGTAATACAAAGACCTGCTTCTTTGTTGACGATTCCTTGATTCTCGATCGATAGGGTAGGTTCACCAACATATCGTGATTGTCCGGGTCATTGAGCCTTTGTGGAATATCGGATGAAGTCCAAGTGCTCTCGATCAACAATTTTGTGTATCCGACATAGGGAATCTTTGAGCCAAGTTTCTTGTGAAATGACATCATGTCTTCCCATAACAAAGGCTTCAATTTCGATGTCCTTTTGTTGATTAATGACTAGAAGATTTGTAGTTCCATGAGCTTGGGATGCTCATAGCCACTATCACGACCGTGAGACCGATTTGGTGATGATGATGTAGAGGGTTCTCCACGGTTGAGGAATGTTCTTAAGCTCCACATGAGAATGCTTAGAGATAATTCCTCAAGCTTCATCATAGCCAATATCAATCGTGAATTGAAGAACTGCCTCCTCAAGAGGTGTGGCAAAGAAGTCGGTTGGCTCGATTTCGTGAATGAGAAGAACAGCCCGTAAGTCCGCATGAGTGATGGTGACTTGTTTGTGATTGAGAGTCACAACATCGCACTTTGACCCTTGATCCTTTGCATTGAATTCCGTAATTGTTGCATGTAGATCTCCAGATCAGAGAGAGAGTGTGAGAGCATGTTCGTAGGGATGATTCTTTAGAATATCCACAAGAATGAGACAAGAAGATTCTCGAGCATGTGAGGGTTTCAAAGTCAACCCTAAGGTTGTTCTTTCCAATCTTTCTAGGATAGCCATTAGGAAGATGTCAGCAATTGTGAGAACTTCAGGTGCATCCACATTCATTTGAGCAGCCATGTCGTGATCTGAAATAACATTAGCCAAAAGAACCAACATATCGAAAGACATAATGTTAGTCAACAGAAGGTTTTATTGTCTAATTATTGAATGTACAGTGTTAATGATTGTTACGAGTCCTAAGTCACTTGTTTGTCCAATAGTCCAATGACGTCGTGAAACGTTTCGTGAGTTAGTTAACTTTAAGTTTTAAAGTTTATGTTATCACTTATAGTTCACAACATATCAAACGTTTAAGTTTATTAGTGGCATTATTGGTTTCGTGATGATATGATTTGTTTATTTACAAGTTTGTACACGTAACAATTCAAAATGAAGGTTGATCAAGGCTTAGGCGTAGGAATAAAGTTACGCGTAAACAGGAGTGATATACGTGTAGACTAAAGCTTATGCGTAGGATCCTAACTTACGCGTAAGAAATGTTACGCGAGGAAAAGGGACCTTATGCGAGAGCTTACGCAGAGGCAGAGGCGATAAAAACCTTACGCGTAAGGCTTACTCGTAAGAGTAGACCTTATGCGTAGAGGTCACGCTTACGCATATCCTTCACGTGATACGCCGTAGTCCCATTGTAGAACCTTACGCGTAATAGTTACGCGTAAAATTTCTCTTACGATAACTTTCACGCTTAAGGTGATCCTTATGCGTAGAGTAACAAAGACCTTGATTCTGATTTTTATGCGTAGCAAGCCTGAAATACTATCATCATATCATCAATCTTAACACATATATTCATTTTACAACAAATCATGGCATGAAAACATGTTAAACAGTTACGCAGAGAAAGTCATACGCGTAAGTCAAAACCCTAGAGTTTATGAATTACGATAAGATTTCTAACCATAGGATTTGCACCAAACGTTTTCGGTAGGTCTTAGGTGTTGTGAGAGTCTAATAACCAAGTTTTAACATCCAATTCGTGGTGAATCAAAAATACCCAAACTCAAGAACATTAAACCCTAATTTCCAATTTTTAATCAATTAGTGTTTCGGGTTGTTATAGGCCGGAAATCATTAATTCAACATGATATAAACATCATCACACAACAATCTTTTGACCAAAAACCTTCACATTTGAAAACACCCAATTCGACTTAAGAACCCTAATTTTGAAAAACCTTCAATTCGTGTTTCGGGTGGATTTAGAGGATAAAATTAGTATCATTGATGTTAAAGACATGTTTTGACACAATCCTTTTAACCACAAACACCCATTCTTGATTATGTGTTCATACGCTATGCGTAGAACACAAAAACAATCATAGACAAAAATTTGACCGTTGGATTCGTGTAAAAATCAAAACCTATGTTTGTAAACATGTTAAGATCATGAAACAACTTACAAATTGATGATCAAACACACGATTTGAAGAACGAATTTTTATGCGTAGGATTGGTTAGGTTTATGAGTAATAAATGTGATGAATATGTTAGGTGGAGTGTTTTTATTAAAAGTAACTTTAAAGCTTTGACAGTTTTGGTCCCTCCACCTTTTCCTTTTTCATCCAAAGCCATTTAACTTCCGTTTTGGTTATCAAACAAAGATTTTAAGAAAGAAACTTTGACGACACTCCCCCTTGACTTAAGAAAATAATGAAAGGTTATAAATTTTAGTCTGAGGAGTGTCATTTAACCGTAAAAGTTTGCCACCATTGATAAAAGAAACAACCGGATATGATAACATGCAAGTACACGAATGTTTTGAAACAGCTTATATTTATTTTCTCCCTCAACACTTGATCGAAAAATATTGAATTTTGAAAGATTATAGTGTTGATGGAAGAAATGTACTTGCCATGTTGAAAGAAAATTAGATTAGAAGAATATTTTTGTTGTTTTATCAAGTTTTATATTTTTGTATTTTGTTTTGAAAAATTATTTACAAAAGATATTTTGGTGTTTGATGTGTTTTAAGACTATTTTAAGAGGTCATCCAATTCCTCTTGAGTCAAACACCTCATACCAATCCGTGGACCAACTCATTAAACCTAGCGGGAGGCAAGGCTTTGGTGAGAAGATCCGCCAATTGGTATTCGCACTCCACAAGTATAATTCAACTGCACTGCTCCACGTGGTCCTTGATGAAATGATAGCGAAGATCGATGTGCTTTGATTTCGAATGTCGAATCGAGTTGCACGAGATCGCAATGGCACCGATTGTCGCAAAGACATCGGATTCTCATCAAACACGTAACCATAGTCTTTGAGTTGTGTTCTCATCCGTATGACTTGAGCACAACACGCGGACATGGCTACATATTTCGCCTTGTTGATGACAACGATGTACAATCCGCTTCTTTGATTGCCAAGACACCGCTTATCACCAAGAAATTGTAGTGCTCTCAAGTACTTTTCCTCGAGTCTAAGCATCCCGCGTGGTCGTCTCAAAAGCGATTAGTTCAAAACCGTAATCCTTCTGATACCGATCCCCAAGTTAATGGTTCCTTGATGTATCGGAGGATTCTTTTAGCCTCGTAGAGGTGGGTTTCAGCTTGGTCGCGATCGATAACGGAGCATAGATAAACGGCAAATACAATATCGTGTCCGCTAGTCGTTAGATACATGAGAGACCCAATAATACTTCGGTATTTGGTAGGGTCCACTAATTTCCCATGTAAATCGCTCAGCTTCTTGGTATGAGTCATTGGTGTGGCATAAGTGTCATGTGTTTTCATTCCAAATTTGTTTAACAATTCAAGGGCATATTTGGATCGACTCAAGAAAATACCACGGGTGATTGATGAACTTGTAATCCTAGAAAGAACGTAAGTTCACCCATCATGGACATTTCAAAATTTTTCTTCATTAGTTTTGCAAAAGCGATTGAAAACTTTTTATGTGTAGACCCAAAATGATGTCATCCACGTAAATTTGAACAATTAAGATATGTGCCCGTGATATTGTATAAAAGAGTTGGGTCAACCGAACCTTTGGTGAAATTATTAGCAATGAGGAAAGATGATAGCTTATCGCACCATGCCCGAGGGGCTTGTTTGAGACCATAAAGAGCTTTGTTCGTTTGTAGACATGGTTCGGGAACTCGATCAACGAATCCTTCGGGTTGGTCGACATAAACCGCTTTTCAGCTTGTCCATTGAGAAACGCAGCTTTGACATCCATCCGAAAGACCGTCATATTCATATGAGCCGCGAACGCGAGAAATATCCGAACAAACCTCAAGACGAGCAACCGGAGCAAAAGATTCTTCAAAGTCTATTCCTCTTCCCGACGATAACCCTTAGCAACTAGACGTGACTTGTTTTGGATTACGCCCTTCAAAGATCCAATTTGTTTTTCCAAATCCATTTGAGACCAATGACGAGACCTCGTTGGTCTTTCAACCGCTCCCATACTTCAAGACGCTTGAATTGGTTGAGTTCTTCTTGCATGGATTCAATCCATTGTCTTTTGTCATTGCGCCTTTAATGTTTTTAGGCTCGATTGGCAGACAGTGAGTGCATAAATGCAATGTTCACCATCCGTGCGAAGACGTTGTCTCGTAACGATCGGTTGATTCGGGTTGCCAATAATATTTGCCGAGGATGGTCTTTTGTCCATCGATGTGTAGAGGGTTGATGTTGGTATACATTGTGCGATTCGAGGATTCAAATGGTTTGTTGATGATTCCGCGACATCGTGTGCAGTTGTCATTAGCAAACGGGTTAAAGAACGATTTGGATCAAAATCGCAGTGGGGTACTTCATTAAGAATATCATCACCGGTTCATCATTGTTGGAAGCGGTTTGTTCAATCTGTGGTGGAGTCAATCGGTGGTGCTTCTTCAACAAGAGTTGTTGTAGCAGTGTATCGTATAAGAGTATTATCGTTGAGCAATGAAACAATGGATACACCGAGCACGCTCATCAATATCGCCACCGAACAGAGGAGCAAATAACCTTTCCATTTGTTGACGAGTGAGTCGGGGCTTTGTTCACCGATGATGGGGTTGAGGAAGTTTAAACGGTTGTGACCGGTTCTAAGTCGTTATACTCGTAAGCCATTTCCGTAAGTTCATCAAAATGAGCATGAATCGCTTCCATCACTGCTTTGTACGACGATTCCGCATCCGTAACCTTTAGAATTCTCACAATATCCAATAAAGACCCAATGTCGGCTTTGGCTTTGAGCTTTCCAAAATCATCACGATCATTATTCGGATAGCAAAGGGATCCAAATACATGAAAGTGTTTGAGATTCGGTTTATGGTTGTGGACAAGCTCGAAAGGTGTTTTGTTGTATGCTTTGTGATCATAGAACGGTTTTGAGTATAGCATGCAGAGATACATCTTCCGCCCACAAGTAATCTGGAAGTTTAGCATTGATTAACATTGTTCTTGCAGCTTCCACTAACGCTCGGTTTCGCCTTTCAACAACTCCGCTTTGTTCGTGTACGTGCAATAGATGTTTGATGTCAATTCCACTTTCTCATAAAATTCACGAAGGGTTTGGTTAACAAATTCAGCCTTTGTCTGCTCGATTTGTCCGACGGTGTTTTGAGTCGAACTCAGATTTTCGTGAGAAAGGTGATGATCATCTGTGGAGCTTGGTCTTTGCTTCAAGAAAGTAGACCCAAGTCCATCGTGAGTAGTCATCAACAATTACTAAGATGTAGCATTTGCCATTGATCGTTTGCACACGATCGGGCCACACAAATCCATGTGAAGAAGATGAAGCACATGTCGAGAGTCGTGTTCCACCTTTGAAGGAAAATGAGCACGAGTGCTTTTTCCTTGTTCACAAGTCGAGCAAAGGTGATCTTTGAATACCGGAATCGGGAGACCTTCAACTAGTTTGTGTCGAGCAAGGTTGGTGATGGTTTGAAAGTTTAGATGTGAGACGACGGTGCCATAGCCGTGATTTTGTTGATGTTGCCTTTGAAAGTAAGCGATGGGAGATGAAGCAACCATGTCTTGCATAGAGATAGTGTAAAGACTAGAATTACGCGAGCCGACATAAGGTCATTTCCTTGTAGATCACGAATGAAACAAGTTTTCTCCCGAAAGCAACCTCCAAATCTCCATCACAAACCGACCATCGAAACAGATTGTGACCGAGGCCTTCCACATAGTAAACCCCGCTAATTTCGATGTTCCCATTGATATAGTCTCCGAGCCCATGATAGTCGCAAGTGATCATTCCCGAATCGACAAAGGCCAATGAACTTTGCAATAAAGTTTGATAACAGCTTAAGGTTGCTCGTCATGTGTCGGGAACATCCGCTATCAACAATCCAGAGAATGATCTCAGATCACCGTGACACACATGCATTTACACAGATGGAATAGAAGTAGATGTGGAACCCAAATGTTAGAGGGTTCCGAGCAAATGATAGTAGACATACACACATTAATAACTTTAGGCATCCATTTAAATCCTAATGTGTTATATATCCATTTCGCCATCTATAACTACTGCTTGCTTTAGTCTTTGTGAATGCACTAGGTGGTACTACATTCTTAGGAGGTGAAACCGAGCTGTGGACAACAATGCTTGCCTTAGAATCTAAAGAAGGCGGTCTACAAGCACGTACTTAGAATGATTATTGGGCCTAGAGGTATTCCGATTCTTAGGATTCCGTAAACGAGAGATTATAGCTTTAGCAACACATTTGTCATGACAATCGAATTCATACTTTTACGACAAATAACACAAGGTGCATCGATCAATATCAAAAGTACTTAAAGGTTTAGCATTCGTTACATCACTATTTCTATTACATTTGCCGACGCAATATCTATAGTGGAAGCAACGTGAGTCTTATTCATAGTCCTAGGGTGTTCTTCTACTTTAGCATTCCTTATTGATCTTTTCTTAGGTCGCAACTTCCTATTCTTCGATTGAGTGCTCCTAGGTCGTGAAGTGCGGACGCTTGGAAAAGACGCAACTATTCCTGCTTCAAGAGAAGGAAGCACGTTAGCAACTTGTGATTTGGCAAGAGGTATTCTAGGTTCACGATTACTAAGTGTTACCGGTGCTAATCTCTTAATGATGGTAGGCGGAAGTAGTTCATACTTTCCTAACATTTCTCTTAACTTAGAGATAGTGTGAATCAAATCTTGATTTTCGTAACTAATATTACCAAAGAAAATTCATGACTTCTCTAGTGTGAGCAAGATAGTGATCAAGTTCGTTTGATGCTTCATGACGAGTCTTATTGAGTAAATCAAATATGACACCATATTCTGCTTAACTTTACAAGTTCTTGTTCATATTTTGAGATTTGACTTTTCAAAGACACGCTTTGATCATCCAGCTTGCTCAAGTTTAGGATCAAGATTTTGCACGCAATCGAGCGATTTTCTTTTGAAAACCAAGTTGTTGATTGTGAATATCTTTTCACACCAATTAAGACGACGTTTTGCATTGTAAAGTTCGTTAAGTAATCGCTCATTTTCAACTTTTAAAGACTCGATCCAAGCACATTATCAAGATTCTCAACAGCTACCACAGAGTCAACATTATCGCAGAGATATAATCGATGCATGTGGCAAAGAATAGAATAACACAACATTATGGATATCAAGACAGATAACATCTTTCAAGAGTCGATCAACATCTTTTCTCAACATTTTCTTTTTACGCTTAGTATTAGAAATAGATGTTTCGCTTTTCTAAAACGACCTTCATCACTCCAAGTTCCTTATGAAAGTCCTGCTCCCAAGACAATGCACAATTTTTCAAATTTTTAACATTTGGTAAAAGATTTTTCCGAAAAATGTCTCTTTGTTCTCGCGCCAGAGGCGATTGAAAGTGTTGAACTTTGATTTCGTAATGATATTCTATCTCATGTTCTAAAGTTTTGAGGTCACCATGAAAATATCAAAATATCTAAGAATTTTGCGATTTTCGTGTTTTGAGTTTACTTCATCGATGGAAGGTAAAGGACCATAAATTTGTGCATAATCGGTTGGGGATTAACATTAGAAGACTGTGTGTTTTGATGATAACCCTTGGTGTGTTAGAAGAACTCTGGTGTGACAAAAGTGACCGGTTTTGAATAATTAAAAGGTTTGTTGTAAACAATGCTTTTAATTTTGATCGACTCGCCCTTCGCATCTAATTCCTCTTGACGATGATATTCAACAACACTCATAATGTAATTATCAATTTTATATTCTCGTGACGGAAACTTCGTGATTTGGTTTGAATGTTTTGGTTGAAAGCTTTGGTTTGTAATCGCAAGATTTGGTCCATATCCTTTTGGATCGGGTTTTAAGGTAAACTTTTCAATAGCGCATCGACTCACCATGTTTGTAAACAACAGCTTTAAACTCTTTAAGTTTTATGTTGCAAGTCGATAATTTCTTCAAGATGATTATCTATTCGGTTCGTGGAATGCTTTTTGTATGCAGAGAACTGCTTTTGACAAGTTAACAACTCAAATTTTAGCTTTTTGATTTTCCAAGGTGAGAGCGTTAATTTGCTTTTTATGTTCATGTTTCAGCTTGTTCTATCTCGCATAATAAAGCATTCTTCAAGCGGCTAGATCACGATCCGTCTCTAAATATTTTTCGCTTTGATGAGATTTAGTAAAGGTCGCTTCAAAACCTTTTTCACGCTTTTTCTTGAGTTTTGAAAAGTTGAGTTGCTTTTGTAAACATTCAAAATCCTTGGTTAACAAAGGCATTTTTACTTTTTAAGGTTTGATTTAATGCACAACATTCTTCAATTTGGGATTGCCGGTCTTTAAGTAAGAGAGCAAGATCCGATGAGGCAAAAGTTCGCTTGTTCAATGTAAGTCACAACATGATCATTATTTAGATCCTCAAGTATAACCACGAGTCAATTTGATTATCAAAGGAAACCATAAGGTCATCTTGATCGTCAAATGTAACTACTGTGGTCTATTTGAAAATCGTCGAATGAGATGTAAATGACTCATTTTGAACATTCCGAGCCTTGCCGGATTCGGATGTTGGCGGAGATATTAGATCGTAGATAAATATGGTTTGTTCGGCACCGAGACAAGCCATCGTTGTCATACATCGGGCCTGTGTCACTCATGTGTAACTCATGCATATTAGCCATCAACATAATCGCCGCATTGGCCCGCAAGTCCTCCATATCATCATCCGAGTCTCGATTTGCCATAAAACTCGTTTTGTCCGTGAGAGATCCACCGCCTTCATCCTTAAGAGCCAAAAGAAGAGCCTCTTTGAAATAAGCATCGCCCTAGTCCTCGGCTTTGGGCATGCATTAGCCAGTGTCCTTCTCATTGCGCTTGTAGCATCAAGACCATTCAACCCATTCTCGAGCATTTCTGCTCCACCATCGAGCTCGTTGTTATTCGACCCACAAGATTAAACCTTGACCACCGCCCATCCGACGACCATAACCACGATTTCGAACTTCAACTCGTCCATTGTTTACAACAAATTGATTTCGTGTGTTAGATGAGGAACGAATACGATTGTTGGATTTGTTGGTATAACGCCAAAAGCATTAGCAATCATAACAAATCCTTGTTGCAATGCTTCGAACGGATCGATGTCCTCATTAGCTTCACCGACAATTGGTTGAGCATTGTTGTTGTTGTATGGAACCAATTGATTTTGTTGAGATTGTTGCCGTGAATGATCATTTTGTGTGATGAGGCGCTTGGTTGAGTTGCTTGTTGAGGAGGATAACTTTGTTGAGCATATAAGGCAAGTTGTTGATTTTCCGGATGTGTAGGTGGAGCAATTTGAGCACGGAGAATCCTTTCCCGATCAACTTCCTTTTCATGAGGCTTCAAGTAATCGTACAACAATCCATATGTAGAATGATGCATATTCTTCGCTTGACGGAGAAAATGACATACTTCTCCCATTCGTGACCAAGACTACTCAGAACTTAGTATTCACCGCAATTCTTGGCATGATGATGTTGTGTTTATCCAAATCATTGATGATGTCTCGAAAATCGATGATGATAAGACTCTAGTGTCTCTCCGTGTTCAATCATGAAGTGTTCATAAGCCAAGTAAATTTTGGATTCCAAATCCTCCCGATTGAGTACATGATCCTTCCATAAGAAGATGAATATGTTCCCACATTTCCTTTGCGCCTTTTGAGCATCAACACTTCAAGAATTGGGTTAGGTAATCCTAAAAGGATATATTGCATTGCAAGCTCATCACTTCATAGTGTAGAAGTTCTGCTTGATTTAAATCGCAAAGAGCAATGTTCGCTTGTTCATCTCTTGGTGGATTTGCATTAGGATCTCCGGCACAATGACAAGAGGCATCTCAAATGGACCTTCCAAGATAACCTTCTTTAAGAACTTTCCATGTGGCTTCTTCGCATCACAAAACCTAAAGAACCTTATCACCCATTGATCGTAGTTTCGGAGTGAGCATTGGAGGTCTATCAAGTGATCCACCTCATGAATTGATTGTTGGTCGCTTAAAGCTTCACACATCTTTGCAAACCAAGTGGGTTCCTTCATAGTGTTCCTTGATGGATGTTGATTGAAGTCATTTGTGTAGGGTTGAACTTGAAGACTTGGCGGTGTTTGAACCATTTGTGGTGGAGGAATTGCTCCAAGTTGTGGAGTATGTTGTTGATTAAATTGTTGTTGATAAATTGCTTGTTGTTGATTCCATTGTTGATGTTGTGGACTTAGTTGTTGTTGTCGTTGAGAATAAGTGTAAGGAAATAGTTAGAGTATGGTGGTTGTGACATGTTGAAAACTTGTGTTGGTAAAATGGATCTTTGTAGTCGAATGAACCTTTGTTGATGAAGTGTCCTTAGGCGTAGAAATCACAAGAAACCAAGTAGAACTTATGCGTAAAACACCAAAGTTACGCTGTAACAAAGAGAGTTACGCTGTAGTTTTAGCTTACGCGTAAGTAGGGTAAATGCACTAAAGTTATGCGAGACACAAAGTTAGCGAGAAAGTTAGGCGAGGATTACCTTATGCGTAAGACTAGGCTTAGCGTAAGATGAATCTTATGCATAGGATTTCACGCGTAAGCTTTATGCTTATGCGTAAGATTAGGTTTTGCTCAAATGATCTTTTACACTATCACAAAGGCAAAAGATATCCAAAGTCGACGATTCTCGTGCTTATCCAAGCAAGAAAACACGGAGTAAACCACGAGAACGAAGATCAAGCCACGGATAAAGTTACGCGTAAGATTAGGGTTTTGATACGCGTAATCTTACTCGTAAAAATGATTATGCCCAAAGATGTTTCTAAACAAGATTTTTGTGATGAGATAGCTTCAATATCACCAAAATAACACAAAAGTGTGAAACTTGATGAACCAAAACTCCTAAAACAGTTACGCGTAGGACTACACCCTTCAAACAAAAACAAGCTTAAAAACTTAGATCCACGCATAAAGTTTGAAACTTTTTGCCAAAAACAAGTATTTTAACACCTTAAAACGTTGAAAGTACAAGAATCTTGGATTAAAAAGTGTAAAAACGAGTTTTAAGCTTAACCAAAGTATCACGTTATTCTACGCGAGGACCAAAACCCACTTCAAGAAATAACGATTCACCCAACTAGTAGGCGATTGATACCACCGTTAGGTCACTAGTTTTACAACACAAGCTTACTAGAAAGAGATAAAGGCGATTGAACAATAAACCAAACACACACACACGTTAAGCTAAGACCGGTTATGCGTAGAGAGTGAGTGAAAGGAATAATTGAACAACCAACCCTCAAGTGAGGGTTATTACATAGTATTTATAGGCAAGGAGCTAGGGCAACACTCCTACTCCTTCCCTTTTCCTTATTGGACATGGGCCTAAGCTTATGGGCCTTCTACATAAGCTTGACCTTAAACAAACATAAAGGCCATAATAAGCTACCTATTACATATGAGTAACTAACACTTGAATTAAGGTTTAGGAGTGATTCCAATAAACATTTTGACAAAAACTAAGACAAATTAACATGTCCATGAACCCCACGGCCACCACCTCCGCCACCACTATTTTCGCAATTTTTCCGTCCAACAAAACCCATATACTTGAAATCTAACTTAATAACAACAAGTCGAATGAGTGAGATGAATATGTCTAAATGAATATTATCTCTATTAATGCGTGTGGTATAGGTGATATTGTCAAATGGCGTCTTATTGCTAACATTTGTTCTAGGCATAATGTTAATTTTCTAGGTATTCAAGAATCCAGAGTAACCTCCACTTATTTATTTATGTTGAAGAATTTATGAGGTAATTTTACCTTTGATTTTGCAATTAGTAGTGCTCGTGGGATGTCGAGGTATTATATCCCTTTGGGATCCGGCTGCTTTTGTTAAGTCCAAAGTTACAAGTTTCAATCATATGTTGATTGTTCAAGGTCAATGGGTTTTTACGAAATTCAATTGCTTTATTGTCAACATATATGCTCCTCAAGACGCTTCAAAGAAATGTGATCTCCGCATACGCTCTATGTTCATGTACAATAATGAAGGGAATTATATAATTTTTGGTGATTTTAACGCGGTTCGAGAAGAATCAGAGCGATGGGGATGTAATTTCATTCAAAGAGAAGCTGATGATTTCAATACATTCATAACCTCGAATCATCTTGTTGATGTTCCAATGGGGGGTTTCGCTTTCACGAGATTGAGCCCGAATGGTCAAAAAATGAGTAAGTTAGACCGATTCCTAATTTCTGAAGAAGTTGGAGTTCTATTTTTAGACAGTTTGGTCCTTGCTCTCGACAACATAATTCATGATCATCGTCCCATATTACTCAAGCAAGAGAGTCTTGACTACGGTCCTAAACCATTTCATTTTTGAATTCGTGGTTAGATGAACCTCGATTCAATGATTTTCTTTCGCTACATGGGAGCTCACACAACATGACCATACTTTGAAGGCCATTCAATTCAAAACAAATTGAAAGGTCTAAAGGGTCATCTTCGCTCTTGGTGGTCAAATAACTCGAAATCCCAAATCACCCAAACAAGAACTTCTTGAAAATTTGAGAGTTGTTGATTATTTGATCGAGCTCGGGACAACAACTTCATCGGATATTGAAGAGAGAAATCATATTAAATCCAAAATTTATGATATTGAAAAGAAGGAAATAGCAGACATGGCTCAAAAAGGCAAAATTAAATTGAGCATTGAGGGAGACGAAAATTCCAAATATTATCATGGCATCCCGAATAAGAAAAGATACTCTCTTGCGATTAAGGGAATCAAACAAGAAGGATCGTGGATCACTGACGCTTCTCAGGTGAAACAAATATTTCTTGATCATTTTAGCTCCAAATTCCAACGAATAGATTCTATTCGGATCCAACATCGCAGCCCACGTTTTAAATCTTTATCAGAAGATCATTCGGCTAGTCTTCTTCAAGCGGTTACCATGGAGGAAATTAAATTTGCAGTGTGGTCTTGTGGAAATGATAAAGCAGCGGGTCCGGACGGGTTCACTTTCGCCCTCTTTAAGAGGCATTGGGATATCTTCAAATATGATATTATGGATCTAGTAAAGGATTTATGGAGTTGTCTCACAATCCTCCAGGTTGTAACTCATCTTTCATTACTCTAATTCCAAAGGTGAGTAGTCATATGGGGGTAAATGATTTTCGTCCAATAAGTCTAATCGGCATTCAATATAAAATCATTGCCAAGTTGTTGGCGCTTAGATTGGCTCGGGTGGTCGAAACGGTTGTAAGTGTGGAGAAAACGGCCTTGATAAAAGGCCGTCAAATTTTAGATGGTCCTTTGCTTGTAAACGAGCGTCTTGATTGGTATAAAAAGAAGAAGAAAAAGATGATGATTCTGAAAATTGATTTTGAAAAGGCGTTTGATTCTATCAGCTGGGATTATCTTGATAACATGTTGGAATTCATGAACTTCCTAACTCGTTGGTGAGGATGGATTTCAGCTTGCCTTCATTCGGCTAGATCTTCGGTTCTTATAAATGGAAGCCCGACTCGAGAATTCATGTTACATCGAGGTTTAAGACAAGGGGATCCCCTCTCACCTTTTATTTTTATCATTGCTATGGAGGGACAACCTTCATCTATCTCATTTATTTTACACCGATGATGTTCTTTTTCTTGGAGATTGGTCCCAAAGTAACGTCGAAAACCTTGTCATTTTGTTGCATTTCTTCTTTATGGCTTCCGGGGTTAAAAATTAACTTGTCAAAGTTGAACCTTTATGGGATTGGGGTTACAAACCAAGATGTTAATAGCATGTCAAATTTGATGGGATGCCGACTTGGGAAAACTCCCTTCATCTATCTTGGGTTACCGGTTGGTGATTATATGAGCTAAATAAAAGCATGGGATACCTTTTTAATCAGTTTCGATCTAAACTCACTAGATGGAAGGCAACCACTCTTTCTATAGGTGGGAGATCGATACTTCTAAAGACAGTCCTTGGTTCATTGGGCATATACTTTTTATCTATGTTTGTTATGCCTATTGGTGTGGCAAAGCAACTTGAATCCATTCAATCTCATTTCTTTTGGGGTTGGAACTTTGATAAAAAGAAGATCGCGTGGGTTAGCTGGGATTTAGTTATGGATTCATATTCCCGTGGTGGGCTTAATATTGGAAGTTTGGTAAGATTTAACTTGTCTCTTCTGCTTAAACGGAGACGGAGATTCGTCCATAATGACAACATGCGTTTGGTTCGCGTCATCAAGCACATATATGGTCAACAAGGGGGTTCGAATCTAACCCTTCTCGTATAACATGTTCTAGCCCTTGGTCCAGATTGATTACTACTACATATCGTCTTATAAATAATCAGGTCATCGACCCTTCTGTCCTAAAAAAGAATGTGGGAAATGGTTCTTCCACTCGGTTTTGTAAAGATTTGTGACTCGATAATCAATTTCTATCTAGTCGTTTTCCTCGTTTATACGTGCTAGAAAACTTCAAAAATGTCACTATAGTTGATCGATGGAACGGTGTTACTTGGTTTTGGCAATGGAGACGTCAAGTAAGGGGAGGTACCGAACAATCACAATTTGATGCCTTGTCTGCTCGCCTATAAAATGTCACTTTATCTTCATAAAGGGATTGGTGGTAGTGGAGTTTAGATCCAAATGGTATTTTCTAGGTTAAATTGACTAGACAATGGATAGATAATGTTGTTCTTCCAAACGCACAGCTTTGTACCTGTTGGAACAATCTTGTTCCTCGGAAAGTTAATATTCTAATATGGCGTGTTCTGCTAGATCGGATTCCTACGAGACTTAACCTTCATAATCGTGGTTTAGACGTCCCGAACATATTATGCCCGATTTGTAACCTTCACACAGAACAGACTACACACTTATTCTTTGGTTGTGAGGTGGCTGATAAGGATTTAAAAGGTGCACTTTTGAGGGGTCATTTAAGCCCTTAATCGACCACTTTTATATCCATTACTGCTTAATTTCGTTCCTTTTCACTTTTTAGGTCTTTTGAAGGCAAAATCCTATAATGATGCTTATTTGGATGAAAAGGCGTGAATATGTGAAGAAAATGGCTAAAGTCAAGATCAAGACACTCAAGCTGCTGGAAGTGCACCCGACGGCATCACAAACAAAGAGCGACTTCGTCCCTATAATTGCGATGGCTCATAAGTGAAATTTCTATTTTACACCTGACGGCGTCAGGCTTTGAAGAGTAGGGCGTCACGAAGACCTTTTCCCTCAGACGGCCTAGATCCAAATTCGCACGGCGCCGGTTGAAGTCGACGCGCCACAACCACAACGTGACGCCATCCCAAAATTGACTTGGCCAAGACGATACCCTAATGGCGGCGATCCGACGGTGACACAATTAAAAGGTGACACCGTCGCAGTTGTAACTCTATATATAGAATTCGATTTTCGACTTTTAAGAGGTAGATTTGTGGAGTAAAACCTAAAACAATTTTGGTTTGTCTTGGGCGTATCTTAGGGTTCTCATACCCTATTTTACATCAAGATAAGTTATTTACTTCATTGATTTCATTATGTCTTCGATTGTATGTGTGTATGCTTGCATGTTTACCATGTCCGACTAATTTACTTATGTGTTTGCCTAGATCCATGAAACCTAGTTATTGAATATTGATTGGTTGTCTCTATCTTAATTATAATTGGCTTAGGATTGCAATAGGCCATCATTGTGTTTTTAATGCTTGAGTAATCTTTGTGAACCTTAGTTTATGATCATCTAGAGTAATTGTAGGCTAAAAATCCAAAGATAACCTTAGAGTTAGTTTATGAATCCTAGAGATTTTGTAGGGAATAACCTTAAGGTATTCTCAAAGAGTTAGGGAGAAAAGCATACCTTACGACCTTAGAAGACACAACGCGTTAAGAATAAGGACGTGACAATTCAACCATCAATAAAAGATAAATAGGGAGTAATAGTATCTAGGTAAACACATTTTTAATCATCATACGAGCACACATCAATAGACATAGACTACCCCTTAGCTTAGATTAGATAATTAGATAGTAGAGTAATTGGTAGAAATACCACCCCCCAAATCCAATACCTCGAGATCGTACTTTCAATTTCCAAAAAAATATAAAAAGATAAAAAAATAATCTTCCTCAACCCCAACCTTAGCGTAGTAATTTCTCACTAGCATTCCTATGCCCCTAGAGAACGATATCAATCCCGAGGCTTACCCTAATACTACACTACAACGATTAGGTTCATCGCCTAGGTGGTTGAAAACTTGCTCAAGAAAAGGAAGTTTTCTTTGACTCCAACGCGCGTTGTACGGCGTATCAAGTTTTGGCGCTTGCCGGGGATTAGAATAGCTAGTTAGATCTCCACCTCATTTAGGTTCCCTTGCTTGATTCCTATCAAGTAAGCTTTTTTCTCATTTTTAGCTTCCTCGTATTCTATCCCCCTTCTTCGTGACTTCGTTCGTAAAACCCATCACTCACCATGATTCGCATCTTTCGCCGTAGAAACTTTATAATACCCGCTCCCAATCCCGTCCCTAATCCTCCTCCCAATCCCGAAATTGAAAATGCAATCCCGCAAAACCTTTCACCCGTTCACCACTTTGGGAATCACCTAGGGCATAATGAAATAAATTGGCAACAACATAGTCCTTTCTATGACTCGGATTCCGATGAGGAGTTTGACTATGGTGAAGCACTTGATAACGGGGAGGTCATCGATGAAGTTAACTTTGAAATGGAAGAAGACTTCTCCCAATGTTTTGACCCTAGGTGTAGGATTGAAGTTAATGGCCCCTTTAACATGCAACTCCCTTGTAAGATAGGATTTGAAAGTTTTGATGCTAACTTGCACTCATTCTTACCTTTAAACTTGATCTCAAGAAGTCTATATAACAAAATTAAGGTGGATGAATTAGCCAATCAAGGGGAAAATGTTGTTGATGCGGTCACTTACTTGGATGTGTTTGTTGGAAGTTTTGCCAATGTGGTTGAATTCATGGTCCTAGAAGATTTAGGAGAATTCATTGATGGGAGCCTCACTCAAGTAATATTTGGAACAAACTTTAAGAGAATAACTAGGTTGAATGAACGTATGATTGATGGTTTAATCACATTCTCCGATGGAGTTGAAGATTTTGTCTATCAAATGCCCCGTACGCAACCTAGGTTTAAGCACAAAGATATAGAGGCATGCAATCGGATGATTCCCATTCCGATACTTAGTGAAAGAGATAAACAACGGGGACTTAGGCATACTTATGAAAAAAATGAGCGGTACTATAAAAAATGCCTAGAGTTAGGAGATGAGTACAAGAAAAGTGAGAGAACATTGGAATAGCTTAGATATGGGCACATGAGCGTGCACGAGACCACGTAGGGGCACGACTTCGAGTCTAGCTACAAGACTCATAAATAAAGAAAAGCGTTTCGTAGGAGGCAACCCATGCTTAATTGTTTGCTTGTTCGTGTGTCATATATCTTTTCATTGATTGTTTATTCTCATGTTTGAATTTGTGAAAATTCTTTATTTTGTCTTTAACCTCGTCTTAATTACATATAAAGGTATTTTATAAAAAGGATAAGTGTAGGGAAGATTACACACGTTTTCAAAAAGAACGTGAACATGAGAGTTACAATTCTTGAAAAGATATATATGTGTGTTTGTTAGAGTCAAATGCTTGTATCGAGTCATAATGGATGTTTTGCAAGGATTTTTCCAGATTCTAAAGATGTAGTTTTTCCAGAATTTTTCCAGAAAAACGCAGCAGACCAGTTTCTGTCAGGATAACCCGACTGAGATCAGATTGCAACCGACGTCGAGGAGGATCGTAAACAACTTATCTTACTTTCTCTCGTTTTCTATGCTACTTACAAATTTTTGGAATTTCTCAGGTCTTAATTTTCCCGATAACATGTAAACATCCATTCCACAAGCATTATATCCTAGTTTAGTTGAGTCATATATAGTTTTACCGCCGATTTTACGCGAAGGTTTTGTCTGTTTTCTTAAGTGTGCAGGTTTTATTTATCAAGAAGAAGAAACATAAGATTGGAAGGAGCTTTTCACGCATACATTCTTCTTGAAGAAGAATTTAACCACTACTTCACACGGATCCTACCGAGCTAATCAGGAGAGTATTAGTTTCTTTCTCTTTTAATTACCTTCCATTATCATAACTTTGATACTTTCGAGGAAAATTGGGGACAATGTTCAGTTTAAGTGTAGGGAGGGAGAATAAAATGGGAACTTTGAAACTATGTTTATCCTTGATCATTTGTCTTGTCCAATTTCATTTGTGTAATAAACCATGAGAAATATCGGTTACGGTAATTTTGGCACCAAATTTAAATTTTTTCATGACATGTAGGAGTGGGCCATTAGTCTTAATATAGCGTCTCATGGATAGGAAGTTATATGACTAGCACAAAAACCCTTTACCACTCAAATTCCACCCCAAAAATGTGAGGTTCGCCCTTAGATTTGTAGGAATTAAAGCATTCATCTTTAATGCTTCGAGAGTACCGGTAGTATAATAGATTCTAGAACTTGTTTTGTGATGCATACTTAGATTGCTAGTGAGACTACACTTCATGTAGTTAGGAATAACTAAATGATAAGAGGCATTAGGATAACCCCTGCTTTATACCCGTATTATAATTACTTCTTCCACATCGGTTGAGTAATTCCCCCACACCCTTGCGTTGTACTTATCTTTAGTACACGATACCCCTAGTTAACCCCTCAGAGCCTATCCTTTTCACTGTTCTCGTGATGTTTTGATTTTCCGGAATATCAATGAAGAGCATTGTTTACAATCCACCCCCAAATGTACACCCAAATCGCCTTAGCCTACCTTGTATGCACTCACTTTTAGTGCATTATTGTTATCATACTAAACCCTTAGTTCAATTATCTAGTTACTTGCATAAGTTGCTAAGTCGAGTCATATCCTTTGTATACAGTTTTGGGATGATTGGGACTAATGGGTAAATGTTGTTCCCTATTCACTATCGTTTAAAAATCAATTAAGTACTTAAAACAATTTAATAGTGAATAATGACTGAAATTAACGTAAGTAAAACACACTAAGTAATTTTCAACATCATATTCTTATTAGAAGTAAATCAAAGAATACGCTACCCAAGTACTTCATGAATAGTACTTGGGATTGAAATGACAAAGTTTGGGTGACTCTCTCTAAGCTCAGCTAAGTCCGAGCACAACTCTTAGAACCCACCGAGCTAGCTCAAGGATAAAGTTGTATTTGGAGGAGTGAAAAGTTGGCTTGTGTGTATGTGTGTTTTACAATTCACAAGCTTAAACTTTTCACTCATTCTCTTATGCTATTTATACAAGTATGATTTTAACTTTAACCTAGAAGACAAATACATTGATCACAGAATCACGAATATAGATATATTCGACATCGCTTACTTTGCTATTAGTAGTCGTAGTAAGCTTCTTTCCTTAACAGAGAATCCTTTAGTATCGCCGCTACTATAAATGGGAAGATATGGCTTTAGTAGATAGGGACTTAGTTTTATCGGGTAAAGCACTTGGGGACTTAGTTTTATCTGGGTAAACTTTTCCGCCTAGTCCCGCTCATTCTTTAGTCTTCAAAGCCTTGATCTCTTCCTTCGCTTTGTCTTGGTGCTAATAGCTGAGAGGAGTCTTAGGGATTCAGTGAGTTATTGTCATCACCACCGAATCCACCATCTTCTTCTTGACTTAGTCTTCACCCATTAAGTTCCGCCTTCTCGAGTGGAGAGGCTTCTTCTTCGCCTCGCATCGAGTATCTCGAAGATGGCTCACCGAGAGAATATGCACTCGGTGACCGATAGTGTTTAACGGATTAAACACTTAGGTTATTTTCTATTCAAATCCTAGATTAAGGGTTTGGGTATTTATCGAACCCAACAGTCTCCCTATTGGATATACAAATAGCCTAAGTGTTTGATCGATGTAAGTGAGCAAATGGCTTCTTCTTACACCGAATGTACTAATGAATACAATATGGAACACCGAGTATTTTAACAAAACATACATCTTTATTAATCATCTTACATGGTTCCTATCACTAGTACAAAGAAAAGATAACATGATGTCACCCGTATGGATTCGGTGCTTCAAGCTTCACTTTTTGGTGATGAGTGTTTTCCGTCGGGATGGTCTCTTATCTTAGCATTCGTGTCTTGACAAACCCGATGGTTCTTGAGGATTGGATCCGAGAGGCCACAAGTATGTAGCTTAGCATTGCGACCACACCACCGATCAATATCACTCCATCTTTGAAATCTTGGGTTTCCATAGACATCAATGTGGAATAGCCCTCTTCGTGCTTTTCAATCACTAAACAGTTCACAAATTTCACACCTCAGCAGCTCACATTGCATTCTAAGCGTGCACTTTGATCTCAGTTGGAACTCAACTCTTTCCTTTTGCGGTGGATGCTTGTGGTTGAGATCCTTGAGGTGCGATCAAGGCGGTGAATTCCAGTTGGGTGGTGCATCTCTCACCTTTCATATCTTTTGTCGAGCATCTTCATCACCTCCTTGACCACCTTATTTTGCTTCTTTCCAATAATTGAACCAAGTTCATCGAGTTCATGATCCCAAAGTCGGTGAATTTTAGGGATCATGAACCTCAAGTGTCTTTATCATCCTCTATAAACATTCATAGCCGTGGTTTGGTGTTGGGAATAATCTTGACATATGTGATCTTTTCAGAAGCCTACGGCTGGTCATTGTCGCTTGTAATGCTCAATTCGCTTTGCTCGAGAGCTTCAGCTTTATTCTTCTTTTCTTCCAACTGTTTTCTCATTTACATCATTTGAGCGACTGAGCTTCCTTGAACTTTTGTCCGCTCGACCCTTTTGGAACTTGCTTGCATCTAATCCCATGTTCTCGGCTTCTTCTACGACAACCTTTGCAGTGCTTCTCTGTTCTTTTGTCATCCTCACTTGTTTCAATTTCCTTTCTTCTTTAGCAAGGTGTTTGGTTAATGTTGAGGAGTAAAGAGGTATTGATGTCACCGATTTTGTAGGAATCTTCTCGAGCTCGTGATTGTCATTATGCCTTTGCCTTTGTCCCGGCCACGAGAAAGATGATGCAACTAAGGGTGGTGTCATTGTCATGATTGATGTTGTGACCGTCGGTGTTGTTGTTGTTGATGATTGTGGTGGTAGTGATGATATGGGTATTCTAAAACCGGTGCAAATGATGTGGAGACTCTGAGACCGGTGGTGTTTGCTCCCCTCGGTGTGAAGAGGAGTTTCTTCAAGAAGATTCTCCCCTCAACATTGCCGGAACTTCGGTGAGGGCAAGAGTTGGAGTTGGTGCCGAGGGACGGAGTCGCTTGACCTTGAAGGCTGATAGATTTCGTTGATCATGGCCTTAATCAAGTATCCGCACGAATACCGGTGACCTTTGCATCCAGATTAGCCTAAGAGATCTCTAATGCGGTCATATGGGACAAAGATTCCGAGCCATAAAAGATGAGGCTCGAGCCATAGCGATTACACGAGTGTTCAAAGAGTCCATTGAGGTCTCAAGAGTCCGAATCAAGACCGGAGACCCCGAACATTTGCGATTGGAACATTTCAATCGATTCTACCAATCGAGATGAGTTTTCACATACACCTCGGTGGCCTCCAAGACTTTGGCATTGAGTGATGGGTCTTCTTCTTGCGTCCCCGATTTCATCAATTGTAACCCCACATGTCCGAAGATGCTTGAGGAACTTAACCATGTTTTCATCCGATCGATAAGGTGTTGGTACATAAGATCTCGGTGCTCATGAACATTTTCATTAAAGGTAAGCACATCGGATCGAAGATCGTCAGAAGTGGCACCGCTTCGGTGTGTTGATCCCAAAATTGATCAAGAACCCGATGTCTGACTTTCTTGAGGCTTTAGTGATCCACTAAACCACTGCCTTTTAGTGATTGGAAGAATGTTGTCAAACGGTTAAATTCCCACAATTTGGATGATGAGGAGTCGAGTCATTATCTTCGGATGAAATGGTGACTCATTACGCTCCTTTGGATCAGCCGAGGCTCTTGTTCGATTGAACCTCTCGTCCATCTCTTCCCACCGATAAAATTTCATCTTCGGCCAAAGAAGTTCATCCTCGAGAATAGAATACCGGTGACATCAAGAATTGTGAGTAAGGGGTTGGTGATGGGTTCCATATCGTGGTGGTATATATCCTCTCGAGTCTTTGTCCCCGTTGACCCCTCGAGACATCGGTGGAGTTTCCAATGCCTTCTCCGGAGTCGATTGGTTTTGGGTTCCGATCGGGGTTGTGTCTTTCCTCCAAGTCTTTGTCCCCAGTGACCCCCGAGACACCGGTGGGTGTTTCCAGTGCCTTTAGCGAGTCGGTGATTGTTGTATCCCTATCGATTGGGTTGTTTGTTTCCCGAGTATTTGGGATCGATCGGTGTGCCCTCGCACAAAGACTTGGATTTGTTAATGTCATTATCAGCGCGATGGGCGCTCCCCTACCGCCGGGTTGTTTGTTTCCTCGGATCTTGGGGAGTAGTAGGTGTGACCGCGGCACCGACCGTGATGTATCGGTGTCCTTCGTTGTCACGGGGTGGTTGTTGCACAGTCGGTGGGTGTCTGCTTAGTCTCGGGCTTTTGTGCCTCTTAGGTCAGGCTCCTCAAGCCTCGTGGCCCCGAGACTTTGGTTTAGTCTTAGTCCCACCGAGACTTCCCTTTCTTTTAGAGCGGGGTTTGAGACATCGATCCACTTTGATTGTTTACAAGAATCATGCGGGCCGTCAATTCAATAGGAGTGACAAGGGATGGGTCCTTTTGAAAATTTGATGGGCTCGGGATGCGGTAAATTTCCAAATTTTTCATCCCGAGTATAATTTGAACCAAGAACGATTGCAAAGCACAAGAGACAAACCTAGGATACGAAACGCGTTCGTCCTAGATTTGCTATGTAGCTTCGTACGAGATCACCGTAAATGATCTCCCTATGTCGATAGTGACCCATTCATCGGGCAATATGCCATCATCAATCGAATAGAGTTAACTTGTTCGGTGGATGAGTGGTTCCGCCGAGGACCGAATCACAAAAGTGAAGAGGATCCTCCAAGCCACGGGAATGAGCTTTTAGCGATCGCGTCTTGTCCAAAAAGTTGGATCTAAAATGATTTGTTTTAACCCATCCTTCAACGTGGAGGGTTCGGGATGGGCGACATAAATACCTTTGTTATAATCTAACCTCGTTGAAGTGCAAAACGCTTTGTAATCCAGGTGTATTGTTGCCCCATTAAGACCGAACTCGATGAGATACTCCCGAGTGGTCTAAGGTTATTCTCATCGATAGAAGGTGTCGGGTCAAAGGCTTTAGTCAGAGCCCAAAACTCCCCGAGGTAGTTTGGGTGCAAGATCGAGGACATTTACAAAGGCCGTTTGAGTGGGCGATTGAATAAAAATTTATAATGTCTTTATAGGTTGGGACATTTTCGTGGTATTCAAAATTTCCTATGACATTATTTGTTTTAAATTCAACGTTAGTAAGATCCCCTACCCATCGAGAAGCAACCGGAGAGATTGTGTTCTAGCCATTTCTATTAAAGAAGATTTTAGGGTTACAAAAAATGTTTTGACTAGAACAATCAAAGTATTTAGATCTCTCGAGTTTGTGATGAAAATCTTTTGTAAATGTTTACAAGGAGGGTTTTCAAAAGAGGTTTTAAAGATTTTGAGAACACACAAATTTTCTGGATTTGAGAAAGGATTTTGTGAGTTTAGTTGCGAAAATAATTTGTGTGTGTTTTGTGGTTTTGAAGAGGTATTTATAGAGTAGTGAGATGGGTGGTTTTGTATAAACGTGGATATGTAAAGACCATTTTGAAATCTTTTGATATTCCACATTTAATGCCACCCACCACTTCACGCAAAGAAAATCCCGTCTTTCAAGGAAAAGCAGTTGCAATGCACGTAAAAGTGCACTTTAGCGAGAATTAAATATCCATAGGATATTTTATGTGAAGAAGAATTTAATGCCAAGTGGGGTGAGGTAAATGATGATACTCCTGACAGTAAGACATGTATTCCTATATTAAATTGGTGGGATTACCAACCTAGGACATTTAAGTAACTAATACTTGAAGCATTTAGTTACTCATTCAATGCATTATGTCAGGGACCCTGATTGAGTCTTACTCATTCAGTGAGAGGTAGATTTTGGATGTTCAGGGAGACGAACCGTTTCACAGAACTCACTGAGATTGATTTTCAGATGCCTGACTTTCAATGTCAAGCATTCCCAATTCAGTTTTCGGTCTCCTGAATGTAGGTTCATCCAAAGGTTTGTTGAAGATATCGCAAGTTGATATTGATGGGGATGAAATGAAGTTCTATGTCTCCTTTCATTATGTGATCCCGATGAAGTGATATCGATATCAATGTGTTTGGTTCTTTGATGGAGGATGGGGTTGTTGGAGATTGCAATTGCATCGGTGTTGTCACGTAAGATGGGTACCATTTTGTAGTGGATATCATAGTCACCGAGTTGACTCTTCATCCATAAAACATTGGCACAACATCCTGCGTGACCACATATTAAACCGGTCAAGACATAGCCACCGATCACGCTTTTAGCACTCCAACAAACTAGTTTTCCTCCAAGAAATTGACAGGACCACGAGGTACTTTTTCATCCATGTTGCGCCTAGCATAATCGTAATCGAGTAACCCTTGAGATCAAACCCCGAGCATTTTGGATAATAGAGTCCAAGGTTTGGGGTTCCCTTCGTGTACCGAGTATTCTTTTGGCTGCAGTGAGATGGGATTCTTTAGGATAGGACCGATATCTTGCTATTAAGCAGATCGAGAATTGGATGTCCGGTATGGAAGCGATTAGATACATCGGTGAGCCTACAATCCTCCGAAATGAGTTTGATTGGTGATTTTCCGGTGAGATCGGGTCCAAGGTTGTTAGGTGGGACCATTGGAGTCTTCAACGAGGCACATCGATATCTCATATTTCTTCAAGAGATTTCGGTGTATTTCTCTTGACCGATGGATATTCCTTTATCGTTTCTCGATTTGTAGTCCAAGAAAGTATGTGAGTTCCCCATCATGCTCATTTCAAACTTCTTTGTCATCGGTTTTCAAACTGCTTGCAAAGTTTGTAGTTTGTTGAGCCAAAGATGATGTCATCAACATACACTGGACTAGAATCACATCTGTTGAGTTCTATAGACAAGCAGTGTTGTCTGATTTCCTCGACAAACTTGTTTTGTATCGGGAAGGCCGAGAGAGTTTCATACCATGCCCCGGAGCTTGTTTAAGTCCATAAAGGGCTTTGTCAAGCTTCTTGAGACATAGTCGTGAATTCACTACTCTCAAAGCCCGGAGGTTGCCGAACATATACATCTTCCTTGAGATCACCATTTAAGAATGCACTTTTAACATCCATTTGGTAGACCACAAGTTCATGTATGTTGCATATGCAAGAAAGATCCGATGGCTTCCATTCTTGCAACAGAGCAAATGTTTCATCATAGTCAATGCCTTCTTGTTGATCAGTAACCTTGGCTACAAGTCGGCTTTGTTTTTAATGACGAGTGCCGTTTCATCGCTTTTGTTTACGAAAACCCACTTCATTCCTATGACTACTACATCCCGAGGACATTTGATCAAGGTCATGACCTTGTTTTATCAAACTATTGCGTTCTTCTTGCATAGCCGAACCCACTTGGGTATTTTAGAGCCTCGGTGACACTTTGGGTTCTATCTCTTATAGGTAATTAGCATATAGACATTCATTGGTCAAGTGCAGTTAAGTTAGCGACCATGCTTCTAGTGAGCATGCCTCGGTGGGTTCACCAATGATGTTTACAAGCTCAATGTCCCGAGATCTTGTCCACTTACTTTGTGGTGCGGGATCCGAGCTTGAAGATGTCACCGGGAGTTCGGTGTGAGTTCGGTGCAAGAGCCACGGGATCATTTAGATCATCTGTTGAGGTGACTTGTTCGGTAGAGGTTCTTGAGTTATAGGATCACGATCATTTGGATCGGTGTTACCTATCCCAAGAGGGACCGATCGATTATCAATGAATTCACCGATAGTTGGTTGTGACGGGTTGTGAGGCAAGACATAATATGAGATGTCAAGATCGACTTGGTATGAGGAATTGGTTTCGATGTTGTACTCATCGAGGATATCTTGATGAGTTATCAAATCCTATTTCTTCCATCAAGTGTTTGTTAATACAAATAAGCCATGAAAACGTTTATTTATATTTTACGATCTTCTAATGTTTTGTCGATAACAAATACAAAATCATATTAATGAAACAAATAAAGTACGTAAATAGTTTGAGTTAATAGTTTTCTAAACACACTTACGCTTTCACATAAAACACTAAAACTAGTATAAGTGATTTTATAACTTAGATACATATGTACAACAACTAGTGTTTACATATTGGGTTAAACATAGACTTAAACTAAGTATACCAAAATGGGTAAAAACTAAGTGTATGCTAAATTGGGTAAATACAAGTATGTACAAAAAGGGTAAATACTAGCAAATGGTTTTGACCCATAACCCATGGTTTTATATATACCACTTAACCAAGTACATTGTATCTAGAAAGAAAACATGGATCAACCCATAACCCATGACCCATGACCCATGACCCATAACCAAAAATACCCATGGGCAAAGAGGAGCGGACCACGGATCCCTAGCTTTGTGCTAGCCGGATCCCTTGTGGTAGGGATCCGTGGGATCCGGGGAAACAGAAGAGAATTTCCTCTATAAATAGAGAGCCATTTCTTCCTCTCTACCAACAACTTTTAACAAATACTTCTCCAAAGTATTCTAACCCTCTAACCTCAGATCTAAGTGATCTATGTAGTTTGTCTTTTGTTTTTGTGTGATCTTCTAGGTTCCTCTTAAAGGAAATATCACCACTTCTTGAAGACGTGCAAGCTCAAGTCCATGAGTTACCATGCTTCGTCATCATCAAGACAACGAAGGTTCTCTTGTTGATAGATCTACCTTTCTCCATAGACGTTGGGTTGAAGGAATTAGTGAAGAATGCCGAAAATGTAAAGATGCAAGCATTAGTGAAAGATGCTCATCATTCGTGTCAAGGCATTAGTGAAGAATGTTAAAGGTGTCTAGACGAAGGCATTAGTGAAGGATGCCAAGCGTTGTGTCAAAGGCATTAGTGAAGGATGCCAAGCGTTGTGTCAAAGGCATTAGTGAAGGATGCCAAAGAATCAAATCAAGTAGCATTTGGGAAGAATGCTTAGGTCGTATAATCGATGAGGTGCATCGTTATACATATAAGTATTTGTTTATTTACAAGGATGGTGATATCCTTGGTGGTGTTGTAACAAGGAGTAGATCTCCTCGAGATTAGGTGTTGTGTCGTGAAGGTGTAGTTCACCTAAGGTGTGAAAGAACTAGGTACTTAGCCTAGTACCTAATAAAGAGTAGGCGACGTTGTGAAGGATTAGTTCTCTAAGGTGTGTGATCGGCTCCCAAACGGTCGGGTTTATTACACAAGTCAACCACTTGTGAATGGTCAACCATAATAAAAGTCGACGACTTGAGAACGCAATGCAATTAACCAGGAGAGCATAGTGTTTCCCGGTCGTTAAGTCCCAACGAGTGTATTGTTGAATAGCCAAACGTGTAGTGATCGGGCGATATTGAACAAGAAAGGGGTATGATTGATACTAGATGACAAAGGAAAATGAAAGAAAATTAAAAGCTAAATTATATTAAATAAACGCTATCACTATTTTTAAAATTGGATTTTCTTGATTTTCTTTTATAAATTTGAATTAAAACTAATTTTAAACTTTAAAACTTAATTAAAATACTAAAAATTATGAAAATAAAGAGGAAAATTGTGAAACTATTTTTCAAAAATCTAAAATAACTAAACAAACTTTTGAAAATTGAATTTGTATTTTTCGATTTATATTCTAATTTCTATGATTTAAAACTATTTAAAACTAATTAAATTGCTAAAATTACAATTTAAACTAGGAAAATTATGGAAAATATTTTTTTGCTTTTATATTTATCTTAATCTATGAAAATTGAAAACTTATTTTTTGAAGTTTTTCCGATTTAATTGCAATAAAGGTTAATTAAAAGTCCTAAAAACTGCTTTTAAATAAGGAAAAATAGCAAACAGTGATGAAAAATTATGAAAAATTCAGGAAAAGTCTAAAATAATATTCTAAATCTATGAAAAATATAAAAACTATAGCATATGCATGTGAAATAGAAGCTGTAGTGCAAACTGTCTTGAGAATAAGCACTTAGAATAAGCTAAAAAGCACTAGAAAGCACCAAATGAGCACATAAGCTAGATTATACTGAAAATACCTAAAAGAAACTAATTCCAACTACTCCTAACCTTTAATGTGCAAATTATCAAAGATTTGAGCTAATTAACTACTTCAGCCAAGCAGGCCTAACCCCCTCTCTTTAAGCTAATACACAGGCTTATCAAGAGAGCTTATCTGAAATCCAGAAATGAGGAACTTAAGGCAACCAACCAGACTACAACTAAACCAAATTACAGCTCCCAACTATCTAATTTGAGATCTGTGCAAGGCCTGCAAGTTGCCTGTGCATACTCAGTTGTCACTGAGTGTGTGCACAGGGCACTTTTGCCCCATTTGACAAGCTGATTAGGAGCTTAAAGAGATTTGGAAAAATTTCACAAAATTCAGTTTTAGAAACTAGACCAGCTCAACTTGTTAAATCCAAAATACCAAAAGCTCTTGACCAAGGATTAACAAATGAGACATCTACAAAGTTTTAGAAAAACTGCTTTTTCCAACTTTGACTTTTCAAGACAATATTGAGATTTTGACCAAACTGAAATTCTAACACCTCTACTGTGATCTAGATGTTAATTTAAGCTATGCTGAGACTTGAATAATCTAGTTTACTAATATCTAAACCTATTACTTGCCTAATTCAACACTATAGCTACCTGATGAAATCACAAGGTCAGATTGATAACTAATTTGACTTTTGAGTGACTGCAGATGGAAACTAATGAACTAAATGACTCTAATATACCTAAAAGTGACTCTATCAACTGAGTTTGTCTACTGATAAGCCATAAAACTCCAAATACCCACTTATGCCAAACACTAGTTACTAAGACTAAAAATGCAATTTACTCATAAAATTCTTACAACTAATCCAAGACTATCATTAGAACAGACCTAAAAACAATATAAAAACTAAATAATGCAGACACTACAACTATATTTAATAACCTCTGGGCAATGCAGATTTGACAGTTATGAAAATTTAGGTGGATAACACTTACAGTAGTCCAGCCACAATGGCTTGCTAACACATGATCAATAAGCCACTATCCTACTGATAACAACCCAAATAACTCTAGTCTCAACCCATTTCCATATCCAAATCAGTGATTCAACCCAAACCTGCTTCCCATGACTTTTGTTGACCGAATTTGAGCTTTGCCGTGAATTGAACCTTAAACAAAATGAAACCTACCAAAAGCTATTTTAAGCTTAAATAGGCTAATATCCAACAGTAGCTAAGCTTATTGAAGCTTATAGAGCTTGAGAGTTTTTTTTTTTTTTTTGGTTTTTTTTCTTTTTTTTTTTTTTTTTTTGTATTTTGAGTAATTTGAGAAATAAGCTAATATGTTTTAAAAGTAAGCTAACATGAACTCGAGCTAAATAAGCTGAATTCCAAAACATCCAAGCAATGCTCAATGATTTAAAAATAGAACTGCAATTTCATTAACTTCTGAAAACTGAGTACAAGTAGGAATTACACAAAGAACTAAATATTACTTGAAAACATAAAGATTGGAATGAAAACTACAATGACTACTAAAAGGAAAATGTGAAAGGCGCTTAATGTCTAAACTAACTACTCTTTATCTTTAGCCTTCTCTCTTTATATAGTCAACAAAAGCTTCCCCTTGTCTCTCGAGTAAATCCCACCACTTTGAAGAGCCATTGGATCACTTGGGCTCTTTATAGCCGTTGATGAGTTTTGGCGGAAATTGATATAGCAACCGGGGGGTTTGAGTGCAAGGAAGGAGAAACATTTAATGCTTCTTGTTTTGTTAGGTGAGGTGGAGTGATAATGGAAGTGGTATGTGAATTTGGAGGTGAGGGTTGTCTGGGTTTGCGAGTTGAAGAAGAAGAAAAGGAGGAAAAAGGAGGCGGAGTTGACTTGGTTTGACCGGGAGTATTATTGCGGGGGTTCAATAAAGGGGGTCACGGTTGTTTTGGCGAGGGGCCAAGGTTCAAGGGGGGTTCAAGGGTCAAGGTTGTTTAGCTTTAATAACACAAGGACCAAGTTTGTAAATTCTGAAAATTGGAGGACCAAAGTTGTACATCTTCCAAAATAAAACAAGGGTGATTCCTGCCATGTCCCAATAATCCAGGGACCATACATGAGATTTCCAACAATAACATTTTCCCAGGGACCACAAATTCTGAAAGTGCAGGGACCAAACTTGTAAATTATTGAAACTTTTCACCAAAGGATTAAATATGACAACATATGATTTCAAAAGGACCTTTGGTGACTTTTCTTACAAAACAAATGCCTAGGGACTAAATTTGACGAGTTTTGAAAGTTGAGGATGAAAGCGCCAATTATGCAAACTTTGTTCATTTTCATCCGATTTTAAACATTTTGCATCTGAAACATATAAAATACAATTTTGGGATATTTTCAGTATTTTGATGCATTTCTGAGTGTTTTTAAATGTTTTGCAGTTCAGATTTGACCAAAAATGATGAGTATTTACACACTCATCAGTGTGAAAGAACTCGGTGGTTAGCCTAGCACCGTATAAAGGGTAGGCGACGTTGTGTTAGGTGTGGTTCGCCTTGGTGTGAAAGAACTCGGTATTTAGCTTTGTACCGGAAAAAGGTTAAGCGACGTTGTGAAGGCTTCTCCGCCATAAGGAGTTGGTGTAGTGTTTACGAACTCTCGAGTAGGTGACTCGGGGAGTGGAGTAGGGCAAGGAAGGTGTCCTTGTAGCCGAACCACTATAAATACTTGTGTCGTGGTGATGTGCTTCTTACTCTTTATCTTTCATTACACGTTTATATATCTATCTATCAACGTCCAACATAAACAATCAAATAGATTGACATAAGTCGATCTAAATATTTAAAAGGAAGTTTTAAATTGGTAAAACTATTCAACCCCCCCTTCTAGTTTTCCACAATTGGCATCAGAGCTTCGTTACCAAGGTTCTTAAAGTATGTTGTACTTTAAAGACTTGATACGATCCGTGTATGTTTGAAAACTACAAAGAAGGGTTTTTTTTTAGGTCATATTTTCTTTTAAATCATTTTGTTGGACATTGATAGATCATTCTAACAACTCTTGTTTTCAAGAAATCTTCATGCTAGAATCTCTCCATAATCTTCATTCAAAGAATAAAGAAGACAACATTCAAGGAAGGATCTATAAAGTAATCTCTACTTACGTACACCAAGTACAAAGGATTACTTTAAAAGCTCATGAAGTATTTGTTGGTATTAAGCCAAACCAAGAAGCATAGAGGTATGTTTTACCTTTCATTAGATAGGTTACATGAGTTCAATTTATTTCTTAGTTTAATAATCACTAGCATCGTTAGAAGTCTCTTCGTCACTTCTCCGTCTTTTCATCATCGTGAATAGTATTCCTTTTGAGTCGTCAAACTAACGCTGCCACATATGAACCCTCGATATGTGATTCATCAAAAGCAATCATCCAAAACAATCTTCATCTAAATACCGCCAAACTATTTTTGTAAGCAAATTTATAAGCCTACTACAAAAATAATGCCAAACAACCCTTTTACATTCACGATGGCGGATCCTCTAGTTGTACTAGCGGATCCCAAATTCAAAGGATCCGGGAACCGTGGAATGTAACTCACTATACGCTTTCAAAATTTCACCACGATTACTTTCCCTCTATTCACACAAAACAAAACGACCAAGCTACTTAATTAATCCTCATTGGCTTCCATAATTTCAAGTATTCCTTCCTAAAACACCATTGTAAGTAATTACATTAACTTGGTCTAATTTTCATCATCTTAATTCAAAGGTTTATGGTTTCTTAATTTCTAATCAATTAATTAGGTTTTTTCAAATTAATCATGAAAAGGTGTTTTAAATCACATTGTGTTCACAACATTGTTAATACAAATCAAAACCATAAACCCATATCAACCAATTTAACCTAACTGAAAAACTTGTATTTTTAGGACCAACCATGCCCAAAGCCACTCAACAAGATCATCATGACACCGTCTATTACCTTACTCATTACTATCGTAAAAGAGGTCTGACCAAAACTAACCGTAAAATTTTCAAAAGCCTCACAAAATGACTTATTCACGAAGGACGTGTAATCAAGGAATGTTTCCTTGAAGATACCGACATTCGTCAAGTTTTCTCAACAATCAACTTTGATTGCCTTCTTGACATTGATGAACAAATTTGTCCGGTTTTATTTTGAATTCTACAAAAGTTTTAGGATCATTAGGAACACCGATAATAGCATCTCAATCGCCTTTATCATCAACACACAAAACTTTACTCTTCCTCTCAACACGTTTGCTCAAATCCTTCGCATTCCTTGTGAGGAATTTGTATGTACTCTCAAGATTGGGCAATTAATTCTCAAAACCGTGCACTTGATCCCAAGCCTCTATCATCACTCCTCTCGATGATCCGAAACCATTCGTGATACTATCTTTAAAATTAGGACCGACCAATCCCGTTACGATCGTAACAAAAGCTCATTCACCGTGATCCCTTTAAAATGGAACTTTTGAAATGCATCCCATTTTTAGAAAATGGGAAGAAATCCTTAGGGAAAACATCATTAGCCTAGTTGGAAACAAAGATCATCCAAACGCATGCCTTGTGCAAATGATCTATTGTCTTACCCACCAAAGGCCATTTAATCTTGCCTATTACATGGTAAGGAGAATGGCTGGGGTATTCAAAGCTTCCAACATGGTACTCCCATATGGTATGCTCCTAACACGACTTTGTAAGTATGTTAGCACATTGCAACCATCCCCTATCAACGATGATCATTACCTTTCCGATCACGTCATGGTACCTCTTACCAAACAACCCTCTAAACGGTTCATGGTCAATGGAGAGAAACCTGAAGCTCTCTCGGACTCCTCGGCCGGAGAAGATGAGGAAGACATCGACCCCGTATCCAACATCAAATTAGAAATCCTTGAATACCACGAACAACTTCCAATCATTCCAAACGAGACCGCGAATTTAAACAAATAAGAGGCATGATTCAAAACCTCGCACAACCTCACTAAGTCGTCAAAAGGAAAAGGAAGAATTGTGAAAGAGACAATAGAAATGTGCTTAGTTTCATTTATTTTATGTTTGAATGATTTCTCTTTAGTATTTTCGTTTATGGTATTTTGGATATTGTTACCTTACCTTGTAAGTGATGTTTTATGATGACTTGCTTGTTCCTATTGCTTGTTTTATAGATTTAATAGTGTACAAAATCGCACATCATCTTTGTGTAGGTTCGTGTTAGTTACGATCCGCAGATGCGGATCCCTAGGATTAGACTAGCGGATCCTTCCTTGAAGGAACCGTGGGATCCGTGACATCGATCAACAATGCAAGATTCAACACATCAATATCGCTTTCTAGATAACATCACATTAGCTTGGTATATGTTTTTAGAACCCAACTAAGTCCACTTCAAGGATGAGAAAGGCTTAGACTCACTAAAGGCTTACTTAAGATCTTAGTCTAATTTTATCAACACATCTTAAACTCACCATATTTCCGCTTCAACTACTCACTAACTATTTCTCATCTCTCAAAACACTTAAGAAAGCAAGCTAAACAATTTTAGGAAATTGCTTCTAGTCTTTTATATCTCAAGGTAAGACAAAAATTAGTTTTTCAATTCTTGAAATTTTTAAGAATTTTTCTTAATATCACCTCAAGCTAAAACACGATCATTAGGATCATTTATTATGACTTGTCACCCTCATAACTCTTAGTGTTATCCTTGGACATCCATTGGTAGTCTTCTTGTCCCATCCTCTTCCATAAAAAGCAATCATTTGCTATAACACTTATTACCTCTAATCATTCAAGTACCCTCCATCCTAAACCCTTAGGAGAACTGAAAAATTCAAAATAAGATAAGCCTTAGCTCCCGAAACCTCATTACAAACCTATCATAATCACGAGAGCCGGATCCCTAGGATTAGCCTAGCGGATCCTTCCAAGAGGGAACCGTGGGATCCGGGTGACGGTTTATGCCAAACATAGCTAAAACAATCATTTCAACTCACCTTCCTAACTCAAACACTTCATCTCATCTTAAATGAGTTCCTAGATCGATGAAACTCAATTTCACCTTGTGTATGTCTATCATCACACTTCCAAGAACATTAGTGGATTAAGTCTTAAATGCAATTGCAAAGTTCTTTCCTTTATAACCCACATTACCTTAGTTATCAAACACAAACATAATTATCAGCAATTACAACCATCCTCCTTAGTCATTTCATCATGAGAAAAGCTCCTAGTGCTTACTCATCCACTCAAAAACCACCTAAGAAACTTGCTAGAATCATACACGAAGTTTCCTCAACCGAATCATCTCCGGTTAAGTCCACCTATGCTAGGATTTCTCCTACACCAAGGAAACCAATCAAACTAATTCCCAAGAAAAGTACTCTCACTAAGATTTCATCACCAAATTCTATTATACCAAACATACCCTCCACAACTCAACCTAGTTCATTAATACCTAGAGCCATCTCCCAATCATCTCCACACTCTCACAATGTAGAAGCTTTACCTTCCTGGCCATCTCATCTTTCACCATTACAAACTAATTCACTTGAAAAGATTGAGCAACAAAATCAAAGTGTTGAATCAACACTTGATCCAAAAGAAAACTCTATTATTCCTCCCAATAGTCCATTTTGGATTATGAGAAGACATCAAAGGCAACCACCCGATCAAATGGAAGTTGATGCCTCTTTACCTCTACCCTCAAACATTGTAGAGTCACCACTTAATGAGCCTCCACCAAATCCTCCTTCATTGGAAAATCCTCAATCCACTTCACTTGAACCTTCACCTCAAGAAACCCAAAACCATGACAAGGATTGCTATCATTGTAAACATGTTGAAAAGTTGATATATGAACTACGTGAAGAGCAACGTTTCATGTTTTATCACCTCCTCGAACGTTTCGAAGAGGTTAACAAGCCTAAACTACAATAAGCATCATATTCAAAAGGTCAAACTTAGAACATTTAGGAAACCTTTCTCATCCTTGATCATCATTAAGCTTTTAGTCGAATCTTAAGTTTGGGTTAACTTATTGGCATTAATGGCACTTGTTTGGCTAGTTCATTCTCTTAGTTTTTAGAGATTTGGTTATGTATCTCTTGTTTTATTGAATGAATACTTTTATGCCATGATTATTATGTGTGTTGTGCTTGTTATATTGTACATTTATCTCATTCCTCAAATAGCACTCCTTGACATTTCTTCTTCTTTGAAGAAACGTAATGATATGGGATCCCTTCCAGATAACTAGACGGATCCTCCTGAAGGGAACCATGGGATCCGTGTAATGCGAAGCACAAATTTCTACTAACTTGAGTCTCTTTTGCAGGAAATTATGCACTATACTCTTGTTTTTCTAACCTTTGTTTTGTAGTTATTCTAAATACACATGAAGATATTGACACCATAAAGCTAGGGGGAGCTTTGTGTCAAATGACATTGCAAAATTAATTGCAAAACTTAATCCTATTTTGGGTTACACTTCATGACGCCCCATTGCAACATTGAAATATATAAGGGGGAGCACGTTCTCGTCACTTAGACGAACCACTTGCAAACTTGATTGCAAACACAATTAGTTTATTTTACGTTATGTCCTTGACGCCTTTCAAAGGGATGGACTCGTCAAGGGGAGTTAAGACGAGTACCATTCCGTCACTTGCTCTCTTTACATTTTCTTATAAAAATTGTGTTAGTTTCTTTTAACACTTTTGTTTCGACAAAAGGGGAGAAGAAAGTAAAATCTAAATTCAAACTTTTACTAATTTTAGATTTTCCTTAAAATAATTTTATGTTTTGTCATCAACAAAAGGGAGATTGTTAATACAAATAAGCCATGAAAACGTTTATTTATATTTTACGATCTTCTAATGTTTTGTCGATAACAAATATAAAATCATATTAACGAAACAAATAAAGCACGTAAATAGTTTGAGTTAATAGTTTTCTAAACACACTTATCGATACGCTCAAGTCAAACACTTAAAACACTAAAAAATAGTATGAAGATGAGAATATGTGGATTAGATACATATGTCCCAGGAGACTCAAGTGTTTACATAAATCGACGATAGAATGAGACTTAGGAACTAAGTATAGGAAAATGGGGATAATTACACTAAAGAAAAAGGTTATAAATTGGCGACTTAAATACAAATTAGAGAATTAAAACAAAAGGGTAAATAACGCTATCACTATATTTAAAGTTTTGACGTTTAAAATAACCCATGGTTTAAATAAATACCACTTAACCAAGTAAAAAGTAAAAATAAAGAAGGAAAATACCTACAAATATGAAAATACATTTTACAATCCTACTTATATAGAATTATTAGAAAAGGAAAATTATTTTTAAAACTATTTATGTAATTATTATTAATTAAAACTATTTTAAACTATTTAATAAATACTCTAAAATAAAAGAAAATATGAAATAAGACTAGAAAAATAAAATTAAGACTTAGAAAAATCTAAAATATGATAAAACTAATTTTAAAACAGAAAATATATTTTTTAGACTTTTTATGTATTTATTATTAATTTAAAACTATTTAAAACTAATTAAAATGCTAAAAAATACTTTTTAAACTAAGAAAATTATGGAAAAATACTTTTTATTACTTTTACATTTATCTTAACCTAATAAAAATGAAAAATTATTTTTTAGAACCTTTTCTTAATTATTTGTATTAAATGCTATTTAAAAATGCTTAAAAACTAATTAAAATCAAGAAAAATACCAAACAAGCTAGGAAAAATCTGAAAAATTCAGGAAAACTTTAAAATAATATTAGGAATATGAGAAAAATGGAAAAACAGGTCCTTATGTGGAGAAATATGAAACTGCTAATGAAGTGCTTATTGAAATAAGCACTTGATAAGCCAAAAGCTCACCAAAAGCTACCAGACTGATAATGAAGCTATAATAAGCTAAATGTGACTAAATGCAACTAGTTTCAACAAGCTAATACCACTGAATTGACAGATTGCTAAGATTTGATGTTTATGAGATTTTTCTTAAAAACAGTAAAGGGTTGGCAAGTTTGAGCTTATGAATAAGCTAACCAATAAGCCAAAACTTAAAACCAGAACTTGGGATCTACACTAGACCTGGTTGAGATCAAGTGTGCCAAAAATCAGGCTATGGGAAGCTCTAATGAGCTCTATGCACTTCTTGCAAGAGGCGAGAAAAATTCTCGGTGAAATGAGAGCAGATGGGCGGGGGAAATGGGTCCAAGTTCAAGAGCTTGTTTGAAGCTTATAGAAAATGACAAAATCCACAAAATGCAGATAAGTAAGAGTACCAATTGAACTTTCTAAAATGCCAAATTTCACTTGATAAGTCCAAAAATGAGCTTAAGAAAATTCCTAGTAGTGGGAAAACGACTTTTACCAATTTTGACTTGTGATGTTATTGAAGAACTTTGACCAAAATGGATTTTCAATCCAATTTTAAGACAGAGATTTATGTTATTTGATGTAATAAACCTAATGCAATCAAGCTTAATGAATTCTAAGCACAAAATAATGATCGCTCATCCAAAATCTCAACGATGGATCGGTGAGATGGATTTAAGTGAGAATTTGACTTTGGTGGGTTTGAGACCAAAACTATGATTGATATGTGCTCAAATGAGCTTAAGCAACATGAACTAACAGAGAGCTACCTTGAACAAGCCTTAAGGGCAATTTAAACTACAAATCCAAACACTCCTTATACTATCGATTAGCAACTAAAACAGATCCAAACACAGAACCATCTTATAAATATGATCAAATTAACTTAAGACAACCTAAATACTTTTACTAAAACAGGTTTTAACACATTTAAACTACAATAGCAGATTTTGCACAAGAACTTGAAAGTCACTTACAACTTGTCCATTAGCCACTATGGCTTGCACAAAACAACAGTGACCCACTAGCCCATCCAAAACCAACCCAAGTGAATCCAAATCAACCCCTTACCAACTGCATCAACCCATCATCAACTCCATTTCCAATTCCATTGCCCAAGGATCATTGAGTTGACTTTTATTGACCGAACACAACTTTGCTTAAAACTTAAATTTGAACTTACCAAAAGCTTTAATAAGCTTATAAGCTTCTTTGAATCCACAAATTAATCCACTAAAGCTTTGACATAGAAATTCTAAATTGAAAATTGCACAGTGAACTAGAAACTTTGGAATGTAAACATAACCTGGAATTAATACTTGGAAAGAGTTTTAATACACTTTAAATAACTTAACTTAACAATATGAAGCAAAAGATTACAATTTAGGACCTAACTAAAAACAGAAACATAAAAACGACATTAAGTTAAAACTAAAAACTACAAGACTCCCCTACTTGCTTCTTTCCTCTTTTCTTTTATACCAACTTTCTTCCCCTTGACTTTCTGAGCATTTCCCACCAATATCTTGGACCATTGGATGACTAGATGCAATATTGGCCATAGGATGGTTTTGGCGGGAATTTTGGTTTTGACAGATGGCTATGGTTGAGTATGTAGGGTGAGGGATCATTAAATGTATCTTGTATTTGTTTTGAGGTGGGGGGACAAGGGTGTGAGTATGTGATGGTGGAGGAGTGAATCTGTGGAAAGCAGGCATGGGCGGTTGAGAGGAGAGACTTTGGGCGCCAAGGGTGTGTTTGTTTGACCGTGAGGGGTGAGTTGACCGGGCTTATTAATACAAAAGGGGGGTTCAATATGCAGTTTGACAGGGGGTCACAAATAAGCAAGGGTCCAAAAAGGTGTATTAAAGGTTTTAAATGATAAGGACCTAAAGTGTAAATTCTGAAAGTTAAGGGACCACATCTGCCATTATCTCAAAGTGGTTTCAAGGGACCAAAAGTGACAATCTTACAAAGTACTAGGACCAATCTTGCCATTTTCAAAATTCCAAGGACCATTTTTGACATTTTTAAAACTTGAGGGACCAAAGTTGTAACTTTGCAATTTTACATTTCAAAGGTTTGTTTTGACAACTTTTGAATCCCATGGACCTTAAATGACATTTTCTTTATTTTGATTTACGAGGACTGTTTTTGACAATTTTTGAAACTTGGGGACTAAAGCGCAATTTTGCAAATTTGATATGTTTTCATCGATTTTGATATTTTGCATTTAAAACACATAAAACACTTGATTTGTGATATTTTGATCATTTTGATGTGTTTACAGTGTTTCGAGATGATTTTGCGGTTTATTTTGTACAAAAATGATGAGTATTTAGACACTCATCACTTACGCTCACATAAAACACTAAAACTAGTATAAGTGATTTTATGACTTAGATACATATGTACAACAACTAGTGTTTACATATTTGGTTAAACATAGACTTAAACTAAGTATACCAAAATGGGTAAAACTAAGTGTATGCTAAATTGGGTAAATACAAGTATGTACAAAAAGGGTAAATACTAGCAAATGGTTTTGACCCATAACCCATGGTTTTATATATACCACTTAACCAAGTACATTGTATCTAGAAAGAAACCCATGGATCAACCCATAACCCATGACCCATGACCCATAACCAAAAATACCCATGGGCAAAGAGGAGCGGACCACGGATCCCTAGCTTTGTGCTAGCCGGATCCCTTGTGGTAGGGATCCGTGGGATCCAGGGAAACATAAGAGAATTTCCTCTATAAATAGAGAGCCATTTCTTCCTCTCTACCAACAACTTTTAACAAATACTTCCCCAAAGTATTCTAACCCTCTAACCTCAGATCTAAGTGATCTATGTAGTTTGTCTTTTGTTTTTGTGTGATCTTCTAGGTTCCTCTTAAAGGAAAGATCACCACTTCTTGAAGACGTGCAAGCTCAAGTCCATGAGTTGCCATGCTTCGTCATCATCAAGACAACGAAGGTTCTCTTGTTGATAGATCTACCTTTCTCCATAGACATTGGGTTGAAGGCATTAGTGAAGAATGCCGAAAATGTAAAGATGCAAGCATTAGTGAAAGATGCTCATCATTCGTGTCAAGGCATTAGTGAAGAATGCTAAAGGTGTCAAGACGAAGGCATTAGTGAAGGATGCCAAGCGTTGTGTCAAAGGCATTAGTGAAGGATGCCAAGCGTTGTGTCAAAGGCATTAGTGAAGGATGCCAAAGAATCAAATCAAATAGCATTTGGGAAGAATGCTTAGGTCGTATAATCGATGAGGTGCATCGTTATACATATAAGTATTTGTTTATTTACAAGGATGGTGATATCCTTGGTGGTGTTGTAACAAGGAGTAGATCTCCTCGAGATTAGGTGTTGTGTCGTGAAGGTGTAGTTCACCTAAGGTGTGAAAGAACTAGGTACTTAGCCTAGTACCTAATAAAGGGTAGGCGACGTTGTGAAGGATTAGTTCTCCTAAGGTGTGAAAGAACTCGGTGCTTAGCCTAGCACCGTATAAAGGGTAGGCGACGTTGTGTTAGGTGTGGTTCGCCTTGGTGTGAAAGAACTTCGGTATTTAGCTTTGTACCGAAAAAGGTTAAGCGGCGTTGTGAAGGCTTCTCCGCCATAAGGAGTTGGTGTAGTGTTTACTGAACTCTCGAGTAGGTGACTCGGGAGTGGAGTAGGGCAAGGAAGGTGTCCTTGTAGCCGAACCACTATAAATACTTGTGTCGTGGTGATGTGCTTCTTACTCTTTATCTTTCATTACACGCTTATATATCTATCTATCAACGTCCAACATAAACAATCAAATAGATTGACATAAGTCGATCTAAATATTTAAAAGGAAGTTTTAAATTGGTAAAACTATTCAACCCCCTTCTAGTTTTCCACGGTGTTGGTGAACCCGATGCTTTTATACTTTCATCAAAGGTGACATGATAGGTTTCCTCAACTTGTTGTCTCCTTGTGTTAAATACCTCAAGGCTTTGGAGATCGTTGAGTAACCTAGAAAGTATCCATCATCGCCTTTAGCATCGAACTTGCCTAGATGATCCTTGTGGTTATGAATAAACACAGGACATCCAAACACATGGAAGTAGGCGATGTTAGGAAGTCTACCTTTGAATATCTCATATGGAGTTTTATTATGTCTTTTGACAATGATTGACTGTTTTGAGTGTAACAGTCGTTTTAATCGCTTCACCCGAAATGCTTTGAAAGGGTGAGCCATTTAACATGGTTCTTGCACCTCAATGAGAGTTCTTTTTCCTTTCAGCTACCCCATTTTGTTCGGGGTATAAGGAGATGAGAAATTTTGGGAGATTCCTTCTCATCACAAAACTCTCAAGCTCAAGATTTCTAAATTCAAGACCATTGTCGCCTCGATTTGTTTCATCAGAATGTCATTCGGTTTTCAATGTTCACGATGAATGACATTATAGTATCTCTTTGGAAAGAAAGTATACCCAAGTGTATCTTGAATACTCATCAACAATGACAAGTGTATACTTCTCATCGGCTTGATCTCGGGACCGATCGGTCCAAAGAGATCCATATGCAAGAGGTGAAGGCGCTTTTGATAGAGAAGTTTTGCTTGGTTTTGAAAGATGCTCTTTATGTTTGCCTTTTCACAGTGAGCATGGTTTATCTTTTGCAAAACTAGTGATGGTAAGCCAAGGACCTTGTTTTGTTTTGCCAAGTTGTTGATGTTTTGAAGTTTAAGTGTGAGAGTCTCTTGTGCCACGACCAATTGATAGTTTCGGTGGCTTTAGCAAAGAGACATGTTCCATCTTTAGAGAGTTGACATGTCTAAGACATAAACATCGCCTCTCATAGGAGCAATCAACACAACTTCCTTGTTGGCATTGAAAATGGTACCTTGTTTGTCATTGAATTGTACAATGTACTTAGCATCACATAGTCGACCGACACCGATGAGATTGTATTTGAGACCATTGACATAAGCAATCCTAGAGAAAACTATTCCATTGCGGCCATTGAACCATAACCTTCAGTGGGACATGATGAGTTATCACCAAATACTACCTTTGGCCTGGTTCCTTTACATACTTGTGCAGATATTCCTTCACACCACCATGCTTCGAGCATCCTTTGCCTAGATGCCGATAGGCTCCTCGGCATGCCTCTCGCACAAGTAGTAAAGCTCAATTAGTTTTCTTCGTGACCCACTTACTAGTGGGCTTGGGTCTCATGGTCTCTTTGAATTGAGCAATCGATTCATGGTCGATGGTGGAGTGCAATTAGCTACCACGGGTTTTGCATTTAGAGACCGAGGATGACTCGGTGGATTTTGGTTGTTTTGAACTTCTCCTTGCATGGATGACATTGTCATGTCGAGATGTCTTATGAGTTGTGTTACCGCAAATATCACAAAGATATGTTCATAATACAATCATCGAGGCGATGATCATTAAAGCCAGCAGTGTGGCACGGAGGAAAAGGCTTTGCTCTCAACTTTTGAGCTTTAGATGAAGAAGCATACCGATGACCAACTTTGGTGTAGTTTTCTTGATTGAGAGAGCTCACATATTGCAAGTGGTCATCAGCCCTGTGATCATCCTTTTACGATCATGCAAAAAGGATTCTATAACAATTGTCGATGGTATGGTGGTATAGTGGCACGATCACACTTCTTCTTGTTTTGGTGGTGGCTCTTGACTTTGAGGAACTAGAGGAAGATGACTTTGTCTCCTTGATTGGTTCGGGGACCTTTCAATAGATTCCATTTTGTCGGTTAGCTTCCTCACAAGTTCGATCGATTCTTGAATCGATCGACTTGATGGGGACCGAGGATGTGGAATTTTCAGTGGGGTGGATTCTTGTTGAGTTGGTTTTGATGGTCTTTTCAAAATGGTTCTACCAATTCGAGACCTTTCTTTAGGAGAGTGTGGATTGTAATGTAATCGAGTAAGCTCGAGCTAGGATCGGCACCACGAAGAGGTTCTAAAGGTGGAAGTGGTGCTTGAGATTCATCTTGAGACACAGAGATGTGTTCGTGCTCTCGAGCACATCCGGGAGTCCAAGCATGCTCTTTAGAGCTTGACTTTCGAGCTCTAGAATTCTTCGAGTCAAAGTTAGAAGCTTACTCTCGGGATTAAGTCTTTCAATCCAATCACGGGCTTGGGAGCAGACAACATATTGGTAATCATGCCACCGACACAAATGGTTTAGGACTACGGTCTTTGTTGTGAGAGTCGAAAGATGATGTTCACCTATGACTCTCTTTTTGCTCTTGGGAGCACCCACAACATCAAAGACTCTTGGATTCTTGTTGGTCCAACTATCGGTGATTTCTTTTCTTTCTTAAGTTCATCTTGAAGAGCTGATTTATTTTAACTAATTCGGTGTTTTGAATTTGTAAGGTGATAGCCTCAAGCTTGTTTTGTTTTAACACAAGTAACTCATCCCTACACTTATTCAATTCAAAACTTAACTTGTTGTACTTAGAAAAAGATTTAGTCTTTGCTCCTCTACAAACTTAAGATCAACATTGATATAGTTCATATAGGATCGCCAATCGTAATCATCATCCATAGAAAGTAGAATATTTACCTTCTTCATTGTGATGTTGACCCATTCTCCATTTCGGCATGATTCTTTCCAACGACTAGCTTGTCTTTCTCTCGAGAGGGCCATCGGTCTTACCGACATGCACCATTTCATCATCTCGATGAGACCGGCTCTTCATCCCGTTGAAGGTTTCGATAACAAGACCTTTGTTTTACCCCGCATGATTGAACACTTTTTGGTTACGAGGACCTGCCTCAAGTAATGCAAGCTTAGCCTTGATCTTCCTATACTTGGCTTCAAAATCTATTGTTTTGTTCGGCCGATTTATTCGAAAGTTTTGATGAGACCGATAGATTTTAGGTTGAAATTTGCTAAAGCACGAGGACCGATTTGACCACGATGGTGCAGAAGAGGTTGAAATTGTTTTGAAAAGCAGTCCTTTGCAAAATGGCCTCTTTTATGACACGTAAAGCATTCGGTGTCCTCATTTGCTTTAGTAGTTGAAAACCTTTGTTTCTTTTAATAAACCTTCGAGAGTTTGCAAGGAGTGCCCTTTCACGAAATTCAACGTTCGGGTCATTTAGGTACTCCTCACTTGATCTCTCATCGGGCTCATCATCCGAATTTTCTTGAAAATCTTGAACCACATTGTTAGAAAAGAAGGCGGTTGATATAGGTAAGGTGATGGTCGGGGACTTCTTGACTTCCGAGACTTCTTTAAGTCGGTATTGTCGTTGATGAGGTTTTCCTCATAGAAAATTTCCCATAAATTTCGTGAAGTTCAAGAGTTTGGATGTGATTTGCATTTCTAAGTCCCCGAGAGAAGTTCAACCATTCTCGTGGAGACAATTAACAAAACCAACATTTATCTCATGTTTGGATAACTTAACACCATCATTAGCCAGTTCATTTAAAAGAGTTTTGTAACGGTGTAAGTTTGAGAGAGTTTCGTAATCCCTAGCCACGAAGGCATACTTAGATTGCTAGTGAGACTACACTTGTGTAGTTAGGAATAACTAAATGATAAGAGGCATTAGGATAACCCCATTTTATACCCGTATTATAATTACTTCTTCCACATCGGTTGAGTAATTCCCCACACCCTTGCGTTGTACTCATCTTTAGTACATGATACCCCTAGTTAACCCTCGAGCCTATCCTTTTCATTGTTCTCGTGATGTTTCGATTTTCCGAATATCAATGAAGAGCATTGTTTACAATCCACCCCAAATGTACACCCAAATCGCCTTAGCCTACCCTCAGTATGCACTCACTTTTAGTGCATTATTGTTATCATACTAAACCCTTAGTTCAATTATCTAGTTACTTGCATAAGTTGCTAAGTCGAGTCATATCCTTTGTATAAAGTTTTGGGATGATTGGGACTCATGGGTAAACGTTGTTCCCTATTCACTATCGTTTAAAAAACAATTAAGTACTTAAAACAATTTAATAGTGAATAATGACTGAAATTAACGTAAGTAAAACACACTAAGTAATTTTCAACATCATATTTTTATTAGAAGTAAATCAAAAGAATACGTTACCCAAGTACTTGGGGAATAGTACTTGGGATTGAAATGACAAAGTTTGGGTGACTCCTCTAAGCTCAAAGCTAAGTCCGAGCACAACTCTAGAACCCAGCGAGCTAGCTCAAGGATAAAGTTGTATTTGGAGGTGAAAAGTTGGCGTGTGTGTATGTGTGTTTTACAATTCACAAGCTTAAACTTTTCACTCATTCTCTTATGCTATTTATACAAGTATGATTTTAACTTTAACCTAGAAGACAAATACATTGATCACGGTAATCACGAATATAGATATATTCGATTCTTTGTTTTTTGTTATTAGTAGTCGGTAGTGAGCTTCTTTCCTTAATGAGAGAATCCTTTAGTATCACCGCTTACTATAAATGGGAAGATATGACTTTAGTAGATAGGGACTTAGTTTTATTTGGGTAAAGCACTTGGGGACTTAGTTTTATTTGGGTAAACTTTTCCCGCCTAGTCCCGCTCATTCTTCGATCTTCAAAGCCTTGATCTCTTCCTTGATTTGTCTTGATTGCTATGAGTTGGAGAGGAGTCTTAGGGATTGATGAGTTATTGTCATCACCTCACTGAATCCACCATCTTCTTCTTGACTTAGTCTTCACCCATTAAGTTCCGCCTTCTTTGGTGGAGAGGCTTCTTCTTCGCCTCGTCTTGAGTATCATGAAGATGGCTCACCGAGACACTATGCACTCGGTGACACGATAGTGTTTAACGGATTAAACACTTAGGTTATTTTCTATTCAAATCCTAGATTAAGGGGTTTGGGTATTTACTGAACCCAACAGTAAAGTTAAATTTTATAGAGTGATGGGAAAGAACGTTAAATTCAAATTCCCTTTATTTACGTAATAATGTACTCCAAGTGTTTTGATCTTTTTAATTCGGGTCAAATTAGTGTTAGAGTAATAAAAACTCAAGTGTAGGGATGTGCCTATAAATCCCTTATATTTTGATGTTATCGTATAGGATGGTAGAGTAAAAAAAATATGAAAAAAAAAAAAACATACCGGCTATCATTTTACATCTATCTTTATATTTATGTTTGTTTGTTTCAAAGTTATCTAGAGTTTAGAGTGTCGAGTCTTGGCTTAGCAACGCCATTCTTCTTATGCTTGTAACGTAAAGATTTTTGACTTGCCACCACTAAATCGCCTATCCAACCAAACACTTTATTTCCATACCGTAAGCCTAACGTTACAACCCTTTAAAATACCTCTTAGATATTTTTTCATAGGTGGTTACGCCAAAGCGGTGGAGGTTTGATCTAGTCTCAAGCCTATGGTAATCTATGTACTAGGACCGGTTAATGAGTGTTTATCTTCCATTTCTAATTTGATATATTTCATATACACCGAGAGATGAGAGTATCCAAACACCACTTGTGAGGTGCTAGTATATCATTTACGTGCTTGTTATGTCTTTTGCGGGGCTTATGCTTGTTATGAATTGTTCTAAACCAATGCTCCATGCCCCCTAACTTATAAATTGATTGGCCAAAAGTAGGGGTGAAAACAAGCTGAGCCGCTCGTGAAAAGCTCGGGATCGGATCGGTAAAAAGCTTGAACGAGCCGAGCCTAAACGAGCTCGAGCCTAAGTTTGGGCTCATTTAATAATCGAGCTCGAGCCTGAGCTCTATATGTTAGGATTTAGTAAATCCAGTTATTAAAGTGTCGGTCACCTCAAGTATATGTAATCATTAGAAAGCTCGTAGTCGTAGTTATTATTAGTTAAGTAGTATTTAGTTATGTAACACCGTGGAGGACGGACGGGTCTTTACCCACTGTATGCCTGATCCACAGCCCGTAGGTGGCGATTTGTGTAAGACTATAAATACTCTCTACATCCCAAGGTAGAGAGTTGGAGCTCATAATAAGACTTTCATTTTCTCTCACTAAGTTCCCAAACCTCTATCTCTTTCTCTCTCTAGAACCTTGAATTATACGCCCCACTTGATCATGATATGATGTGTTTGTGAAATCCAATATGTTACAAATGGTATCAAGAGCCATGGTTTGATCATCTCTCTTACATATCCTTGGATTTCTAGTGGTTTTAGATGGTTTTTTAGTTTGAAAAAGTTTAGTGGTTTTTGCATCATTTGGATCATTTCTTATGTTAAAGTTTGAATTTTGGGTGTACTTTTGTGTTTAGAATCATTGTAAGTGCTTGGGTTTTGATTTGGAAAGCTTGAATCACTGTGGTTGGACTAGTTTTGGATTGAAAAGTGTGTTTTTGAAGTTTTTCATGTTAGCGACTTGAGTCTCGTTGTGAATTTCTTCGTAGCGACTTGCTTCAGTAATTTCTAGCGATTTGTAGTGTTAGTCGTAGCGATTTGATCGTAGCGACTTGTCTATTGAGACAAGCCGACAAACAGTACAAGTTAGTGGATTCTCCACTACGGCTAGCGACTTGGAGGGGTAGCGACTTGCTTTCATTATTTCTAGCGACTTGTACTTACAGTTCTTAGCGAGTTGTCTCTAAGCAATTTGGATACTTAGCGAGTTGCTCTTTAGCGACTTGACGGTTTAGCGACTTGGTGCTTTAGCGATTTGTGGCCAACGACTTGGGTCTTAGCGACTTGGTCTTAGCGACTTGATTCATAGCAACTTGAGGTTTAGCGAGTTGCTACTTAGCGACTTGGTGCTTAGCAACTTGGTTCAAGGATTACTTAGCGACTTGGTTGAAATTTTGTTTCTAATACGGTTTTCTCTTGATTTAGTAAAATCTGTGAAAGAATCTATTTCCGGTTTAATCATAGAGTTATAAAATCCGTGAAATCTGTAAACATGTCTACCAGCGTACTCTACAATCATCTCCACTTGTTCTTTGAGGATGTTCAAGCAATGGTTGGACACTCGTCCACCCATGCTTGAGTGAAGCCGACTATGACTCATGGGCTCAGCGAATCAGGTTGTATTGTCTTGGAAAGGAAAATGGAGTCAACATTCTCAAGTCTATTGATGAAGGACCGTGTCAGTTGAGACTACAAGAGACATAATTGATCTCTGTAGATGGAACCATGATCTTTGGTTTGGAAAGACCAAAGGCGTATGATGAGCTCGATGATAAGGAGAAAAGAGATTCGATCTTGATATCGGGGCTTCAAACATTATAGTTCAAGGTCTTCCAAAAGATATCTACAAGCTTATCAATCACAACACGAAGCCAAAGGCTGTTTGGGATAATGTCAAGATGCTTCTCTCGGGTTCCGAATTGACTAAGGAAGGCAGAGAATCACAATTGTATGATGAATTTGAGCACTTCAAGATGAAACCGAAGAGAGTATCTATGAATATTACGTGAGATTCCACAAGCTTGTGAATGATATGAGGAATATCAAAATGACTATGCCAAATATTCAAATTGAACTCAAAGTTTGTGAACAACATGAATCCCGAATGGCATAAGTTTGTCACCTCGTGAAGCTAACCAAAGGATTGAAGAATACAAACTATGAGCAAGCTGTATGCCTTCCTTCTTGAATGAGAGACATGCTATGTTTGAAAAAGGTTCTTGAGCAGTTCAAAACCAACCAAGGAGAAACAAGTTCCTCGAATGATTCAACGACTTTTTACACAAATGTTGGAATTACCACCAAAGCTTCTCAAGTCATACCCACGGGTAATGGTAATCACAAACTCATTCCCGATCCAATGTTCAAACAAGTCGATGTTGATGCGATCGGGGATACTTCATCAATCAAGCTGGCTCTTATGGTTAAACAAAACTTGACCCTTAATCCACACACCAACAGTCTTCACACTAACAATGAGATCGAGGCGCATCCAATCTTCACAATCATGTTGTTGTCGAGATGGAAAAGTTATGGTGCAACCGATTCAAGGAAGGCAATATGAGCAGGGAAGAGGTGGAGTAGGTGGAGGTTATGTTACAAATCATGATCGAGGAAGGAATGGAAATCAAGGTCAAGCAAAGCCAATTAAGTGCTACAAGCTGTGGTGGTGATGGACATATAGCAAGGTGCACATCTCAAACGTCCTCAAAATGCAGTACTTGAGAGACAAGATGTTGCTTGTGCAAGCTCGGGATAATGGGCGACTTTGGATGAAGAAGAGTTGTTGTTTCTTCTTGAGGAAATGCCAAAACCTATGATCTTGATGTTGATGAACGACCAATTCGTGAAATAGGTCACAATCATCAAAATGCCTTTCAAGTAGGTGGCGTGATGCATTTAACTCGATGTCGATGATGAACCTCTTGCTCAAACAATCTTCATGGCTAGCATCTCACCTATGGTCTCTCCAAGGTCTCTTCACCACAACAGTTGGTCCATCTAAGGAATCAATCATCTCGGAGGTATTAAAACTATACGATGATGTTGATGAGCAAAGATACATGAAAAGTACAATCAGCTGAAACTTTTGAGTCGGATATTGAAAATATGGGTAATATCAATGTTGTCCCATATGATCAATATGTGAAACAAAGTGAAAGTGAGATTGTACCAAGTGATGCATCTTCTGGGTCAATGATGACTATATTTTTATGAATACTGCTGCATGTGCCCACGATGATTCTGTTATTTACAGGCTGAATGCCTATAAAGAACAAGTTGCCATTTATGAAAACGTGCTAAGTTTGAGTTAACTACTCGTGAGCGGGAGTTGGATAACCAAATCGTTACAATTATCGAAAAAGTAATTTTAGAAGAAGTGTTAAAACAAGAGTTAAACTCCTTACAAGAAAAACTTTCTAAAGCTGTTAAGAAAAGCAAGAGCTTCAAGATAATGTTAAAGTGCTTAAACAAGAATTTAATGCTAAGGAATCAAAACTTTTGAAATCGATGAGTGTGTAAATACTCATCATTTTAGTCAACCGAACTGAAAACGGTTAAAATGCCTTAAATGCATCAAAATATCGAAAATATCTTAAAATTGCATTTTATATGTTTTAGATGCAAATGTTCAAAATCGATGAAAACGAGCAAAGTTTACATAATTGGCGCATCTTCCCCGACTTTCTGTAAAATGGCAAAATCATCCCTAGGCATTTATTTTAAAGAAAAGTCACCAAAGGTCCTTTTGAAACATAAATTATCATATTTAGTCCTTTGGTGAAAATCTAAAAGTTTTGAGAAATTACGCTTTGGTCCCCGGATTTTAGAAATGGTCATGTTTAGTCCTGGAATTTTCAAAGTGTCAAAACTAGACCTTGGTCTATTAAAGGTTGGCAAAACTAGCCCTTTGACTACATCTTCATAATTTACATGTTTGGTCCTCGAATTAGAGTTTTACACATTTGGTCCTTGGTTATATTAATCCTAAATCCAATTGACTTTTCAAATCTAAAACTTTGAAAAACAAGCTTGAAAATAAGTTATGCACAAAGGAACACCATTGATCGCTCACATGATCACTAAGCATAGAGTCTTAGCGATAAGCATAGTATCCCCATTATAAAGGAATCGACCACGAGTATGGTAAGAAAGCAAAATCAGCTCAAAATGTAATCTATGATGGAAATGAGATTCTTAAACCTAGACAGAAACCTAGTTGCATTGAGTGCACTGAAGAAGATAGAAAATTAGATGATGCATCTAGGGAGAAAATGGATAAGAAGCTTAACGATCCTGCATGTAAAGAGAATAACATAATGGTCAAACCCCATGATTACAAAAAGGAAAATTGGATCTCCTTAAACAAGTTTAAGCCTCAGAATCTATTAACCCCTGAACAGTTGTTCTGGAAAAAGGATATAGATATGCAAAAAGCTGAAAATCTTGTTGCAAAAACACTCCCTTAGGAAAATGCTGCGACAGAATGTGTATCCTCCTAATACACCAATGCATTTAGTTCCTAGATCTATTGCTACTAATAGCAAGACCTTAACCACCTATATGTTGTTTATCAATTTGTTTGTTGATTTTGAGAAAACATGTAAGAAGAGAATCACACCTATGGGGATAAGCGGGGAGAAAGGGTTTTGAGCAAACTAAAGAATGTTATTTAAGCGAGGTCATGCCTTTCTTTAAACAATTAAAGGTTAATTTGAGAGTCTTCAAAGGAATAAATTCGGATATTAAAGAAATGGAAAAGGAATTTGATGCAATGATAGTTGAGGTCAATGATTATGAGCAGAACTCAAATATAATGAAGTTGAAAGGAAGAACTTGGATATCTTAAATGAGAATTTGATTTGAATTGTGTTGCTCAAGATGTGTTTTATCTTGTTACTAAGCACTCGATTCGCTTCTCGATTTCATGAATTGTCTATTGCATTGAAAGTTTCCCATGATCGTGTCATTGAGCTTGAGAACAAAAACTCGAGAACTAAATGAGAAAATTGATCGGGATGATCACGATAATTTAGTAAAACATCTTTCTAAACTAGAAGTTGAGCATTTTGATTTGCAACTAAAATATCAACATCTTAAAGAAAATATCAAAACCTCAAATATCAAGACATCCTCGGATGTTCCATAGTTTGATGCGTTTTCGAGATAAACAAGCGTGACGAACAAATTCAAGCTCATTGTAACACGATCGAGAAAGTTGAAAGCCCAAATTTCACAATTAAAGGATGAAAAGAACAATGTGGTGGCTCCCAAATGCCTCCTCCTTTAGATTCTCGAGATTCTCAAACTTTTCATCTTCAAAACTTGGTTAATGTTTTACAAAAGAAAGCGAGAGTTTTCTAGAAGAAAATGAAAAGTTAAACGACACTTTAAAGAGTTATATGATTCAATGAAAGTCACTCGTGATAAGAACAAGGAAAAATAACGTCTTTACAAAAGAAATTGAGAATCGAGGAGTCGGGAAAAGAAAAGTCGCCACTTGTCTTTAAGGAGAATGTTGCATCAAAGTCATCCTCAGATTGCAAATATACTGTGACTGTTAAATACATTCCTCCTCATCTTAGGAATAATGAACTTGTATTTCATAACTATTTTTCTCACCTTAAGGATAGTCTAGAATGTCTCCGTGAGATTGTGGAAGAGGATTTCATAAATAAGCCGCTTGATAGAGAAATTAGGTTTGCTTGCATTCAAGCCAAACGATCTCAGGAGCTACTAGAATGTTTAATAGCAACATGTCCTAAATCCTTAGGTGCGAAAGGTAAAGTTGTGATGCCTTGTTCTATGCCTAGTGCCAAGCATACAAACCATTCCATGCCAAGTATTAAGAAAGTGAACTCTAATGTGTCTTCAAGTAGTTCAGATCCCTGCACGTCTAGTTCAGGAATGCAAAAAGTAGATCAACCAACTAATGTTCCCATAATTCCCTCTACAGGAGTAATCAGTGACATTAAAGCAAGCGGGTCAAAGCCTTCAGGCAATACCAAGCAAGATAGGACCTCGCAAGCTAAGAATGTGCATTGGAAGAGAATAGAAGATTACCCTAGGAATACTATGTTTGAGTTGAATAAAACGAATCGTGTTGATTCTAGTATTAGCTATAAGCGTCTTGTAATTAATTGAATTACGCTACTATCCATAAACCATGTAATGATGACTACTTGATTTACATTACTAATCATGAATGTGGTGTGAATGAGTTTTCCAAATGCATGATTAAAACTATTAATGTTAAAAATCAAGCTAAGAAGACTAAAAGGCAAAAGCGAAAGAAAGTTAGAAAGCGGTGGAAACCGGGAAGAAAATTTAGTAATATAGGTTATCAATGGATACCCTTGCCGTAAGATTAATGAGTTGTGCCCTAAATTTGCTAAGTCAATGCCCACTAGAAAATGGATGCCTCTTGGTAGAACTATTCCTTAAGAAGTGAACATACTTTGAATAGGTCAAATACGGACACTAGCACCTTTGCATCTATTTCGATGATTCTATTGTTTCTACTTCGATGTGGGTGTTCCAATCCTTTGTTACTAACCAAATGGAACCCATTCTTGCATGGGGATCCCAATTATCGATTATCCATTCTTGTCATGTTCAGCTGCAGATCGTTCAAATCGTTCGTGGTACTGGACTCGTTGTTCCAAGCATATGACCGGAGATCGCTCATGACTCATGAACTTCTGAGTAAATTCATCGGGATTGTTAGATTCGGGAGCGACCATTTTGGAGCAATTATGGGTTATGGAGATTATGTTGTTGGTAAAGTGTAATCTCCGGGTATATTATGTGGAAGGTCTTGGTCATAACTTGTTCTCTGTTGGTCAATTCTGTTATTCCGATCTAGAAGTGGCTTTTAGAAAACATACTTGTTTTGTTAGAGAACTCAATGGTGTGGGCTGTTAAGAGGAACTCGTGGTTCAAATCTATACACTATCTCTATCGAAGAAATGATGAAGTCTTCTCAATCGCTTGCTATCAAAGGCTTCAAAAACAAAGTCATGGCTATGGCATCGTCGTCTCAATCACTTGAACTTGGCACCATTAATAACCTATCCGAGAAAGGATCTTGTCGAGGCTTACCCAGTTAAAATATGAAAAGATCATCTTTGTTCAACTTGCCAATTGGGAAAAAGCACGAAATATGCCCACAAACCAAAACCCACAAACTTCGAGAATGGAGGTTCTTCATACCCTTCATATGGATCTATGCGGACCAATGAGAGTGCAAGCGATAAATGGGAAGAAATACATTCTAGTAGTTGTTGATGACTACTCTCGATTTACTTGGGTAAAGTTTTTGAGGACAAAGGATGAAACTCGGATGTCATCATCAAACTTATCAAACGACTTGAGTTCGACTCAACAATCTTGTTAGAATTGTTCGAGCAGACAATGGCACCGAGTTTGTTAACAAAGACTTAATTCGGTTTTATGAAAGTGTTGGAATCGGTCATCAAAGAAGTGTTCCACGAACTCCTCAACGAGCGGTGTAGTTGAAAGACGAAATCGAACTCTTGTGGAAGCCGCAAGAACAATGCTAATTTATTCAAAGGTTCCAATGTTTCTATGGGTGAAGCCATTGCCACCGCTACACCCAAAATCGTTCCCTTATACACACCTCTCATGGAAAAACTCCATATGAACTTGTCCATAAGCGAAAACTTGATTTATCCTACCTTCGTGTGTTTGGTGCTTTGTGCTATCCAACAAATGATGGTCAAGATTTAGGTAAATTAAGAGCTAAAGCGGACATTGGAGTTTTGTAGGTTATGCATCAAACAAAAGGGTTACGAATCTACAACAAAAGAACTCGAGATATCATGGAAGCTATTCACGTCACGTTCGATGAGTCATTGTCCGCAAATGGCTCCAGGACAATCCGGTTATGGACCCGCATTTCAACCTTCTTCAAGTAGTCCTATCGGTTCTACCCTTGTTTCAAATCCTCACCAAAGAACTCCTTATGTCCCTCCTTCGGAAGATGATTTGAAGAAATTATTTGATCCAATGTTTGATGAACACTATGAGCCAAGTACTAATGATATGTCAATTCCATCAACAGAGGTCGCTTATCCTGTCAATGAAGTTAACCTTCGTTTCAATGTCATTAAGTCTAGAAGTGCTGCTGGCGATCAATCATCTTATCAACAAATCATCAATCATCAAGTGTACATCATGGAATTGTTTTCGCATCAATGATGAAGTTAATCCTTTGCTACTCCAGAAGATGCCCCTTTGAGAACATATTTGCTCACGAATCATCATCGAACCATCTTCATCGGAGATATCGACTCTGCTACTTCAGTTCCTCAACAACAATCACATGAACACCTTAGAAAATGGACACATGATCATCCATTGGACAACATCATTGGAAACCCTCTCGTCCAAATATCCACTCGGAAACAACTTGAAACCGATGCCTTATGGTGCTTCTTGACTCCGTACTCTCTAAGGTCGAACCAAAGATGTCAAAACCGCCATGAATGAAGGCGGTGGTTCAATGCCATGCAAGAAGAAATTCATGAGTTTGATCGACTAGATGTATGGGAATTAGTACGCTCCAGTTGTGCTATGATCATTGCTCTAAAGTGGATCTTCAAAGTAAAACTTGATGAGCATGGTGATGTTTTAAAGAACAAGGCTCGATTGGTTGCAAAAGGATATCGTCGAGAGGAGGGTATTGACTTTGAAGAATCATTTGCTCCAGGTTGCTCGTGTCGAGGCAATCGAGAATCTTCTTGGCCAATCTTGCAAGTAAGAACATGGTAGTCTATCGGATGGATGTAAAGGCGGCTTTTCTTAACGGAGATCGAAAGAAGTCGTATATCGTCGCCCAACTGAAGGCTTTGTGAATTGAGCATCCTACTCACGTCTATCATTTGAAGAAGGCTCTTTACGGTTTGAAGCAAGCTCCAAGGGCATGGTATGATACGCTATCAAAGTTTCTTCTATCTCTTGGATTGACAAAGGAGCAGTTGATCCGACATTGTTCACCAGAAAGTCGAGCAAACATTTAATTTACGTTCAAATATATGTTGATGATATTATTTTGCCTCGTGACCCTAATGAATGTGACCGTTTTCAAATGAAATGGGTTCCAAATTTCAAATGTCAATGATGGGACAAATGTCATTTTCTTGGGATTACAAATTTCACAAAGTCCGGAGGCATTTTTATAAATCAATCTAAATATGCAAATGAGATTTTAAAGAAATTTGGATTTGATTCTTGTGACCACATTGACACTCCCATGATAGAGCGTACTAAACTAGATGAGGACCACTCGAGGATCATGGTAGACCAAACAAAATATCGTAGTATGATTAGATCACGATGTACCTCACGGCCGATGAACCGGACATTACATTCATTTGTTTGCATGTGTGCTAGATATCGTGCTAAGCCTACCAAAAGCACCTTGAAGCGGTTAAGCGGGTCTTCGGTATCTCCAAAGAACCATCAATATGGGACTTTGGTACCAGAAGGACACCGGTATGTCACTAACGACCTATGTAGATCTTGATCATGCGGGATGTCAAGATACACGTCAAATGCGTCGGAGGTGCTCGGTTTTTGGGTGATAAGCTTGTGAGTGGTCTTCAAAGAAACAAATGAGTACTTCTATTTCCTCTGAGGCTGAATACATAGCCATGTCATCTTGTTATGCTCAAATCCTTTGGATGAGATCCAATTATCGACTATGGCTTTGAATTCAACAAAATTCCCTTGTCTTGTGATAATAAAGTGCTATTGCTCTCTCATGCAACAACGTTCAACACTCAAGAGCAAAGCACATCGACATTCGACATCATTTCATCGAGGGAGCAAGTAGAAAGCGATGTGGTGGAACTCTATTTTGTGAGGGCCGAATACCGGTTAGCGAGACATCTTCACCAAAGCTCTTCCTAGAGAATGTTTTGAGTTTATCCTCCACGACTTGGTCTAAAGAGTCTTCAACGGAAAACTCAAACGTCTTCAAGAGGAAGGCGAGGAGTAAAGGTCTTTCTTCATCCATCTCTTGTAAATATTTATTCGAAAAGCAAAATACAAAATTACAAAACCTTCAAAAGCAAATAGAAAATATAAAACTTTCAAAATCCATAAAAATTTGAAAAATCTTGAAAATTTTCAAAAAATATTGTCATTTTGTCATGTTTTTCTCGATTCGATAATATCTACGGTCTTTTTGCTGTCATTCAAAGAATGACACGGGACTTTAGATATTGTTCGAATGTGTAAAAAAAATCAAAAAATATTTTTGAGAGAAAGTGAATCTATGGTTTATTGTCATTTGAGCGATAACCGTTTTTCAAAGAAAGAACGAGCCATGCTTTATCTTGTTTTCAAATCTCATGCTCGATTCTTTAAACAATTACTTACCATCTAATGAAAACTAATTGCTTTGAAAAATAACTCGGACTTAATTTTGCAAATCACACGGACTTAACGTTTGTCAAAATCGCTATCCTTCAATCAATAACACATCTCATTGATTGAGGGGGAGAATTATTTCAATTAAATCAAAAGGTTATTTGTCTTACAATTGTTTTCAAAAGATAATCATGCATGTTTAATCAATGGAGTTTAAAGTCTCATAATCCGATCTTATCAGTTAAAATGGTTTCATAATCAAGTCACAATTCTCCTCAAAAGCTTTCAAAATCAATTTAAATCTACAGAGATCACAAATCTCAAATGATTTGAAAATTGTGATCGGAGGAGAATTTGTGATTTAAATTAGATTTAAACTGATAATTCGATAAATGGTTTCATAAGTGTTTAGCAAGCTTTCCTCCCCACATGTGCCAAACGATTTCAAATTTTTCATGCACATGTTGAGGGGGAGCATCTATTTCAAACCACAAAGAATTGAAGCGTGATTGATTTGTATCTTAGTGCGATTTCTTCTAATATGTGCAAAACTCTTTCAAACCTCGAGGCACATATTGAGGGGAGCAAACTTATGAAAACCTCATCCTTCCCCAATATGCTTTATCTACTTGATTTGATCGGGGAAGTGATGTTGATATCTTTTAGAAAATGGTAATCAAATAAGTTAATTCTTCCTCTTGCCTCCGTATGCCAAAATGATTTCAAATTCATGATGCACATGTTGAGGGAGCTCTTTTTTCTAAAAATATCAAAACAATTCGGTACAAAACACTTTGATAATATATCACAAGTATCCGGATTGATCTTCAAATGGTTTTCAATTGGTTCCAATGGCGGATGAACTATACCAAATAGACCGACCAAATTTACTTTATGTATGGTGATATAAGGATGATAAGGTTAGGTATTTGTTCCCATGATCCGCTGAATCGGAGGGATCTACCGAGGACAATCCACTAGATAGTGTAGAAGTCCTTAGGTATGATGAAAAAGGAGAAAAGTAGGATATGGGAAGAGTGCGGTGCGAGACAAAGCTAGTAATGGAATAAACCCAACAAAGTTCTAGTTATGAAGTCTCGGAAAGCATGAAGGGGTTGAAGAATGAAAAGAAATGAATGGAAAAAGGGTGAAAAGAAATATCCTCCAATTATTCAACCTTAGGGCGTAAACCGGGTTCAATTCATATCTCTTGGTGGTTACCAAGGTAACATCGGTATTGAAGACAAGGCGTCATGGACCCGGTGACGACCGCACCACAACTTCCCAAGCTACTCAAGTTCCTCTTAAAAGGACTTGTTTCATTATCACGGGAACCGACATTATCTATCGACTTTCTCTTAGAGTTTGTTGATATTGAAGAAGGAGACCCTCTCCCAGTCTCGGCATAGGAACCAAATATGCACAATTGAGTCTAGAGCCACGAGATCATCATATAAATCTCTTTAGGACATCGTCGATGAAGACTCTCTGTTTCACACAATGTGGAAGAGAGATTATATCTTATGAGTCCTACGCATTATCCTTGTGGTATTGCGGAACATCGAGTGATATGCAAACATATTCACAATGAAGATGGAAAGCCTTATGGAGCCAACATCAAACAAGCTTACGGTGGGTGGCATGTGAGATCTAACCAATAGATCAACCATGTGACAACCGAAGCGAAACAATGGGCGATTCATAAATTATGATTCAATCTGGTTCGGGTTATGGATTGACGGATACCTTTGAAAACCGGACGTTGTGCTTAAAACTCTTTTCTTTAGCACATCAGCGTGTACTAATACTTCAAAATAAAAGGTGTTTATGATTGATAATTGATTTTCATTAAAACCTTCGTTGTATTGCAAAAACAATTTCTATTGAGAGGTACATGATTGTTTTCAAATCTCTTTTCATCAATCGGTGAATCTCAATTATTGGTTCACTCACTCCGTGTTGTCTTCTTTGAGGCGTTCGGTTTGAGAACGACTAGAGCATTGCGAAACCACGTCAAGGAAATTCTTGAATTATGGTCGATCATAGGCGTACTTGTCTCGATCAGCGGAGAAGCGTGGGCCGTGTACCTCAATTCAACGAAAGTGATCAAAGACACTTACGTGCGCTTTATTGCTAATTGTTGTATGCGAGTGCGCCGACGTTTGCGGTGATCGAATGAAGCGGTCAATCTATAGCCGCATGCTCACTCAACACATTCATTTCTAAAGAAATCATGATAAGTGCATCAATGACTTTGATATTTTCACTCTATGATTACGCTACTTTCTTCGCCAATATCATGAATCAACAAAAGCTTCCGCTACTCGATGAGAATATATCATGATCGAGAATGTGAGCATGTCGGTCCAATTGTCACAACATCACATAATACCAACACCACAATGGAAGAGTCGAGATTTATGTTATCGATGATCTCAATCTTGGCTCAAAACTTATTATCACGTGGATCGCTTAAAGACCTCCACTTGGATTAACCAAACATGCAACAATGATGAATCAATGACTACAGACTCTGAGCAAAGAACATTAACAAGAATCCAAGAACAATTTAATGTAATATCTGTTTGTATTCAATGTATTTTGAGGTGACCTCCCTTGGGGAGATTGTTAGGATTTAGTAAATCCAGGTTATTAAAGTGTCATCACCTCAGTATATGTAATCGTTAGAAAGCTCGTAGTCGTAGTTATTATTAGTTAAGTAGTATTTAGTTATGTAACACCGTGGAGGACGGACGGGTCTTTACCCATTGTATGCACGATCCATGACCCGTAGGTGGCGATTGTGTAAGACTATAAATACTCTCTACCTCCCAAGGTGAGAGTTGGAGCTCATAATAAGACTTTCATTTCTCTCACTAAGTTCCCAAACCTCTATCTCTTTTCTCTCTAAAACCTTGAATTATCGCCCACTTGATCATGATATGATGTGTTTGTGAAATCCAATATGTTACACTATACAAAAGCTCGTTTAGGCTCATGAGCCTAAGCGAGCCCTAGAAATATACACGCTTATATATTTTCTATACGTATATATATTTTCTATACGTATAAGCGTGTTAACGAGCTCGAACCTTGTGTTAACGAGCCGAGCTTTGTGTTAACGAGCCGAGCTCGAGCTCAGGTGAGGCTCGAAGCGAGCTCGAGCTCGAGCTTTTATATAAACGAGCCGAGCTCGAGCTCACAGCGCGACTCGGGCTCGGCTCGGCCTCGTTTTCACCCACAGCTAAGCACATTTGCTTGAGGACAAGCAAATACCAAGTGTAGGGATATTTGATAAGGATTTAAAGGTGCATTTTTAGGGGTCATTTAAGCCTTTAATCGACAATTTTATATCCGTTACCGCTTAATTTCGTTCCTTTTTACTTTTTAGGTCTCTTGAAGGCAAAATCTTTGGAATGATGCTTATTTGGACGAAAAGGCATGAATATGTGAAGAAAATGGCTAAAGTCAAGATCAAGACACTCAGTGCTGGAAGTGCACCCGACGGCGTCACAAATAAAGCGCGCCGTCCCTATAATTGCGACGGCTCGAAGTGAAATTGCTATTTTACACCGCGGTCGAGCTTTGAAAAGAAGAGGCGTCACGAAGACCTTTTCCTCATAAGGCCTAGATCCGATTCGAGGCGGCGTCGAAGTTGAAGGCGGCGGCGTCACAACCACAACGCATCGTCCCATAGTTGACTTGGCCAAGACGAAACCCCAATGGCGGCGATCCGACGGCGTCACAATTAAAGGTGGCGCGTCGCGCTTGTAACTATATATAGAATTCGATTTTCGGAATTTTAAGAGGTAGATTTGTGGAATAAAAACCTAAAACGATTTTGGTTTGTCTTGGCATATCTTAGGGTTCTCATACCTATTTTACATCAAGATAAGTTATTTACTTCATTGATTTTATTATGTCTTCGATTGTATGTGTGTATGCTTTCATGTTTACCATGTCAAATTAATTTACTTATGTGTTTGCCTAGATCCATGAAACCTAGTTATTGAATATTGATTGGTTGTCTCTTATCTTAATTGTAATTGGCTTAGGATTGCAATAGGCCATCGTTGTGTTTTTAATGCTTGAGTAATCTTTGTGAACCTTAGTTTATGATCACCTAGAGTAATTGTAGGCTAAAAATCCAAAGATAACCTTAGAGTTAGTTTATGAATCCTAGAGATTTTGTGGCAATAACCTTAAGGTATTCTCGAAGAGTTAGGAGAAAAGCATACCTTACGACCTTAGAAGACACAACGTTAAGAATAAGGGCGTGACAATTCAACCGTGATAAAAGATAACTAGGGAGTAAGAGTATCAGGTAAACACATTTTAATCGTCATACGAGACACATCAATAGACATAGACTACCCTTAGCTTAGATTAGATAATTAGATAGTAGAGTAATCGGTGAAATACCACCCCAAATCCAATACCCCGAGATCGTGCTTTCAATTTCCAAAAAATATAAAAGATAAAAATAATTTTCCTCAACCGCAACCTTAGCGTAGTAATTTACCACTAGCATTCCTATGCCTTGAGAACGATATCAATCCAGGGCTTACCCTAATACTACACTACAACGATTAGGTTCATTGCTGGGTGGTTGAAAAACTTCTTCGAAGAAAAGGAAGTTTCCTTTGACCGACACGCGTTGTCACAGCGTATCGATGTGACTCGACTTGAAACGCCATTGGTGTTTGGATCAAGTTGCTTCGGTTGGTGTCAATCGGTGGTCGGGCTTTTCTCGTGGCTAGATTCTCTCAACTTCAACTCGAAGAAGAATCTTATTGAGCGGTGTTTTTACTACTATTTGGATGCTTTGGAGGTTCGAAGCGATACGGTTTTGGAAACAAAAAGTTAGAAAAGACGAATTGTCGAGTCCGTTAAAGAGTGTTGTTTTCTATGGGTGTCAAATCGTAACAAAAAATATGTTAGTAGTTGGTCGATTGATTGAACAAAAATCAAGCCTTCTTTTGTAAGTTTTCTTGCCTCGTCTAATTTTTCTCTTTTATTTCATTAGTTGTTTCAAAAAAAATAACAACCATAATATTCAATAAAACACGAAATAAAAACATTAATGTAAATCAAACATTAAAGGTGTGTTTAGTTGAAGAAAAAATTGTCTTGTATTCTATCTCTAACTTTATAAAAATTTAGATGGAAAATTTATATCACAAACGTTTAAAATATAAAAAGCGTATTTAGTTGATGTTTGTATTTTATTTTAATAATATAGAAAATTCATATTCACAAAACACTTTAAAATAAAAAAAAATACTTTATTTTTTCAACAAAACGTCAAAAATCTTTGAAATCTAAAACAGCCCACCGTCTATCTTTAACTATGAAACAAATAACAACAAACACCCCAAAACAATAACCTGGCATTTTTTCCACTATTTCTGGTAATTGTGTTTGTCTTTTGGTGCTTCGGTTTTTCAAAGAAAAGAAAATAAACGATCATAAGCGTGCCTACCTGGTTCAAAAAAACAAGAGACCTTTAATAAACAAGATTCAAAATCCATAAATCCTTCAAGCAGAAACAAGATGCTTTATGAGTTTGTGTTATAGATTGTTTTGTGTTACGGGTTGTCACGGAAAAGAAAAAAAAAAATTGGTATGCGTTTTTGTGATGAGTTTCTTGGTGTTTCTAGAGAGAGAAACAAAAGAGATATGGCAAATTGGTGTTTGTGAAATGTTGGACTAGATATGAATAGTTTTGATTGAAATGAACGGTGTGTGTGAAATTGGGTTTAATTCAAAGTTTGCAAATTAAAACATGAGTCATGCTAGCCCACATAAAGAATTCACAAAAAATTTCTTGGGTGGCGTGTCGTGGGTGATTGGTGTATTTTGATAGTTTCTCTCCTTTTAAGATTACACTAATTACTTTTGACGTGTCGGCGAGTGATTTTTTTGTGTGAATTAATGGGTCTAACATGACTTTTAAAACATTAACAGAAATCAAACATTAATGAATGGTTTTAAAAAAATATCAAAAGTTGGGGATAATGTTGGACGGAAATATTGCCAAAGATGGTGGTTGGTAGCCGGAGGTAGCGGCCGAACTCTGGGTTTGAGATTGTAGAAGATGAAGAACACAAGGGTATTTTCATCCATTTTTAGCACTTAGGTACAAATTTTGAACTTAAATGTAGCATGATGGTATTTAAATGGATATGTTTAGTATTTAGATACATGTGAAAAAACATTGTTGTTCGTTTTTTACTTTTGCCTAGCTGTTCGTTTTTGACTTTTTGCTAGCTGCGAAAGGTGATGTTTAGATCTATCTCTATATATTATAAGCTGTAAGAACTAAGAACCAGTTTAAAAGTGTTGACGAAAATGGATGAGGGAGCTATGACGATGGGAACTCTTAAATTCTTAGTCGTTAACTAATAACGTCTCACTTTCGTAGATTTGATCATTTGCCTCTTCTATCTACAATCTACACTATGGCACGTTCCGCAGTGGAGTTGACCATAAACCACCCACCAACTTTTAACCATTGTCACAATCTCAGCAATATTCTGAGGAAAACCTCGTTTTCTCATCCCTTTTTCCATACCTTAAAAGAATCTAAATATTCTGATAAGAAATCTTATAAACTAGAACAAAGAACTTCAGCGGGATCAATTGGGACTAGTGGTGATGGCGAACGTATTAGTCCTGCAATTTCTGTTTTTGAACAGGAAACTTTGATAGATAATGGTGGTGCTTCCTATCAAGTAACAGTGGGTGGGCTACATACTTTTTTTAATCGCGCGGTAGGTACTCTTGATTTATTAAGTTATTTCCTAGTTTTCTTAATGATTTTTGTTTTGTTTCTTGAGATGCATTGAACTGATTGCAGAGCAAATGGGTTGTTGCTGTAACTTTAAGCGGATTGATTCTCTTAAGGCATGATGCTCTTGCATTATGGGGTGCAACGGGTCTGTTTTGAATTATATGCTAGTAATCGGGTTGAAGAATATCTTGAAACAAGAACGACCTATTTCTGATGTTAATTCAGGCCACGGAATGCCATCTTCCCATGCGCAAAACATCTTTTACGCTATTTGCTTTGTGATTCTGTCTGGTAACATTCTTTTGAATTGATTCATATTTTCATATAGATTTGAGCAATTTTACAAGTGACCTTTTTTTAATGATAACGACAGTGATCGAGTGGCAAGGATTGAATAGTGTTACGGCTGTCCTAAGTGTACTTGCTGCAGCGATTGGTTCTTATTTTGTATGTATACATGTACCCTTATTGTCATTTCTAGCTTCAAATAGATTTCACAACATCAGTCTATTTATATGAAACGGGTAAAGTAGAAAACGTTGTTTATATGTCAACTAATTTATATCATGACCAAGATGTGAATTCTTAAACTGATTGTTGTGTCGATAATTACTTTTATAAGTTAGCCATAAGTATGTAATCTCTCTTTATCACATCTGTTTATTTTGGCTGCAAATAATTGGAAATGTGAATTAGTATACGCTCTAACCAAGCACCCAAAATCAAACAGTTTAGATCTAAATCAAACAATTTGCTTAGCTTAACTAATTCAGTATCCATATATGGCATGTTGATGTTTTTTGTTTCATATCTGTTATATATGCAGTCTTGGCTACGAGTATTGTTACGCTATCACACTATCAGCCAAGTCGTCGTGGGTGCAATATTGGGGTCTCTTTTTTCAGTCCTATGGTTTCGGTCATGGGAAACAATTGTTCACAAAGCATTTTACTCCAATATTTCAGTTCGAATCTTTGTAGTCATTGGAGCGTCTTGTTGTTGTTTAGAGCTTATTTCAACTGTTGTAAAGCAGTCATTAGGCAATAAATGAACATCGTTTTTCTATTTAGTTTCGAAGGGAAGATTGACAAGGTCGAAATGATCCAAGGAATGTAACCATATTGATTGATGATTTAACATTTACAATACTTGTTAATAACACAAGCTGAAATGGTTCATTAAAAGAAAACATTATACATCAGGATTAAGAATTACAAAAAAGTAAAAAGACGTGGACAGCAGGATTCGAACCTGCGCGGGCAAAGCCACATGATTTCTAGTCATGCCCGATAACCACTCCGGCACGTTCACCTTGATTTTTGGTTTTCATTTTACGATTAATATACATATAAACATATATATATACAATAGAAACGAGTCAACAACCACATCCTTTGAACCTTGAGTAGCGATCCTCAGAAAGTGTAATAATTCTGAAAGTCTGAAAGCTCATCCACGATGACGTGTGTCGCACCTAATTTTCAAACAGAATTTTGGTCGAAGGCGTTTTGGACGTTTATTTCTTTTTAATTCCACCCCGAACTTCAAACGAATAACTTTCAAACGACAAACTTTTATTTAAAACCGATTTCACCATAATTCTTAAAATTTAATCCTCTTTAATTTGATATACATTTGATATATAAATCGAATTTTTTAAGATTTCAGTGGGTTATGATTTTCTTGAAATTTTCGGCGATATTCGACCATACTTTTATCTAATTTAAAGGTTGATTTCTTAAAATTTAAAACAAGAAAGTTGTAGATTTTAGTTCACTCTTTACACAAGTTTTGAATCACTCAAACCGATATGAAATAAGTGAGATATCGTGACGTTAAAAATAGCGTTTTAGTCGTATTTGTTGCTGTGATGTGTTTGATAAAATGTCTAGCTTAGATTTTAGTGTTAAAATTGCGTTAAATGCTCTAAATTTTGTACCACAACGCATCATTAATCATTTTATTAATGTAAGATTCAAAAGTGATTTTTTAGTCGTTAATTTAAAATAAAAATACACGTTTTGTTAATGATTAATCTTGGTTCATCGATCGATGAATCGATGAATCAATCAAAGCGATGAACCAAACAAAGCGATGAAGCGATGAACCAGCCAAAAGCGATGAACCAAATCAAACATAGTTCATCGGTTTATTTTAATTCATCAATCATAATTCATTAACGTGTTGGTGTTTGTTTTGTTTTGTTCATCGGTTTATTTTGGTTCATCAATCACAGTTTGATTTTAGTTTGGTTCATCGAGTTTTGGTTTGGTTCATCGATTTGGTTCTCTTGGTTCATGAATCATAGTTTGATTTTGGTTTGGTTCATCGATTTTGGATTTGGTTCATCAGTTTTGGTTTGGTTCATCATTTGGTTTGGTTCATCGCTTTAGTTAGGTTCATCAATCATAGTTTCGATTTTGGTTTGGTTCATCGATTATTGGTTTGGTTCATCGTTTAGTTAGGTTCATCGGTTTTGCTTTTATGCTTTTTTTAACAGTTTGATTTGGTTCATGATTCATCACTTTGGTTCATCGGTTTAATAGTTAAAACATTAACTATTAAAAACATCACTTTTGAATCTTACATCAATAAAATGATTAATGATGCGTTGTGGGACAAAATTAGTGCATTTAGCTCAACTTTAACACTAAAAATCTAATTTGACATTTCATCAAACACTCTTGATGCAACAAATATGAGTAAAACACCATCTTTAACGTGTTATATCTTACCCATATGACATCGAATTTGAGTGATTTGAATTTACGGGTAAGAGTGAACAAAATCTATAACTTTCATGTTTTAAGTTTTTCAAGATTCACATTTATGCGTAAAAATAGGTAAAATGCCAAAAAATCAAGAAAATCAAGAACCATTTGATATGTAAAAAAAGTTCAAATATTTATCAATATTTATACCAAATTAAAGAGAATCAAATTTTAAAAATTATGGTGAAATCGGTTTTAAGTAAAAGTTTGTCGTTTGAAAGTTATTTCGTTTGAAATTTGGGGTAGAATATGAAAACGAGTTAAATGACAAAAATACCCTCTAACCAAATTTAATAAGAAAAAAGGAGGAGTGGGTGGAGATAGCGTGTGCTTGGTGAATGAACTTTCTTGACACTTTTTATTTTATTATCTTTCTAATAGATCCGTACCTTTGCCAAAGTATATTCTATTTGTGTTTGGAAAAAAAAAAGTTTCGAACTTGGCAGAAAGATTATAAAATTATTTAAGCTAATAAAATAAATTGGAATATAGCACCTAATTATTGGTGTAAAGTTGTAAACTAATGGATGTTATGAATGGAACTATGCCGGGTTAATGGCTTTATTCATTGTCTGGTCGATTTAGAGAGTTATATGAAAAAGTATTTAGTTTTTAACATATATGTTGTTAGCTTGAAGATTGAGTGCTGATCTCGTCTTGAGTGGGTGGTCTTAATAAGATAAAATGGTGCTTGACTTTAAATGACTTTTTGTATAAGACCAAAACCCTCCCAAGCATAACACCAATTTTCGATGCCATGACGATTTTTTTTTTTTTTTTTTTTTTTTTTTTAATAAAATAGTATATTTAACTAAAATTATATTACTATATATATTGAAACTAACTTATGTGGCACCAAATTATATATGTTTGTTTTGGTTTACACCAACTTCGTTTCTTTTTATATACTTACAAAGTGTTCTTACATTCCTCTATGTGAGATACAAAGAAACTAGCTAAACTCACAAAGTTCCAACAGCTCCTCCCACTTCTTGCGGCAAAACTTGAATGTTTTTTCCTAGCTAGACTTCTATTTGAGTAACACTTGTGTGTGTTGCAAGTGATGGTGTGTTGCAAGTAATTTTTAAATGATAGAAAATAAGTGTTAGTATTAACGAGAAGTCTAGTTAATATATGTCAATTAGATTAAGTAGGAAGTAGCCAAATGTAGTTTCCTTGATGTAAACCTTGTCGTGTAAGGCAAGTTAGCTTTGTTTAGGTATGTTGAGTTTGAGTCGGCTAGGAGTTTGTCCGAGTCCTAGGTCGGTTTGTATAGCCCTTCACCTTTTTAAAAGGAGGTGAGTGAAAGATAACGTGTTTCATTGATTAACAATCCCATAACCGGGACATACATATACAAAGAAAGCCCTAGGACATTTTGGGCTTTAGCTCGATCATGGAGACGGGCCTACATATACATACATAACAAATATACAATACTAACACACCCCCGCAGTTGGAGTGGGAGGACACCGAACACTCAAACTGGAGCGAAATTCTTCAAATAGAGCTGAAGGCAATCCCTTGGTGAAGATATCCGAAAACTCATAGCGAGACGGTACATGAAGAACTCTGACTTGACCTGTAGCCACCAAATCCCGAACAAAATGAATGTCAATCTCGATATGCTTGGTTCGTTGATGTTGAACCGGATTCGAGGACATGTAGACAACACTAACATTATCGCGGTATACAAGTGTTCTTTGAAGATACCGGAGTATGTAGCTCTCGAAGAAGATTTCGCAACCAACACGTTTCAAAGAACTACGTTGGCAACCCCACGATATTACGCCTCGGCACTAGAAGGAGAAAGTGTCGGTTGGCGCTTAGAGGACCATGAGAGTAAGTTGTTGCCAAGAAATACACAATAGCCAGTAGACCTCAGGTAGTCAGCAACCACCCAATCATCATCGAATATGCAACCAATGAGGTAGTAGAAGAAGAATACAAGCTGTAACCCGTAATCCGGATAGATGATGTTGTTTAGATTGGTGTGGTGGAGTAGATTGGGATAGTTTGGATCGAATAGAAGGAGCGAAGGTGAAGGAGTTGCGACATAAGGAGATGAGCGAGAGGAGATGAGCGTGGAAGTTTTAGGGTTTTAGGGAGGAATTTGCTCGATACCATGAAAGATATCGTGTTTCATTGATTAATAATCCCATAAGGGACATACATATACAAGGAAAACCCTAGGACATTTTGGGCTTTAGCCCGATCATGGAGACGGGCCTACATATACATACATAAATACTAACAGTGAGGGGTGAAGGTTTCAACACATGCATTCTTTGTATTCTTTCCTTTCACCGATCATGGTGTAATAAACATAAGCTTTTGGTTATACTTTTGCATATGTATACTAGTTCTTCTCGTGTGATCATCCAAACACAGGTACTTTCTCTGTATTCTTTCCTTTTACCGATTTTGATGTAATAAACATAAGCTTTTGGTTATAATTTTGCGTATGTATACTTGCTCTTCTCGTGTGATCGTCCAAACATAGGTTCTTGTTTTTGGTGTGTAACTTGCGGTCATCTACAAGGGATGTAGTTTTCGTGTTTCGATCTTTGGGTTTGTTGTTCGATAATACAACAATAAGAATAAAATTAGGGAACAACAAAATACATATTGTGACTTTTGGTACGATTGAATCACAAAGAATGGAAACGTTGTACATAATGGAATCGCATAGAATGAGAATGACTTTGATACGACCCTTGGGGTAGTATCGGGATAGGGCACCACTTTTAGCGAGTGCTAGCTCCTTAAGAATATTTAGAGAAGATAAGAGAATTATTTGTTTGACATAATTATGCTTTTCATTAATGAATGATTCGGTATTTATACCGAATAAACCCTAACTTGTATCACAAGTTGAATACAAGATAAACTCCCAAAACAAAAGATACGTTTCTAGATAATGACTAAGATAACACAATCCTAACATGACTCGAATATGAATCAAAGAAAGATATTTATCCAAAGGCGTATCATTCCCCACTCCTTTGGAAATCACCTTGTCCTCAAGGTGTTTCTTCAAAATCTCGCATCATGTAGTTCCAGGATCCCACACCTTCACTTGTAGTTCACCCTCTTTTGGATTATAAGAAAATGGAATAAAGTGCATCAAAAAGCGTTGTCAAGGCTGTCCATAATTTGCATGACTCGTGTCCAAATTCAACCCGTCATATACAACTTTATTATGCCCAACTTGAATGACAACATAAAACTTTGATTTCATCCACATGAGAGGCACCTCATCTCTTTTCTTTCTCTTAGTGGTTTCCAGTGGAGGTGGTTCAAAAGTAGCTTTAGGTGGCGTTGTCAACAAAGGTAGTTTAACGACGGTTGTAGGTTTCTGGTTTTATGTTCCGTTGTTGCTGCTACTCGCTTTGTTGCTGAAAGAAGACGACCGTTGATCCTCAAAACGTGCTTCTGTTATGGGGGCCAAGGGTAAGGCTTCTCCCAAAGTTGTAGGATTCAACCTCAACAGTTCCCAGAGTTGTAGGTCCGTGAAGCGTGCTTCCGTTGCACGAGCTAATGAAAAAACTTCGCCTAAAGTTATGGGGTTTGACATTAAGAGTGCACATTGTAGAGCCGGTTTAAGTCCAGAGATATAAAACGATTTAAGTAAGTTTTCATATATCCCCGTTACTCGATTTATAAGTACCTCAAACTCACTCTGATATTCGGCCATGGTACACATTTGCAAGAGCTTAGATAGTGCGTCCCGGTCGTTGTTGCTCGATGCCATGAACAGTAACACGGAAAAAAAAATATGATGAACAATATGATGAGCAATACTCGTTGAATAGTGATCAATGAACAATAACTTTTTTTTGGAACTCTAATTTGGTAGCTCTCTCAACAAGGACTCTCAACGAAAGCACCAATTGATATGACCCTTGCGGTAGTATCGGGATAGGGCATCACTTTTAGCGGGTGCTAGCTCCTTAAGAATATTTAGAGAAGATAAGAGAATTATTTGTTTGACATAACTATGCTTTTCATTAATGAATGATTCGGTGTTTATACCGAATAAACCCTAACTTGTATCACAAGTTGAATACAAGATAAACTCCCAAAATAAAAGATGCGTTTCTAGATAATGACTAACATAACACAATCTTAACATCACTCGAATATGACTCAAAGAAAGATAGTTATCAAAAGGTGTATCAGACTTTGAGATAAGAAAAAAGATTCTAGTGTTTGGTGTGTGTAAGAAATATATTGCGAGAATTGATTAGAGAAATTATTCCTCTATTTGGTTGCAAACATACAATAGAGAATGTAAATAATATTGTGTTGACTTTTTTGTTACCTTAATGATTAGCATTAGATGAAATAACGTCAAAATATAGTCCTGCAAATTCTAACAAAAGAAATATATGAATCTGAAAATTGATTTTAGGATAAATTAAAGAACTACACAATTAGGTATTGGCAAAGAAAAAGATGGTTGAATTTCATTGATTATGTTTGGGAAGATGATAGCAGTAGAATTTGAGATAGCTAATCTCCCAAGAAAACAAGAGAAGAAACAAGATATTGGAGCAATTTTCTGATGATTCATTCATAACCCAACTGTTACATTTTATACTTGAAAGGAAAATGCATGTACTCCTAAACTTTGGGAAGAATACTAAAATAAAGGACATAATGGAAACGTGAGTCTAAGATTCAGTGTGGAAGACCACTTCTTTCTCCTAATTGTATGCATGAACAAATACTTCTTCAAAGTGCATGTGAGCAAGTGCGGTAGTGGAAAAGTTTGTTGGAAATATTCCTTAACACCAAGTCTTCAATCTGTATAACGAGCGGGTCGCTTCTTGATCCGGTTAGGTCGGGTCTGGACTTGCTTATGGGTTATCCGAATTGTATCAATATCCCCCTCTTCAAAATGGACCTTGTCCTCAAGGTCTGGCATATCACATGAAAGCTGAATTTCATCTTTACTTCCCCATGTCGATTCTGCAATGTCACGACCCTTCCATTTAACCAATACTTGCGTTTCAGATTTTTCATTGTTTTGAACGGTTCGATGGTCGAGTATCGTGTCAGGTTGTACGACAGGTAGATCATCAATATAAGTTGATGGAAGGGGTAAGTTTGAAGGGGCCTGATCACCATGACTTGACCGAAGTAGGGATACATGAAATATTGGATGGATCCAAGAACCTGTTGGGAGCTCAAGACGATAAGCAACTTTCCCAATTCTTTCAATTATCTTGAAAGGCCCAAAATAACGCTTGCTAAGCTTCTGGAAATCTCTCTTTTGGACTGATGACTGGCGATAAATACGCAAACAAAGATACACCATATCGCCAACCTGAAACTTTTTTTCAATGCGGTGTTTGTTGGCTTGGTCAGTCATACTGTAACACCCGCATTTTTAGGTTACTTTTCATTTTCGAGAATTTACTATTCACTTTTACTATTCATATTTACTATTCACTTTCACTATTCATCCCGTAAAATTTTTGTTTCACATTCTCGTAAGATAAATTATTTTAGTAATGACCTGAGAGTTCGACAATCGTTAGATCATTTTCGCAAAAGTTATTAAGAAAACATCGTCTTAAAGTTTCGTTTTGGACGGTCCACCGTTTAAACATCACGCTTAACGAAAATCAACCCCGATAATTTTCCTTGCATCGGATAAATTTTAGATCACTCGTGATTAATTTGAGAATTTTAAGATTTATTATTTTTATGTTACCAAATAAGCCGGTGAACAAAACTAAACTTACGTTTTAAACAATTCTACTTACATCCAAACTTAACGATTCATGCACTGTGTTTCTAATATGTTTTGACACTTTTACATTTTTGAAAAGTCAAACATATTTCCTCCTCCTTTGACCATAAAGGAATTAACCTTGTCGTTCTACATTTACGCTTAAATCGCGTAACTTTTAAACTTCACGAATAGCGTAAAGTTATCCCGCGTATGTGAAAACCACATTTAACATCTCATGTCACTTTTAGACTAATTTTATTCTACTCTAAATAAATTCACGGTTGTTTCACGAAATTTCGTTCTTTTACGAAAAGCTGCGTATTACGCGTTTTTGACCGTATTTCGACTTTAAGCGGTGTTTTGCACCCAATGAGACTTAGCACCCATTTTATATTTTTAGATGGAGTATAATGATGAGTCTCATCATTCCTACAAGTTTCGTATTTTTACGATACCGGTTTTACGTTTATGGCTTGGTTGGCATTTAACGGAACCAAAACTCACTCCGTAACCAAGATAATACCAAAACTAACCACCTAAGTCATCTTATCTTCACTTGGCCGAACTAAGGGGGGGTCATCATTTTGGTGGCAAAATCCTAACCATGCTTCCTTTAGATCATTACAAGTGTCCTAACTTAACCATGGTTAATATTTAACCCAATATATGGTTAACCAAACTTACCCTCCTATAAATAGCAAGTGATATGCATCCTAAGAACCCTCATAATCTGTTTTGGGTCTTTCATATCACAAATCATACATATCTTCCATCATTTGATCTATAAACTCCAAGTTTATGCAAGGAAGTTCCAAAGATCAAGCTACTACATCAAATCTCTAGCAAGTTTAAGTGATCTTCTTGAGTTTAGATCCACTCAAGTCACTTAGTACTTCATCACCAACTCTTCAAGTTTGCAAGGGTGCCAAGGTGTGGAAAGCTAGCTCAATCCAAAGTCTTAAGTGATCAATCAAAGTCCTATCCTTACTAAGTTACTCCTTTCTTAAGTGAAAGCCAAAAGTTGTAAGCAACTTATCACCACCATCATCTCATCTTTATTATTCATAATCTTAACTATTTCATGCTATATATATAGTTACTATGTTGATTCATGATGTACATATACTCAATCACTTGTTTTAATTCACATATTGTCATAAAAGTAATAAACTAGTAAACTAGTCATATTCTACACATGTGAGACCATTAAAATCAGTAACATATGGACTTTCTAACTTACATAATATGGTAGACAAGATAAAAAGGTAAACATAGCAATTTGAATCACCGAAGCGGACAAACGAGTCAAAGTTATAGATAAAAGAAGTTAGCGAACCCTAAAAGCCAAAGCGCCATGTATAAGTCTGTTAAGAGTTACGCGTTTTAAAAGTGATATACGGTCCGAATCATCAAAAGTTAAAACACGAAAGTTGTCCGAACGGCGTTTTCCTTCATTTTAAAGAAGCTCGGACCTTGAAAACGCATAAATAGGCCATAATCTTTCAAAAGCGAAGCTAGTAAATATAGTCTCGTAACTATACTTTTGTCACAACTAAAAGCAAACCAAGAGGCCTAATGGCCATAAGCCAAGACCACGGCTACGGATAAGGTCAAATCTAAGTCTCAACACCATGGTAGTCAAGACCAAAGTCACGGTAAGGCCATGGCTAAAGCCTTAAGGCTTGTTTACTCAAGACCATTAACTAAGGTGATCATATTTATGAAAACGACGAGAACTTGTAAAAACTAGATACTTATTAAAAACATGATAAACTTTATGTTATAACAATCTTCACTCAAAAAATATGTTGTATCTACTAAGTGCTACAAAAGTAGGGAGCTTCATGTGAGGGTTTCATTTGAGTAAAACGTGTCGACGAGTTCTTTGGTTTACGATTTAAAGTGTCCTAGCTCCTCGAACGTTTACTGCATGACCTTTGAATTAAGATGGCCCGAACGGTAGTACGATATCTATAGACTAAATACGTTTTCACATATCAAAGACCTTTCTATAAACATCAAATGATAATTGACTACATCATGATCAACATAGGAATATATATAGGATGGTTTATGTTTCCTTAAACATTATTCCAAACTTAAGACGCAACATTTCATTTTTAGGTTGCACGTAGGAGTTTTCCGACTTATCCATCATCCGTTAAAAGTACTTAACATCATTTACACTACGGTGAGTTTCATAGCCCCTACTTTTATACGTTTTGAAATACTTTTGGGGGAGATACATGCTCAACTATTTTTATTTACTTTCATAAGTACTTTAAACTTTAAGGATTTCCGTGAGTTCATAGCCCCACTTTTACTCATTTAAATACTTTATAAACTCTTTGGGGGAGATACATGCTCAACTATTTTCATTTACTTTCACAAGTACTCTAAACTTTTAAGGATTATCGTGAGTTCATAGCCCCACTTTCTATTATTTAATTGTTTTACAAACCCTTGGGGGAGATACATGCTTTATTTTAAACCGAACACATTGTTTTCAAACTGTATACTTATCTGATTATTTTACTTGCACTAAGTTACCGCATTTGCCAAACTTAAGTCCCTAATCATGAATCATTAATCACGAGTGAAGTGAGCGAATATTGTGAATAGATCTATCGGGATTGGCGAATCCCGTTTGTTTGACCGAGGATCCGGTAAACAAACGCACTATATTTAGTACATCGGGTAAAATGGCAAATTTTACCTACTTGGGGCATCGGTTACTATTATATGATGACAAGTTAATGCCTTGATTGCATGATGCTTAGTGAATAATAACTGTTTTGTTTTCTAAACCATAAATGTGAGACTAATTACCTTGCGTTATGAATATTGTGTTCAATCGATTTCCTAAACTCTATGAATTTCACTCAACCTTTGTGTTGTGGTTTTAAGCATGTATTTGGGTCCATAATGTCGAAGTTGTACGGAAGGGCAAGGACAAGATCAAGAAGGCTATAAATAATTTATCATTCACAAAACATCAAAGACTTATATTAATGTATTTTGTAAACAATGGAACCAACTGGGACCTATTTTGTAAACTCTGATATATTTGAATGATAAAGCTTTCTTAAAATGACTCCTTTAGAGATCGTTTTCTATTATTATGACTGTTGTGCCATGAAGTAACACCTAGTTTGAATTCCGCTGCGTATCTCGAAATTGGGGGTGTTTCACATACGTTGGCATGTTCTCCTCAAGTTTTCCTTAAGCAAGGATATTAATCGTTGATGTTCAATGAGGGTTATGTCAAAGGAAGCAACCGGTGAATTACCAAGGGTGTAATGGGTAATAGAGGGAGGTGGCCTGCCATAGAGTGCTTGGAATGGAGTCATTTCAATGGCACTATGATAACTAGTATTGTACCAAATTCAGCCAAGTAAAGGTATTTACTCCAAGAAGTGGGTTCATCACTAGCAAAACATCATAAATAGCTTTCTAAGCATCGATTCACAACTTCTGTTTGTCCATCCGTTTGAGGATGATAATCACTTGAATGCAATAATTTTGTACCTATCTTGCTAAACAATTCCTTCCAAAAGCCGCTGAGGAAGATTGGGTCTCGGTCTAAAAGTATAGATTTAGGAAGTCCATGTAACCGGTAAATCTGGTGGAGAAATAGGTTCGCTAGTGAGGCATCAGTCGAGTGTGGGGGTAAAGCCAAAAAATAAGCAAACTTTGTAAGGCGGTCTACAATAACCCAAATTGCTGTTTTACCGTTTGAAGAAGGTAAGTTGGTGATAAAATCCATTGAAATCTCTTCCCACACTTGATTGAGAATTGGTAAGGCTTGTAATAGGCCATAAGGTTTTTGGGTTGAATACTTGGTTTTCTGACAAGTGACACATTCGGTGATAAAACGGGTAACATCTTTCTTTAAGTGAGGCCAAAAGAATGAGCTATTTAGACGCCGAATGGTGGTAGTGATCCCAGAGTGACCCCCTAAAGTAGTGGAATGGAATTCATGTAAAATTTTGAGCAGTAAAGATGGTACCTGAGGTATAAATAGGCGGTTCTGGACATAGACAAGCCCATCATGAACATGATGAACTGGTAGTGAGTTGGGCTCATTAGTGATTCGGTCAATCGAGTTGCGTCCCTCGATCATATTGGTGTAAAAATCACATAATTCTTGTGTCCATGGAAAAGTAGGAACAAATAAGGTAAAAAAATAGCTATCCTCGATGCGACTTAATGCATCCACGACACAATTTTCTTTACCCGGTTTGTAGTGAATCTCAAAATCATACCCTAAAAGCTTAGCGGCCCATTTGTGTTGTTCAGGGGTTTGAACCACTTGCGTGAGTAGATGCTTGAGGCTAATTTGATCAGTGAACACACGGAATTTACGGCTCAACAAATATTGTCTCCATTTTTTTACTGCTTCCGTAATTGTGTACAACTCATGAATATAAGTGGAAGCCGCTCTCATACGTGGACACAACTTTTTGCTAAAGAAAGCAATATGTTTGTCGTGTTGAGAAAGAACCGCACCTATGTCCATACCGGAAGCATCTGTTGTGACATCAAACACAATAGAAAAGTTAGGAAGAGCAAGTACCGGGAGGGTGGTCATGGAAGCTTTGAGATTGATGAACGCCTCATTGGCCTGTTCATTCCACTCGAGTTTATGATGTTGAAGAAGGTTAGTGAGTGGTGAAGCAATCTGGGCATATTATGAATCGCCGATAATATCCTGTGAGACCTAGGAAGCCACGAAGGCCTGTGATGGAGGTGGGCTTGGGCCACTCTTAGATAGCTTGTATTTTTTCCTTGTTAGTAGCTACCCTAGAACTTGAGATCACATGACCTAAATATTGCACTTCAGTTGCAGCAAAAGTACATTTGGAAACCTTTGCATAATAACGGTGGTTGGAGAGCGTATCGAAAACATAACGGAGGTGTTGGTAGTGTTCTTCAAGAAATGAACTATAGATCAAGATGTCATCGAAGAACACAAGTACAAACCGCCATAATACATCCCAAAAAATGTTGTTCATAGCAGCCTGGAAGGTTGAAGGGGCATTAGAAAGACCAAATGGCATCACAAGGAACTCGTAGTGGCCATCTACTATTCGAAAGGCTGTTTTGTGAGTGTCGGTGTCGGCAACACGAATTTGGTGATATCAGGCTCGAAGATCAATTTAGAAAAGATATGGGCACCATGAAGCTCGTCAAGAAGCTTGTCCACCATTGGCATGGGAAACCGATCTCTAATGGTAATTGAATTCAATGCCCGATAGTCCACACAAAACCGCCATGTACCATCTTTCTTACGTACTAACAGAACGGGTGATGAATATGGGCTATTGCTAGGTTTAATGAGACCCTCTTTCAGCATTTCGGATATGAGATCCGTCATAATTTGTTTTTGATAATGCGGGTATCGGTAGGGACGGACGTTTATGGTGGGGTGTTGGGGAGTAATGGAATATGATGGCCATAGGTACGTGGTGGAAGTAGTGATGCAGGTGGATCGAAAAGGTGAGAGTAGGCAGTAAGGAGTGTTTAGATGTTTGGGTATGGGTGTGTGTTGATTATGGGAGTTTCTGATGGAGAAGTGTGTTGAAAAATAAGTGTATGCATAGATGTGACAGCTTCTTTTTGCATCAGATGATGGAGTGTGCTAGGAGAAACAAGGGATGAAAGAGATTCACCTGAAAGTGTTATGGTGCTGCCCTTGTGATGGAATGAGATTTGTGGGATCAAAAAATCGGCTACAATTAGGCCTAAAGAGCCAAGTCATTACATACCTAGTACCACGTCTGCTCCTTCAATGGGCAGGAGAAATAAGGGTATTGTGAAGGGGGTGTTTTGAAGGTATAATGGAACAGTTTGACAAAACCCGTGACAATGGAGGTGCGAACCATTGCCTATCATGACAAGAAATGAAGGGATCAGTGTGATGGCAAGGTTAAGGAAGGAGCAATACGGGGTTGGATGATATTGTGTGTATTCCCGGATTCCACCAATATTGTAACGGCGTGCCCCTCGATATGACCTGTTACCCAAGCATACGGGGCGATGTTATCCCGAGAAGGGCGGCGGGTGATAATGGAAGGAATTGGGGTGGTATGGAGTTGTTGAGTGTTTGAGGTGAGGTCTCATTCAGTAAAAGGTATTTTGTGTGTGTGTGGGGGGGTGTTTGATTTCATCTTGGAAGGAAAAAAGGTCATCAGCTTGGGTAGTGGGGTACGCATCTTCATTATCAACAACCATTAAGAATTGGGGTGGATTACACTTATGGCCCTGGTTAGGGGTGTTCATCGGTTCGGTTTTCGGGTTTGTGGGTTGTATGGTTCGGTTTCATCGGTTTGAAAATTTTCAAAGTCAAAACCAAAACCAAACCAAACCAATTATAAAATGGATAAAACCAAATCATACACCAAATTATAATTCGGTTTGGTTTTGGTTAAAACCAAGAAAACCAAATTCAAGTAAACCTCAAAATATAATCTAGAAGTCACATCCAAAAGTTTAAATAAAATTAATAAATCAAAAGTCTCACAAAGTACTCAAATAAATCAACAAAACCAAAATTTAAAAAACCAAGACGTTTCAGAATTTAACGAAAGTAAATGAAAGCATAAAAATGTTATTCAACAAAAGTCTTCAGAAGTCTTATTAGATTGAATATTTCATATTCAAGCATCCAAACCCAGTTGCAACTTCAAATCATCTTCTTCAATGTTTGCATTTGATGTTGTTTTCCTCTTTTAAAACGCAATTCTTGATTTGAGGAGTGATTAATTTATAAGATCTAAATTATTAGGATTGTTAATTGGGAAGATAAATGTAGAAAATCTCTATATATATATAAATTTTTTATGTGAATAGAGATATTCGGTTTTTTCAGTGTGGTTTGGTTATATATTTGTCAAACCCAAAACCAAATCAAACACCAATTATTACTTCGGTTCGGTTTCAAACCAAATCATATACCAATTAAAATTTTCGGTCTGGTTTTATTCGGTTTTGGCCCGGTTTATTTTTCGGTTTGTTCGGTGTCAAACCAAACACTGAACACCCCTAGCCCTGGTGGTATTTTTCGGGGCAACGGAAACAAAGTCCTTCAGCTTGGCGTTTTTGCAACGCTTTAGCGGATAGACGGGTCATTGGTAGGTTCTGGTTCGGTTTGTTAGGTGCGGGTAAGGATGGGATGGTTCGTTGATTCGATGTTACAGGTGTTGGTAAAAGAGGAGTTTATGGGTTAATAATATGTGACGGTAGCGTGGTTTGTCGCGGGGTGTATGATGTTGGTGTCTAAAAGTTACGTGGTTGAAAAGTGGGTTTGGCAATGTTAATTTTTTCTTCTATTAACTTGGGTAAACCATACGCTTGGTGAAGGGTTTCTGGATTGTGTAAAGAAATCTCATTTTGGATGTCGAAACGGAGACCCGAAAGAGAACAATTGAGTAAGGCTTCACGAGGTAAACAACAACACAATTACAGATCCTTTCGAATTCGGTTTGGTAGGCGGATACAGTGGTCATTTGTTTTAGTTTAAACAAGGTGGCTTGATAATTTTCATATGTTGAAGGACCAAAACGAAGTTCGAGTGCTCGTGAAAATTCGGCCCAAGTACCAAGCAAGTTTTTATGCGCAAGATGTTTGTACCAACTTAACACATCACCAGTAAAGTAAAAAATGGCAAGTGTAACACGTTGAGCGGGTGGGATAGTGTAATACTCAAAGTAATTGTTAGCTTGGAAGATCCAATCTAACGGGTTTGAGCCGTCAAAATTTGGTAGGAATATTTTTGGTGGTCATGGTTGGTTATGTGGTGGTGGTGGTGGGGGTGGTGGTGGTGGCGGCGGGGCTTGGAGAAGGCTCGCTATGCTATTGACGAGAGCATCAACTTTTGCGTGTAGGGCAGAAAGTTGATCTTGGAAACTTGTGGAGGTATCGTCATTTGATGTGTCTTTAGGCATGGTGAGATCGTTGATGAAAGCACCAAATGATAGCAGCTGAATTTGAGATAGCTAATCTCCCAAAAAAAAAAGAAGAAACAAGATATTGGAGCAATTTTTTGATGATTCATTCATAACCCAACTGTTACATTTTATACTTGAAAGGAAAATGCATGTACTCCTAAACTTTGGGAAGAATACTAAAATAAATGACATAATGGAAACGTGAGTCTAAGATGCAGTGTAGAAGACCACTTCTTTCTCCTAATTGTATGCATGAACAAGGGTACCCCATGAACAAATACATCTTCAAAGTGCATGTGAGCAAGTGCAGTAGTGGAAAAGTTTGTTGGAAATATCCCCTAAGACCAAGTCTTCGATCTGTATAACGAGCGGGTCGCTTCTTGACCCGGTTAGGTCGGGTCTGGACTTGCTTATGGGTTACCCGAATCGTATCAGAAGATAATTTCAACATACGACTAACCATCAAAAAACGTGTGAGTCACGAGTTCCAAAAGTTAAAATATGATAAAGATACAGTGTATAAAGTCAATTGTTTATCGGTATCAAACAAACAAAGTGGAAGATGCGAAAAAGATGAAATCTCCAGGAGATGAGAGAAAAAATGTTTAGGGTTTATGAAGTTTTAGATATTTGTGATGGCATGTGCACATGCAATTCCAATGTATACCTTGTATTCGGCTTTTTTTTATTCCATGTTCCCATTCTCATCAATATTTTTTTTGCCTACTACCCTCTTTCTCGACCATTCTTCACTTTTTATAGAGAATGACTTTTTATAGAGAATGAATAGCTATTGAGAACCTGGTTCGGACCAAAGTTTCATGTCCGGTTTGAGTAAGAGATTTTCCTTGAAGAGACTATAACCCTTGGCATTCCAATAACGACGCGAGTTTGATTCCCGCTACCCTCTCTTAAATATTTATTCTACCATTACATGTTACTATTTTAAAGATCCTTGAGCACCCTGCGCCCTAATAACCTCTAATTAAAATACATACTCATCGTTGAGTACTTGAGTATATAATTATAAGATAAAAAATCTTACATAAATCCTAGTAATTTTACGCATCCATATAAAATATTCTAAAGTAAAAATACCTAAATAGGCAAAAACAATAATGAAAAAAGACCATCTGATACATGTCAAATGTAAAGATAAAAACAACTTGTTGTAATGACATTCTAACGGTAATTATCTCAACATAGCTTAATGATAAGGTAATATGAAGATATCGAAATTTTATAACATGAGACCCAATATCAAACCTTACTTGGTATATTATAAGATACACAAAGAAAAGTCTAAAAAAATCACTAAAATTCTATGTACACAAGCTCAAAAAGCTCAACATCCTATGCACACAAACTACACATAGTCCTTCTCCGCTTACAATTTCTAAGTTGTTGATTTAATGTTTTTATGAATAACTAAACCAATTTTCACATCTGAGCTTTTTGTATTAGCTTATTTAAAGGAGCTAACGGACTTATTGTCTTTTGAAAACACATAAGCTCAAAAAAGTGTTATGATATTACTAGATGGCACGACTATTAGCTTTTTAAGCAACCAAACGCACCCTAAATAAACTAATCCAAATGCTATTTAAGGAGATATGTTTTACAAGTAAACAAGCCAATCCAAACACCCCCTCAACTTTCTTAGGGCCTGTTTGGTTGGAGGGTGTAGGTCAAAAGGTTTGGAGTCAAAGCGAAAATTGTTGTTTGGTAGGTGTTGATGGGTTTAAAAATCGGGACTCATGGACATATACAAGGGACTGCATAAAACCCATAAGCAATGCTTGTATTTCTGACACATAGTTGTCGTGTTCCCCATCTTCTTTTTTTCTTTCATTTTGGTCCACGAGATACACTTTTGTCATGGGCCCCAATTTCATATTTTAATATTTAAAATACTATATTTTAATCCTTAAATTTTAATATTAATCTAGATTTTTTAATCCAAACCCTACATAAAATCCTAATCCTAATCCAAATCCAAATCCTAAACCAAACCCATCTACAAACCAAATGCACCCTTAGAATAAAAGGTAGCAAATAAAAGCAAATGAATTAAGGGTGCGTTTGGTATGCACCTATCGGAATAGATCTATGGATTTCATTCCAATTAATGGTGTTTGTTTAGTCGGCCCGGGAATGAAATGGGTATATCATAGTCATAGATTCATTACACACCAATTTGGTGTTTATAAAATCCATTCCCGCGGGTCCCTCTCTTTTCCACTACAAAATTCAAATATCTATATACTTTTCATTCCATATTTTATCAAACAAACATAAACAATCGTAATGATATACTTTTTCATATCCATTGTCATTCTACCCCATACCAAATCCGATACTCATTGTGATTCCTAGCAACAAACCAAACTGGCCCTTAACTGTCCTACTTTTCGTTCAAACACTTTCCGCTCCAATAATTTGACACCCTAAATCCCCAAATTGAAAATCTTGAATCAGGTAATCAATTCATATCCCTCCTATAATAGTTAGTTTTTATATATCTCTTTTCAAATTATTTGATGCTCTGTAAAATGTTTGACTGTTAAGGGTCAAATTAACCTAAAATGTTAATTCTTATGATCTATTTCATTTGCGTTTTTAGAAATAGAAGCTCCTTTTATGTGTTTGGGTATACGTTATTTCAAGGAGTTTATGGGTCTCTTTTGTGAGCTAATAAGCTGATGAGAAGGTGTTTGGGATTGCTTAATTTAAGATGACACTAAATCATATCTAATGTAAAATGCATTTGAGATAGATTAGATTAAAGTTTTCTGCAACAAGTATTATCCTTTTTGGTCTTCTTTCAAAAAAGGAGCAAATCCAAACACAATTTCATGATGTGCATATTTATAAGCAATCCCAAACACCCTTTAAGCTTAAACTCTTTTCATGGGACTTTTTGCTAGTAGATTAACACCTAAGCTTACTAATGAGTCAACCAGTTCCACAGGTTCACCTCATGGAAATACAACAACACATACCAATGGTTCACACACTCATACTGCAGCAAGCATATCAGTTTAGAGAATTACATCACACAAGACTTGTAGACTACTTCATAACAGTTTAACTAGTTGTAATAGAATGTAGTTGTAGTGTAGCTTTATCAGTTAGTTAGTTCTTATTTCACTTGTATAAATACCTCACCATGTACTTATTCTCATTATGTTGAATACAATAATTCTTTGGCTTTCATTCTCTCTCAATTAACTAAATGGTATCAGAGCCATCACCACCACAAATTGTGGTGATGAGCTACTTCCGGCAATAAATAACCACCATAACAGACTTTCACCACCATAACAGATTTTCCCGCTAAAAATTTTCAAACACAACCACCACAGAACCACCATCAAAACAATCATAAACCATCATTCAACCACCATAATCAATAACATTTACACCATAACCATCATAATCATCAACTACACATCATTATCATTGTAATCACCATCATTCAACCACCACTTAATCAAACAGTAACAACCACTCAAATCACATCAATACAATCATATCAACTTCACAAATCAACATCATCATCAATCATCAACTCTGTTTTTCAATCAAGAATCATTCATCAATTCTATTTCTTCAAGATCAAGAATCAATTAGAAAAGTCAAAGTTTGTTACAAAAGTCAATGATGCCTTCAAACACTGGAGGAGTTAATTCAGAAGGTTCTGGTAGTTCTGGTAATAACACAATGGATCAAGATGACATCAATTCTGCATTCCATCCACTACACTTCCACCAAAATGATCATCCAGGTTTGATACTCATCTCAAAGAAGTTAATTGGTTCTGAAAACTACAGTACATGGAAAAGATCTCTTTCAATTGCCTTGAATGCTAGAAACAAACTGAAAATTGTAACTGGTGAATATGATGAACCTGCACTTGATTCACATTTGAGACCACACTGGGAAAGAGCAAATGACATGGTAATTTCTTGGATATTGAACACTGTATCTGATCAAATTAGCAACAATCTAAGTTTTGTGCATTCTGCATCTGCATTATGGTCTGAATTGAGTGAGCATTACTCACAGCTGGATGGACACAGGATATATCAAGTCACTCTTGCAATTGTTCAGTTAAAACAGAACAATAGCACTATTGAGGTTTACTATCATAAGCTTAAAGGTTTATGGGATGAATTCGATGCTCTTGAAGCTCCATATGCTTGTAGTTGTAAATGTGTATGTGACAATGGCAAGACAAATGGTGAAAGGGATCACAGAAAGAGGCTCATACAGTTTCTCATGGAACTTGATGAAAGCTATACCAACATCAGGGGTCAAATACTTCTCTTACAACCATTACCAACAGTTGCAAAAGCCTACAGCATGTTAAGACAAGAAGAAACTCAAAGAGATACTCCTAAACAGCCCACATCCACACCAATTGCTCTTAACACCATGACTAGAGGCTATGCACAACAAAAATTCACTCCCAACAGAACCTACCCTTTACAAAACAGAACAACCACTCAGAACCAAACACCAACTCAGAATGAGAGAAGAAGCAACTTCAGGAAAGGAATTACTTGCACAAACTGTAACAGGGAAGGTCATTACAGCAATGAATGTTACAAATTGGTTGGTTATCTAGCTGGCCACCCTCTTCACAACAAATATGTACCACCACATCAGAGAACTTCACAGAACACTAAGGGCAAAGCTACCATCAACATGGTTTTGGGAGAAACTCCATTGGAAGATGCTGATCCACAAGGTTCTGGTCAATCAAGTAGTGGTGACATTGTGAATGCCAGAATGGACATGCTACAAAACCAACTTAATCAAGTGCTGCTAATGCTTCAAAACAAAGATGCTGGTCCAAACCTTGTCCCATCATACATGGCAGGTATATTCTCCATCCTGCATTCTTTCATTGCTTCATATGTCTCAAAGTCTAAGGATTCTTGGATAATAGATAGTGGTGCCACTGATAGTATCTGCATTCTCCTTTCACTTATGTTTAATGTTAGAAAATGTCAACCACCCATACTTGTTTTACTCCCCAATGGTCATGTCACAGAGGTACACCTAATAGGCTCAATTTGCATATACAATGATTTTATCCTTCACATGTCCTATATGTACCATCATTCACTTACAATCTTATCTCCATCAGCACAGTCCTAACAACTACACATTCATCCATCACCTTCACTTACAACTCATGCTACTTCCAGGACCATAATAGGAAGAAAACCTCGGGAACTCTTTGTGGAGGACTTTACACTCTCTCTTCTGCAACTGCACCTCAACAATCATCTCAACAATCCACAATTCTGTCACACATCAGCACCAACCACTTATGGCATGCAAGATTGGGACACCCTTCATTTCAAGTTCTCAGCCAAATCAAAAGTCTACCTACTTCTTCCTTTAAAGTTTCAGATAACAAATGTACAATTTGTCCCTTGTCCAAACATTCAGTTTTACCATTTCATGTTAGCATTTCACATGCTCAATCTATGTTTGATCTTGTTCACTTTGATGTATGGGGTCCATACAGACACCCAACCATGAATAAATGTACATATTTCTTAACAATTGTTGATGATTTTTCAAGAGTTGTATGGACATATCTTTTGCCTAACAAATTTCATGTTGCATCAACAATCAAAACATTTCATCAATACATTCTGAATCACTTTCAAAAATCCATCAAAACCATAAGAAGTGATAATGGGATAGAATTCCTTAACACTATACTTGATGAATTCACAAAAACACATGGCATAATTCATCATACATCTTGTCCCTACACACCCCAACAAAATGGCAGAGTTGAGAGGAAACACAAACAACTCCTTGAAATGGCAAGATCCCTTCAATTCCAAGCAAATTTTCCAAAACATCTTTGGGGTTACTACATTCTCACTTCCACATACCTCATAAACAGATTACCCTCAAGGATCTTACATGACAAAAGCCCATATGAACTTCTTTACAACAAACCTCCTAACCTGGACCACCTCAAAATCATTGGGTGCAGAGCCTATGTTCACAACCACACAATAGACAAATTTGCACCAAGATCAACCCCAACTGTTTTACTTGGCTACCCACCAAACCAAAAAGGCTACATTGTCTATGATCCACAAACTTAGAAAACCATAAAACAAGCAGAAATGTCACCTTTGATGAGACCATTTTTCCTTTTCACCAAAACCCCATCACAACCTCTTCTGTACCACCTCCACATATCACTACACCACCAACCTACAATGAACCACCTCCTATCATGCCTATGCAAACTGAGCCTTGTTAGGTCACTAGTTTTACAAACACAAGTAATATAGAAAGAGATAAGGCGATTGAACAAGTAAAACACACACACACACGATATAAAGCACGGTTGGCGTAGATGTGTAATGAGAGAAATAACTTGAACAACCAACCCTCAAGTGAGGGTTTACATAAGGTATTGATAGGAGGAAAGCTAGGGCAACACTCCTAGTTTCCATCCTTTCCTTAATGGACTAAGGCCTAGGCTTATGGGCCTTCTACATAAGCCTAAGGCTAATTGCAAACATAAAGGCCATAATAAAGCTAACTATTACATATTAATTACAAACACTTGATTATGGTTTAGGAGTGATTCCAACAAGCCTCAACCATCTTCCCCATCAAACAATACAACATCATCACACACAAGTCAATCACCACCTTCTAATACCACCAATTCCTTTAATTCACATACCTTACCAATTCCCACTGAACACACATCACCTACTACAGAACACTCACCAATCACAGATCCAATCCCAACACCCATACCATCCTCCTCTTCTTCATCAACCACTGAATCACACTCACCTACTCCACCACCACCACCTCCCATACTCAGAACATCCACTAGAACCAAACAATTACCAACAAAATTCACAGACTACCACCATTCCCTTCCACAAAAATCCTCTGTGCATACCATCACCTCTAAATATCACTTAACCAAGTACATTAATTATAACAACCTCACATCCCCACATAAGCATTTCATCTGTTCATTAGATAGATTAGTGGGACCACATACCTATGTCCAGGCATCCAAAGACCCAAGATGGATTGAGGCAATGAGGAAAGAAATAGGTGCCCTTGAACAAAACAATACTTGGGAGGTCACTGAGCTTCCTCCTGGCAAGTTTCCTAATGGCTCAAAATGGGTCTTCAAGATAAAATATAAAGCTGATGGTATAGTGGAAAGGTTCAAGGCTAGACTTGTCGCCAAAGGCTACCATCAAAAGGAAGGAGTGGATTTTACTGAAACTTTTGCTCCATTAGCCAAAATGGTGACTGTGAGGACCCTACTCACCCTTGGAGTACAAAAGGGTTGGCACATTGAACAACTAGATATCAACAATGCATTTCTACATGGTGACCTCCATGAAGAAGTCTACATGACCATCCCTCAAGGCTATCCTAAACCAACCTCACCAACTGCTGTTTGCAAGCTCAACAAATCTCTCTATGGCCTGATGCAGGCCAACAGACAATGGTTTGACAAGCTCACTACTTACTTGAAGGAATTGGGGTTCAAACAAAGTTATGTAGACACTTCTCTTTTCACCCTTCACACCAAATCATCTACTACTTCTCTTCTTGTGTATGTAGATGATATCATCCTCACTGGTAATGATAAGTCCTTCATCAACCATGTCAAACACCAACTTGATCTCACTTTCAGCATCAAGGACTTAGGACCCATCCATTATTACCTTGGCATTGAATGTTTCAGAAATTCTACTGGTATGGCTATGTCTCAAAGGAAATATGCAATTGAGCTCTTAAAAGAAGCCAATCTCCTTCATGCTAAACCTGCAGCCACACCACTAGATCCCAATATCAAACTGAATAAGACAGATGGAGATCCTTTGAAAGATCCTTCCACTTATAGGACCTTTGTTGGTAAACTTCTCTATCTCACCTTAACAAGACCTGACTTAGCCTATACAGCACACTCTCTTAGTCAGTTTCTTCAAGAACCAAGAACTTCTCACCAAAAAGCCCTAATCAGAGTTCTCAGATACATCAAGCTTTGCCCAGGCCAAGGATTATTTCTACCAACTCTTAATAGTTCTACTCTTACTGGATATTGTGACAGTGATTGGGCAAGTTGTCCCTATTCTAGAAGGTCTGTTTCTGGCAACAACATCTATCTTGGTAGCAGTCTCATTTCTTGGCAATCAAAGAAACAAAATGTTGTTTCTAGATCATCCACAGAAGCTGAATACAGGGCTCTAGCAGACACTACTTGTGAATTATCATGGATAAAATGCCTCCTCAAGGATCTCCTTATCCCTGTCCCCACTCCAATAAAGCTTTTTGTTAATACAAATAAGCCGTGAAAACGTTTATTTATATTTTACGATCTACTAATGTTTTTTCGATAACAAATATAAAATCATTTTAACGAAACAAATAGAGTACGTAAATAGTTTGAGTTAATAGTTTTCTAACACACTTATGCTTTCACATAAAACACTAAAACAAGTATAAGTGATTTTATAATTTAGATACATATGTACAACAACTAGTGTTTACATATTGGGTTAAACATATACTTAAACTAAGTATACTAAAATGGGTAAAAACTAAGTGTATGCTAAATTGGGTAAATACAAGTATATACTAATGGGTAAATACTAGCAAATGGTTTGACCCATAACCCATGGTTTTAAATATACCACTAACCAAGTTCATTGTATCCTTAAGATACATTGTATCTAGAAAGAAAACCATGGATCAACCCATAACCCATGACCCATAACCAAAAATACCCATGGGCAAGAGAGCGGACCACGGATCCCTAGCTTTGTGCTAGCGGATCCCTTGTAGTAGGGATCCGTGGGATCCGGGAAGCAGAAGAGAATTTTCTCTATAAATAGAGAGCCATTTCTTCCTCTCTAAGTGTGCTTTTTACATATACTTCCCAAAGTATTCTAACCTCTAACCTCGGATCTAAGTGATCTATGTAGTTTGTCTTTTGTTTTGTGTGATCTACTAGGTTCCTCTTAAAGGAAAGATAACCACCTCTTGAAGACGTGCAAGCTCAAAGTCCATGAGTTGCCATGCTTCGTCATCATCAAGACTACTAAGGTTCTCTTGTTGATAGTTCTTCCTTTCTCCATAGATGTTGGGTTGAAGGCATTAGTGAAGAATGCCGAAAGTGTCAAGATGAAAGCATTAGTGAAAGGTGCTCAACATCCATGTCAAAGTATTAGTGAAGGATGCTAAAGGTGTCAAGATGAAGGCATTAGTGAAGGGTGCTAAGCGTTGTGTCAAAGGCATTAGTGAAGGATGCCAAAGAATCAAATCAAGTAGCATTTGGGAAGAATGCCTAAGTCGTATAATCGATGAGCTGCATCGTTATACATATATGTATTTGTTTATATACAAGGATGGTGATATCCTTGATGGTGTTGTAACAAGGAGTAGATCTCCTTGAGATTAGGTGTTGTGTTGTGAAGGTGTAGTTCACCTAAGGTGTGAAAGAAGTAGGTACTTAGCCTAGTACCTAATAAAGGGTAGGCGACGTTGTGAAGGATTAGTTCTCCTAAGGTGTGAAAGAACTCGGTGGTTAGCCTAGCACCGTATAAAGGGTAGGCGACATTGTGTTAGGTGTGGTTCGCCTTGGTGTGAAAGAACTCGGTATTTAGCTTTGTACTGGGAAAAGGTTAAGCGACGTTGTGAAGGCTTCTCCGCCATAAGGAGTTGGTGTAGTGTTTATGAACTCTCGAGTAGGTGACTCGGGGAGTGGAGTAGGGCAAGGAAGGTGTCCTTGTAGCCGAACCACTATAAATACTTGTGTCGTGGTGATGTGCTTCTTACTCTATATCTTTCATTACACATTTATATATCTATCTATCAACGTCCAACATTAAACAACCAAATAGATTGACATAAGTCGATCTAAATATTTAAAAGGAAGTTTTAAATTGGTAAAACTATTCAACCCCCCCTTCTAGTTTTCCACAATTGGTATCAGAGCTTCATTACCAAGTTTCTTAAAGTATGTTGTACTTTAAAGACTTGATACGATCCGTGTATGTTTGAAAACTACAAAGCAGGATTTTTTTTGGGTCATATTTATAAAAAAAAAATCATTTTGTTGGACATTGATAGATGACTCTAACAACTTTTGTTCCTAAGAAATCTTCATGCTAGAATCTCTCCAAAATCTTCATTCAAAGAATAATGAAGTCAACATTCAAGGAAGGATCTAAAAAGTAATCACAACTCACGTACACCAAGTACAAAGGATTACTTTAAAAGCTCATGAAGTATCTTTGGCATTATGCCAAACCAAGAAGCATAGAGGTATGTTTTACTTTTCATTAGATAGGTTACATGAGTTCAATTTATTTTTCATAAGTTTTCCTTGCTTATTTATCTCTAACATCATTAGAAGTCTCTTTCGTCACTTTTCCGTCTTTTTCATCATCGGGAATAATACTCCTTTTGATTCGTCAAACTAACGCCGTCATCACATATGAACCTTCGATATGTGATTCATCAAAAGCCATCATCAAAAAATCTTCATCTAATACCTCCGAACTATCTTTTAGTAAGCTAATTTATAAGCCTACTACAAAATAATGTCAAACAACCCCTTTTTACGTCTACGATGGCGGATCCCCTAGTTGTACTAGCCGGATCCCAAACATAAAGGATCCGGGAACCGTGGAATGAACTCACTATACGCTTTCAAAATTCACCATCGATTGTTTTTCCTCTATTCACACAAAACAAAAAACGACCAAGCTACAAAATTCATCCTCATTGGCTTCCATACTTTCAAGTATCCCCTCCTAGAACACCATTGTAAGTAATTACATTAACTTGTTGTAACTTTCATCATCCTCATCCTAGGGTTTATGGTCTCTTAATATCTAATCAATTAACTCAATTAGGGTTTTTCAAACTAATCATGAAAAGGGGGATCTTAACAAAATCACTTTGTGTTCACAACTGATACGCTTACGCAGCGCGTTCGGGGTCAAAGGAACTTCCTTTTCGTCGAGCAAGTTTTTCAACACCCCAGGCGATGAACCTAATCGTTGTAGTGTAGTATTAGGGTAAGCCACGGGTATTGATATCGTTCTCAGGGAATAGGAATGCTAGTGAGAAGTTACTACGCTAAGGTTAAGGTTGAGGAAGATTATTTTTTATCTTTTTATGTTTTTAGGAAATTGAAAGGTACGAATCTCGGTATTGGATTTGAGGGGTTGGTATTTCTACCGATTACTCTACTATTATCTAATTATCTAAACTAAGGTGGTGGTAGTCTATGTCTAATTAATGTGTGCTCGTATGATAGTTTAAAGATGTGTTTACTTAGGTTTTACTACTCCTTAATTATCTCCTATTGATGGTTGAGTTGTCACGTCCTTATTCTTAGTTGCGTTGTGTGTCTAAAGTTGTAGGGTATGCATTTCTCCCTAACTCTTTGAACTTACCAAAGGGTCTCGTCTACAAAACCCACTAGGGATAATAAACTCTTACTCTAAGGCACTCTTTGGATGGTTTAGCTTACAACTACTCAGGTAATTATATTCTAAGGTTCACAAAGATGAATCAAGCATTAAGTACACAACGAATGACCTATCGCATTACTAGATCATTAATCAACTAAGATAAGAAACAACCAATCAATATTCAATAATTAAGTTTCATACTCCCTAAGTAAACACACAAATAAATTAGCCGGACATGGAGAACATGCAAGCATACACACAAATAATCAAAGACATAATTGAATTGATGAAGTAAATACTTATCTTGATGTAAGATAGGGTTTGGAGCCCTAAAATCTTGTACAAGACACCCTTGGTTCGGTTTTAGGTTTTACTCCAAAAGACTCTCCTAAAACTAAAAATTCGGATTTTATATATAGTATTACATATCGACGGCGTCACCTTATGTTTTGTGACGCCCGTCGTGTCGCCATCATTAGGGTTTCGTCTTGGCCACGTTAACCTTGCGGCGGCGTCACCTTATGTCCGTGACGCCGTCCTCTTGACCGGCGTCGTGCGGGTTGCATCTAGGCCGTCGAGTTGCGACGGTCTACTCCTTTAAAGCCCGACGCCGTCCTTCGAACTAGCATTTTCTCTTACGAGTCACAAATTCCTCCGATGGCGTCGCGATTAAGCGATGGACGCCGTCGCCTACTGCTTTCGGCAGACTTTGAGTGTCTCGATTCGACTTTGGCCATTTTCTTCAGTATATTCGCGCCTTTTCGTCCATATAAGTGCCATTCCAAAGCATTTTGCCTTCAAGAGACCTAAAAGTGAAAAGGGCGATATTAAGCAATAACGGATACAAAATGATCAAATAAGGGTTAAACGACCCTCAAAATGGTACCTTTTAAAAGCTTATCAAATATCCCTACACTTGTTATTTGCTTGTCCTCAAGCAAATGTGCTTTTAGCCAATTAATTTATAAGTTAGGGTCATGAAGCATTGATTTAAAACGGTCCACAACACATATAAGCCCCGAAAAGTCATAACAAGCACGAAAATTACATACTAGCACCTCACATTGGGTGTTTGGATACTCGCATCTCTCTCGGTGTATATATGAAATATAACAAATAGGAAATGGAAGATAAACACTCATTAACCGGTCCTAGTACATAGATTACCATAGGCTTGAGAATAGATCAAACCTCCATCGCTTTGGCGTAAGCACCTAGGAAAGACTATCAAAGAGGTCTTTTAAAGGGTTGTAATGTTAGGCTTACGGTGGGAAACAAGGGTTTGGTGGGATAGGCTATTTAGTGGTGGCAAGTCAAAATCTCTATGTTAAATGCATACGAAGAATGGCGTTGCTAAGCCAAGACTCGACACTATAAAACTCTAGGTAACGGAAATAAACAAACATAAATTTAAAGGATAGATGTAGGATCGTAGCTTTTTTTTTTTTTTTTTTTTTTTTTTTTTTACACTCTTTTTTTTTTTTTCTTTTTTTTTTTCTATTTTTTTTTTTTTTTTTTTTTTTTTTTCATTTCATACACTTTTACTCTACCATCCTCTACGGTAACATCAAAATGATAGGGATTTATAGGCACATCCCTACACTTGAGTTTTTATTACTCTAACACTAATTTGACCCGAATTGAAAAGATCAAAACACTTGGGGTACATTATTACGCAAACAAAGGGAATTTGAATTTAACGTTCCCTTTCCCGTCATTTCATAAACTTTAACTTTTCCCATGAATCCCAATCGTCCCAAAAGCGTATACAAAGGATATGACTCGACTTAGCAACTCATGCAAGCAACGGATAATTGAACTAAGGGTTTAGGGTGATAACAAACATTTGCACTAAAAGTGAGTGCATAAGGGGTAGCTAAGGCGATTTGGGTGTATATTTGGGGTGGGGTGTAAACAATGCTCTTCATTGATATTCGGAAAACCGAAACATCACGAGAACCGCGAAAAGGATAGGCTCGAGGGGTTAACTAGGGGTATCGTGTACTAAAGATGAGTACAACGCAAAGGGTGTGGGGAATTACTCAACCGATGTGGAAGAAGTAATTATATTACGGTATCAAACAAGGGTTATCCTAATGCCTCTTATCATTTAGTTATTCCTAACTACACAAGTGTAGTCTCACTTGCGATCTCGGAATGCATCACAAAACAAGTTCTAGAATCTAATATACTACCGGTTCACACTCTAAGCATTGAAGATGAATGCTTTTAATTCCTACTAATCTAAGGCGATCCTCGCATTTTGGGTGGAATTTGGGTGGTAAAGGGTTTTGTGCTAGTCATGCAACTTCCTATCCGTGAGACGCTTTTGTTAAGACTAATGGCCCACTCCTATATGTCATGAAAATTTTAAATTTGGTGCCAAAATTACCCTAACCGACATTTTCTCTTGGTTTATTACACAATTACAATTGGACAAAGCAAATAATCAAGGATAAGCATAGTTTCAAAGTTCCGCTTTATTTTCCTCCCTACACTTAAACCGAACATTGTCCCCAATGTTCTCCGAAAGTATCAAAGTTATGATAAAGAAGGTAATCAAAAGCGAAATAAACTAATACTCCCCGATTAGCTCGGTAGGATCCGTGTAAAGTGGTGGTTAAATCCTTTCCAAGAAGAATTATTGCGTGAAAAGCTCCTTCCAATCTTGTGTAACTTCTTCTTGACAAATTAAACGCACACTTGAAGAAAACAAACGAAACCTTCGCGTAAAATCGATGGTAATAAAATATATAAGACTCGATTTAAACTAGGATATAATGCTTGTGGAATGGATGTTTACTGAATTTCTAAGAAAATTAAGACACGGAAAATTCCAAAAATTTATAAGTAGCTCGAAAACGAGAATAAGTGATCGATGTTTTTACTCCTTCCCGACGACGTCAGTTGCAATCTGACGCCGTCAGTTATCCCGACAAAAGCGCTCTGCGATCTTACGAAAAAATTCGGAAAATTTACATCTTTAGAATCGGAAAATTTCGCAAAAACATCCATTATGACTCGATACAAGCATTTGACTCGAACAAACAAACATACATATCTTTTAGTTAATTGTTCTTCTCATGTTTACGTTTCTTTTGAAAACGTGTGTAATCCTCCTACACTTATCCCTTATGTAAAATACCTTTATATGCAATTAAGGCGAGGTTAAAACAAAATAAAGCATTTTACAAATTTAAACATGAGGATAAACAATTAATAAAAGATATATGACACTAACAAGCAAACAATTAAGCATGGGTTGCCACCCACTAAGCGCTTTTCTTTATTTAAGAGTCTTATAGCTAGACTCGTAGTCGTGCTCCTCGTTTTCTCATTACCGCCTCTTGAAGGTCTCTCAAGGGGATTCCATGTTGTAGAAGTGTCCTATGATGCACCTCTCTAAGAGTTCGTCCTCTCCCACTCGGTCCTATATTTGGGTCCTAAGTTCAAACAATCCTTATAGAACCCGAAAATCTTAGTCATAACATAATCTACTCCCTTTTCCCTATCCTTATCATTCCTGTAATAGACCGACAGCTTAAGTTCCTTTTCATCATTAGAGAGTGATGAAAACTTCTCAATCTTAAACGGCATTTGGTAAGCTATGTCGTCGTTCTCATCCTTGAATCGCACTACTCCTAACGAGGGGTCATAGGTCATCCCGGTGCTTTCTATGAAAGGTTTTCCTAGAATAACGTGAGACAAGCTAGAGTCTATGGCCGTGCTAATATCATCCACAATTATGAAGTCCGTAGGGAACGTGAAACTACCTACATAGATGGGCAATCCCTTGACTCTACCAAGAAAATTGCACTTATCCCTAGGATTATCGGGGTCTTGCCTAGTTGGGATAGGCTTCTTCATTATCCAATTGTAGTAGGTGCTAGTCATTATGTTGATTGGGATTTGCGATCAATGTAGGCCTTTACCACAAAAGGTGTCCTATGCAACATGGTATGTTAAGATTCCAAGGGTTCCCAAACTTGATTCTAGGGCTTTTCCTAACATACATGTGACGGAGGTCACGCACTAAGTGAGGGTGGCGAGATAGTTCTTCTTCCGTAGGAAATTTGTTGAAATAGTCAATGTCTACTTCATCTACTTCCTCGGGTGTTTCATTATTCACAAGCGTATGGTCCTCTTCGTCATCCTGCTCTATCGGGTTTCACTAAGGCGATGGTATTGACGAATTGAACGTGCTTAGTTAGCTTGCTTGGATCCTTAATCTCTATACACGAAGGTTCGGGAGTTGAGATAGCACTAACCTTCCTATCACTATTGGTTATGGCTTTCAAAAGGTTGTCTATCTTCCTATCCATCTCGCCTTGTTGATGGTTAAAGCGGTCCGAGCTTAGCCATTTGGGTTTCTTGGGATGCAACTAGGTTTTGCAACATCCCTTCGATGTTTTGTTGGTTAGGACCGTTAGGTGGGGCCATGAGAAATCATTAGAGGTGAATTCTTTGGTTTGTCCCCGTAGAAGTCGGGCTTGCTTTTCCATGCCTCACGGGTTTCATTGAAATTCCTAGGTCCGGTGTTGTAGGGAATCTTCCTCCCGCTCCATTAATACGCGAGGATGCGTAGTCAGCGGAAGCGTGTTCGGGATCGGTGCTAGTCTTGGCGTGTTATGAGGATCACAAAGCGGCTCGCACGAGGAAGAAACTTTGTTCACATGGTGTGAAGACTTAGGATTTTCGTAGGAACTCATGAGGAATTTAACTTGATCTTCAAGTTCGATCATCCTACGGTCGGAAGGTTGTGAGTCGATTGAAGGCAAGGAGATTGCCTTGACGGTTTTAGGTAGCTCACGGGGGTCATCCCAACTTTCGTTGTCGTAGAGGGCAAGGTCCTCTATTATACCCCATGATTCTTCCGCGGTGAGATCACTAAGTTTTCCACCGGCCGCTTGGTCAATGGATCGCTTAGTGGGGAAGTTGACATGATCATAAAAGATTTGGACTTGGAGCCAAAGATCAATGTCGTGATGAGGGACTTTATGAAGTAAGTCCTTGAATCGGGTCCATGCTTCGTAGAGAGATTCACCTTGACATTGTTGGAACATCAAGATGTCATTCCTAAGCTTAGTGGTTCTTCCCGGTGGGAAAAATTGAGCAAGGAAGCGAGAGGTAAGATCATCCCAACTTGAGATGGAGCCACGGAAGTCGCTCAAGCCAATTACTAGCTTGGTCCCGTAGAGAGAATTGGAAGAGACGCAGCGCGTGGTCTCCGAGTAGTAGCATCAAGGTCGATGGAATCGACAATTTTGAGAAATCCCTCGATGTTGATTTGGATCTTGAACGAAGTCCATGGAATGCACATCCGTTTTGCACCAACCGGATGGTGTCGGATCGCAGGCCGTAGTTTGGGCTTGGTCGGGAAGCTCAATGGTGTTCGATGAGTGTGTAAATACTCATCATTTTTGTACAAAATAAAGCGCAAAATCATCTCGAAAACAATCGAAACACATCAAAATGATAAAAATATCACAAATCAGTGTTTTATGTGTTTTAAATGCAAAATATCAAAATCGGATGAAAAGCGTATCAAATTTGCAAAATTGCGGTTTAGTCCCCAACTTTCAAAATTGTCAAAATAGTCCCCGAGCCAAAATTTCAAAAGTAAAGTCACCAAAGGTCCTTTTAAAATCAAAAGTTGTCAAATTAAGTCCTTTGGTGAAAAATATCATAAGTTTGAGAAAATTACAAAAATGGTCCTTTAAGTTTCAAAATTGGCGGAATTAGTCCCTGGAAAATTGCAAAGTGGCAATTTTGGTCCTTATACTTTTTGAGAATGTCACTTTTAGTCCTTGGAAGAAACTTTGCAAGCTTGGCAGTTCAAGTCCCTCAAATTCAGAAAATTGCACAAAGGTCCCTATATTTAAAACCCTTTAATACCATTTTGGACCCTTACCTATACCTTGGACCCCCTGTCAAAATTGAATTGTGAACCCCCTGGTGCTAATATCTGGTCAGTCAAACTTGGTCAAACAAATCAACCATTGGCGCCAATAGTCCACCATCTCAACTCGTCACGAAATTCCTCTACCCACCATCCCCTCCTCTCTTTTCCACACCCTTGTCCCCCCACCTCATCATAACTCCAAAAACCATTAATTACATCTCACCCCTTAACACTCAACATCTCCACCTGTTAAAACCATGTTTCCCGCCAAAAATGCTCAATGGCCATGATCATCTCAAAACCATCCAATGGCCCTAATTTATGGTGGGATTCACTCAGAAAAGAAAGAGAAACAAGTGGAAGTATAAAAGAGAGGAGAAAGAAGCAAGAAAAGTGTGGTAGCTAGTTTTCTAATTTTTCTTAATGTCGAATTTTTTATAAATGTCTTAGTTTAATGAAAAGTGATGTAATATCAGTTTCTATGTATTGGATTTGAGCTAATTAAGTGTTGTAATCAAGTTTCGCTTTTAAATTAAAGTTTCATTTGAGTTTCATAAATTTCGTCATTGTTGAAAATTGAATTTGCAAACGGTGTTGAAGCTTCTACTAGCTTATATTTAGCTCACTCAAGTTTGTTTAAGCTTGTTAAAGCTTTTCATAAGCTCTCATTCTGAGTTTCCAACAATTTTCCATTTTAGTCAACTAAAGTCAACAGGAGCTTGAATTGGTTGGAAATAGTTATGGTGGTTGGAGACCTTTGAATGGGGTTGGATTAGTATCATTTAGTATAGTCTTGGATTTGGTTTTGGCACTGCAACACAGTAGTGGATCCATGTGAGTTAGCCTTCAATTTTCAATTTTCAAGTAATATTGCGCTTTAGCTTGAATCATTTGATGGTGATCTCTAATTCTAACATGTTAATTTAGTTATACTTAGGTCCTGTAAGTCTGATTTGATCATTGGTACATGTCAGTTAGCAGCTTAGTCAAGTGAAACTTGCTTATCAGTTTCAAAAGGTGTGTTTGGAATTGCCTCTAAAACTGTCATAATGGTCTAGTCAGTGGTTGATTTCTCTTGTTCCATGTTTGTTTAAGTCTTAGAATGCTCATTTGAGTCTAAGTTTGGTGCCTGTTAGTGCTTAAGTCAAAATTGTCCTCAAATCTATCTCCACTGCTCACTGTTGAGATTTGTAATGAGCAGACCCTTGTTTTGTGTTCAAATTCCATAAACAAAGCTTTTGTTAACTTCATTCCATCTTTGAACATCATTATCAGTCCTTAAAACCAGATCAAAACTCAGAAAAGTCAACTTTGCATCTTTACTTAAAAAGTCAAAAATGCATAATTCTCAGTTTTGGTCAAAATAGACAGATTTTTAGTGGGTTCATTCTTGGGTCAATCTAAATGTAACTTGTGGCTTTAAAAAGCTCTACTGGTCTAGTTCATTATTGTAATTTTATGTATTTTGTGAATTTTACATAAGCTCAAATGAGCTTGTCAAAAGGGCTTGATATGCCTGTGCAACCGACTCGACTTAAGGCGAGTGCCTTGAGGTTTGCAACCCTTGTAACAAGCTCATTAGAGCTCATCCTTGTTTGATTTTTGGTTCACAAGTACTTAGCCAGGTCCTCTCCAAGTTCTAATTGTTGGTTTACCTTTTTAGCTTATTTTGAAGCTTGTGCAATAGCTCAAACTTGGTACCCCTTTTACAGTTTTAGCTCATTTGCTCAATTGACCAAATCATTGCAACTTGTAATCCAGAGGTCATAAGCAGTTGAGACTTGTTCCATTTTAGTACTTTTAGCTTATTGTAGCTTCCTTTTCAGTTTGGTAGCTTTTGGATCTCTTTTGCTTATCAAAGTGCTTATTCCATTAAGCACTTGCACATCAGTTGCAATTCCTCCCACACAACCCTATGTTTTTCTATTTTTCCTAGCTTCCTAACTTTATTTTAAGCATTGCCTGAATTTTTCAGATTTTTCCTAGCTTGTTTAGTATTTTTCTGCATTTTATCTAGTTTTTAAGTATTTTTAAATAGCATTTAATACAAAAAATTAAGAAAAAGTTCCAAAAAATAATTTTTCATTTTTCTTAAGTTTAGATAAATATAAAAAGCCTAAAAGTATTTTTCCTATTTTCTCCTTTTATTTGGTATTTTAATAATTTTAATTAGTTTTAAATAGTTTTAAATTAATAATAAATACATAAAAGTCTAAAAATATATTTTCAGTTTTAAAATTAGTTTTATCATATTTTAGATTTTTCTAAGTCTTAACTTTATTTTTCTAGTCTTATTTCATATTTTCTTTTATTTTAGAGTATTATTAATTAGTTAAAAATAGTTTTTAATTAATAATAATTAATTAATTAGTCATAAAAATCATTTTCTTTTCTATAAATTTTCTTTTATCATTAGGATTGTAAAATGTATTTTCATATTTTTAGGATTTATATTGAATAAGTTTCACGTTTTTTATTTATGCGTTTACGTAATTTATTTAAACGTAAGTTTTAGGTTTTAAACGTTCATCACTTTAAATATAGTGATAGCGTTTATTTAATATCTTTATCTTTTTAATCTTCTTAATTTGCATTTAAGTCGCTTTTATTTATAAACTTTTTCGAGAGTGTAATTATTCAATCCCGATCCTTTTCGATCGTATCATTAGTGGTCATTCTATCGTCGATCATGTGTTTAACACACCATTGAGTCTCCTTGGGACTTAACGACCGGGAATCCCTGTATTCTCGATCTTAATTGTATCGTATGCGAGCTTGTTTTAAGTCTGTTTGACTTGACCGGTTTGCCGGATCAAATTTTGAAAGCCTAGGTGGCTTGGTCTTGAGTATTCACCAAGAGTACGGGCTCTTGGCGGGTCATTGGTGGTGGGTTGATGAGTGGTGGTTGGTTATCACCTTCCATGATGAAAAGTGATGGGGTTACGAACAAAGGTCACGAAGAAGGGAATAGACTAAGAGGAAGCTAAAATGAGAAAAAAATTTACTTGATAGGAATTAAGCAAAGAACCTAAGCGAGGTGGACTACTAACTACCTATTCTACTCCCCGCGTGGCGCCTAAAACTTGATACGCTTACGCAGCGTGTTCGGGGTCAAAGGAACTTCCTTTTCGTCGAGCAAGTTTTTCAACACCCAGGCGGTGAACCTAATCGTTGTAGTGTAGTATTAGGGTAAGCCACGGTATTGATATCGTTCTCTAGGGGAATAGGAATGCTAGTGAGAAGTTACTACGCTAAGGTTAAGGTTGAGGAAGATTATTTTTTATCTTTTTATGTTTTTAGGAAATTGAAAGGTACGAATCTCGGGTATTGGATTTGGGGGGGGGGGGGTTGGTATTTCTACCGATTACTCTACTATTATCTAATTATCTAAACTAAGGTGGTGGTAGTCTATGTCTAATTAATGTGTGCTCGTATGATAGTTTAAAGATGTGTTTACTTAGGTTTTACTACTCCTTAATTATCTCCTATTGATGGTTGAGTTGTCACGTCCTTATTCTTAGTTGCGTTGTGTGTCTAAAGTTGTAGGGTATGCGTTTCTCCCTAACTCTTTGAACTTACCAAAGGGTCTCGTCTACAAAACCCACTAGGGATAATAAACTCTTACTCTAAGGCACTCTTTGGATGGTTTAGCTTACAACTACTCGGGTAATTATATTCTAAGGTTCACAAAGATGAATCAAGCATTAAGTACACAACGAATGACCTATCGCATTACTAGATCATTAATCAACTAAGATAAGAAACAACCTATCAATATTCAATAATTAAGTTTCATACTCCTAAGCAAACACACAAATAAATTAGCGGACATGGAGAACATGCAAGCATACACACAAATAATCAAAGACATAATTGAATTGATGAAGTAAATACTTATCTTGATGTAAGATAGGGTTTGGAACCCTAAAATCTGTACAAGACACCCTTGGTTCGGTTTTAGGTTTTACTCCAAAAGACTCCTAAAACTAAAAATTCGGATTCTATCTATAATATTACATATGCGACGGCGTCACCATATGTTTTGTGACACCGTCGTGTCGCCGTCATTAGGGTTTCGTCTTGGCCACGTTAACCTTGCGACGGCGTCACCTTATGTCTGTGACGCCGTCCTCTTGACCGGCGTCGTCTGGTCGCATCTAGGCCGTGCGAGTTGCGACGGTCTACTCCTTTAAAGCCCGACGCCGTCCTTCGAACTAGCATTTTCTCTTACGAGCCGTCACAAATTCCTCCGACGGCGTTGCGGTTAAGCGTGTGACGCCGTGCCTTACATTTCGGCTTTGAGTGTCTCGATTCGACTTTGGCCATTTTCTTCAGTATATTCGCGCCTTTTCGTCCAAATAAGTGCCATTCCAGATTTTGCCTTCAAGAGACCTAAAAGTGAAAAGGAACGATATTAAGCAATAACGGATACAAAATGATCAAATAAGGGTTAAACGACCCTCAAAATGGTACCTTTAAAACCTTATCAACAACATTGTTAATACAAATCAAAACCATAAACCCATTCCAACTAATTTATCTTAATTGAAAATTTGTATTTTAGGAACAACCATGCCCAAAGCCACTCAACAAGATCACCATGACACCGTCCAAGACCTTACTCACTACTATCGTAAAGGGATTGACCAAAACCGACCGTAAAATATTCAAAAGCCTTGTTAAACGACTTATCCACGAAGGTCGTGTAGTCAAGGAATGTTTCCTTGAAGATACCGACATTCGTCAAGTTTTCTCGACAATCAATTTTGATTGTCTCCTTGACATAGATGAACAAATTTGTCCGGTCTTCATTTTTGAATTTTACAAAAGCTTTAGGATCATTAGAAACACCGACAATAGCATCTCAATCGCATTCATCATCAACAAACAAAACTTTATTTTTCCTCTCAACACCTTTGCTCAAATTCTTCGCATTCCTTGTGATGGAATTTGTATGTACTCTCAAGATTGGGCAATTAACTCTCAAAACCATGCACTTGATCCCAAGCCTCTTTATAACACTCCTCTCGACGATCCCGAAACCATTCGTGATAATATCTTTAAAATTAGGACCGACCAATCCCGTTACGACAAAAAGCTCATTCACCGTGATCCCTTTAAAATGGAACTTTTCGAAATGCATCCCATGTTTAGAAAATGGGAAGAAATCCTTAGGGAAAACATCATTAGCCTAGTTGGAAACAAATATCATCCAAACGCATGTCTTGTGCAAATGATCTATTGTCTTACCCACCAAAGGCCATTTAATCTTGCCTACTACATGGTAAGGAGAATGGCTGGGGTATTCAAAGCTTCCAACATGGTGCTCCTATATGGTATGCTCCTAACACGACTTTGTAAGTATGTTAGTGCATTGCAACCATCCCCTATCAACGATGATCATTACCTTTCCGATTACGTCATGGTACCTCTTACCCAACAACCCTCTAAACGGTTCATGGTCAATGGAGAGAAACCTGAAGCTCTCTCGGACTCCTCGGCTGGAGAAGAAGAAGAAGAAGAAGATGAGGAAGACATCGACCCCGTATCCAACATCAAATTGGAAATCCTTGAATACCACGAACAACTTCCAACCATTCCAAACGAGACCGCGGAATTTAAACAAATAAGAGGCATGATCCAAAACCTCGCATACAACCTCACTAAGCCGTCAAAAAGGAAAAGAAAGGATTGACGAAAGAGATAATAGGATTGTGCTTGTTTTTCTTTTTTATGTTTGGATGATTACATTTTAGCATTTTCGGTTTATGATTATTTGGATATCGTCTTTAACTAGTGTTTTGTGATAAACATGCCTGTTTCTACTGTCTATCTGTGGATTTACTAGTGTGCATAAACTGCGCATCATTTCCGTGTAGGTTCTGTGTGGTTTCTGATCTGCAGATGCCGAATCCCTAGGATTAGCCTAGCCGGATCCTTCCCTTGAGGGAACCGTGGGATCCGTGATATCGGATCGACAATCTGAGATTCGGTACATCAAAGCGCTTTCTAGATAACATCACATTAGCTTAGCATATGATTTTAGAACCCAACTAAGTCCACTTCAAGGATGAGAAAGGCTTAGACTCACTAAAGGCTTACTTAAGATCTTAGTCTGATTTTATCAACACATCTAAACTCACCATATTTCCGCTTCAACTACTCACAAACTATTTCTCATCTCTCAAAACACTTAAAGAGAACAAATTAAACATTTTTTTTATTACCTCTAGTCATTTCTATCTCAAAGAAAAATAAAGATTAGTTTTTCAATTCTTATGATTTTTAAGAATTTATCCAAATATCACCTCAAGCTTAAATCTGATCACTAGGATCATTTATTATGACTTGACACCTATATAACTCTTAGTGTTATCCTTGGACATCCATTGGTAGTCATCTTGTCCCATCTTCCTTCCATAAGAAGCAATCATTTGCTATAACACTTATTACCTTTGATCATTCAAGTATTCTTTCATCTCAAACACTTAGGAGAACTGAAACATTCAAAATGAGATAGGCTTTAGCTCCTAGAAACCTCATTTCAAACCTATCATAACTGCTGAGAACCGGATCCCTTCAAGGAGAGAACCGTGGGATCCGGGTGACAGTTTATGTCAAACATAGCTAAAACAATCATTTCAACTCATCTTCCTAACTCAAACACTCCATCTCATCTTAAATGAGTTCCTAGATCAGTGAAACTCTGAATCTCAACCTTGTGCATATTACATTTCCAAGAACATTAGTGGATTAAGTTTTAAATACAATTGCAAAGCTCTTCCCTTTATAACTCACATTGTCAAGAATACTTTAATCATCAAACATATAGTTAGACTACCCAAAATCAAATTTTCTTGGTCAAAACCATGATTAGGCACAATTACTTAGGGGTGAGCAAAACAAACCGAAAAAACCGAAACCGACCGAAAACCGAAAAAAACCGAACCGAAAAAACAGACCGAAAGTAAAAACCGATGGTTTGGTTTTACTTTTCAAAACCGACAAATGCGGTTCGGTTTTGGTTTCGTCCAAAACCAAACCGCAAAAACCGAACCGAACCGAACCAGTTTTATTATATAATAATATCTAATTAAAATAATATAATTAAATAACTAAATAAATCAAATTTATAAATTCATATTCATTTTGTTAGCGGATTTATAATATATTTATCTTAACGTTTATATTTATATGTGTGTTTGTCGTGTCGCATGTTTTATGTGAATATATCAATAAGTATTCGATAATGATTATACTACGTGTATGTTCAATTGTATGTATGTTTCATTTATATGTTTGTAATCGTAGAATTATGCAATAAACAATATTATGCTTAGATTGAAAAAAGTAAAGAAGAATAACTAATTTTGTACGTAAAACAAGTTTTTGGTATAATTTGGCCATACCCAAATATTAACGGTTAGAAACGAAAAAAACCGAAAACCGAACGAAACCGATAACAAACCGAAAAACCGAACCGCCAAAACCGAACGGTTTCGGTTTGAGTTCTACAAAACGAACATTGTGGTTCGGTTTTTTAGCCAAAAACCGACCCAAACCGAACCGTGCACACCCCTACAATTACTTGTTAGGGTTAAGGATTTGAGATATCCAACAGCTAAAGACTTCAAAATTAAGTCAATCCATGATTAAACAAACCTTACAATAGCATAATGATTTCACCTAGTCCTTTTGTCGACAACCGGATCCACGGTCTTTAACCGTGAGGATCCTCATGAGAGGATCCGTGGGATCCAGAGATGCAGAGCATAAACCACTCCATATTTGAATTCAAGTCACCTTTTGGGTCTCCAACCACCTTTAGCATTCATTAATTATCCTCATAGAACCGATCAAAACCCCAAAAGCATGCTTAGCCCTTCAAATGACCAAGAATTTAATTTCCTAATTCAAATTACCCTTTATAGACCAAACAACCTTAGAATTAAGGTACCACTCTCAAATCACATCTCAAAATCAAGAACTAAAAGAGTTCTTACTAGCACCATCACTATGACTAAGGCTCCTAGTGCTAACTCATCCACTCAAGAACCACCCAAGAAACTTGCTAGAATCATGCATGAAGTTTCCTCAACCAAATCACCTTCGGGTAAGTCCACCAAAACTAGGATCTCTCCCACACTAAGAAAACCAATCAAACTAATTCACAAGAAGAGTGCTTCCACTAGGATTTCACCACATAATTCTACTATACCCTCCACAACTCAACCTATTTCATTAGTACCTAGAGCCACCACACAATCATTTGAAGATCCTCAACCCACTTCACTTGAACCTCCACTTCAAGAAACTCAAAACCATGACAAAGAGTGCGATCATTGCAAACATGTTGAAAGATTGAAACATGAACTAGATGTATTAATACATGAACTACAAGCTCAAACTGAGAATGTTTAGGATAACTCATCTCATCATTAAAGATTTTAGTTGAATCTAAAATTTGGGGTAATTCATTAGCATTAGTAGTGCTTATATGGCTATAGTTCATTCTCTCAGTTTTTAGAGATTTGGTTGTGTATCTCTTGTTTTATTGAATGAATACTTATATGCTATGATTATTATGTGTGTTGTGCTTGTTATATTGTACATATATCTCATTTCCTCAAATAGCATTCCTTGACATTTCTTCTTCTTGAAGAAAGCGTAATGATAGCCGGATCCCTTCCAGATAACTAGACGGATCCTCCTTGCGGAACCGTGGGATCCGTGGTACAGAGCACAAATTTATACTAACTTGAGTCTCTTTTGCAGGAAATTATGCACTATACTCTTGTTTTTCTAACCTTTGTTTTGTAGTTATTCAAAATACACATGAAGATATTGACACCATAAAGCTAGGGGAGCTTTGTGTCAAACGAAATTGCAAAATCATTTGCAAACTTAATCCAATTTTGGGTTACACTTCATGACACCCCATTGCAACATTGCAATAGTCAAGGGGAGCACGCTCGCCACTTAGGCGAACCATTTGCAAACTTAATTGCAAACACAATTAGTTTATTTTACGTTATGTCCTTGACGCCCTTTCAAAGGGATGGACTCGTCGAGGGGAGTTAAGACAGTACCATTCCGTCACTTGCTCTCTTTACATTTTTTCTTATAAAAATTGTGTTAGTTTCTTTTAACACTTTTGTTTCGACAAAAGGGGAGAAGAAAGTAAAACTACAAATTCAAACTTTTACAATTTTAGATTTTTCCTTAAAATAATTTTATGTTTTGTCATCAAAAAAAGGGAGATTGTTAATACAAATAAGCCGTGAAAACGTTTATTTATATTTTACGATCTTCTAATGTTTTGTCGATAACAAATATAAAATCATTTTAACGAAACAAATAGAGTACGTAAATAGTTTGAGTTAATAGTTTTCTAACACACTTACGCTTTCACATAAAACACTAAAACAAGTATAAGTGATTTTATAATTTAGATACATATGTACAACAACTAGTGTTTACATATTGGGTTAAACATATACTTAAACTAAGTATACTAAAATGGGTAAAAACTAAGTGTATGCTAAATTAGGTAAATACAAGTATATACTAATGGGTAAATACTAGCAAATGGTTTTGACCCATAACCCATGGTTTTATATATACCACTTAACCAAGTTCATTGTATCCTTAAGATACATTGTATCTAGAAAGAAAACCATGGATCAACCCATAACCCATGACCCATGACCCATAACCAAAAATACCCATGGGCAAAGAGGCGGACCACGGATCCCTAGCTTTGTGCTAGCCGGATCCCTTGTGGTAGGGATCCGTGGGATCCGGGAAGCAGAAGAGAATTTCCTCATAAATAGAGAGCCATTTCTTCCTCTCTAAGTGTGCTTTTACATATACTTCCCAAAGTATTCTAACCCTCTAACCTCGGATCTAAGTGATCTATGTAGTTTGTCTTTTGTTTTGTGTGATCTACTAGGTTCCTCTTAAAGGAAAGATCACCACCTCTTGAAGACGTGCAAGCTCAAAGTCCATGAGTTGCCATGCTTCGTCATCATCAAGACTACTAAGGTTCTCTTGTTGATAGTTCTTCCTTTCTCCATAGATGTTGGGTTGAAGGCATTAGTGAAGAATGCCGAAAGTGTCAAGATGAAAGCATTAGTGAAAGGTGCTCAACATCCGTGTCAAAGCATTAGTGAAGGATGCTAAAGGTGTCAAGACGAAGGCATTAGTGAAGGGTGCCAAGCGTTGTGTCAAAGGCATTAGTGAAGGATGCCAAAGAATCAAATCAAGTAGCATTTGGGAAGAATGCCTAGGTCGTATAATCGATGAGGTGCATCGTTATACATATATGTATTTGTTTATATACAAGGATGGTGATATCCTTGATGGTGTTGTAACAAGGAGTAGATCTCCTCGAGATTAGGTGTTGTGTCGTGAAGGTGTAGTTCACCTAAGGTGTGAAAGAACTAGGTACTTAGCCTAGTACCTAATAAAGGGTAAGCGACGTTGTGAAGGATTAGTTCTCCTAAGGTGTGAAAGAACTCGGTGGTTAGCCTAGCACCGCATAAAGGGTAGGCGACGTTGTGTTAGGTGTGGTTCGCCTTGGTGTGAAAGAACTCGGTATTTAGCTTTGTACCGGAAAAAGGTTAAGCGACGTTGTGAAGGCTTCTCCGCCATAAGGAGTTGGTGTAGTGTTTACGAACTCTCGAGTAGGTGACTCGGGGAGTGGAGTAGGGCAAGGAAGGTGTCCTTGTAGCCGAACTACTATAAATACTTGTGTCGTGGTGATGTGCTTCTTACTCTATATCTTTCATTACACGTTTATATATCTATCTATCAACGTCCGACATTAAACAACCAAATAGATTGACATAAGTCGATCTAAATATTTAAAAGGAAGTTTTAAATTGGTAAAACTATTCAACCCCCCTTCTAGTTTTCCACACTTTTCTGTGACAATGCATCCTCTATTGCTCTAGCTTCTAACCCCATTCAACATGCCAGAACCAAACACATTGAAATTGATTGCCATTTTGTCAGAGATAAGGTTAAAGCAGGGCTGATACTTCCTACATTTGTTCCTTCTAAGGATCAGACAGCTGATATCTTAACCAAGGCTCTACACGGACCTCTTCATTACAGGTGTCTTTCCAAATTGAGCATTTGTGATCCATTCACAATGCCAATTTGTGGGGGGGATAATGAGTCAACCAGTTCCACAGGTTCACCTCATGGAAATGCAACAGCACATACCAATGGTTCACACACTCATACTGCAGCAAGCATATCAGTTCAGAGAATTACATCACACAAGACTTGTAGACTACTTCATAACAGTTTAAATAGTTGTAATAGAATGTAGTTGTAGTGTAGCTTTATCAGTTAGTTAGTTCTTATTTCACTTGTATAAATACCTCACCATGTACTCATTCTCATTATGTTGAATACAATAATTCTTTGGCTTTCATTCTCTCTCAATTAACTAAACTTACCCAAACACCTTAGCTATTTAGGTGTTTGCTAATTTCTGATTATTTGAGGATTTAGGTGTAAAACGACTAGTAAACAACCAAATTATCAAAATCAGTTCCACTATATGATAATATTTGACTTAAAAATTAGATTTACTCGTTTGCAACTGCTTATTTAGAACTGTTTGGGATATGCTTTTTGTCCTCCTAGAAAATAAGTAGACAACAAAATGTTTACTCTCCAAACACTAACCTAAGCAAGTAATGCTAAACACCCTCCATAATAATCAGATAATACATTTCAAAATGCATGCCAAACACCTTGAAATATGGTTCTAATTCTAGCAGCTATTTCTGTAAGTTTCAGGTTTTATTCATGGATCAAGATGCTGCACGAACTGCTCGTGAATCCCTTGAGTTAGTTTTTCAGATGTCTAATCTACTCGGAACAGGGTTAGATAGACACACCCTTTCTGTACTAATCGCACTTTGTGACCTAGGTCTGAACCCGGAGGCTCTTGCAGCTGTGGTCAAGGAGTTTCGTAGGGACCCACCATCGACCAACTCGACACCAGCAACTCCATTGGCTTCTTGACTGTATAAGTTTATGTAAAACGTGTATTATTTCAGGAATTCAGTTTTAAGTTGTTTGGTTGGTTTCATCTTTCCTTGTCAACATGCTAATGGAAATACCTGCAGTTTTTGTGGAACCATTGTATTTTATTTTCGTTTTTCACAATGTTCTAAGAAAATTCAAAGTTTTAGTCACGAAAGTCTTTTACAGTAGTATTGATTTGCCTCATAAGGTTTCTCTATCTACCATACACACAAAAACTAGATTTTTTTTTTTTTTTTTAATCATTTGCGGGGTTGTCCGAGTTGTGGGTTTGGGTATGAAGGAATGTGAATGGAAATGATGCATAACATTTGGTTCAAGGGTATGGAGATGTGGGTTCCAAATTTAGGAATCAAATCCTTAAAATTACTCATTCTCCATAGGCGCGTAGTGAACGAGTTTAGAAGTTGATTATGGTTATCAAGGGACGGAACCAAAACACAATTTGACCAGGTGCATTTACGAAAAATTAGAAGCACAATTTTTTTGGACCGGTGCATTATAAGAAAAATCAAGATCTTTTACAAAAATTAATATTACGCCGTAAAATTTCATGAGTGTCCCGGGACCTCTCAGGACCCACCATCTGGCCCTCGTGTTTAACTTGTATACTTGTTGATTGTGACTAGAAACTAAATACAGCATCATGAACACTCGATTACTGGAGATGGGCCTCGTGTTTAACTTGTATACTTGGTTGATTTTGTGACTAGAAACTAAATATCATGTTAACACTCGATTACTGGAGATGCGTTGATTCCACTCATTGTACTATGGAGAGACTGATGAGAAATAGTAATTTGTGATTGATCAATTTTTTGTAAGTGAAGATCAACCTGAATATGACAATGAGCCAATTTATTTACAATAACATGCCACCACTTGCTTTAACATTTGCATGTTTCAGATACTATTCAATCTACATACATACGTAATACTAATCATCCGTGGTTGTGGATAGTGATATCTTAGATTGCTATACACCATTGAATTTTAGGGTCCGTTTGGTTTGCAGGTAGGTTTCGGATTAAAATTAAGATTTGGATTTGATATATAAGAGAGAAAATATAAAATGCAATAAAATAAAGTAATTTAATAAAATATTACATTATTTTTAAATGAGTATTATAACAAAAATTAAAAATATTTACAATGGCTCAGTTGTGTCAGAAAATTACACAAATAAAAAGCTAATCCGAACTTTCTTCTCATGATTCATGCAAGCCAAATATCAAGAACTCAGACCCAATCACTGGGCCCATGAATATTAAACAAACAACAAACTCTTAGACTAATGCTAATGGGAGTCGTTTGGCAACCACAACCCCATAAAAGCAATGCGTTGACCCATTAGCTCACCCCAAAGCGACGCGTTGCTTGATGACCATTTCAATGTTTCGGTTGATTGAGTAACCAAAACATTTAACAAAGCAACTCCAATTTTTGTTGCCGTTTATATGTATATTTATGGGGTTGTTTTTGTGGTCACCCCATTAGCTAGCTATAGTTGGGGTAGAGTTGTGAAGAAAGAAAGCTGAAATGACGCTGAGATGACGGAGTTGATCAGATGAAAAAGTGGTCACACTTTTCACTCTCAACCTTGTATCAAAACCTACAAACCACTCATTGAAACGTATTTTCTTTTAATTTGATTCTTCGAAGATATAATTAATCAAAATTCATCTATTTAGCCACTCATTGATAGTTTATAGTAAAAGACTTTTAACTATCATCACTAAATTATTGAGCAAGTAGATCCACTACTTGGAATAAAATCTAAAATAGACATCACGATAAACTAATAAAGCTTCTCAGCTCATATATGGGAATTTTGACTAGTAATGGATGAATTGAGTCAAGTCGTTATTTCATGTCTGATAAATCAATAAACTGATTTTAGTAGTATTTCATCTCCAACCAACCCGAGTAATATCACATGATTGCCCAAAAGAGGCAAATGGGTCAGAAGTCACCTAAAACTTTATTAAACATAACAAACAAATTGCTAAAAGTTGTAGTTACCATGGTTAGCTTAGCTTGAGTCCAACCAAGCCATACACTCCTTTCAACTTAATAAGGATTTCATTTTGACCCGTAACCTAATCCCCCCCAACCTACTACTTTCCTGACTCTGATATTAACTACTATAAACAGTTATATTAGTTATTTTGACTGAGATTGTACTTGGTTATCGTTTTTGTTTTTAACACCTACTTTGGAAAGATTTGAATGTCTACGAGTTTAGCCAAATTAGTATCTTCTAAAGCATATATTTAAAGAAAAACTGATTTATCCAGCCATAAATCAATTCCATGCCCATTTTACAGGGTCCAAGAAATAACGTTTCATTTCTCTAGGAACGGCACCGGTTCCTACATCAAGCACATCTTGGAAAGCTTAACTTTACACCTGATAGAATAAGTAAAGGAAGAACTAGGAGACAGGAATGTAAGCATTTACTTGCTTCACAGATGGATTAAGAATCATGTAGGAAGGTCATAAAAACTCTGCACTCCCTTTGAAAGAAGCAACACCATACCTACCGCTCTTCTGAGTTGAACTTGTTCCAAGCTTCCTATATAAAGATCCACAAAACACAGGTTACAAAATGGTGGAGATGTTTACATACACGAAGAGAATGTTAAAGTCAAGATTTTATAATCTTATATAGGGATTGGTTAGTACTCCGTACTTGGAAGATTTGCAAATCCTCAAATTGGAAATTAAAAGCCAACAAATAACAGAAGGGTGCCAGGAACAAACCTTGAGGAGATCAAAAACCTTTTCACAAATATACTTTTGCTGAATGCTTGCACCACGTTGTTGCAGTTTATCCGGATGGACGCATAGAGTGGCTTTCCTGTAAGCCTTCTTTACGGCAGCAGTCGTAATAACTTCAGTTAACGGAACTGGCTGCCAACCACTATCAGATCCAAGAATCTGAAAATGGAAAAATTTTGATCTTAGAAACTGAATGAGCAAGTGACCAAGTGAACTTTACAAACAATAGAACATGGGAAGAACATTTCAGGACACATACATATTGTAAGGTTGAAAGTAATGCACGAAGGTTGCCTTGTTTCCCGCTGCACCATCTTTTTACTTCAGCATCAAGAACTTCAGCCAATCTCTGAAAATCACACGCTCAAATTTAAGGAAATATGCCAAAGTTGCACAGTTTTAAGACTCAATCGAGTTTATAAATAGTTACATTTCTCTCTGCTTGTTCTTTTTGAGCAACAAGATCCCTCATATTCTTTTCAGCCAGAGCTTTTGCCTAAATCATTTATAGTAGTTAGCATCGCTAGGGAATAAGAAGGGGGAAGAGCAGACTAAACAAGGTGGTGAAATGAAGAAGACGAGAAATCATACTGCACGGTCAGCTGTTCTCTGATGCCTCTCCAAGCGAGCTTTACACCGCTGTGGTGATTCACCTTCACCTGCTAACATGTATCAGAATAATATGCAAAAAAAAGAAAAAGAAAAACATCAAAGACATAACAGATATATGCAATATAAAACAACTGGGTATGACTGGAGCTCAATGATTATAATACAATTACTTTATGAGAAACATATAATTTACCACTCTGTGCTGCAGTCTGAGAATATCTCAATCCACTGAAAGACCCCAGTTTCTGAAATTGTGAGTCCGACAGATCCTGTCATTTACCATCCAATTAGTCAGGATGGACCTTAAACATACAATAATGAATATAAGAGGTTGTAGATGCTTACAGAGGGTAAAGAATTTTGTCTCATTGTATTATTTTGATAAGCAGAAAACTTGTCACCAGCTGATCTTTCAGCTCTTTCGCGAGCCTCTGCAGTTGCTTTTTCTACTCTGAGCCTCCCTTCCATTGCCTTTTCAGCTAGCGACCTCTCACGAGCCTCAGCACATGCTTTTTCTAATCTTTCTCGAGCCTCCGCCAGTGCTCGTTGTCTGAACTCTGCAGTTGCTCTTTCAACAGCAGCTCGTTCTGCTCTCTCCCTAGTTTCAGCAAATGCCTTTTCACGAGCTTCAAGCGTAGCTCTATCAACAGCCATCCTATCCTTCTCCCTTTCTATTTGTCTCTCTCGTTCATCTTCTATTTTCTGTAGGCGCTCATTTTCTAGCTCTCTTGCTCTTTGTAGCCTTTCTCTTTCTTCTTCAGTTTTCCGTAGGCGCTCATTTTCTAGCTCTCTTGCTCTTTGTAACCTTTCTTCTTTTCCCCTGTTCTCTGAAACAAATTTGGTACGATTCTCGTCCTTCCTTTCCATGCTTCGATCTGCAACCTTCGAAGTTGCGTTTGTATTTCTTGATGAGTCAACTTGATCCTTAAGAGGTTTAGTTCCAGCTTCTACCCAATCTTTGGCAACTCGAGGAGAGGTAGTTGTATTTGCATTTGTTCTTCCTTCAGGTTTTGTATTTGTATTGAAAGCATATGTATCTCCTGCTTTTGCGGTACTTACTTTAACCTTTACACCTTGCAAATCATTGTAGTTTAACTCAAACGAGGAAAAAGATTCTTCATCAACCTCATGTGATTGTGCAACAGTTTCTTCTTCCTTCTCGCTCTTCACTGGGTGAGGGGTTTCCAGGGTCATTTTGCTTTTTTCAATGGGTATATCATATTGAACGTCTCTAGGAGCTTGTGAGATCTCATTATCATCAACTTGGTATACCACATCTGATGCCTCTGAATTCTCCAATGTGAGAGATTCATTTTCTTCATTCGAATTTAACCTCTCATCACTGTCTTCATCCCACTTAATACCCTCTTCATTCTCAGAAACAACTGCATCCCTTTTATCACTTTCTTCTCTTTCCATGTCCGATATTTTATTGTCATTAAAACTGCAATCTATTTCATGTACTGCCTCCATTTTTTCATTTGCCCCAGCATGATTTAGTGTCTGTAAATTATCATCTCTTGTACAAAGTTTTTCTTTCTTTTTCACAACTTCATCATCAAGAGCCTCCTCTGTGTTTATCTTATCTACACCCTGCATAAATTCTTCATGTAATATTTTCTCACTATGATCCAGTGTTTGTTTCTGTTTGTTTTCATCTTCCTCAGAAACCGTTTCCCATATCTTATCATTCTCATCCTGCTCGGACGCCTTAGCTGATTCCTTCTCATTTTCTTCGCAGTGGAAAGGATCTTCAACTATTCTTTCATGATCCGCTTCCTCTTCCTCTTCCTCTTCTTCTTCATCTTCTTCCTCTTCTTCCTCTTCCTCTTCCTCTTCAATCTGAATCACAGATATCTCAGGAAGGTCTGATTGCGTAATTTCTTTTTTATCCTGGTCTTGGATCGCCTTTAGTTCCTTCTCATGTTCTTCCCCGACCGCTGCTTGAAGTCCAACATCAGAAACTTCCCAGTCATAAGACTCTAATCCAACGTCGTCTTCTTTCCCTCCATTACCATCTTCAAATCGGTTTTCAGGAACCACTTTCTCATTGGACTCAACTACTTGTATCCTAGGCTTCATATCAATATCTTTTAGCTGAATTTCTATCAGGTTCTCATACAATTCATTTTCATCTGAATCATTTGGTGCTTTACTTTCTCCATGCTGCTGGCCAACTAATAACCTCTTTTCTGGCTCTCTTGGATTGCAAGTCTTATGAGGTACAATAGGTTCCTTTAGTTGCTCTTCTTTCCTATCAGACCTATCAATTGGTTCTTTTCTCACATCATCTTCCTCCAATCCACGAAGCACGCTTTCTTGTACAATATCATCTTTCTTATGCCCAAAAGATTCAAGAACAGCCATGTTATTCTTTCGGGACCCCCGAGACCTGCCATTTGGCTCCTGAACTTGTTTACTCACTACACTTTCTAAAGGTTCTGTTGCTTCTCTTGACACAACAGTTCCTTTCGTCTTGTCCGCACCTAGATACACTGTATGTTCCTTCACGGCTTTTCTCTCAAAGGAATTTCCAGCTTTAGTTATATTTTTCTCCGCTTCTACAGGAAAATCAACATCAGTGGCCATTTTCATCTTTTGGTTCTCCTCTCTTACCATATGCCCTGTACTGTCTCTTTCATAACCATTTGATCTCCCATAACTCTCATTCACCCTTCCCTTTATATCTCCGACATTATTCTCCATCCTAAGTTTTGATCGACTTTGAAGACCATCTTTCTTTCGCTCCCTTTTTTCTTTCGCACTATTAAGCTTTGCTTGAGCTTGTTGCATTGCGTCTTTCATAGCGGCTACATCAGCAGCAGCAGAAGAACTTGCATCTATCTCAACATCAAAGTAAGGTGGTGACCTATCACCTGTCGACACCCGTTCGAATGCATAGCTCTTAGACGTTTTGAGCTTCGAATTGGCACCACTAGTATCTCCCTTCTTTGACGTTAAAGCAGGTGGCGGCCTCGAGGGAGGTGGTAAGTGAGAAGGCTGAGTTTTAAGGCCAAGATCAGACACAGAAAGAGGTTGTCTAGTTCCAACAGGGTAAGCTTTCTGATTTCCTACCAGATTATCACTTCCATATATTTCAGTGCCAAAAACACTATCTAGCGGTTGAGAGAGAGATTTGTTGAGCCGTTTTCCTTCAGCAACTCCACCAAGATCCTTATTCGTGCGAAGATCATTATTAGCCAGGGAGAAAAATTTCTCATTTTCTACTTTACTTGGGACGGCCTGGTCGTCTAATAGAGTGGATCCAGCTACATCAAGAAATTGAGAATTGTCTTCCATGCCATTCGATGCATCTTCCTCTGCTTCTAAATGAGGCTCTTTCTCCGATTTTGCACCAGATAACTGGTTAGGATCTTCAGTGGGCACTTGTTGATTCATATCCAAAGAAGCATAAGGATCTGATTCATCTGAAAGTGATTCACTTTGAGCCGGAGTCCTACCACATATGAAAAATAAAATATTTTGCATGAGTACGATGATTTAACTTAAACCCTTTCCTGTCTATATAAACACACAGAACACCCAAAAAAAGCTTGCGACAACTGGCAGATGATTGAACATAGATAAATCTTTGACAAAAAAAACTAGCTGTATATTTCCAAATATAACAACCGAGTGTGCACCTATCCAGTATCAACACACATAATTCAAAAATATCCTTTGTTCTACATCTACTATATCACAAATGAGACACATGACATCAATAAAAACAAACACAGATATAAAATTCATTACAATTAAACACATTCAAGTCATTTGTCCATGTTCAACTTAAACCTGAATAAAACAGCATACAATGAAAACATGCTACTCATAAAACCCGTCTTAAATTCCAACAATGTGCATACGCTGCATAAGCATTGAAATAAGCGGGTGCAATGAATATCACGTTCCTAATCACTAATAAAAAAAAACCAGGCTTTAATAACCAATAACTCGGCCCCTACCCCAATCACCAGTAAATGCTAATCAACCCAAATATTTACACTTTTATAATTCCTATCATCGCAAACACTACAAATTCGCTATTAACACGTCTAAAGTCAACAAGCCAAACAAATACATTTCAAACAAACACAACCAAAATATATAAAAAAAAAAATAAGCATTTCAACAACAATAAACACTATAATGAACCAAATAAGCATAAAAAGCTAATGTATATACCAAACGTCATCAGACGAATCATCCGCGACACCATTCGAGCTCTTAAACAGCTCGTCGTACTCAACCGCGAAATCGAGACCATTAAAACCTCCAAAAACCTCATTATAATCAAACTTAGACTTCCTGACATCAAACCACACGTCACCGGAGTCAGCCGGAAGATCTAAAACAGGAATTGACGAGCCTCGGGAAGCGTGAAACCCTTGAAATATCTCAGTATAATCCTCCACGCGCGGCGGTAACGTCGTAGCTCCGAACTTCGGTGGTCCGCCGAACACGTCGTCGTAAACCGTCGTGGTCCGGCCGCCGCCATTGCTTTTGTAGCCTTTCATTTAAGCTCACGCGCTTCACGCGCTGTAGTTACACTAAACAGCTAGGGTTTGTGTAACTGATTATGTTTGAATGTAACTGATTCTGTGTTACAGTTTCGTTGTTTTTGTTTATTTTCTCTCTCACACACTAACACGCAGTGGAAGGTGTTTTTGTTTTTTGCGTTTGGTTTACAGAGGGTTTTTGTTTTTGAGTTGAGGGAGGGAGACAGGGGTAAAATGGGGATTGAAAAAATTGGTGGATGTATAGACAAAAGAAATGAAACTTAAAGAGTTTTTTACCAAATAATTGCCTTTTTAAAAAATAATGACCAATGTATGGTATATCTAAAAATATTATCCATTGTATGGTATTACTTATCATATTAAATAATATATCTTAAATTTTGATATCCTTTATTAAAAAAATTACAAATTGTAAACAAAGAATCAAAACCCTACGTCATTTTATTCTGTTTATTATTCATTCTTCGTTCATTCATTTCTTTGATGGTGATTCATTTATTTAAAAGAACCTTTAGAACTTTCGTATGTATTGCACTTGATTTCACACAGGTTATTATCATATATATTTATGTAAATTGAATTGTATAGTTTTGTATGTATCTAGATTGTGATTGTCTCATGCTTGTGAATGATGATCACATATTTAGAGTAGTTTGAAACCTACTGTACTAGTAGTTTGTTATATAGAGTTGATTTGTATGATTAATTAGTGCTTAGTTTAGCCTTTATTCCATGTTGATTTCATCTTTTAGTTAAAAAACTGATAATTTAAAGTGGCCCCGTACGTTATTGATGTTTAGCTCATTTTGTTATTACTTAGTTGATAATAACGTTCATGCTTGTTTATAACTTCAAATAGATGATAGTTGTTTATTAGTTGACGTTTTTGTTTATTTATTGGTTTGCTAGAGAAAAACATGAGCCATATGAATTCCATTTTGGATATGCTTCGCAAGGAGAACTCCGACGCATTGTCAAAAATTGCTGTTGTGAATAATGAAATCAATAAACAACTTGCTATCAAGGTATTTGATTAGTTTTATCTAAAGTAAATAATTTTTGATGTTTTTTTAACATGTTATTTTCCTCATAAGTTACTTTTCACATGGTTCTTTGCAGATCAACATGTTGGAGGTGAAATGATGTTAGGAGCATAACTTGATGAAGAATTGATGCTACAAACAAATATTTTTTATTTGGCATGAACTATTGTTTGAATCTATTTTGCTATTGTGTCTTTGGTTCAATTAACTTTTAAATTTTGTTTTGATAAAGACTTGTTAAAGAAATCTATTCGTAACTCATTATTGTAAATTTATTGCATTGTTGATTTTATTTTTTTTTATTTTATTATTATTTTTTTTAATACAATTTTTGCCCATAATCCATCATTTTTTTAGCATGTAATTTGATAATTTATATTGTATGAATATTGTGACATGTGGGTTTAAAAAAACCAGGTGAACAATTCAAACATAAAAAAGTAGGTGAACAATTGAATGAATATACTCTTTTTGCTTTTGGTCGAGTATAAATATTAGCGTGCTTCATTAAATGAATTAAAATGTAAATTAAAAACAATAATGAAAAGAAACACCATACAATAGTCAATAATATTGAATATGCCATACATTGGTCATTATTTTTTGAAAAAACAATTACTCAGTAAAAAACTCCTAAAAATATAGTAGAGTACTTAATATAATGTTTTATTCGGATTTTATAAAGTGACGAATGAAATGAAATGAAATGTGAGGAAAATTTGGAATGATGTAAATAAGGAATTTTGTGTAAAAGTTGGGCGGGATGGTTGTCACCAGTCACCACATCAAAAAGATTATGCATAATCTTTGTGTTTTTCTACTTTTATTATTTTTATGCTCCCATTTTAAGTGAGATATTTATCTTTAGAATCTGGATCTATCGAGAATGATTTAAATTGAGAAGGCTTAAAAATGCTAGATTTTTAACTCCGATTCATATTTTTCATGTGTACAACTTATTTTAATGTGATTCAAATCTAAAATGTGTAAAAAATAATTGAATCAATGTTGAAAATTTCATGATTTTGCTATATATGTACAATTCTGAATCATATGTACGTATTTAGTGAATCATTATCATAACTCAATTTTTCAAAGATTTGTGAATCAAATTTGTGATTTATAGATTCAATTAACTATTAATTGATGTATACTAGTGAATCAAATCAAAAATTATGAACCATTAGCTCAAACGAAGCCTTCTCAATTTCCTTCTCAATATAATTCTTCTCAATGGAACCAAAGCCTTTATCTTTACTAGTACTACCTCCGTCCCAAATAATTGTCTACTTTTACTTTTTTAAGTCTTTTTTATTCAACTTTGACCATAAATATTTTTACTTATGTAATATAATATTTGATGAAAAATATATGAATAGATTGTGTTTTAAATGTATTTTCATTTTGGTATAACTTTCATTAAGTATTATATAACGCAAATAAAAATATTAATGATCAAAATTAAACAAGAAAGACTCAAAAAAGTCAAAGTGGACAATTATTATAGGACGAAGGAGTATTTATTAATTAGATAAAAGTTAAAATGCATATCATTATTTTAAAGTATTAGACGAGTACTCGTGCATAACAAAAGATTTTATAGCTATAGATAGTTTTAGTGATAAAAAAAAATTATAGGTTATAAACGAAAAATAATAAAAGTTTGAGAATTTGGGGATTAAATATAATGTTTTGAAACCCGATTCGAAGCGGGTGGTTCAACCGGTTGAACCGTTCCAGTAAAAAATAGGTCAATTTAAACATGGTCAACCCCACGGGTTGGGTCAAAAAACGAATCAAATTAAACCAGGTCAACCTGCTGGGTTTGAACCGTCCCCGGTCAACCCGCTTTTCGATGTGTATTAATAGTTTCCTTTTGAAACATATTTGTATGAATAGTTGAAATTGCTCATGATCAATTGTTTCAACATTTTCTTTTTATTTTTTCATCATCTTAACTTTTCACTTTGACCATTTTTATTTTATAAATAATATAGATACCAATGGACAAATTATCATCATTCATTTTTGATCCACTGATGGGATTAAACCTAAGATTTAGTCATACATTAAAAAACATTAACTTCCACCCATCTTTTGAATTAAAACCCACATCCATCTTTTTTTTAAATTACATATTTTAAAAACCGTAAACTTTTAATCTTTAAAAATTATACTATCGTGACGAGCATTTAATTATCTTTTTATAAAGTGGCACTTTCATTTACTTTCAGCAATTTTTTTTTCTTCAGTTTTTTTGTTTTTTTCTCGGTGATGTATATTACTTGATATATCACCTGTGATATACCACTAATCTGTAAGTTCGAACACTCAGCATGCTTTCGTAGAACGAGTAAAAATATTTTTTGTAGAACTCCAAATGACTCGTCGTTTTAGCATTGAAAACTATGCATCCTTAGCTTTCCAACCATGTATTACACATAGTTTTTAAACCACCAAATCTACACACATTATTCGTAGAATTGAATGTTCAAACTTATAAATTAGTGTTATATCACAAGTGATATATTAAGCAAATATTTTGAGGTTCAAAACTTATGTTTGATATATATATATATATATATATATATATATATATATATATATATATATATATATATATATATATATATATATATATATATATATATATATATATATAGTCAATAGTCCGATTGAATTATCACATGTGATATAACATTATTTGTAAGTTTGAATACTCAACATGATGTCAGGAAAAAAGCATAAGTATTTGTGTAAAACTTAAAACGATCAATCTTTTTTGGCATTAAAAATGACACAGCTTACTAATCATATATCAAACATAATTCATGAGCATCAAAATCATAATTCGTAAGGTTCTAGTTAAGATCAATCAATTGCAAGGACCAATGGACGTGAAAAGGAGCGTATCAAGGGTGGGCGCGAGAAATCAATGGCGCAAAGTAAGAAGAGAACTAAGCTTTGCAGTATTTGTGGAGAGAATTATCATTAAAAAAAACATACTTGTCCAAACAAGAAAAAAGTTGCCAGCTTATATTCCGTAAGTTGTGCTGCCGGAGGCTGCTCTACCCTGCTATTGTCGAAGTATGAGTTTAGTCTTTGAATTTTATTTTTTATTTTTGATTTATCTCCTGTGATAAATACAATAGTTGAAAATTTATATGCTTAATAATTGGAATAAATACGAGGATTTTGTGTCTTTTTGAAATATTTAACATTTTTCACTTGTGAAAATAGAAAAAATAAGATGATAGTTAAACTCGTTTGATATATCACTTGTTATGTAACACTAATATGTAAGTTTGAACACTAAACACGTTGTCGTAAAATGAGCATAAGTATTTGTATACAACTCCAAAGGATTCACCAATTTTTGCATTTATGTCAATATCTTATATATTTGAATCTAAAAATTAGTGTTATATCACATATTATAAATCAAACATGTTCTAATATAACAAAAAATAATAATTTATATATCTTTCCAACTTCTATGAATATACTGTAATGATTTAAATGTTCAAAAATTATGTGTGCTATATGGTTAGAAAACTAATAATTTGAATTTCAAATGCAAAAATTGGTGAATCATTTGGAGTTCTACACAAATACTTATGCTACTTTTAAAACAACATGTTGAGTATTCAAAATTACAGAATGGTGTTAGTACACAAGTGATATTTAAAAAAAACTGCACCCAGAAAAAACAAAAAATACCAAAACAAAACCAAAATTTTTTTTATCAAAAATGTTAGGTTCCCATATTTGTAACACAAGCCTCAATATGTAAGAAAGAAAGATAAGAGTGATCGGTTGAACACTTAACACACACACACAAATGATATTAGAAAGGTTACGCGTAGAGTGATGAGATAAAAATGAACAACCAACTCCCAAATGGGAGTTTACAAGATTATTTATAGGAGGGAACTAGGGCAACAAACCAATTTCCCATCCTTTCCTTATTGGGCTTTGGATAAGCTCATGGGCTTTCTACATGAGCCTAACCTTGATTACTAACATAAAAGCCATACTTAAGCTAACTATTACATATTAATTACTAACACTTGAATTCTAGTTTAGGAGTGATTCCAACAATCTCCCCCTAAGTGTTAGTGATTGATGATATAAATGTTGTAGGTCTTGATGTAATAGTAGCTTTGACGTCTTCCGACATTCTTCTTTCTTGTGAGAAGAAGTGCCTTGATTCGAACAATCTCCCCGGTAGAGAAATTGTTTCCTTTGAAGTATTCTGCTTTGACGTCATCATTATCTTTGTTCTTTTATCTTTGTTCTTTGTGATGGTAGTGATAGTATGTTGTGGTTTTCTGCATCAGGTCGCTTCGTTGCTCCAGTGTCTCCACGTCTTTCTCCAACATGCTCACACGCTCTTTAACGTTGGATTTCAGTGCTGATGTAGTTCTCTTAGTCTTTAAACTTTTTAGATTCTTTGACATTGACGAAGAATCATTTTGACTTTGTGTTGCCTTTTGAGAGAACTTTCATTAGTGATGTTGTAGGTATGAGCATGTGGAGAATCTGCACGATCTTTTCCACCCGCAAGCATCCATAAGAAGAAAACATAAAACATGGGTTAGAAATAATCCGGTACTTACAAGTTTGAACTTGAGAGTGTTATGAGATAGTGTGAAAACACAACTCTACTTCTCACAAAGGTTGTTCTGAACCGGAGTCCCACAAGTGAGATAACGCGATGTACCGAAATACATCTGATTCGGATGAGCCGAGGTACACAAGTATCACCTCACGATCGTAGACCGTTTGAGACACACTAAGCGTAATCCACGGGAGTTACGAAGTGACTGCTTTGTCGGCTGTTTGATGTTGACCGGCGGAGTTTCCATTCAATCACCGAGGATCACGGTTGTGAACCCCTTATAAATGTTCTCGACAGATTGCTAAGATCTGAAGGACACGATAATGTATCAATTGTGTTCTTATTGTTGAGCGACAAGCGATGAAATGTCAAGTGTACCTAAGAGATCTTTTGATGAATCTCATGGCTCTAGACTCAATAGTGCACTTTGGTTTTCCTGAGCGGAGACTAGGGAGAGGTCTCCTCTTCAATACCAACAATCTCAAGAGAAAGCCGATAGTTTACGTAGGGTTCCTGTGAGAATGAAACAAGCTTCGTTGAGAGAAACTTGAGTGGCTAAGAAGGTTTAGTGCATGCGTCACCGGGTCCATGACGACTTTGATCTTCAATACCGGCGTCATCAAGTGACACCCAAGAGCATATGAATTGAACCGTGTATGCCTCTAAGTTGAATAATCTGAAGGGCTATTTCTTTTCACCCTTTTCTTTACTTTTCCTTTTAATTCTTCAACTCCTTCTTTCTCCGATTCTCAATCTCTCCTTTTTATAATCATACCTAAGGACTTCTAAATTCTAACTATTGGTGGTGTCTTTGGGTAGATCCCTCAGGCTCTGGCGGATCATAGGACGGTTATTCCTAACCTTAGTCACCTTATAACTCCATGACTAACCTATGTTGCCATAAAACCATTTTTATGAAAATCTCTCAACGTGGTTATGAGTAAAAACATTTAATACCACTATTGAGAGTTTAAGACTTTGCATAAATACTCCCCCTCCACACGTGCTTAAGTATTTTTACAGAAATCTGCACGGTGAGAGAAGAGCGCACACTTTTGAATTGATCAACTCAAGATAGACAATCCCCAGCGAGACACAGTTACGTTGCATAGTTAAAGAGATACATTGTCAGCTTTTAGGTGACAACTAGCTCTAATATCTACCTTGAAGGTGTGGATAAACCTCGAAAGGTTGTCAAACCCGTCAAAGTTCATGTCTACCAAGAGTTTCTCGAATGGTACATTCTACTCGAACAAGTCCTTTCGAGTTACTAACATTTAAGATCTCGTCAATTCATTGGTTAAGTCTGTAGCATAACGATTCATTTGCAATTTCACAACATATTTCTTATCACATAATTTTTCTCCCCCTCAAAAATGGCATATAAATGTTATTTTTGACGAAATTTTGATATCAAATATGTCCATTTCGAGTTTTGCGGGAAGATTACCATGAAGAAAATTTTATGAACAAAGTTTTTAATCAAATACTCCCCCTCAACAAGTAATATTAACTTTTGAGGTTTTGAAAAACATAAGGGGAAGTACTTGTTCTTTTGAGCAAAACTTTGAAAATGAAAGTTTTGATAGTTTTACTCAAAAGTAAGAAGCTTTCGCTCCTTTTATAGGATTGTGGCACTGATGCGTACCACAAGGTCCTTTCATTACAAGTACGGGTTGTACACTGTTATGTGTGCACAAGCCATAGTTAGATTAAAATCACACATCCAAAAAATATGAGAGAAACACATCAAGGGTTACCAGGAGAATCCGGTAGTCCGCAATAACTCGTGAATGCGTTACGGGCGTTGGTAACTGTGAGATATATCTTTGGGACGACCTCCTACGAAATTCTCCAAAGTTACAGGCGATCCCTTCGAACACCTTTCATCAATCCGCGTGATGATTTTCTTCACATCCTTCTCTCCTTGAATTCCATCTCTTGGTGACCCAATGCCTTATTGTATCGCCTTTAACCGATAAGCTAACCCATCCCCGACTTTCTTGATGTATGATCCCCAAACTTATGAAGATCTTTACACGCCATTAAGCAATTTCCGTGTAGTTCACTACGGTAGACTACTCCAAATGGTTTGGCGATAAGGGTGTCTTGAGGAAGATGGTTAATGTCGGAAGGTCGAGTTGTGGTTTAGTGAGGTTAACACGCGTCGATACGATTCCATGGCAAGTTGTATGTCTTCTACACGTTCTCGGATCACTATGCTTCGATGAAGATTAGCAAGGACTTGATGTATTCACGTTGTATCTCGAGAGAAATGTCTCATTCGTCCACGTGCCTTGGCAAGATACAAATCTTCAATGTCGTTGATGACAATCTCGAAAGTCCGCTTCATAGAATTCATAGTCCTCTTCGTCTTGTCTTTTGACCACTATTTTCTTGAAATGTGTAGTCCCATTTAGGCGAGAGTGACATGCTTGATAACAACGATCCTTTATCACTTGACACTTCATGCTTTGATGTGAGTACGCACTCTTGTAGTAGATTCTTGGCGTTCGTGCCGGTGATGAATCCCATACATTGCATCAAGATCATACTTTTCCACAGTGTCAAAGAACATGTGGGTGGCATCTTCCTCGATTGCTATCTTTGTTTGAGTATATTGTTGCGGGAGCGGAAGTGTAAGTGATGTAGCGTATTTCTTAGATACATCGCTACCGTGTAGAAGAAATTCAGTCTTTGTTGAAGAAGTAGCGGAATGGAATCTGTGGTTGATCCGGACGGCCAATTGTGGGTAGAGGTCTGGTCCAATCTGTGTAGTGTGGAGCTTTGTCTTTGCGGGTGAAGTCAATGTTAGCTTCGGGATTTATCCAATCGATGTTGTTCGACATGGCTCGTGCAATGTTGTCGAGGTGGTATTCCACTTCAATTGCACTTTCGGAGCTATCTTTGAGCAGTTGAAAGGCATCATTTTTGATTCGCTTGAGCTCAGCCTTCGTCATCCTCTTCACTTTAAAATTTTCTTGTAATAGCTTGACATGCTCCATGGTACGACCATCTACCATTTATTGACCTTCTGGTATTGGGGGAGTAGCATCACAAAGTTGAGAAAACCAGTCGTATTCAGCAGTTGTATCGTCATCTAGCCAAGAGACAACATCAGACTTAGTCTTCTTCTTCTTCTTCTTTGGCTTTGATGAGGATTCTGGTTTCTTTGTTGTGTCGGGAGAGGTGGGTTGTTGTTGGGGCTCATGGAACTCTTCATCGTCACCACCAGTGTATTCGAAATGATCACCGGTTTTCTCTGTGGATGGTGGTAACTCAGAGTCCTGAGGTTTATCAGCAGTAGAGCGTGGAGGAGATCGTCTTTGTGTTGGAGTCCTTTGGGTTGGAGGTGGCATAGAGGAGGGTTCACCAGACTTCTTTGGACGTTTAGGCTCCTTATCCTTATCCTTATCCTTATCGTCATCGTTTCTTGGACGCTTAGGCCTTTCAGCTTCTACTTTGCATGCTGTTTTGAGTTGGTATTCCAGCAATGCTTCAAACAGTTTACCTTCGTCAGAAGTAAATGTTGCAGATCGTTTTGACATTTGCGTTACCAATCTGGAAACCAATTCAGCATCGGAGAACACTATAGGATCAGCTGGGTTGATTGTTACGGTTAGAGGTGTTGATCTTATAGTTTGCTTAGCCAGTTGCATGAGATTCGGATAGAGTTGTCTGTTGAACATCTCTCTTGTCACGCCAGGGACAGTGTTGAGAAGAAACTTGTGAGTATATTCTCTAGCCGTCTTCTCCATTTCCCTTTGGAAATCTCCTTTGAGAAGCTTCTGGATTTGCTCCCTTTCTTTTAACATCTCGTTTATCCCATTTTGAAGAAAGTTGATTCTGTCAGCTAGTTGATTCAGCTTTTTGTTGATCACGTCTTTCTTCTTGACTTCCTTGATAGCTTTGACAATTTTTGTCTTAGCTCGGGATATCCAAGAGTCAGTTGGTTTCTTTACAGACTTGGATGTGGATCTGGTTGTGCCTTTGGATGGTGGAGGTGAAGAGTTTGAAGACGAGTCTGATGATGATGAGACATGAGGAGACTCAGGGTCTTTTGGTGGCTCAGAAGTTTCTTCCTTGGAGCGAGCTGGGCTGTCTAGAAGAAAATCATCATAATCAACTTCGTCATCTTGTCCAGACTTAGCCAATTCTTCAGCCTTGATCCTGGCTTCTTCATCTGCTTGAGCTTGAGCTTCTTTATTTGCTTTTTCTTTAGCTGCAACCTCAACATCTTCATCAGAAATTTTCTCAAACTTCTCCCTTTCTGGTTCCTCAAATTCATAAGTGATAGAGTCCTCCAGTTGCCTTTGTTGTTGTTCGTGGGTGGTGGTGGTACCAGTTCCCTTATCGGGTTGATTAACCGCATCAGGAACTGGTGTAGATAGTGCACCACTACTTGACCCTCCGGGGCTACGAGTTTGTTGATGTTCGAACTCTTTGGCAGCGTGTTGGAGTCTCAGATTCTTCACCTTTTTCCTGTACTCTCTGTCTTCATCCAGTGGTTCTTCTTCTGAGCTTTCCTCTACCTCTGGCTCAACAACTAGGGTTTTACCTTTATCAGCTTTTGGACTTAGAGGTTTTTCAACAGTCAGTGGGTCATCGATGGGAGTTTCTGAGTAGGTAATCTCTTCATCGGTGTCAGTATCCTCTGAGTCCTCGTCCTTCAGTTGTGGTTCAGGTTTGAGGATAGGGATAGCATCCTTGGACGGAATTTTCCTTTTGAGAACATGAGTCCTTTTAGGATACTTTCTCGTACTTTCAGTGCTCGTTACACTTCCAGTACTACCTCTTCTTGTTTTCCTAGTAGGTGTACCAGAGGATTTGTCATCAAGGAAACCTACTTTGCGCTTCAACCGCTACGGATATCGTTTGTGCGAGTAAAGTTCTTTGATATCATCGGTAAGGAGATGATCCGCAACACCGCACCTTGTTTCTTTGTTGTTGAGTCCTTCGTCGACATTGAGTGTGGGCTCATACAACACGAGTGTGTTTGGGATCATCAAGTCTCGAGGAATATCGAGGATTATACCGTAGAGCTCTTTGGATCAACAGTTTGGTGTATCGATATACGGGATCTTGGTGCCGAGCCTTTTAAGGTAAGACATCGTGTCATCCCATATCAGAGCTTCAACTTCTATGTCTTTCATGTTGACCAAAGCCCAAAATATTTGTAGTTCCATGAGCTTGGGATGCTCATGACCACTATCACGTCCGGAAACGGATTTGGCAATCAATATGTAGAGGGTTCTCCATGGCTGGGGAATGTTCTTGAGAGCAACAGATGAGTGCTTTGTGATTACCCCGGTAGCTTCATCATAGCTGATGTCGACCATGAACTGGAGAACGACCTCTTCCATTAGAGTAGCATTGTATTCAGTAGGCTCGATGACATAAATCAGAAGAATAGCCCTCAAATATGCTGGCGTGATGGTGACTTGTTTGTTGTTAAGAGTCACAGTCACGACACTTTGACCTTTCACCTTCGTATTGTGTGCGGTGGTGAATGTAGATCTCGTGCATGATGAGCGAGTTTGTGAGCATGTTACGATAAGGTTGAGTCTTGAGAATATCCACGCAATCGACATGAAGACTCGAACAGAGAAGTTATCAAAATCAACTCGAGGTTGTTCTTTCCGATCTTCATTGGGTAACCATGAGGGAAGATATCTTCAATAGTGAGAACATTTGGTGCTTCCACGTTTTGCATTTGAACGTCCATATCGTGATCTGAAAGATATTTAGCCAAAAGAACCAACATATCGAAAGACATTACGTTAGTCAACAGTTGATTTTATTGTCTATTTATTGAATGTGAAATGTCAATGATTGTTACGAGTCTAATGTCACTTGTTAGTCCAATAGTCCAAAGACGTCGTGATAAGTTTCGTGAGTAGATTAACTTTGAGTTTTAAAGTCCAAGTTTTCACTTATTTTCACAACTTTATTAAACATTTAAGCTTATTAGTGACATTTTTGGTTTCGTGGCGTTATGATTCATTTATTTACAAGTTTGCACGCGTAACAATTCATAATTTTGGTTAAAACTAGGCTTAGGCATAGGTTTTGCAAGCTTATGCCTAAACAGGAGTGGTTATACGCGTAAACATAAGCTTATGCGTAGGATCTTGACTTACGCGTAGGAAAAGAGGGCCTTTGGCATAAAGCTTACGCGTAAGCGTATATGGAACCTTATGCGTAAGGCTTACTCGTAAGAGTAATCCTTAAGCGTGATTCTTATCACACGCATATCCTTCACGGGATATCGCGTAGTCCCCATTGTAGAACCTTACGCGTAAAGGTTACGCGTAAGATTTCTCTTACGCATAACTTGCTACGCGTAAGGTGATCCTTATGCGTAGAAGTTCAAGTAACCTTGATTCTGAATTTTTCAAGCGTAATAACCTGAAACAAATGAAACATAACTCATACATTAACATGACATACAACCTCTTTCAGTTTAAACATGAAATATTCAATCAAAACAGTTATGCGTAGAACATCTTATGCGTAAAACTTAAACCCTAAATATTCAAGAATTACGACTAAGAGATTTAGCCATAGGAAATGCATCAAAGTTTTTCTGGGTGATCTTAGAAGCCTTGTGAGTTGTTCTAAACAAGTTTTAACACAAAAGGACTTGTGAATCAAAAGTACCTAATTCTCAAGAGCATAAACCCTAAATCTCAGTTTTATCACAATTATTGTTTCTGGGAATGATCTAAGCCTAGATACTATCAATTAAACATGTAAACAACAACACACACCCATCCTTTTAGCCAGAAACTCTCACATTTGAAAACACCTAATTTACGCTTAAGAACCCTGATGAGTGTGTAAATACTCATCATTTTGGTCAATCTGACGCAAAGCGTTTAAAATGCTCGAAATGCATCAAAATCCGAAAATATCTCAAAATTGCATTTTATATGTTTCGGATGCAAAATGTTCAAAATTAGATGAAAAATGAGCTAAGTTTGCATAATTGGCGATTTGAGTCCCCAAATTTCAAAAGTTGTCGAAATAGTCCCCGAGCACATAATTTCAAAGAAAAATCACCAAAGGTCCTTTTAAAATCATAAGTTGTCAAAATTAGTCCTTTGGTGAAAAATATCAAAAGTTTGAGAAATTACAAATTTGGTCCTTGATTTTAAAATTGGCAAAATGGTCCTTGGAAATTTGAAAATGTCAAGTTTGGTCCTTGTACTATTGGAGCTTGTCACTTTTAGTCCCTTGGAGCAACTTTGCGAGAATTGGCGGCATTGGTCCTGTATTTTGAAGTTACAAATAGGTCCTTGTGTTATTAAACCCTTTACACCCTTTGGTCCCTTGTCAAAACCAGTTGTGACCCCCTGCCAAACCCATTTGGACCCTTCATTTTGGACTCCCCTTTAATATTAAAACCGGTCAACCCTCTGGTCAAACAAAACCACCCTCACGGGTTCCCTCCTTTTTCACTGTCTTCCCAACCACTGTCTGCAACACTCAAGCATCCCATCCCCCCAGCTCATCACCCACTCACCATGTTCCCCCACCTCCACCAAACTCTAAAGAACATTAAATGCTTCCTCATCTACAAGTTATCAGAGATAGTGGATTTTCCCATTATCTTCATTTTTGGCGCCAAAATAAGAAATCAAAGGTGGAGATCAAAAGGGCCAAATCAATGGCTAGGATTGAGATGAGAAACCCTAATGGAGCATATAAATGAAGAGAGAAGAGAGAAATGGGTTGTCCTTTGTTTTTAGACCAAGTCTTTAATTTCATGTTTAATCGTTTTAATTTTTAATGTAATCTTTTAGCTGGGTTTCAAGTTCTTGTGTAATAAACAAGTAATTCATGTATGAACTCATCAGTTTTAGCAATTAAATTCCAGTTTTATACTTGTTATAACTTTCCCGCCAAAAACCTTTCTTATCAAGTTATAGTTTTAGTTTGATAAGAGTGTTTGAAATTGTTTGTTTAAACTTGTTTTTGGATAATGAAGTGAATGGGTGAAGTCTTATGGTTTGTAATTCAAAATTCCAAAATGGTCAACGAAAGTCAACTGTAATGCTAAATGTGGACTCAGTTATGGAACAAGGTTGTTGCAGAGCTTGAAATGGGTTGGATTAGCTTAGGATAGAGTAGGTTGGTTCTGGTTTTAGCCTGCAAACTAGCTGGACACCTGTGAGTAGATATCTCATTTTCATTTCCACTTCATTTTGTAGATTGTGTTTGTACTTGTATTTGTAGTTATAGATAGTTTAAACCTGTTTAATTAGTTGTTTTTAGGTCAAGTAAACTCAGTTTGATCAATATTACATGGTGGTTCAGTAGTTAGTGTAGATTTAAGATCAAATCAATGTTTTAAGTGGTGTTTGGATATTGCAGCAAATCTGTATTAGAGGTTTGCTCAGTGGTAGGATCTTGTTGTTTTATGTTTGTATAGCTCTATTTGACTCATTTGAGTCAGTTAATTGTGCCTGCATTAACAAAAGTCAAAATTTCATCTTTAATCTGTCTTAATCTTAACTGTTGGAGATTTTGGAAATTCAAAGGGCTGTTTTGTGTTTAGAAATCTTAGGCATAGCTTGCATTAGCTTCATTTCATCAATTTACATCAATCTCAGTCCTTAAAATCAGTTGCAAAGTTCATTAAAGTCAAAATCTTCAAAACTGTTCAAAAGTCAAAAGCTGAAAAATCAGTTTTGAGCCCAACTGAGGTGAATTTTCATGAGTTCATTTCTGGGCCAAATCATGTGAAAATTGTGGGTTTAAAAACTTCTATTGATCTATTTTCTTATTGTCATTTTTATAGAATTTTGTCAATTTTTATAAGTTCCAAAGTCGCTTGTCAAAATGGCTTATATGCCCCATGCATAGTAATCGAGGCGCGCGGTGTTGTGCAGTTTTGTGCAGCCCTTGCACAGAGCTCAATTGAGCTTATCTGAGTCTCATCCTTGGTTTAGAGATAGTCAGCCATGTCTAGTTTAAGTTCCCACTCTTGGTTTTCATTTTTAGCTTATAGTGTAGCTTGTGCTTAAGCTTAAAGTACACCATCAAAACTGTTTTTATCACTTGGTCTCAAATCATCTTAATCATAGCAGTTTGTAATTCATAGGTTTAGAATAGTTGTTATAAGTTGTTTTCAAGTAGTTTTAACATAATATAGCTTACGTGAAAGTTTGGTGCCCGTTTGTGCCTTGTGCTTATTTCAAGTGCTTATTTATAAGCACTTTACATTCTGATTCATATTCTTGTGCACAAGCTCTGTTTTATATTTTTCCTAGAATTAGAATATTATTTTAGAGTTTTCCTGAATTTTCACATTTTCTAGGTCAGGTTTGCTATTTTTCTTCAATTAAAAGCAGTTTTAGGTCATTTTAATTAGCATTTAATACAATTAAATCGAAAAGTTTCAAAAAATAATTTTTCATTTTCCTAGGTTAAGATAAATATAAAAGTCAAAAAATATTTTTCCAGATTTTTCTTAGTTAAATTTGTATTTTTAAGCAATTTAAGTAGTTTTAAATAGTTTTAATTCATAGAAAATACAAAGATAATCGAAAAATACAAAAATAGTTTTGAAAATTCTCTTTGTTATTTTAGATTTTTCCAAGTCATAATTTCATTTTTCTAACTTAATTTCATATTTTCTTGTATTTTAGACTATTATTAAATAGTTAAAATTAGTTTTAATTAATAATAATTAATTAAATAGTTATAAAATAATTTTCTTTTTCTAAAATTTTCTTTTATCATTAGGTTTGTAAAATGTCATTTTCATATTTTTAGGATTTATATTGTTTAAGTTTCACATTTTCTTTTGCACGTCACGTAGTATTTAATTAAAGTTTTATAAAAGAAAAAAAATCAAAAACATCATTTTGCAAATAGTGATAGCGTTTATTTAATGTTTTTTTTATCTTTTTAAATTTCCTTTAATTTGCATTTAAGCCCCTGTAATTTGTTTGCTTTTTCTTTAGTTATAATTAAATCAAAACTCTTTTCCGTTCAAATTTCTCGATCACTATTCGTTTGGTGATTCATCGCATAGCTCGCTGGGACATAACGACTCGGGGAAACACTATACTCTCCAGATCTTCATTGCATTCTGTGTTTGAACTGTTTTAAGTTTCTTACGGTTGGCCATTCACAAGTGGCCGGCTTGTGTGAGAAAATTTGACGGTTTAGCACGAATCAAACCCTAACTCAGAAATCATTTAATTCGTGTTTCTGGGTGGATTTGCATGATGAAAACATTTATGGTATGAACTTTTAAGCATTTTAACACAATTTTCATTAACACAAACACACTAATGAAGAGTTTGTGTTCATGGCTGACGCGTAGAACACAAAACTCATTCAAACCCAAGATTAAACCGTTGGATGTTGATGAAATCAAAAACCATTTTTTGAAAACATGTTTAGATTATGAAATCACTTACAAAATGATGATAAAAAACATGGATTTGCAAATTGATTCTTAGCCGTAGGTTTTGGTGGTTGGAGAAGTAAATGAGAGAAGTTAATGTTTTTGAATGGTTAGGTGAGGTATTTTGTTAAAAATTACTTTGAGCTTTTGACACTTTCAGTCCCTCCACCTTAACCATTTACATCCAACGCCCATAACTTCCATTTTGGTTACCAAACGAATGATATTTGGAAAGAAACTTGATGACACTCCCCCTCGACTTAAGAAATAATGAAATTTTATGAATTTGAGTCCGGGGAGTGTCAGTAAACCAAAATGTGACCACTATTAACAAAGAAACAACCAGGATAAGATAACATGCAAGGACAAGGTTTTATGAAATCGAAAAATATTTACTTTCTCCCCCTCAACACTTGACCGAGAAAATACTGAATTTTAAAAGATTAAAGTGTTGACGGAAGATTTGTACTTGCCATGTGAAAAGAAATATAGATAGAAGAATATTTTTGTTGTTTTATCAGATTTTATAATTTTGTATTTTGTTTTAGAAAAATATTTACAAAAAATGTTTTGGTGTTTGACTGGATTTTAAGAATGTTTTAAAAGTTCTTCCAGTTCCTTTGGAGTCAAACACCGCATACCAATCAGTGGACCAACTCATTAAACCTAGCGGGAGCTAAGGCTTTGGTGAGAAGATCTACCAGTTGGTATTCAAGACTGCATAAAGTATAATTCAACAATACCCTTGTCCACGTGCTCTTGATGAAATGATATCAAGATCGATGTGCTTTGATTTGAATGTTGAGCGAGTTGCGAGATCGCAATAGCACCGATTGTCGCAAAGACATCGGGATTACATCAAATACGTAACCATAGTCTTTGAGTTGTGTCCTCATCCAAATGACTTGAGCACAACACGCCGACATGGCTACATATTACGCTTTGGTTGAGGACAACGATGTACAATCCTCGCTTCTTCGATTGCCATGACACCGGTTTATCACCGAGAAATTGTAATGCTCTCAAGTACTTTTCATGAATCTAAGCATCCTGCGTGATCGTCTGAAAAAGCTATTAGTTCAAAACCGAATCCTTCGAATACCGGATCCCCAAGTTAATGGTTCCCTTGATGTATCACAAGATTCTTTTAGCCTCGAGAGGTGGGTTTGATTGGTCTTGACGATAACGGAGCAAAGATATACCAAGAAAAACAATATCAGGCTGCTGGTGTTAGATACATGAGAGACCCAATGATACTACGGTATTTGGTAGGGTCCACCAATTTCCCATGTAAATCGTCTAGTTTCTTGGTATGTGCCATTGGTGTGGCATAGGTGTCACAGTTTTACATTCCAAATTTGTTTAAAAGTTCAAGGGCATATTTGGGTGACTCGAGAAAATACCACGGGTGATTGATGAACTTGCGATCCTAGAAAGAACGTAAGTTCACCCATCATGGACATTTCAAAATGTTTTTTCATTAGTTTTGAAAAAGCGTTTGAGTATTTTAAATGTGTTGACCCAAAAATGATGTCATCCACATAAATTTGAACGATTAAAATGTGTGCCCCGTGATATTGTATGAACAGTGTAGGGTCGACCGAACCTTTGACAAATTGATGAGATAGGAGGAAGGATGATAACTCATCATACCATGCCCGAGGGGCTTGCTTGAGTCCGTAGAGAGCCTTGTTCAGTTTGTAGACATGGTTCGGGAACTCGGGATCAACGAATCCTTCCGGTGGTGACATAAACTGTTTCTTCGGTTTCCCATTTAGAAAAGCGTTTTGACATCCATCCGAAAGACCGTGATGTTCATATGAGCCATGAACGAGAAATATCCGAACGACTTCAAGACGAGCAACCGGAGCGAATGATTCTTCAAAGTCAATACCTCTTCCTGTCTTTAACCCTTAGCCACCGACGTGATTTGTTTCGATTACGGTTCCTTGACATCCAATTTGTTTTTCCAAATGCATTTTAGACCAATGACGAAGACCCTGTTGGTCTTTCAACCAATTCCCATACTTCAAGACGTTTAAACCGATTGAGTTCTTCTTGCATGGATTCAATCCGGTTGTCTTTAGTAATTGCGTCTTTAATGTTTTAGGTTCGATTGGCGACGGTGAGTGCATAGATGCAATGTTCACCGTCTGCGTGTGAAGACGTTGTCGTGTAACGATTGGTTGAGTCGGGTTACCAATAATGTTCTCTAGAGGATGGTCTTTCGTCCAACGATGTGTGGAAGGTTGATGTTGATATACATTATGCAGTTGGGAGGATTCAAATGGCTTGTAGATGATTCCGCAACATCGGTGCAGCAGTTTCATTAGCAAACGGGTTAAAGAATGCATTTGGATCATAATCTGCGGTGGGGTACTTCATTGTTCGAACATCATCACCGGTTCGGTGTCGTTGGATGCGCTTTTTTCAACTGTTGTTGTAGAGTCAATCGGTGGTGCTTCTTCAATGATAGTTGTTGTAGCAGTATATCGGTATTGGAATGTGATCGGGTTGAGCAATGGAGACATTGGATACACACGGATCACGTTCATCAATATCACCACTAAACAGAGGAGCAAAAGCTTTTCCATTTGTTGACGAGTAAGTGGGGCTTGGTTCACTAATGATGGGGTTTGAGGAAGTTTAAGCGGTTGTGACCGGGTTCCAAGTCGTTATGCTCAAAAGCCATTTCAAGAAGCTCATCGAAATTTGCATGAATCATTTCCATAACCCGCTTTGTACGACGATTCCGGATCCGGTAACCTTTAGAATTCTCACAAGATCCAATAAAGACTCCAATGTCGCCTTTGGCTTTAAGCTTTCCAAAGTCATCACGATCATTATTCGGGTAGCAAAGGATCCAAATACATGAAGGTGTTTGAGATTCGGTTTTCGGTTGTGGATAAGCTCAAAAGGTTTTTGTTGTGGCGTTTGTAATCATTGAGCGATTACGAGTGTAGCATGCGGTTGAGACAACTTCACCCATAAGTAATCTGAAGTTTAGCATTGATTAACATCGTTCGGCATCTTCCACTAACGCACGGTTTCGTCTTTCAACAACTCCGTTTTGTTTCGGGGTGCGTGCAATAGATGTTTGATGCTCAATTCCCACTTTTCATAATATTCACAAAGAGTTTGATTCACAAATTCGGTTCCTTTGTATGTTCGAATTTGTCGACGGTGTTCGAGTGAACTTGAATTTTCGTGAGAAGGTGATGATCATTTGTGGAGCTTGATCTTTACTTCGAAGAAAATAAACCCAAGTCCATCTGGAGTAGTCATCTACAATTACCAAGATGTAGCGTTTGCCATTGATCATCTGCACGCGCATCGGGCCACACAAATCCATGTGAAGAAGATGAAGCACATGCTGAGAGTTGTGTTCCACCTTTGAAGGAAAATGAGCATGAGTGCTTTTTCCTTGTTCACAAGCTAAACATAGGTGATCTTTAGAATACCGGAATCTCGGGAGACCTTTAAAAAGTTTGTATCGAGCAAGGTTGGTTATGGTTTGAAAGTTTAAATGTGAGAGACGTCGGTGCCATAGCCAAGATTTTGTAGATGTTGCCTTTGAAAGGAGACAGATGGGAGATGAAGCAATCATGTCTTGCATTGAGATTGTGTATAAACTTGAATTGCGGGTGCCAGACATAAGATCGTTTCCTTGTAGATCACGAATGAAACAAGTTTTCTCCCGAAAAGCAACTTCCAAATCTCCATCACAGAACTGACCTAATGAGAAGAGATTGTGACCGAGACCTTCCACATAATAAAACCCTGCTAATTTCGATGTTGCCATTGATGTAATCTCCGTAGCCCATGATAGATGCAAGTGATCATTCCCGAATCGGCGGTGCAATGAACTTTGCAACAAAGTTTGATAACAGTTTGAGATTGCTCGTGTGTGTCGGGAACATCCGCTATCAACAATCCAAGGATGATCTGTATCACTGCATTACACACGACGACACGGATGGAATAGAAGTAGATGTGGAACCCGAAGAGTTAGAGGTTCAAGCGATTATAGTAGAAACACATATATCAATGATTTTGGGTATCCATTTAAATCCTAGTGTATTATGTAACCATTTCGCCATCTCCAACTAGTCTTAGCTTTAGTGTTAGTGAATGAGCGGGTGGTACCAAGTTCCTTGGAGGTGATAATGGGCTATAGGTACATCAATGCTTTTCTTAGAATCTAAGGAGGCGATTTACCAAGCACGGACTTAGAAGCGATGAGTGGGCCTAGAGGTATTCATTTCTTAGGATTCCGTAAACGAGACAAGATAGTTTTAGCAACACATTTATCATGACAATCAGAAAGCATACTTTTACGACATATAACACAAGAAGCTTCAGACTTAATATCAAAAGTACTTAAAGGTGCAGAATTTGTTACATCACTTTTTCCATTACATTTGTCAGACGCAATATCTAAAGTGGGAGCAACTTGAGTTTTATTCAAAGTCCTAGGGTGTTCTTCTACTTTAGCATTCTTTATTGTTCTTTTCTTACGTTGCAACTTCCTATTCTTCCTTGTATTGCTCCTAGGATGTGAAGTGCAGGCGTTGGGAAAAGAGGCAACTATTCCTGTTTCAGTAGAGGGAAGCACATTAGTTTCTTGTGGTTTGTCATTAGATGTTCTAGAGTCATTTTGAATCTGTTTTGGTGCAGTTACATTTGTGTTACTATCCCTATCTTGCTTAATTATCACCAACTCTACCTTTAGATCATGGATTTGTGTAACAAATCTAGATTTTTAGAACGAGTGAGTCTGTCTCGTCGTAAAACATCTTTGGTATATGCCAGATGATTATCAACATCTTTTGACGCTTTAGCACGAGTCTTTTTGAGTAACTCAAATATGACACTATATTCTTTTTTCACTTTTGAAATTTCTTGTTCATATTTTGAGATTTGACACTTCAAAGACACATTTTGGTCATCCAGTTGCTCAAGTTTAGGACAAAGAGTTTTGGTATGCAACTGGTTGACTTTGTTTTGCAAAGCGAGTTCACGATTATGACAATCTTTTTGACACCATTGAAGACGACGTTTTGCATTTGAAAGTTCGTTTAACAAACGTTCATTTTCAACGTTTAAAGACTCGATTTGTGACACGATATCAATATTCTCAACATTTTCAATAGAATTAACGTAATCAGAGAGATATAATCAAATGCATATGAAAAGAATGCAATAACACAACATTATGGATATCAAAGACGATAACATCTTCCAAGAGTCGATCAACATCTTTTCGTAACATTTTCTTTTTGCGTTTTGTATTTGAAATCGATGTTTCATTTTCTTGAAAACTATTTTCATCACCCAAGTTCCTTATGAAATTCCTTTCCCAATACAATGCACAATTTTTCCAATTTTAACATGGGGTAAAATTCTTTTCGAAAAATGTCTCTTTGTTCTCGCTACCGAGGCGATTGAAAATGTTCAACTTTTATTTCAGAATGAAATTCAATCTCACGTTCTAAAAGTTTGATGTCAGAAGTGAAAATGTCCAAATATCTAAGAATTTGACGATTTTCGGGTGTTGATTTTACTTCACTGAGTGAAGGTAAAGGACCATAAATTTGTGCATAATTTGGTTGGGGAGCAACTTTAGAAGACTCAGACGTTGGTGTAATAACCCAAGGTGTGTTAGAAGAATCCTTTTGTGTGACGAAAGTGACGGCTTTTGAATAGTTAAATGGTTTGTTATAAACAACATTTTCTAATTTTGATCAACTCTCGTCTTCTGCATCTAATTCCTCTTGACGATGATATTCAACAACACTCATAACAGAGTCATCAATTTTGTTTTCTGCACTGTGAACTTCAGGATTTGGTTTGAATGCTTTGTTTGAAAGCTTTGGTTTGTAATCAGCAAGATTCGGTCCATATCCATTTGGATTTGGTTTTAAAGTAAACTTTTGAATAGTTGTGATTGACTCACCATGTTTGTAAACAACATTTTGAAACTCTTTGAGTTTGTTTTGTAAGCCGATAATTTCTTCAAGATAGTCATCTATTCGTTTCGTTGAATGCTTTTTGTATGCAGAGAACTGTTTTTGACAAGTTAACAACTCACCTTGGCTTTTGAGTTTCAAAGTAAGAGCGTTAAGTTGTTTTTATGTTCATGTTTGATTGTTCTATTTGAGACAATAAAGCATTCTTGGATGCGGCTAGATCACGATCTGTCGTTCTAATGATTTTTCGTTTTGGTGTGATTTAGCAAAGCGACTTCAAAACCTTGTTCAAGTTTTCTTGAGTTTTAAAAAATTGAGTTGTTGTTTTAAGCATTCAATATCCACGGTTCACGGTGCATTTTTTTGTGTAATTCTTGATTCGATGCACAACATTCTTCCATTCGGATTATTGGTCTTTAATTAGAGGTCAACATCCGGATTAGGCAAAGGTTCAACGTGTTCAACGTGAGTCACAACATGATCATCGTTTAGATCCTCAAGTATGACCACGGAGTCAATTTGATTAGCAAAGGTAACCATGAGGTCATCTTGATCATCAAATGTAACTCTGGATCTAGTTGAGAATCGTCGAATGAGATGGACGGCTCATGTTGAACAGCCCGAGCCTCGTTGAATTCGGATGTTGGTCGAGATATTGGATCGATGATGAATATGGTTTGTTCGGTACCGAGACAAGCCATCAATGTCATACATTGGGTCTGTGTCACTCATGTGGAGTTCGTGCATATTAGCCATCAACATAATCGCTTTGCATTAGCTGCAAGTCCTCCATATCATCATCGAGTCGCACCGCCATAAAGCTCGTTCTTTGTTTGTGAGGGTTCCACCACTTCATCCTTAAGAGCCAAAAGTAAAGCCTCCTTGTGATAAGCACCGCCTCTAGTTCTCGGCTTTGGGCATGCATTAGCGGTGACCAATCTCATTACGGTTGTAGCAACGAAGACCATTCATCCCATTTCGAGCATTCCCTGCTCAATCACTTGAGCTCTCTGTTGTTGTGGAGCACCCATGTTATTCCTTCCCATAGCATTAAACCCTGACCACCGCCCATCGGCGAACATTACCATGATTACGAACTTCAACACGTCCATTGTTCACAACAACTGATTCCTTGTGTTTGATGAGGGCGAATGCGATTGTTGGATTTGTTTGTATAACGGCCGAAGGCTTTAGCAATCATAACAAATCCTTGTTGCAATGCATCGAAAGCATCGGAGTCCTCATTAGCTTCACTGTAAAGTGCTTGATCATTGTTGTTGTTGTATGGAACCAATTGAGTTTGTTGAGATTGTTGTTGTGACGGATCATATGGTGTAATTGTTGCAGTTGGTTGAGGAGCGGGTTGAGGAGGATAACTAGTTTGAGCCCACAAAGCAAGTTGTTGATTGTCCGGAAGTGACGGTGGGACCGGGAGTCCATGGATAGCCCTTTCTTTGTCAACTTCTTTTTGGTGGGGCTTCAAATAGTCGTACAACAATCCGTATGTAGCATGATGGAGATTTTTAGCTTGACGGATGAAAATGACATACTTTTCCCAATCTGGACCAAGACTACTTAGGAACTTAGTGTTGACTGCAATTCTTGGCATAATGATGTTATGTTTGTCCAAGTCATTGATGATGTCTGAGAATCGATGATGATATGACTCTAATGTCTCTCCTGGTTCAATCATGAAGTGTTCATAAGCCAAGTAGATTTTGGATTCCATGTCTTCTTGATTGAGTTCGGCCTTCCATGAGAAGATGAATATGTTCCACATTTCTTTTGCGTCTTTTGAGCATCAACACTTGAATGATTGGATTGGGTAATCTTAAAGGATATATTGCATTGCTAGCTCATCGACTTGAAATGTAGAAGTTCATCACCGTAAAGGTCGACAGCAGTTGCAATGTTTGTGAGATCATCTCTTGGTGGAATAGCATTTGGATCTCCGGGTGTAACGACAATAGGCATCTGAAATGGACCTTCCAAGATGACCTTCTTTAAGAACTTTCCATGTGGCTTCTTTAGATCTCAAAACCTAAAGAACCTAATTACCCATTGATCATAGTTTCCGGGAGTAAGCATTGGAGGTCTATCAAGTGATCCTGCCTCATGAATGGATTGTTGGCTACTTAACGCTTCACACATCTTTGCAAACCAAGACGGTTCCTTCATAGTATTCCTGGATGGATGTTGATTGCAAAAGTTTGTGTAAGGTTGTACTTGAAGACTAGGTGGTGGTTGAACCATTTGAGGTGGAATTGCTCCTTATTGTGGATAATGTTGTTGGTTGAATTGTTGTTGATACACTTGTTGTTGTTGATTGAATTGTTGATGTTGTGGACTGAGTTGTTGTTGTTGTTGTTGATTATACGTGTAAGGAAAGTAGTTAGAGTATGGTGGTTGAGACATGTTGAAAACTTGTGTTGTAAAAATGGATCTTTGTAGTCGAATGAAACGTTGTTGATGAAGTATCCTTAGGCGTAGAAACCAAGTTTAGGCAAAGTAATACTTAGGCGTAAAACACCAAAATTACGCAGAAAAGAATATTTACGCGTGTAGGATTAGCTTACGCGTAAGAATTGAGAAACACTAAGATTAGGCGTAAACTGAAAGTTAGACGTAGAAAACTTATGCGTAAGATTAGCTTATGCGTAAGACAAGGCTTAGGCGTAAAAAAATGCTTAAGCGTAAAGAGTTCTACGCGTAAGTTTAAGCTTATGCGTAAAATTAGGGTTTTGCCCAAAAAAATCCTTTACACTAATCTCAGTGTAAAAGATATCCAAAGTCAAAGTGTTTTCAGGCTTATCCAAGCAAGAAAACACTGAGTAAACCAATTTCACTGAAGATCAAACCAAGGAAAGCTTACGCGTAACACTAGGGTTTTGTTATGCGTAAAACTTAGCCAAAACGGATTTTTAGCCCAATGTGTTTCTAAACCAGATTTTTGTGATGAGACAGCTTCAATATCACCAAAATAACACAAAAGTGTGAAACTTGATGATCCAAAACTTGTAGACACGTTACGCGTAGAAATGAACACATGTTTAAAATCAAGCTTAAAGCCAATGAAATACACGTAAAGTTCGAAACGTTTTGCCAAAAACAGAAATTTTAACACCTAAAAACCTTGAAAGTACAAGAATCTTGGATTGTAAAGTGTAAAAAATGAGTTTTTATGCGTGAGAAAGTTTATGAACCGAGAGTTACGCGTAACACTAAAAACTTCAAAAACAAATTCTTTTCACCCAACTATTTGGCGATTGATACCACTGTTAGGTTCCCATATTTGTAACACAAGCCTCAATATGTAAGAAAGAAAGATAAGAGTGATCGGTTGAACACTTAACACACACACACGAATGATATTAGAAAGGTTACGCGTAGAGTGATGAGATAAAAATGAACAACCAACTCCCAAATGGGAGTTTACAAGATTATTTATAGGAGGGAACTAGGGCAACACACCAAGTTCCCATCCTTTCCTTATTGGGCTTTGGATAGGCTCATGGGCTTTCTACATGAGCCTAACCTTGATTACTAACATAAAAGCCATACTTAAGCTAACTATTACATATTAATTACTAACACTTGAATTCTAGTTTAGGAGTGATTCCAACAAAAAATATATGAAAGTGCCCCTCTATTAAAAGATAATTAAATACTCGTTACGATGATGTAATTTTTGTAGGTTAACGGTTTACGATTTTTGATATATGTAACATTTAAAATGAAGGGTGAAAGTGAGTTTGAATTATAAAAAAGAAATGTGGTTCAAATTTACAAATTTAGTGCTCCATGTTTTTTTCCTCAATTCATGTTTTTTAGATGTGTGATCAAGATGTGTCCATTAATATGTGAGGGATTTCGAGTTTCCAAACTCAACTCTTATTAAGTATAGATATCGTATTTTAAACTTCAATTTCTTAATTTTTGAGTTATGTTGTTTACATATTATATCCTTTTATATAGTTTATATCAATTTAAAACCAAAATTATCTAAAGATCCAATAAACAAATCATAGCCACTAATTTTTTTCAAAATAAAAAACCCACTTTTCACCTCGTTTTTTAATAATAAAATATCTAGTCAAGTGAAAAAATACACCATTGAGACAAGTATTTTTTATTTTTCAGTAGACAGTTACTTCGATATTTTTTGATATTTTTTGTTCTCTTTTTCTTTTCAGTTACATCTGAAAAATTCCAGACGTAACTAAAAAGAATGAAAACGAAATTCGTCGAAAGTAAATCGAAGTGCCCGTATATAGAAGATAATTTAATTCTCGTCGCGATGGTATGATTCATTTTGCATAACGATTAACGGTTTGCGAGATATTTAATTTTTTTAAAAAGGGTGAAAGTTTATTTATATTTATAAATTTTTAATAAAAAATGAATGACGATAATTGGTTAATTGTATCTTTAAAAAATATTGGATCTACATTTAACTTTTATCCCTTTTATAAATGAAAAATCAAGCATATTTTCCTACTATTTATTTTCCCATAACCATAAAAATGGCAATAATTGCTTTTCAATTCTAACACACAACACACGATTGATCTTTCAAAGAAAGAAGTTTCAAAGGCACACTAACAAAAGAGCGAGAAGACTTTTATATTAATTTTAAAAAAACACATATTTTGTATTTCAAAAAACACATGCTTTGTATCAAGGTCGAAGAATCACGATTTCGTAAGTACAATTATTTGCCGATATACATCTTCGCTTATGTGAGTATCGTCTAGTGCTACATAATTATTTACATGTTAAAACTTAAAACTCTCTTACACTGTTGGTGCAAAAAATTGAGTAGAACATGAAAATGTTACAAAGATAGGAACATGTTTTACTCAATACCCATTTGACAACTAATAACACCATTTGTAATTTTTAACGTTTATAAATATTATTAAAAATAAATCAAAGATTTACAAGGGATAGTTGTAGAATATTATCCCAGTTGAGTGACATATAAACTCTCCTATTATTAACAATACAAGCATGCTAGCTTAGCTTTGTGTGTTCTTAGAATAAGAAAGATCCTATCAACTATAATATATTTTTATTAACTTTGTTTATTTATAAATCTCTATGTATCTCTATACAAACTTGTTGTTTATATAGATGGGTAAAAGTGAAGTCACATGTGTGCACTAGACTATGTGTCAAACATCTAGTTGAAGAGTACACCATTCCACATGATCTTCTATATGTAGCTTCATTTACAATGTATTTTAGTGAATAGTTAATTTAACTATTCACCTTTTAGTAACCACTTGTGTACTTGTTTGATTTCTTTTGCTTTTCCTTTTAGGAAGTTCCGTCCATATTTCAAGTCTTTCTTCACATATAGAGTATTTGAGTTAGGGAGACTTTGTCGGATCTCGATGACTATAATGTTGTTTGTAGCTCGGGCACTTTACTCATTAGCACCGCATCAATGAGTTAAAGTGTTTTTAGTTGGTCTTTGACGTTTATTAAGCTTGTCATTATCTCGTGATCTTATATACTAGCGGGTGCAATACAAGAGCAAAAGAAAAGGTCCCAACGGGTCACCTTGTTGCACCCTAGTGGCGGACCAAATGTAACAACTAACATTTTAAGGTTATCATTTATCCATTTACTTGAACGTTTTATTCTAAACGCGTGATTATTTTGACTTTACGTGTCACACCCCGCTAAGAGCGGAAACACGAGGTGCAACGAAATGTAACATCGCATAAGATAGTAGAACAACACCATATATGATTTAAGAAATGGGTTTACAATGTTACATACAGATTTTATACAATACTGAATAAAGAAAACATAAGTCTTAATATTATCAAATTTAAGTCTTTAGAAAAAGGTCATGGCCAAGTCACTAGGTCTTTGATATGAGAACAATGTATGACTTCAATATGCATGCCTTCAAAATACGACTATCGATCACCTGAAAATAATACTCGAAAATGTCAACATAATGTTGGTGAGCTCGTAGGTTTTAAAGAGGTGTGAATCAATTTTGTTATGCATAGTATAATGAGTGAGACATAAGTAAAAGTTTTTCCGTGCAATGCAAAACATGAAGGGCATGTGTATAAGTAATAGTGTTGAGCAAGCAAGAAAAGAAATGAAATCCACATCATGAAATCCGACCACCACGTGGTCACAATAGAAATTCAAATACACTGGGTGCCACTTCCCAAAGATAAACTGGGTGCCTCTTCCCAAAGATAAACGGGTGCCTCACCCAAAGATATCTTGGGTGCCTCTACCCAAAGATGTACTGGGTGCCTCTACCCAAAGATTTACTGTAAATTCATGGTCATGATTCACACAATATGAACACACATTATACCAACAATATTTCATAACTAATGCACAATTATATACACATACATGTCTAAAAGAAATAAATATGAATTTAGCACAACAAAAGAAATAATGTAAATAAAATAGTAATTGAGTATTATTTTCCCCCAAGAAAATATCGGAAAATGAGGCCACGAGTACTCACCTTGAATCGGATGAGATAAAGTGCACAAGTCCAAGTAAATAATCTTAAGAAACCAACGCACACTCGATAATAGTGATCAACCTATTACTCTTGACCAATCTACAATAATCCGAGAACATCTTGTTATTCGAAGCCTCTTTAGTTCTGATTTGACTTATCATCTATGCTTATGATCGATGATGCTTATTATACACTAGAACTTGCATGGCCTAAGTGTAATTTGTATGTTTTTTTTTAGTTTTCATGTATAGTCTTACCAAAATTGCTGAAGTTGTGCTCTTAATTTGTAATTGTAATATAAAACCATTTTTTTTCATTGTAGGTATTGAAGATTAAACAGTAAGTCATAAATAAATATTCTCGTATAAATCTCACTCTAAACCTTACATTACCAATTGACAAGTAATTAGTAACTACATTCATTAACATGTGTAATATTACATATACTTAAAGGACCATTTTGTAACATGATCCCTGCAAGGTTTTCTTTGATTCATCTACATTCAAAAATACAGGCGCTAGGTTCAATCCACAAACTTTTCAAGTTTTCATTTTTTCTTATTGGAGCTCATAAATGGATTAGTTTCACCGATAATAAGAATACTTAAAACTTGCATCTAGATTAAGTCTTGTTTAGTCTATCATTATATTATCATAAAATAACTTACTTACGTATGCTATATGATTTTATACGAGGTATATGACTTAATTAAGTGATACCTCCAAACGGAGACATGAATGCGTCAACATCGAACACCGCGAACACCAACTGAAAGCAATATGATCGGAACTCAATAAAAACACAAGCTCGAACATGATCAGAATACAAGCTCCAAACCCGGAAGAGACGAAACAACGACACATATTTTGGGATGTTATACGGGTGGTACCTTAGAGCTGCTCAAAGAATGGTCGAAAAGGACAAGGGAAAAGCTATCGAATCAACCTTACACGGTCACCACAACTGCTACGACTTGAACACCAAAACGAACCAACACTTGGTCACCCCGGCTGCTATACTTTGTCCCTTTTCTTATTGGTATAAAACAATTCAGAACTTAGTTTTAGGATTTGTTTTTGCTTCGGTATAAAAGATAGGAATGAGTAGAAAGTTATGGTTAAAAAGAAGGCGTATGATTTTGTAATGGAAAGAAAGAAATGCCTTGTTTTGTTAATGAGGAATGTCATGTTTTGATTGTTATTTTAAGTTAGTATTGATGTATTACTCATGAGCAAAACGTATGGAGAATGATACTAGGGAAAACCGTGTACTCACTTTAGGAAGATACCCATATCTCTTAAATTGATAGCTAGAAATTCGGCCTAATCTTTGCCATCGTGTGAATTGGAAAAGGCAGCAAGTTTGGCTGTGATATACGTACGTGCTTTTTTTTTCCTTTTCCCTAAGACGTGCACTCCAATGTAAAATATATACGTCAATATATCATCTTTTTTGTATCATTTGTGTATTACTTGTAATTCAGTTAATGGCCTATATAAAAAAATACATGACATATCATACTAATTTTTAATACTATATCAAATGTATGTGGACTACTTGTCCATCTATCATAAATTTAGGATTAGGACATTAGTGATAGGATCTTGCCTTATTAAAGGAATTGTATCATACTAATTAATAAGGAAGACGTGTGAAAAGTTTTTCAGAAGAATATGTGTCGTTTTTATAGTTTAGGATAGGATTAGTAACTTTATGTTTTATTTACTTTACATATAGTATAAGGTAACTTGTTTATTTATACTTTAATATATAATCAAATTAAATATTAAAGTTTCATTCACATTTTAGAGTGTTATAATTTTACATTGCTTATGATATTCAGATGTCGGGTTAATGTTCATCGTTGACTAACTTGATTTAGTGACGGTTTTCACAGTATCATCCCATAAAAAAGAATTTCGTCCCGAAATTCAATCAATTATACTATTAAGAATTTTGTTACTGAATATGTGTGGGGTATTGGTTTTTCGCACGATCAGTGCGTTCTGAGATATACTCATGATGAGTGTGTAAATACTCATCATTTTTGTACAATATAAAGCGCAAAATCATCCGAAACACCGAAACACATCAAAATGATCAAAATATCACAAATCGGTGTTTTATGTGTTTTATATGCAAAATATCAAAATCGGATGAAAAACATATCAAATTTGCAAAATTGCGCTTTAGTCCCCAAGTTTCAAAAGTTGTCAAAAGCAGGTCCAAAGCACATAATTTCAAAAGTAAAATCACCAAAGGTCCTTTTAAAATCATAACTTGTCAAATTTAGTCCTTTGGTGAAAAATGTCAAAAGTTTGAGAAAATTACAAGAATGGTCCTTCAAGTTTCAAAATTGGCGAAGCGGCCCCGAAAAATTGCAAAATGGCAATTTTGGTCCTTCTACTTTTTGAGAATGTCACTTTTGGTCCCTTGAAACAAGTTTGATGAATTGGCAGCTATGGTCCCTTGATTTTCAGGATTTACACATTTAGTCCTTGAAGTTTAAAACCCTTAAACCCATTTTGACCCTTTCATCAATTTGGACCCCTGTCACTATGCAAGTTGAACCCCCCCTATTATTAATTCTGCTTTGGTCAATCCTGGTCAAATGCCAACACCCGCCAAAGTCTTCTTCATCTCAACTGCCTTCTGCAAACTCAGCTACACCCATCCCCCCTCCTCAATCCCACTCTCCCATGTTCCCTCACCTCCAACTAGCTTCCAAGCTTCATTAATTGCTTCCCTAACCCCTCACTCAACCCCATTTGTCAAACACAGAAAAATGGCGCCAAAATATTTTTGAGCGGTTGTGATTAATTTGAGCCATCCAATGGCTATGGGTGATGGGAAACAATCGGATGAGAGAGACAAAGAGATTGGGTTATAAAAGAAAGAAAAGAGAAGAAGCAAGTAGTAGATGTTTTAGTTTTAATTTTACTCTTATGTCGTTTTTAATAATGTCTTAATTTACTTCAAAAGTCGTAATCTTTTGTTCTTGATATTAAACTCAAGTTATATTGTCGGTTTGATCAAGTTTTAAACATTAATTCCAAGTTTCATGTTATTTCATCTTTATATGCTCACCGTTGAAAATAGAAGTTTCCATGTCATACATTCAAGCTTCATAAAGCTTCTTTTCAAGTTTATATAAGCTTATACAAGCTCCTTATAGCTTCTATAAGCTCAAGTTTAAGTTTTAACCACTTTTGAAATTTGGTCAACCAAAGTCAATGGAGGGCTAAAATTGGAAATGCAGTTGGGCCGGGTTGATGCGAGTTTGAAATGGGGTGATTCTGATTATCTCGAGTTGGATTGGAATAGGTTAGAGTTTGGTAGGCTAGTGTTACTTGTTTCATCGGTTTGGCAAGCCATAGTGGCTAGGCATTTTGTAAGTTCTAAAATCATTTTCGATCATTAATCTATTATTTGATCTGTTATTAAGTGTTTATGGTTCTTGTTTGATTGGTGTTTGATGCTTGTTTAGCTTAATTTGCTCATAATCGCTTGTTAGTTCATTAAACGATTGGCATAAGTAGTGTTTGGTTCGGTGATATAAGCGTGTTGAGAGTAGTTAAACTGTTAGGAGTAGTTTATATTAGCTTAAGTAAGTAATTATTCTTGAATTGAGGTCTTGGTTAGAGCGGTTTAGCTCTAATAGTCAAAATCTATTAAATCGATTTAGGATCCGAATCTGTTGAGATCGATGGGTATCATAAGTCGCAATTTGGTTTGAAACTTGTAGATCTAGCTTATTGTCACAATCATTAGTGTTAAACCATCATATTCGGTTCAAAATTGTGGATCAAACTTGAGTTTGGTCAAAGTTCATAAGAGTTTTACAAAAGTCAAAATCATCCATTGTGTTTTCACAAAACTTTGTGCATCAATCTCTAATTCATCTTTGAGTGTTAGTGTTTGAAACTTTGGATATTAAAACTTCAACTGGTCTCATTTTGATAACTGCTTTTGGTGAAAATTGGTTTGGTCATTTTAAGCTTCAAATAAGCTAGAACTTTAGCTTAAATCTGCCCTGTTCACACTTGAGTGTGAAACAGGCCACTTTGTTTCTGTTGCATCTGCTTTAATTCAGTGAGTTAGGACCTGGATTTTTGCACAATCATAGTTGGCCAGGTGCTTATTAAGACTGTATAAGTAGTTTCCTGATTAGCTTATCAGTTGAGCTTGTGAATAAGCTCAAACAGTGGTCCTAAACCACTGTTTGGTTCATTTAAGCAGTTGGCTTATTTGATTGATCTGAGCTTAGGACTTGATAGGAGTAGTTGTAATTTGCTTCAATTAGCTTATTCTAGTATAAGATAGCTTCTGTCACTGTTTGGTGAGCCATTTAGCTTATTTGCTCATTCTTAGTAGCTTATTCTAGTAGCATTTGCACTATAGCTTTTATATTCTACACATAGCCTGCTAGTTTTTCATTTTCATAGCTTCATAATATTATTTTAGAATTTTCCTGAAATTTTCAGATTTTCCAAGTTGGTTTGCTATTTTTCTTTATTTTATCTAGTTTTTAAGCATTTTAATTAGCTAAAAATACAAAAAATAAGAAAGGGTTCAAAAAATAAATTTTCATTTTATTAAGTTAAGATAAATATAAAAGCCAAAAAGTATTTTTCCATATTTTCTTAGTTAAAATTGTATTTTTAAATAATTTAATTAGTTTTAAATAGTTTAAAATTCCTAGAAAATAGAAAAATAATCATAAAAATACAAAAATAGTTTTGAAAATTCTAGTTTGATATTTTAGACTTTTCCATTTCATAATTTTATTTTTCTAGCTTTATTTCCTAATTTTTGTATTTTAGGTAATTATTAAATAGTTAAAATTAGTTTTTAATTAATAATAATTAATTAATTAGTTATAAAAATAATTTTCTTTTTCTATAAATTTTCTTTTATCATTAGGATTGTAAAAATGTATTTTTCATATTTTTAGGACTTTTATTTCTTAAAATTCACTTTTTATTTTGTACGTTTACGTAATTTTTATTTAAACGTAAGTTTTAAGTTTTAAACGTTCATCATTTTTAATATAGTGATAGCGTTTATTTAATAGATTTTATCTTTTTAATTTTCTTTAATTTGCATTTAAGCCGTTTTTATTTGTTGGCTTTTCCTGTAGTTGTAATCACATTCAAATCCCTTTATCGTTCAAATTCCTCGATCACTAAATGTTTGATAATCAATTGCACAACTCATTTGGGACATAACGACCGGGAAACACTATACTCCTCAGATCTTCATTGCATTTGTTATCGAACTGTTTTAAGTGCATTACGGTGGTCATTCACAAGTGACCAGTTTGTGTGATTAGACTTGACGGTTTCTGTGAGATCAAATTTTGGCGCCACGGCGGAGTCATGTGCTATTTGTCTTACGTCTAGCGATTAGTTGTTTGAATACTCACTCATTTGTTCATATCATCCATCTATCTATATATATATCCATATTTTTTATAAAAATCCAAAAACCAAAACGATTAAAGCGTATAAAACACAAAAATATTTTGCTTTTATTTCTATATATGTATCAAATAATAAAAATACAAAAAGATTCGCTGTTTTCTTTAATAATAACAACTTAAAGATTACCACGCAAACCAAGGCGGTGCACTACCTAGCTGGGGTGCGACCATAATAAGTTCGAACTAAAGATTTAAAACTTGCCTTTGTGTCCTTGTGATTGGTGTACCTTTTTCAAAAAGCCATTCATCTTGGATTATTGGTTAAGTTCATTGTTGTTTTGCCTCGATTTTGTGTTAATTGATTTTGTTGTGATATCGACGTTTGAACCGGAAAACCCATAAAGATTCTTCTCACTTTGATTTTATAAAACGTCTTCATAATTCTCATTCTCATCTCGAAAGATTTTCATAATTCCATTTCTCTCCTTAACTCGAGATCCTTAGAGTTAACTCTAGTGCATGCGCACTCGTTCTTCTAGATCACCGAGTCCTTTGCGTGATTTAACGAAATTCCTAGAAGGCGTTCTCGTGAGCGTCTTTGCCCAAATAGTCGAACCCGAGATTCGTACTATTTCTAACAACACCATGGCGGCATTTAAGCGTACTATGGCGGAAATGCTCGAGGCACCCACCGAGGGTTATGGAGATGCCATCGTTTTACCGTTATCAATTTCGATCACTTGAATTGAAGACACATTTGATCGACTTGTGTCTACAAATCAATTCCGCTGGTGCGATCGGGGCGACCCGTATGCTCACATCCGTTGGTTTAACAAGTTGACTTCAACTATCAATTTCAAGGATGTGCCACAAAAGTGATCAAGTTGATGCTATTTCCATTCTCACTTGAGGCGGCCGGATTGGTGGAAAAAGAACCCCTCGATCCATCGAAACTTGGGAGGATCTTGTTCAAAAGTTTGTCAACTATTTCTTTCCTCCATCAAAGACGACTAATCTTAAAAATGAAATTTACGGATTTCGTCAAAATTTCGATGAAAATTTTGGAGAGGCATGGGAGAGATTCAAAGATCTCCTCGTGAAATGCCCCATCATGAATTCACGGAGCTTCAACAAGTCAATATCTTTTACAATGGATTGAACGGTAATGATCAAGATTCCTTGAATGCAGCCAGCAGCGGCAATATCTTGAATCGTAAACCTAAAGATGTGATTGAGATTTGCGAGCAAAAATCAAAGTTCCTATTTCTGTAACAAAGTCAATGTTCGAACACTCGCTTCTTCATCCGGTAACTCTTCCGAGTTAGCGCTCCGATTAACCGCTCTAACGGACATCATCCATTGTATGATAAAAGAGGTAAAGGAAATCAAAAGCGAAATTCATAAGCCCGAACCATCAAAGCCGTAAACAAGGTGTGTGAAACTTGTAGTGGTCCACATGCGTATTATGATTGTCAAGCAACCGATGCTTCCTTTTACCAAGCTCCGTAGCCGGTAAACCACAATCAATACCGACCACAGGTGATCCTCACTACTGCACCTAGCGGTATGACACCACCGTTTTCCCCTGCAAAACCATGGCAATCAATCGCTTTGTTCGAATCAAGGACAAAATTTCAATAACTCTCAAAATTTCAATCAAACGGAACAATTTCAACCAACCTCAACCATATCAAGCTCCAAATCATCAAAGTTATCAACCACCTCCTCAAGCTCCCATGCCAAATGACTTCATGAAAATGACCGAGGCAAACATGCGATCAATGCAAACTCGGATCAATAACATGAGAGGTGAGCTAAAAAGGAAATTGATACCACATTATCTCGGCGAGACAAATGAGTTAAAGAATATGATGAGCGGTTTGATGAACATGAATATGAACAAAGCTTCGCCATCTTCCGGAGGACTCCCAAGCAATACTATTCCCAATCCTAATGCCGAGTTGAAAGCCGTCACCACTCGTAGTGGTAAGACGCACAATGGACCTAAGACTCCAATGCCCCTCCTCCTGTGGCATTTAGTCAAGTTACCAAGGAGACAACGGACAAGGTGCATTATTCAAGCCCACGGTATCAAGACACGTCCCACCTTCGGTAGTCCAAGCTTCAAGTCCGGAACCCAAGTTCAAGAAAAATCTTGAGCGAAAACACTTCCATCCCGGCTCAAAGTCTAGTCGACTTCCTTACCCATCAAGAATGAATGATGAGAAGCTCAAAGACAAAAACAAAGAGCGGATGGAAAAATTTTTCCAAATCTTCAATGAGCTTCACTTTGATATAAGCCGTTGATGCTCTCGTTCTAATGCCTAAATTTGCATCCACGCTTAAAGGCTTACTCACCAACAAAGACAAGCTATCGAGATGGCTAAAACTCCTCTCAATGAGCAATGCTCGTGACCATTCTTAACAAGCTTCGAAAAGCTTGAAGACCACGGCCGGTTTTAATCCCGTGTGATTTCTTGGGGATGTTTCAATGCTCGCCTTGGCGATCTTGGCGCTAGCATTAACCTCATGCCACTCTCGGTATGGAAGAAATCTCTTCACGAACTTTCATCCACTCGTATGACACTCGAGCTAGCGGATCGCACTGTAACTCGTCCACTTGGGATAGCCGAGGATGTCGTGATGAAAGTGGGAAAATTTCACTTTCATCCGACTTTGTTGTAGTAGACTTCGATGCGGATCCTAGAGTTCCCTTATCTTGGGAGAGCTTTCTAAGAGCAGTCGTGCTCGATTGATGTGTTTCTTGAAGAGTTGACCATACGGGTTGACAACGAAGAGCTCACATTGAATATCAACGAACTCTAAACCTCATACAAAAGCAGTGTTGCCACAATTGATCAAAAATCGAGAAGAATCAATGCAACACTCTCAAATTTCACGGTTAAGAGTGTTCACCAAAACGTCTTTGAGCTCAAAGCTTTAAAAATTACCCTGGTTCAAACAAATGGTTTGAAAGTTGTACCAGGGAAGTCAAGAGTGTTCTTGATGATGATGATGATGATCTAGAATCGGAGACTTCATCGGAAGTGGTGGAAACTGCTAGCTCTAAGAGCACACCACTTGTCCCACCTCCGGAATCAGTTTGTCGCATCGAGTTTGTTAACTCTGTGGATGAAACCAAACTCTCTTCAGTTTCATCCGGATTGGATGATGATGATTGTGATCCAATGGGAGACATTCTTCCCATTGAAGAATTTCTCAAAAATGATCCATCATCTCTAGTCTTATTAATTCTAACTCTTCCACCCTTCTCTTATTCCGTTTGAGGAAAGTGACTTCATCTTGGAAGAGATTGAAGCATACTTGTCTAGTGATTCGGTTCCTTGGGAAATTGATCACGCCCAATTGACATCGAGGAGATATTCTTCTCATTGAGAAGTTGCTTAATAATGATCCATTATCACTCCCTCCCATCGAGCTTCATAACAAGGAAGTCAAGTCGGTTGAGAAAGCGAAGAATTTCCGAGGTTGAACTTAAGGACTTACCACCTCATCTCGAGTATGCATTTCTTGAGGGTGATGATAAATTACCCGTCATTATTGCTCGAGATTTGAGCAAGAATGAAAAGCTGCTCTCATAAAGGTCTTGAAGTCACACAAGCAAGCAATTGCTTGGAAACTCTCCGACATTAAGGGTATCAACCACGAGTTTTGTACTCACAAAATCTTAATGGAGGATGACTTTAAACCAGAGTTCAACATCGAGACGAGTGAATCCAAAATCCATGATGTTATTAAACAAGAGGTTCTCAAACTTCTTGATGCGGGATTGATTTACCCTATCTCGGATAGTCCTTGGGTGAGCCCGTTCATTGTGTACCCAAAAGGGTGGTATAACCGTTGTTGAAAATGATGAAAACGAGTTGATTCCTACTCGATTGGTTACGGGATGGCGTGTTTGCATTGACTATCGAAAGTTAAATGAAGCCACCAGAAGACCACTTTCCTTACCCTTCATGGACCGGATGCTTGAGAGATTAGCGGAAGCGAATACTATTGCTTTCTCGATGGTTTCTCGGGTTACTTCAAATTCCATTGATCCACAAGATCAAGAAAAGACCACATTCACATGTCCTTATGGAACATTTGCTTACCGACGCATGCCTTTTGGCTTATGCAATGCTCCCGGTACATTCCAAAGGTGTATGATGGCCATTTTCCATGACATGATTGAAAAGACTATGGAAGTCTTTATGGATGATTTTTCGGTCTTTGGGGATTCTTTCCAAACATGTCTATCCCATTTAGAAAAGATGCTTGAACGTTGTAAAAACACGAATCTTAGTCTAAATTGGGAGAAATGTCACTTTATGGTTAAAGAAGGAATTGTCCTTGGCCATAAAATTTCTAAGAGTGGGATTGAGGTTGATAAAGCTAAAGTCGATGTTATTTCGAAATTACCTCCTCCCACAACCGTTAAAGGAGTTAGAAGTTTCCTTGGTCATGCCGGATTTTATCGTCGTTTCATTCACGACTTTTCAAAAATATCCCGGCCTATGACCCGACTTCTTGAAAAAGACACTCCGTTCATCTTCTCTAGTGAGTGCGTTGAAGCTTTTCAAACTCTTAAGAAAAAGCTCACGGAAGCACCAATTCTAGTTGCCCCCGATTGGGACCTACCATTTGAGCTTATGTGCGATGCAAGTGATTTCGCCATAGGTGCAGTTTTGGGGCAACGAAAATCGAAACATTTCCAGCCTATACACTATGCTAGCAAAACCTTGACCGAAGCTCAAGCACATTACACCACTACGGAGAAAGAATTACTAGCCGTGGTGTATGCTTTGAAGTTTCGCCATACTTGATCTTGTCCAAAAGCATAGTGTATACGGATCACTCGACCCTCAAATATCTTTTGGCTAAGCAAGATGCAAACCGAGATTGATCCGATGGGTTCTCCTCCTACAAGAATTTGATATCACCATCCGTGATAAAAAGGAGCGAGAGAACCTAGCGGTGACCATCTTTCCGTCTTGAAAATCCTCATCAAGGTGTGCTCGAGAAAAAGGAGATAAGCGAAACATTTCCTCTCGAGACACTTAATGTGGTATCTCATCATGGAGATTCTAGTACCCCATGGTTTGCCGACTTTGCAAACTATCATGCGGGTAACTTTGTTGTGAAAGGAATGTCGTCCCAACAAAAGAACAAATTTTCAAAGATGTTAAGCATTACTCGGGACGACCCTACTTGTTTAAAATCATGCGGATCAAGTCATCCGACGGTGTGTTCACGCCAAGAAGCCGATATTCTCAAGGCTTGTCATCATGGACCCGGGGGACATCATGGACCGAACTACACCGCCAAGAAGGTGTTTGACTCGGTTTCTATTGGCCTACAATTTACAAAGATGCCCATGACCTCGTCAAATCTTGCGACTCTTGCCAACGTCATGGTAACATCTCTAAACGAGATGAAATGCCTCAAAATGCCATTCAGTGTGCGAGATCTTTGACGTATGGGGCATTGACTTTATGGGGCCATTCCCATCTTCGCGAGGAACAAGTATATACTCGTGGCGGTCGATTACTTGTCTAAATGGGTAGAAGCGAAAGCACTCCTACCAACGACGCCCGAGTAGTTGTGAAGTTTTAAAGTCTCTCTTGCCCGCTTTGGAACTCCTCGTGCTATCATTAGTGATCGCGGCACACACTTTTGCAATGACCAATTCGCAAAGTGATGCTTATACGGTGTCACCCACCGCTCTCTACAGCGTATCACCCACAAACTAGTGGGCAAGTGGAAGTTTCAACCGTGGTTTGAAAAGAATCTTGGAGAGGACCGAGGTGAAAATCGTGCCTCTTGGTCGGACAAACTTGAAGATGCACTTTGGGCCTTCCGTGCAGCTTACAAAACACCCATCGGGTGTACTCCTTACAAGCTCGTGTATGGAAAGGCATGTCATCTCCGATCGAGCTTGAGCACAAAGCCTATTGGGCCTTGAAGCGGGCAAATTTCGACCTCAAGTCTTCGGGTGATCATCGGAAAGTTCAACTCAACGAATTAAATGAACTCCGTAATCAAGCCTCACGAGAACTCTTTGATCTACAAGGAAAAGACAAAGAAGATCCATGACTCAAAGATTAAGAACCGCGTTTTCAACGTTGGTGACCGAGTCCTTCTTTTCAATTCTAGATTGAAGATCTTCTGGGAAACTTAAGACCGTTGGATGGTCCATTCACCATTGCCAAAGTTTTTCATATGGCACCGTCGAATTATCTCAAGCAGACGGGCCAAACTTCAAAGTGAATGGACATAGGTTGAAGCACTATTTTGGAGAGGACATTCCCCCATGGTTGTCCCGGATCTACAAACTTTCCCCATGAACCAATGAATGCGGGATCGAGTCAAGCTAGCGACTCGGTAATCAAAACGATAGCATGCCATATGGGTTCTCACCGTATATTTCGTCTTCTTACCTCTTTCTACCACCCTAGTGTGGGGGTTGCCCACATGTTTCAAAAAAAAAAAAAAACTCTTTCTAAATAATGGCCGTAATATTTCCTTTCACGTTCTTTGTTTCGGCATAACCGCGGTACTTTGAATATTGAGGGCAATATTCATTTCTAAGTGTGGGGGAATTCTCACTAATTTTATCATATAATTATACCAATTCCTCGTTTTGGCCAAAATTTTTTTGGAGTAAGTGTTTTACACTTACTCAATTGGTTATCGATCCGCCATGTTTGATAAACTAAAGGATTGGCTAATCCAGAGCAAACGGCTCTTGGTAAAGATATATCAAATCCATTTATATGGCTTGCAATTTGCCCAAAATTGTATGGTATTCATTTCACCATATCCTAAAAAGTGAAGAGTTGGCTAGCCCGCAAGATTATGGCTTGTGGTAAAGGCGTGGAAAAACCATAATTGGTAATCACTCACCAAAGATAATGTTGATAATTTATCTAAGAGTTGGCTAGTCCGTAAGGGTACGGCACGGTAAAGACAAAATCAAATCCGTTGAAAGTCGGTGGTTTGCTCAAAATCACATGGTTATCGATGTACCATGGTTCTTACTTGAACTGAAACATTTGGCTACTCCGTAAGTAATGGCTTTTGGTAAAGAGATTAAAATCCATTATGTTTTCTCAAATCATTGCTAGGGACTAGCAATATCTCGATGTGGGGATTGATGAGTGTGTAAATACTCATCATTTTTGTACAATATAAGCGCAAAATCATCCGAAAACACTCGAAACACATCAAAATGATCAAAATATCACAAATCGTGTTTTATGTGTTTTATATGCAAAATATCAAAATCGATGAAAAACATATCAAATTTGCAAAATTGCGTTTAGTCCCCAAGTTTCAAAAGTTGTCAAAAACAGTCCCCGAGCACATAATTTCAAAAGTAAAATCACCAAAGGTCCTTTTAAAATCATAACTTGTCAAATTTAGTCCTTTGGTGAAAAATGTCAAAAGTTTGAGAAAATTACAAGAATGGTCCTTCAAGTTTCAAAATTGGCAGAACTGGCCCCCGGAAAATTGCAAAATGGCAATTTTGGTCCTTCTACTTTTTGAGAATGTCACTTTTGGTCCCTTGAAACAAGTTTGATGAATTGGCAGCTATGGTCCCTTGATTTTCAGAATTTACACATTTAGTCCTTGAAGTTTAAAACCCTTAAACCCATTTTGACCCTTTCATCAATTTGGACCCCTGTCACTATGCAAGTTGAACCCCCCCTATTATTAATTCTGCTTTGGTCAATCCTGGTCAAATGCCAACACCCGCCAAAGTCTTCTTCATCTCAACTGCCTTCTGCAAACTCAGCTACACCCATCCCCCCTCCTCAATCCCACTCTCCCATGTTCCCTCACCTCCAACTAGCTTCCAAGCTTCATTAATTGCTTCCCTAACCCCTCACTCAACCCCATTTGTCAAACACAGAAAAATGGCGCCAAAAATCTTTTTGAACGATTGTGATTAATTTGAGCCATCCAATGGCTATGGACTGATGGGAAACAATCAGATGAGAGAGACAAAGAGATTGGGTTATAAAAAGAAAGAAAAGAGAAGAAGCAAGTAGTAGATGTTTTAGTTTTTAATTTTACTCTTATGTCGTTTTTTAATAATGTCTTAATTTACTTCAAAAGTCGTAATCTTTTGTTCTTGATATTAAACTCAAGTTATATTGTCGGTTTGATCAAGTTTTAAACATTAATTCCAAGTTTCATGTTATTTCATCTTTATATGCTCCTTTGTTGAAAATAGAAGTTTCCATGTCATACATTCAAGCTTCATAAAGCTTCTTTTCAAGTTTATATAAGCTTATACAAGCTCCTTATAGCTTGCTATAAGCTCAAGTTTAAGTTTTAACCACTTTTGAAATTTGGTCAACCAAAGTCAACTGGAGGGCTAAAATTGGAAATGCAGTTGGAACCGGGTTGATGCAGGTTTGGAAATGGGGTGATTTACAGTTATCTGAGTTGGATTGGAATAGGTTAGAGTTTGGTAGGCTAGTGTTACTTGTTTCATCAGTTTGGCAAGCCATAGTGGCTAGGCATTTTGTAAGTTCTAAAATCTATTTCTGATCATTAATCTATTATTTGATCCGTTATTAAGTGTTTATAGTTCTTGTTTGATTGGTGTTTGATGCTTGTTTAGCTTAATTTGCTCATAATCTGCTTGTTAGTTCATTAAACAGTGGCATAAGTAGTGTTTGGTTCAGCTGATATAACTGTGTTAGAGAGTAGTTAAACTGTTAGGAGTAGTTTATATTAGCTTAAGTAAGTAATTGTTACTGAATTGAGGTCTTGGTTAGAGCAGTTTAGCTCTAATAGTCAAAATCTATTAAATCTGATTTAGGATCTGAATCTGTTGAGATCAGTAGGTATCATAAGCTGCAATTTGGTTTGAAACTTGTAGATCTAGCTTATTGTCACAATCATTAGTGTTAAACCATCATATTCAGTTCAAAATTGTGGATCAAACTTGAGTTTGGTCAAAGTTCATAAGAGTTTTTACAAAAGTCAAAATCTGTCCATTGTGTTTTTCACAAAACTTTGTGCATCAATTTCTAATTCATCTTTGAGTGTTAGTGTTTGAAACTTTGGATATTAAAACTTCAATGGTCTCATTTGATAAGCGCTTTTGGTGAAAATTGGTTTGGTCATTTTAAGCTTCAAATAAGCTAGAACTTTAGCTTAATCGCCTGTTCACACTTGAGTGTAAACAGCCACTTTGTTCTGTTGCATCCGCTTTAATTCGGTGAGTTAGGACCGGATTTTGCACAATCATAGTTGGCGGTGCTTATTAAGATCGTATAAGTAGTTTCTGATTAGCTTATCAGTTGAGCTTGTGAATAAGCTCAAACAGTGGTCCTAAACCACCTGTTTGGTTCATTAAGCGATTGGCTTATTTGATTGATCCGAGCTTAGGACTTGATAGGAGTAGTTGTAATTTGCTTCAATTAGCTTATTCTAGTATAAGATAGCTTCATCCTTGTTTGGTGAGCCATTTAGCTTATTTGCTCATTCTTAGTAAACTTATTCTAGTAGCATTTGCACTATAGCTTTTATATTCTACACATAGCCTGCTAGTTTTCATTTTCATAGCTTCATAATATTATTTTAGAATTTTCCTGAAATTTTCAGATTTTTCCAAGTTGGTTTGCTATTTTTTTATTTTATCTAGTTTTAAGCATTTTAATTAGCTAAAATACAAAAAATAAGAAAGGGTTCAAAAAATAATTTTTATTTTTATTAAGTTAAGATAAATATAAAAGCCAAAAAAGTATTTTCCATATTTTCTTAGTTAAAATTGTATTTTTAAATAATTTAATTAGTTTTAAATAGTTTAAAATTCTAGAAAATAGAAAAATAATCATAAAAATACAAAAATAGTTTTGAAAATTCTAGTTTGATATTTTAGACTTTTCCATTTCATAATTTTATTTTTCTAGCTTTATTTCCTAATTTTTGTATTTTAGGTAATTATTAAATAGTTAAAATTAGTTTTTAATTAATAATAATTAATTAATTAGTTATAAAAATAATTTTCTTTTTCTATAAATTTTCTTTTATCATTAGGATTGTAAAATGTATTTTCATATTTTTAGGACTTTTATTTCTTAAAATTCACTTTTTATTTTGTACGTTACGTAATTTTTATTTAAACGTAAGTTTTAAGTTTTAAACGTTCATCATTTTTAATATAGTGATAGCGTTTATTTAATAGATTTTATCTTTTTAATTTTCTTTAATTTGCATTTAAGCCGTTTTTATTTGTTGGCTTTTCCTGTAGTTGTAATCACATTCAAATCCCTTTATCGTTCAAATTCCTCGATCACTAAACGTTTGATAATCAATTGCACAACTCATTTGGGACATAACGACCGGGAAACACTATACTCCTCGGATCTTCATTGCATTTTTGTATCGAACTGTTTTAAGTGCATTACGGCTGGTCATTCAAGTGACCGGTTTGTGTGATTAGACTTGACGGTTTCTTGAGATCAACTCATGTCTCTTGTTCGAATCTAAATCTTAGTGTGTATAGATTATTTAACTTCCCGAATGAGCATTTAAGGCAAAAAGGATGATCTTTTGAAATGACTATCAAGGAAGTGCCTGGTGTTGTGTTGGTTACATTCCTCGTCATTAACATACTTGCTCGCGTTCGATGCTTTGGTGCCATAAGATATATTGTGTCTTCTGTTTCGTACTACCACATGAATCGTAATTTAAGAAACTTGGATAAAATACTAATTGTAGAATTTGGGGATGTAAACAATTGCTCATAAAAATTCGTTATATAATGTCCTTTTTTTTAGTTTATAAAAATGTAGTTTTGCGTCTTTTCGTTGGAATAATAATTTTTTGCCTTCCCGTTATTTAGTTAGGTAAAAAAAATGTTTGTATAGAAAAATATTTATTTTTAAACGATGTTAGTGTGTATTACGTTATTAATGTAAATGGTTATAGTTTTCAATTTTCAGACTTAACTAGTCGTGTTAGAATGTCTAGTTCTAATAAATCCCAACCGTTATTTAATCCGTCGTATTTAATTTATCAAGTGTTCCGGTCTTACAAGTTTACAAGTTATTGATTTTCATATTGGGCCAACTAGCCCAATTAGTCAAATTCACCGAAGAGTTTAATCCAGGCTTACTTATGCATTGGTTCCAATAATAATCCTAGTAGCAAGTTTTAAGTTTAGCCTGCTATAAGTTAAGCCCAAAAGGTTTACATATGCTAGGTGGATTCATTGGTTAAGAATTGAGGCAAGAATAGTATGTGCTAGAAAGATTTATTACAATTGTGTTTATGAATATAAGGGTGATTACTCTCTATGAGAATTATAAAAGTTGAGATTTACAATTGTTGTATGTTATTAATGTTACTTAATGGGTGAAGAAATGTCATTTAGCTTATTAGCCGTACGTGTTAATTGTAAAGAAATAAGAAAGAAATAGACTTTGGATGCTTAGCATTAAGGGATGTTCTGCTGTAGTCAATAATGAGTTATTAAGGACACCACGTGATCGAATAGATACCTCAAAGATACAAGAACTGATGAGGTAATTGTAAAAGTTTGCTAGAAAAAGGTGGTTCATACATTTCCAATATGTTCTTTGAGCCATGTAGTATGTTATAATGAAATTTAAGGTAGATCGGAAAGCACAAAGGGCTTGTCAAATATTGCAACACATCAGGAGGGTCATGGTTGTGTATTATTGTGACGAAAGGCAGTTATTGACCACGAGGGTCTTACGTACATGCTTTATGGAAAGGTCTCATACTGAGATGGATTAGGTGAATGAAGCAAATAAAGGTTTACGAAGGTGATATCTTCAATCATTCAGGAAAAGTAGTGTAGTTGTTGTTTTCATGAGCCGAAACGAATGAGAAGTACCAAATAGGTGTCCGAACAACGAGAATAAACATTACTACGAGTCTCATAATTAAAATAAGATAGGTTTAGCAAAGTCCGTTCAAGTGAAATTATCAAGCCATAACGTGTAGTTGGGTATGTATGACTAGTTGATGTTAAGGATCAATGAATCAGAAGTTCAAGGATAAAATCTGAGTATTAATATTTGGTTATGCTCGGAGATTAGGTGAAGTTCATGAGTTCAAGTATTCGAATTATCTAGGTAGTACTTAAGATGTATAGTGACTTGAAATTGTTTTATTAGTAGTATGAAAAATGGATAGTTTAACCATGTATTTTGTTGAGAGATGTTTGACTTGGTTATGAGTAATAGTTTAGACATCATAGTTCTTATGGTATCTTACAATCTGTTGGTATTCTGATATAAAAGTGATATCGTATTGGAAAGTGACTGAGTTGCCTAGCACTCAAGAAATATTTAATTCAACGCTTTCTCCGCTAATAAGAGGTCCTTATCAAGTGGAATGTGTTAAGAAAAGTTGTTCATCGTAGAAAGTGTTATATAGTGATATCTAGTTACTGATAATCTCAGGTCAAAGTGTTTTCAGGCTTGCTTATAAAGTGAGGGGTATAGGGAGACGAGGTATATGACCTACAGGAAAATAATTTCTTAGTCGGTGATCGAATAGCCAAATTCGCATATTTTATATAATATTTAAAAGATGTAGCCAATATGACCTCATGACAAGTCAACTACTAACCTGAGTTTAACCCCAAGTCGAGTTAAAGTTTTTTTTTTTTTTTTTTTTTTTTTTTTTTTTTTTTTTAGGATACTCAAAATAACATATCCAATACTGATCTTCCAAAAATGCATTGTAGGGACGTATTTAAAATAGTGTTCAAATGGCATGACTATTATAAGGGCATACTAAGAAGTACAGTCACATATCAGATAAGGCATGATAGAAACAAGGCATACTTAAACTCTAGAAGGGGATCATGATGTAACACGTTTAAGAACGTATATGATGACATATAGAATGTATAACAACACATACAGGAATGCAAACAAGTAAATAGTGGAATGCGCACATGCACACGGCCGATGCAATTTCCGGTGACCTAGGTTTTGGGTCCAACCAAACATGAACCAAGGTAACTACCCGCATCATTCCATGATCCCTCCTGAATTAGGCATAGTTGATCAAGCTATGCATAATTTAGGAATGATGATGAAATGCTCGGGCTAGCCGACTCGTACCATGTTTGGGGTTTTATGAAAATTTTAGTTTGGTTATAGTTTAGGTTTTTATTTTAGAAAAACCGGCATTCTCTATAACCTTAGGCTCTGATACCATTCTGTGATACCCCGCTAAGAGCGGAAATACGAGGTGCAACGAAATGTAACATCGCATAAGATAGTAGAACAACACCATATATGATTTAAGAAATGGGTTTACAATGTTACATAACGATTTTATACAATACTGAATAAAGAAAACATAAGTCTTAATATTATCAAAGTTAAGTCTTTAGAAAAAGGTCTTGGCCAAGTCACTCGGTCTTTGATATGAGAACAATATATGACTTCAATATGCATGCCTTCAAAATCGACTATCGATCACACGAAAATAATACTCGAAAATGTCAACATAATGTTGGTGAGCTCGTAGGTTTTAAAGAGGTGTGAATCAATCTTGTTATGCATAGTATAATGAGTGATACATAAGTAAAGCAGTTTTCCGTGCAATGCAAAACATGAAGGGCATGTGTATAAGTAATAGTGTTGAGCAAACAAGAAAAGAAATGAAATCCACATCATGAAATCCGACCACCACGTGGTCACAATAGAAATTCAAATACACTGGGTGCCACTTCCCAAAAGATAAACTGGGTACCTCTTCCCAAAGATAAACGGGTGCCTCTACCTAAAGATGTACTGGGTGCCTCTACCCAAAGATATATTGGGTGCCTCTACCCAAAGATGTACTGGGTGCCTCTACCCAAAGATAAACTGTAATATCATGGTCATGATTCACACAATATGAACACACATTATACCAACAATATTGCATAACTAATGCACAATTATATACACATACATGTCTAAAAGAAATAAACATGAATTTAGCACAACAAAAGAAATAATGTAAATAAAATAGTAATTGAGTATTATTTCCCCCCAAGAAAATATCGGAAATGAGGCCACGAGTACTCACCTTGAATCGGATGAGATAAAGTGCACAAGTCCAAGTAAATAATCGTAAGAAACCAATGCACACTCGATATTAGTGATCAACCTATTACTCTTCGACCAATCTACAATAATCCGAGAACATACTGTTATTCAGAAGCCTCTTTAGTTACGGCTTTGACTTATCATCTATGCTTATGATCTGATGATGCTTATTATACACTAGAACTTGCATGGCCTAAGTGTAATTTGTATGTTTTTTATTAGTTTTCATGTATAGTCTTACCAAAATTGCTGAAGTTGTGCTCTTAATTTGTAATTGTAATATAAAACCATTTTTTTTCATTGTAGGTATTGAAGACCAAACAGTAAGTCATAAATAAATATTCTCGTATAAATCTCACTCTAAACCTTACTTTACCAATTGACAAGTAATTAGTAACTACATTCATTAACATGTGTAATATTACATACAAATTCAGAACTTAGTTTTAGGATTTGTTTTTGCTTCGGTATAAAAGATAGGAATGAGCAGAAAGTTATGGTTAAAAAGAAGGCGTATGATTTTGTAATGGAAAGAAAGAAATTCCTTGTTTTGTTAATGAGGAATGTCATGTTTTGATTGTTATTTTAAGTTAGTATTGATGTATTACTCATGAGCAAAACATATGGAGAGTGATACTAGGAAAACCGTGTACTCACTTTAGGAAGATACCCATATCTTTTAAATTGATAGCTAGAAATTCGCCTAATCTTTGCCATCGTGTGAATTGGAAAAGCGACAAGTTTGGCCGTGATATACGTCGTGTTTTTTTCTTTTCCCTAAGACGTGCACTCCAATGTAAAATATATACGTCAATATATCATCTTATTTGTATCATTTATGTATTACTCGTAATTCAGTTAATGGCCTATATAAAAAAAAATACATGACGCATCATACTAATTTTTAATACTATATCAAATGTATGTGGACTACTTGTCCATCTATCATAAGTTTAGGATTAGGACATTAGTGATAGGATCTTGCCTTATTAATGGAATTTTATCATACTAATTAATAAGGAAGGCGTGTGAAAAGTTTTTAGGAAGAATATGTGTCGCTTTTTATAGTTTAGGATAGGATTAGTAACTTTATGTTTTATTTACTTTACATATAGTATAAGGTAACTTGTATTTTATTTATACTTTAATATATAATGAAATTAAATATTAAAGTTTCATTCACATTTTAGAGTGTTATAATTTTACATTGCTTATGATATTCAGATGTCGGGTCAATGTTCATCGTTGACTAACCTGATTTAGTGACGGTTTTCACATTACGTATAACTGTTAGGGTATTACTTGTATAATGAGAAACAACTTTAAACGTATACCGGCTGTAGACTAAGTTTATTCTGCATGTAATAAGGACATTATGACATTCATAAGCATGTTTCATAAGTCAATCACATTTGGTTTTATAAGTTTTACGTAAATCACCTAAGACTTACATTAAGTCTCATGCATGCATGCAATACTTAACCAATTAACCACCTTTGCATTATATACACATTATATACTTCAAAAAAAAATATCTCCCCCCTCCCCCATGTGATTCAAAACCGGCCAAGAACAAAAGAGGGTGTTTCAACCCACACTTTTCACATTAAAGCACACATAAAGCCCTAAATATGTAATTCTTGAACCAAGCCACTTTGATAGCAACCTCCACCCCCCACCACCATCAAACGCACGACCCAAAGTCACCCTTGTGACTCCCTTGCCCTTTCTGCGCTTACACTTGCTTGTGACACTAGTTTGGACCATTCAAACTTCCCAAAATGTTCCTATAAATAAGACCCTCCATGTTAGCCATTTTTCTCACACATACACACTCACTTTTCTCTCAAATTTTCAGCAGAAAACATAAGAACAAAGCAAGGGTATCTTTTGGGTTAGTGTTCATACAAAAAAGATTGCAATAGGTTAGGGTTTTAGAAGAGAAATTAGGGATTTCATAGGTTTTCATTGCGTTCTTGTGTATTTCTTGATCACCAATCATCCACAACACTTGTAAGCATCTCATCTAACTCATTTTAATTCATATTTAATTTGTATAGTATGATTTCATATCACCTTGTTAGATTTATAGCATTGAAAGTTGTTTAAAACTTAGTTATGTATAACCCTAAATATGTCCCAAATTTCAATTCTTTTGTGAGCACGTTTTCACCACTTTATAATAACCTTATACCAAATTCCTTTTTTTTACCACAGTTAGATATAGGTCTTTGGTAGATCCTAGCAGTAAGTATTTTAGTATTTTTAAACGCGATATGATAGAAAGGCCTTGAATCTGAGTACTCGACACAAAACACCTAAATGAAGGACCTAAACTCCAATCTGGGAGATCTAATTTGATTTTCTGGAGAGTTAAGACACATATCTAACTATAGGAACTTGAATTTTGAAAAGTGGATAAAAACGAGTGAGTTATAGCCCCGCGAAGTTGGGTAAATTTTCTAAACAAAACTGTAACAGCAGGTTAACCACTATTTGTATATAAATGGACACCTAAAATATGTTTTCACTAACCGAGGCCCCGATTTCCTGAAATTATATATTTTTACCTACGTTTAGGGCTTTGAATGATAAAAAGCAGGTGAGCAATGAAGAAATTACGCCCAAGTCGTATTTAATTTTCAAACAACAACTTTCTAATAGAGTTTTTGAAACTAAAAACGCGTTTTTCTTGTTTTTCCTAAACGATTTGACTTACGAAACTTTATAAAACTTCACTAAAAGTCTATAGGGGTGATAAAACTTTACAAAAATCATATGCATATAGTACATGGCGTATCATTCCTAAGACGGCTTATTTATTTAGGTCATGGTTAGGACTTGTTTCTCGTTGAACTTGTGCAATATTTCGTTGTACTACTTGTTGAGGTAAGTTTTGTAACCCATTTTACTTATATGTTTATTGGGGGGAAATGATACTCAAAGGCTATTTCAAATACTTTAAGCCGTGCTAATCACTTGAGTTTTTTGGACAATATGTGTGCTTATAATTGCGAATGTTAGCATTAGTGGTTGATTTGTACATGTCTATGATTCTTATGTTGATTTCTATGTTGATGACTATTTTGATAACTATTAAGCCTTTAGCTCCAGCTGGTAGGCGACATATTTGGAAACCTAAAGCGCTGTGACTCTATTGATTTGGTTGTGGTTGAATATTTATATACACCAACTGCCGCTATGCTATTATTTCATATTATTGTCCTACTCGTATTCTAAGCATGAAAATGTTTTAATTACTTAAACCTACGAGCTCACCAACATTATGTTGACGTTTTCAAGTATTCATTTTCAGGAAATAACAATAACAATGCTTAGGAAGGAAAGAGTTCCTGCCTTGAATAGTGAGACCTAAGTCGAGACCATCTTGGGTTGGGTTCCCTTGAGAGATTTGCATTAGTATTTCATTATGGACTTCGTTGTTTATGTGGATTTATGGCATGCTTGTCCTGGGCTGTGGGATTTAATGACTTATGACTATAATTTTCGTAGTAGTGACCAAACATGATACAAGTCTCCACTTGTGTCGAGCCTCGCCATGACATTTTGTGCGGATTTAATTTAGTAATCACACAAACTACTAGATCACCAAGATCTAGACTTGATCCACTTGATCAACACACTAACTCACTAACAACAAGAGATCTCCAAGATCTCGACAAGATCACAATGATCCCACAAGTTATCTAAACAAGACTCAAGACTACTTGATGTATATCAAGATACAACAAGTGTGTAACAAGTGTTACAAATGCAAACCATCGTGACTACAATACTAAGTATCTTCTTGATACAATGTGTTCTTCTCTTGCACTAGGAGAGGAATGAAGGTGATCACTTGGTTGGAAGAAGGGATCACTCTAAAACAAAAGAAAACTATCTAAATCATCAAAGGAGTGTGTGTGTTTTAGGAGAATTAAACTCGAGAAAGTTTTGTGTGAAAAGGATGCCCAAAAGCGTGAAGTGGTCGGTATTTATAGGGACAAATATTTCGACCATAAAGGCACAATACCACTAATACCACACGGTACCACTAAATTTAGTGGTGCCGTGGTACCGTCCTGCACAAAAACGCTCCTCTTTTTAATTTTAGTGGTGAAAGTTTATTTGGGAAGTTAGGAGCTGTTTGGGGGATAGTTGGGATTTTTAAACTTATTTTCCAATTATAATATTTCTTTAATATTCAAAATAATTTGTAAAATGTATTTTTGAAAAATGTTTGACACATTAAAATGTGAAGCTTAAAACACAAATTCAATTCTTTGATCATTTGTCAAGTTATAAATTTGTTTGTTCTTACCTAGAGTGATGTATGTAGAAACGGATATTTCGATTAAAACTTGTTTACATTAATTTTAACGTAACGTGTTTTACATTTTGTTATCATCAAAGCGTAGAGATATCGAAACATAGCAATAACGTTTTAGACATTATTTCCATCAACAATCTCCCCCCTTTTGATGATGACAAAACATAAAATCATTTTAGGTGAAATTAATTGTAACAAGTTTTTAATTTGAGTTATATCCCACTTCTCTCCCTTTTTGTCGAAGCAAAAAAATTGTCGAAACGACACTAAGGCTCCCCCTTGTTGTATACTCCCCCTCGCTTGGAGGGAACCATGGAATCGAGCAATGGTTGTTGCTACAAAAAAAAAAGTTAGAAGACACAAATACAATATCTAACATGTAGCAACTTGGACAAATATCCACCCATACATAAAGAAGCTAAGTAGCCAAAAAAAATAATCCAACCATAAAATAAAGAAAAACATTCATTCATAGATGAAACAAGATGCACACTTAATGTGTGAGAACAAGACAATAAAAAAAAGCTACAAGAAGCACATAATAATCTTTAATGACTTGAGAATCCCTAATATTTGATTCAATAACAAAAGGGATCCTAAATATTTATTCTTAAAAACTAAACATAAGAATGTTTAGTTGGTTGGGCTATTGGTTGGTGGTGGAGGTGGTATGATAGGCCCTTGTGGTGGTGTCAAGAGGTGTTCAAGGTAGGAGAACATAAGGTTCAATTCATCCCTAAGGTTGAAAGATGAGATTTATATTGTGATGACAACATAGACAACTTTAGCTATGTGGTTCAAGTGGGTAAATGATGGGGTAACCCATAAGTTGTTGTGGTGATGGAGAGATGGAGGATGATGTTGTGGTGTAGGCAAGCTCAAGTGGAGTTTTTGGTGACAATGGAAATGTCAATGCCAAAGGTTGAGGTGGACTAGGTAGAGGTAAGGATGTGTTTGTCCTAATTATGGATGAAGAGGTTGAAGGTGCTCTAGTGGATGTTGTTTTTGAAGGAGCATTGGGTGTGTAGATAGAGTAAGTTGAGTTGGTGGAAGGTGGTGTATGCACCTCTTCATCATCATCTAAAGTGAGATCAATGAAAGTGATCTCTTTAGTGGTTAGATGTTGAGTCTAGGTTTCTTGGCTTGATGAGAGGTGGTTGTAATGTTGGAAGACATGGTTGGTGTGTCTTTGGATGATTGAAGATGTGATGAGGATGAATGCATGTGAAGTGCTTAAATAACCAAATCAAAAGCATGCAAAGTTTGTAGGTTGCTAAGGATAATAGAATGGGATGAGTTTAGGAAATTGATGACTGTTGGAATCAGCTAATGTTTGCAGAATCTAAGGGAACATGGGTCAAAAAGTGAAAGCAAATAGTAAAATTCAGTTTTCCAGGGAACGGTACCACTAAATCACACACGGTACCACTAAATTTAGTGGTGTCGTGGCACATTTAGTGGTGTCGTGACATGCTAGAAGCGTTTTTACCATTCCTGTAGGTTTAGGCTACCTAAATGGGTAATTCTAGGGGTACTATTTGCACCAAATCCTATTGTCTCAAGTCACTAAAGAATAACCACAAGAATTTATGAACTTTAGCTACATCTAGTGCTAAGCAAAACATGTAATTGTCTAAATTTTAGGCTACTATTAAGCATGCAAGTATGACAAGTAACATGATAAGTATGCATGAAAAAAATAATGTAAAGAAGCTAAATTATAATCAAGAACTAAGCCTGATAAGAAAATCATCATTGGATGGTAAAATTGAAGGACACACCCAAAGCTACCTGATAACGCTACACACGTCGTTCGGGGTCAAAGGAACTTCCTTTTCGTCGAGCAAGTTTTTCAACACCCTAGACAGTGAACCTAATCGTTGTAGTGTAGTATTAGGGTAAGCCACGAGAATTGATATCGTTCTCTAGGGGAATAGGAATGCTAGTGAGAAGTTACTACGCTAAGGTTGGGGTTGAGGAAGATTATTTTTTATCTTTTTATGTTTTTTAGGAAAGGGAAAGGTACGAATCTCGGGGTTTGGATTTGGGGGTTTTGGTATTTCTACCGATTACTCTACTTATCTAATTATCTAATCTAGTGGGTAGTCTATGTCTAATTATTGTGTGCTCGTATGATGATTTAAAGATGTGTTTACTTAGGTTTTATTACTCTTTAATTATCTCCTATTGATGGTTGAATTGTCACGTCCTTATTCTTAATCACGTTGTGTGTCTAAGGTCGTAGGGTATGCTTATCCTAACTCTTTGAAACTACCAAAGGTTATTGCCTACTAAATCTCTAGGATTTATAAACTTAACACTAAGGTACTCTTCGGATGGTTTAGCCTACAATGACTCTAGGTACTATAAGCTAAGGTTCACAAAGATTAATCAAGCATTAACTACACAACGGATGACCTATCGCAATACTAGATCATTAACAATTAAGATAAGAGACAACCAATCAATATTTAATAATTAAGTTTCATGTTCCCTAAGCAAACACACAAGTAAATTAGCCGGACATGGGAAACATGCAAGCATACACACAATTAATTGAAGACATAATTAAATTAATGAAGTAAAACACTTATCTTGATGTAAGATAGGTATGGAACCCTAAAATCTTGACAAGACAACCTTGGTTCGGTTTAGGTTTTACTCCAAAGACTACACATCGAAAACTAAAAATTCGGATTCTATATATAAGATTACAAATGCGACGGCCACCTTTGATTTGTGGCCGTCGGTCTTCGTTATTAGGGTTTCGTCTTGGCCACATTAGTCTTGCGACGGTGTTACCTTATGCTTGTGATGCCGTCCCTTCGGCCTCTCGACGTCGTGCGGATCAAATCTAGGCCGTCGAGTTGCGACCACTACTCTTTTAAAACCAAGCCGCCACTTGTAAATGAGCAATTTAGCTCTTGAGAGTCACAAAAGTTGTCCGACGGCGTCGCAGATAACACCCGACGCCGTCCCCTTGGCCCAAAGACTGAGTGTCTCGATTCTTGACTTTGGTCATTTTCTTGGATATTCGCGCCTTTTGTCCGAATAAGTGTCATTCCAGTTTTGCCTTCAAGATACCTAAAAGTGAAAAGGAACGATATTAAGTAATAACGGATACAAAGTGATCAAATAAGGGCTTAAACGACCCTAAAAAGGTACATTTTAAAACCTTATCAAATATCCCTACACTTGGTATTTGCTTGTCCTCAAGCAAATGTGCTTTTAGCCAATCAATTTATAAGTTAGAGGTCATGAAGCATTAGTTTAGAACGATTCACAACACATATAAGCCCCGCAAAAGTCATACCAACCACGGAAATTACATACTAGCACCTCACATGGGGTGTTTGGATACTCACATCTCTCGGGTGTATATGAAATATAACAAGTTGGAAATGGAAGATAAACACTCATTAACCGGTCCTAGTATATAGATTACCATAGGCTTGAGACTAGATCAAACCTTCATCGCTTTGGCGCAAGCACCTAGGAAAGACTATATAAGAGGTCTTTTAAAGGGTTGTAATGATAGGCTTACGGTAGGGAAACAAAGGGTTTGGTGGGATAGGCTATTTAGTGGTGGCAAGTCAAAAATCTTTCTGTTACAAGCAAGCGAAGAATGGCGTTGCTAAGCCAAGACTCGACACTCTAGACTCAAATTGAAAAGATCAAAACACTTGGAGTACATTATTACGCAAGTAAAGGGAATTTGAATTTAACGTTCCCTTCCCGTCATCTCATAAAGTTTAACTTTTCCCATGAGTCCCAATCGTCCCAAAACTGTGTGCAAAGGATATGACTCGACTTAGCAACTTATGCAATCAACAAGATAATTGAACTAAGGGTTTAGGGTGATAACAATAATGCACTAAAAGTGAGTGCATACAAGGTAGGCTAAAGCGATTTGGGTGTACATTTGGGGTGGATTGTAAACAATGTCTTCATTGATATTCGAAAACCGAAACATCACGAGAACCGCGAAAAGGATAGGCTCGGAGGGGTTAACTAGGGTATCGTGTATTAAAAGTGAGTACAACGCAGGGTGTGGGGAATTACTCAACCGATGTGGAAGAAGTAATTATATTACGGTACCAAACAAGGGTTATCCTAATGCCTCTTATCATTTAGTTATTCCTCACTACACAAGTGTAGTCTTACTAGCGATCTCGGGATGCATCACAAAACAAGTTCTAGAATCTATTATACTACCGGTTCACACTCTAAGCATTAAAGATGAATGCTTTAATTCCTACTAATCTAAAGGCGATCCTCACATTTTGGGTGGAATTTAAGTGGTAAAGGGTTTTGTGCTAGTCATATAATTTCCTATTCATGAGACGCTTTATTAAGACTAATGGCCCACTCCTATATGTCATGAAAATTTTAAATTTGGTGCCAAAATTACCCTAACCGACATTTTCGACTGGTTTATTACACAAATGCAATTGGACAAAGCAAATATTTAAGGATAAGCATAGTTTCAAAGTTCCCGTTTTATTTTCCCTCCCTACACTTAAACTGAACATTGTCCCCAATGTTCCCCAAAAGTATCAAAGTTATGATAATAAAAGATAAAAGAAACTAATACTCCCCTGATTAGCTCGGTAGGATCCGTGTAAAGTGGTGGTTACATCTTTCTTTAAGAAGAACGTTTGCGTGAAAAGCTCCTTCTCATCTTATGTATCTTCTTCTTGGCAAATTAAACCTGCACACTTGAAGAAAAAAAACGAAACCTTCGCATAAAATCAGCGGTAATAATATATATAGGACTCTACTAAACTAGGATATAATGCTTGTGGAATGGATGTTTACAGAATTTCTGGAAAATTAAGACCTGGAAAATTCCAAAAATTTATAAGTAGCTCGAAAACGAGAAAAAGTAATCAGTTGTTTTGCTCCTTCCCGACGCCATCGAGTTGCGATCTGGCCGTCAGTTATCCCGACAAAACCGGTCTGCGATTTTCGGAAAAATTATGGAAAATTTACATCTTTAGAGTGCGGAAAAATTTCCGCAAAACATCCATTATGACTCGATACAAGCATTTGACTCGAACAAACACATGTATATCTTTTAATTAATTGAAATTCTCATGTTTACGTTTTTTGAAAACGTGTGTAATCCTCCCTACACTTATCCCTTATGTAAAATACCTTTATATGTAATTAAGACGAGGTTAAAGATAAAATAAAGCATTTTACAAATTTAAACATGAGAATAAACAATCAATAAAAGATACATGATACAAACAAGCAAACAATTAAGCATGGGTTGCCTCCCACGAAGCGCTTTTCTTTATTTATGAGTCTTGTAGCTAGACTCAAGTCGCGCCCCTACGCATCGATATAAGTAAGCCTATCCTCTAGAATGTCATAAGGATCAAACTTATCATTTAAGTTCCTAGTAGTACATTTGGTTCGATATGCCTTTTCAAATTTCTCTCCATCGGGATCATAGATCGTTATCCTAATGTGCCACTCTCCATTACCATCACTAGGCGGTCTATCCCAATCCCACTTATGTTTAGGCTTATCGCTCTCAACTTTCCACTTATTCACGACAAGGTTGACGGGCAAGCTTCCTAGGAACTCGGTCATCTTCCTAAATACTAAGGCGTCCTCGAACGGGTTCACTTCCATGTCCCTAGACATTTCTTTTTCATGGAAAGTTGCTTTACTAGCAAAGGCTTCATCTAGGTAGAAAGGTCATTGGGGACCTATGAAGTTCTTATCTAACCAAGGTCCGTATCTAGATGGCGTTCTATCTAACCTAATCTCATATGGGATTTCCTCTTCTTTGTAGTACGTATGCTTTTTGACATCGTAGATTGACCTAGCACTCCCCTCTCCTACCACTATTTTGGACATCTTACAATCAATGATGGCACTAGCGGTAGCTAAGAATCCTCTTCCTACTAGCAATGGGCATGTCGGGTCCTTATTCATGTCTAGTACATGGAAATCCGCCAAAGAGTTAATTCTCCCACGTACCACCATGTCTTTTATTATCCCTACGGATATGCAATACTACCGTTCGCTAGACCTAAGATGGTTTCCGTTGGTTCTATCTTACCTAAGTTAAGGTTTCTATGAAGGGATAACGGAACAAGATTGATGCATGATCCTAAGTCGGCTAGAGCATCGAGAGGTTTGGATGTTCCAAGCCTACACGGAAGAGTGAATAGCCCGGGATCGTCTAACTTCTTAGGTAAATTATTTCGCACAAAAGCGGACCCATGTTTTCCAAGTTTTAGTTCTAGCTCATATTTTTCTTTTAAAGCATTATAATAAGGTGCATGAGCTAAGACTTCAAGAACCGGTTTTTCTTGATGGAGTTCCTTGTACTCCTCCTCTAGATTAGGTTTAGGTTCTTGGTTGACGAGTTTCTCAAGAGTAGGTTCTATCAATGGTGCGGGGCCTTGTTACCTCATTTTGGATTGCTTGAAATCCTTGTTGATAGCGTTTACCGAGTGAACCGTAGGATGTGAGGGGCATGGATGTGCACTCTCCTATGGTGAACAAGAACATGAACTCGATGAAATCGAACTCACTTTTGGGTTCTTTATAGTATCACTTGGGAGTGCTCCAATTTCCTGGTCATTAAAGGCTTTTAAGAGGGCATCAAGCTTGTTTGTCATCTCGCCTTGTCGTTGCTTAAAATCGGCTTCAAGCTTAGTTAATCGAGTTTCTTGAGATGACATGAATCTAGATGCAATTGCCTCAAGACTAGTGGGGTTCCCGGTGTTTGGAGGATTGAACCTATTAGGTGGACTAGATGAGCTTTGGGGTGTGCTTGAATTTTGGTTCCACTTAAGGTTAGGGTGATTTCTCCATGAGGGATTGTAAGAGTTTCCTAAGTTGTTTTGTTCTGGCTTAAAAGTGTACCACTTCTCTCCCGCTCCATCGGTACGCGTGGAGGCGTAGTCCGTAAAAGCTTGTTCGGGGAGTCTTGTGCAATCACGAGAGTCATGGGGACCACTACATAACTCACAAGGTAGAGTAATTTTATTCACTTGATGTAAAGACTTAGGATTCTCGTAGGAGCTCATTAGGAATTTAACTTGATCTTCAAGCTCAAGCATCCTACGGTCGGAAGATTGTGAGTCAATAGGAGGTAAGGAGATTGCCTTAATGGTTTTGGGCAACTCACGGGGGTCATTCCAACTTTCGTTGTCATAGAGAGCAAGGTCCTCTATTATACCCCATGATTCTTCCGCGGTGAGATCACTAAGTTTTCCACCGGCTGCTTGGTCAATGGATCGCTTGGTGGGGAAGTTGACATGATCATAGAAGAGTTGGACTTGGAGCCAAAGATTAATGCCATGATGAGGGACTTTATGGAGTAAGTCCTTGAATCGAGTCCATGCTTCGTAGAGAGATTCACCTTGAAGTTGTTGGAACATCAAGATATCATTCCTAAGCTTAGTGGTTCTCCCCGGTGGGAAAAATTGAGCAAGGAAGCGAGAGGTGAGATCATCCCAACTTGAGATGGAGCCGACGGGAAGTCGCTCAAGCCAATTACTTGCTTGGTCCCGTAGAGAGAATTGGAAGAGACGCAAATGCGTGGTCTCCCGAGTAGTAGCATCGAGGTCGATGGAATCGACAATTTTAAGGAAATCCTTAAGATCTTGATTAGGATCTTCGAACGAAGTCCATGGAATGCACATCCGCTTTGCACCAACCGGATGGTGTCGGATCGCAGGGCCGTAGTTTGGGCTTGGTCGGGAAGCTCAATGGTGTTCCTATAGCCTAGGTGGCTTGGTCTCGAGTATTCACCAAGAGAACAGCCTCTTGGTGGGTTATTTGGTGGTAGGTTGATGAATGGTGGTTGGTTATCACCTTCCATGATGAAAAGTGATGGGGTTCTTGATGAGTGTGTAAATACTCATCATTTTGGTCAAATCAACTGCAAAACACTTAAAAACGCCGAAATACATCAAAATATCGAAAATATCTCAAAATTGTATTTTATATGTTTCGGATGCAAAATGTTTTAAAATCGGATGAAAAATGAGCTAAGTTTGCATAATTGGCGTTTAGGTCCCCGACTTTCAAATCTTGTCGAAATAGTCCCTGAGCACTTATTTTAAAAGAAAAGTCACCAAAGGTCATTTGGAATCATAAATTGTCATAATTAGTCCTTTGGTGAAAAGTTCCAAAAGTTTTGAGAAATTACGTTTTGATCCACGGATTTTAAAATGGTCATGTTTAGTCCTTGGAATTTCATAATTGGTAAAATGATCCTTAAATTATTTGAGAATGGCAAGTTTGGCCCTTGGATAATAATTTGAATTTACACGTTGGACCTCGGATTTTCGAATATGCACAAATGGTCCTAAGCTACTAATTGGGTTTAAAATTAATCCTAAACCCATTTAACAACCCAAGCCCAATCCCTTACCGGTCCAATACCGTTTACCCTAACCCTACCCGGTCAAAGTATTAACACCCCACCTCCCACCTTTCTTCTTCCCTGTCTTCCGCCCAAAACACACACGTAACACAAGAAGAAAAAATAAAATAAAAAAATACCTCCCCTTTGTCCCTGTTTCTCATTTACCCAACACAACCCATCCCCAGACACTCAACCTCTAATCTAAACCTCTTACCCGGATAATCCCAATTCCCAAACCCACTTTCACTGCTACCCCTCTTCCCCAAATGCCACTGTGGCAATCCAAGCACATAAGACCCCATGGACGGCTGTGATATATCTAAATGGTACCTAACTCTATTGGATGGCCAAGATTGGATGAAGAAAGCACATGTGGAGCTTTGGCTGTTTTCCATCTCACAAGAAACACAAGACCTTGAAGAACCCTAGTTGTAGTATAAATAGGAGTATGTAGCCAAGTTATAAGGCACCCTTAGTTTTAGTTTTAAAATCGTTGTTATATTTTCAAATGTTATTGTAATGTTTCTTTTATCAATGAAAGTACCTTTTCTTTTCTCGTCTTAGTTTTCAAATGCTTAGTTAGTGGAATTAAATTTGAATTAGTGAGTTTTATTTTAGCTTTTGTTGAAAGAAGTTCTAAGTTCTAAGTTTTTCTTAAAGTCAAGTTTCAAGAGTTTGGCACCAATCAAGGGTGTTTGGGTCAAGCATTGTAACTGGTCAAAAATCCTTTTTTACCCGTTTGACTCACCAAGTCAAACTCATGCTAGTGGTCTTAAAATAGTAACAAGGTTTTGAAAATGATTGCATAAGTTTAATTCACTTGTGGTTGAAATAAAAAGTTGGATTTCTTTTTTTTTATAATTGAACAGAACAGCAAGCTTTAAGCTGCTGTTCTTGTGCAAATTTTATAGCTTATTGGGTACTCAAATCTTGTAAATTTGGTTGTTCCTTAATCTTCATAAGCTCAACTTAGTTCTTGTCCAATTTATGTGCATCTCGGATCTCTTTAGCTCAGTTTGAATTGGTTTCCAAAACTGTCCCTTCCCACTTTGTTGGATCTGTCTCAGCAAATAGGTCCAAAACAAGCTGATAACAACTTATTTTTAAGCTGTTAAAAGCTCCTTTTTTGCTCTCCAAATCAGTTTTTCTAGAAGTCACCTATGCTAACTTTTATGTTGCAGCTTTTCATGGTCTTGGAAGCTCAGTTTCCAGCTTAAAAATAAGCTTAAACAGTCCCCAATATTCATTTGCGACTCTTGTATCACAGGTCACCATCTGCTTTTTATTTTAGCTTATCAAGTTTTGTCATCTGCTTATTAGTTATACTTTAGTTAATTTAGCTTAGTATATTTAATCTTAGCTAATTAGGCATCCCCTTAGAGCTTATTAGGATAATCTTATTGCTTATTAGTTAACTATTTACTTATCTTAAACCTGTTTTAGCTTTAGAGTAGCTTTAATTTCCAACTGCTTATGCCCCTTTACAACTAAGTTTGGTGTTGAAGTTGGCTTATTTTGAGCTTTAGATTACAGTGTGCCTTAAACAATCTGTCAGTAGCTTAGGAATTGGGTTTCAGTTGCTTAAAAATGATAAAGGAGTGTTTGGTTGTTTGCTTTAAAAGGAGTGTTTGTTGAAGTTTTTGCAAAACCGTTGGGAATAAGCAGTCCTAACTGCTTATTCAGTTGGTTAAGTTCAAAGAGTTTTCACAAAAATTGCTTATTACTTTGTTCTTCACAAGTTCCAAAAGAAAATTCCAAAAAGAAAATGTTTTGCAAAAGGGTGGGAGGGTGCTCGAACCCGAGACCTCCCAAACCTTAGAAAGTGATAGTGAGTACCGGATACCAATTGCCCTTGGGACTTTTATTGGTCATTGTTTGCATTATTAATCTCTTAAGATGTTTGGCGTTTAGCTTTAAGTACTTATTCAGCTTATTTTTAGCTTATTCCTCAAAGCACCACCCACGTTTTTTATTTTTCTTAGAACCAGTGATACTTGAAGTATTTTCTGTAAAATTTTCAGATTTTTCAAAAATAGTTTAGTATTTTTAATCATTTAATTAGTGTTTATTAGTTTTTAATTCGTAATAATTATTTTAAAAGTCGAAAAAATTCCCGGCTTTTTTCTAAAATTATTTTTAGTCAAATAGAACGTAGGATAATTAATTTCACACCCGTAGCCCTTAAATTGCAAAACTTTTACGTTTATGGCTCGGGATGTTTCCCGGTTTTTACGTTTTTACGTTTTTGCACCCTAGGACTTAGTGTAGCTTCGTTTTATCATTCCTTAGGCTTAGTGATAGTTTATTTTTAGTTTATTAGGGTTCCCTTGCCTTAATTACCTTCCCGTTAATTAATTTGTAGAAACGTAATTCAAAACCAATCAAATCATTTAAAACCAATTCAAGTTCAAATCACGAAACTCAACGAATCCTTCCATTCACACCTCGTTGGGACACGACCCGGGAAATCACTTTTCCGGTATCACTTTTATCACACCCGTAAGGTTTGGTACGTTGACCTTTTTCCTAAAGGGTTAATTTGTCGAATTTTACGGTTAATTTGATATATTGATATTATGTTTGTTTTTCACCACTCACTTTACACGAATCAAATTTTGGCGCCGCTGCCGGGGAGGTGTGTTGCGACAATATCGTGAAGTTTTTGCGATTAGTGACTTGAAGAACCTTCCTCGTGAAGTTATTGTTTTTATAAAAATACAAAATACAAAAATATTTTTCTTTTCTTTGTATATATGTAAAAGATTAAAAATACAAAAGATTTTCCTTGTTGTTTTAAATAAATAGAAGACACAATCAAAATAACATTCTCAATCGAGGTGTTATCATTATAAGTTCGAACTAAAGATTTAAAACTTGCCTTTGTGTCGCTCGTGTTTTGGTTTACTTTTATCGGTTTAACAAACCGTGAGGGTATAAGGACTACCGACATTAAATTGCGTACGAAAAGAGGCGGGTTTTTAATAAGCTTCACACGACCTTATAAAGTCTCTCCGCTCCTTTGTGCTTTTACTTATAGAAGTGATCATTTCACGTGGGATTATTGGTTTAAGTTCAACATGTTTTGCCTCGGTCTTGTTTTAATTGAAAGTGTTGTTTTTGAAGTGCATGCTTTTCGCTCAAGCTCGTGAGCGAACCGTAACCAAGCAAACGCGTGCCGAGATACGTGCATCGTCGAACAAATCTCAATGACACATAACCTAGGGAACGAACCTCAAGTCCAACAACTGGTCCACAAAATCAAGCTCCCGATCTCCGAACGATGGAGGAGCTTTGCCAACCCACGATGGATGGACGGGCGGTCCAATTGCCCGGTCAACATCGAGGCCACGGATTTTGGACTTAAGCATCACATGATTCAACAAGTCCAAAGTTTTTCCAATTTCACGGATCACGGGTGACGATGCCAACAAGCATCTCGACAAATTTCTCACCGTCACCCAAAGTATGAAGCAAAATGGGGTCACCGATGGCGCCCGCTTATACCTCTTTCCATATTCCTTGACGCTTCATGCCACCGCATGGTTTGATCGTCTTCCCAAAAATTCAATCCATAGTTTCGATGAAATGATCTCCAAATTCTTGGCGAAATATTTTCCACCGTCGATGGTGGCGAAACTACGGAATGAAATCGATAACTTTAAGCGACATCCCGATGAGTCCTTATTTGAGGCATGGGAACGCTATAAGCTTTCAATTGATCGATGTCCTAACCACAACATGTTGCTTGTCACCCAAATAGATCGTTCTATAACGGGTTAACATTGAGACACCGTGACACGATAAATGTCACTGCCGGTGGTACCTTTATGAAAAGGCGACCAAGAGTGCTACGATCTCATTGAAAACATGACCGCCCACCACAATTATTGGGATTCCTCACCGAGAGGAGTGAGTCAAGGAGATCTACCACCCTTCCATCTTCGAATATACGACTCTAACCAAAAGATTGAAGAAATATCCACCTTGTACTTAAAATGAGTCAAAATAACAACAATCAACAAGTGAATGTCGTGAACAAGAGTTGTGAAACTTGTGGTGGTCCACATCCTTATTTTGAGTGTCCACCTCCGGTGGCTTCACTCAAGAGAGCGTTTATGCCGCTCGGTTCCTACATACGGAGGTAATTCCTACCAACAGTGAGGACGAAACCTTCTCGACTATCGTTCTAACAATTTCCTTGGACCACCGGGTTTAATCAAAATCGAACAATCAAAATCGCAAAATAGGAATAATCGGTTCAATCAAAATCAGTCGAATCGAATTTTCAAAATCAAAATCAAGGTTTTCAAAATCAAGGAAATTTCAATCAAAACCGATTCCAAGCTCCTCAACAAAATGTGCATGCCCGACCTCCTCAAGCTTCCATTGACATTGCTAATTACATCAAAAGCAATGAAGCTAAGATGGTGTCCATGCAAAATCAAATTACCACTTTGAAGAATGATTTCACTTCCGAGCTTAGAGCTACTAGTAACAAAATTGATCAATCTCAAAGCAAGATTGAAAGCATGTTTGCTAGTCTCATGAGTCAAAGAATCAAGCTTCAACTTGGTGCTCTTCGAGTAATACCATTCCCAACCCAAAAGGTGAATTGAATGCTATTGCTACCCAAGTGGTAAGTCTTATGAGGGACCCTCGATGCCTAATCCTTCTCCGGTGAGGGATGTGGAACGAGAAACCGAGGTATCAAAGGACAAGGTGCATAACTCAAGCCCGAAGTACCGCACAAGTCCAACCTCCGGTGGTCTTACCTCAAATTTCGAACCCGTTGTTCCAATGACCACCCTAAGCCTTCACTTCCTTATCCTTCAAGGCTTAATGACCAAAAGCTCGTGATAAAACTAGTCAACAAATGGAGAAGCTTATTCAAATCTTTCAAGATTTGCACTTGAGATTAGTTTCATGACGCTTCTTCTTCTAATGCCAAAGTTCGGTCCAACAATCAAAATTTGTTGAATAACAAAGAAAAGATTTCGAAATGGCTAAAACTTCTTTGAGCGAAAATTGTTCGGCGGTTATCCTTAAAAACTTCCGAAAAGTTAGGAGACCCGGAAAATTTCTCATCCCATGTGATTTTCAAGGCATAGTTCAATGCTCCGCTTTGCCGATCTTGGCGCTAGCATTAACTTGATGCCACACTCCATGTGGAAAAGCTTTCATTACCTCCGCTTACACCTACATGTATGATCCTCGAGCTTGCGGACCATTACAAGTTCTCGTCCGCTAGGTATAGCCGAGGATGTATTTGTAGTAGGCAAGTTTCATTTCCCGCCGACTTTGTTGTTGTCGAATTTGATGCGATCCCAGTACCCCTCATCCTTGGGAGGTGCTTCTTGAAAACGGGTCGTGCATTGATCGGCGTTGATGAAGGAAATCACTTTGAGGGTAAACAAGGAAGCCGTTACTTTCAATCTCAATCAAGTTACGAAATACTCCCCAATTATGGAGACAATTCCGTCAACAAAATTGATGTCCTTGACATTGTGTCGGAGGAGTGTTCTCAAGAAATTCTTGGATTCTCGGTGGCAATCCCACGGTTGATCCCATCGTTGCTCTCTTCCCTCCCTCACTCCGTTTGAGGAAGTGACTTTATTTTGGAAGAGATTGAAGCATACTTGGCTAGTGATTCATTCCATGGGAAATTGATCACGCTCCCATCGACATTGAGGGAGATATTCTTCTCATCGAAGATGCTCAATGAAGATCCTTCCTCACTCCCTCCTCAAGAACTTCATAAAGAGGAAATCAAAGCGATTGAAAATCTAATGATCCTCCCGAGGTCGAACTTAGGACTTACCACCTCATCTCAAGTATGCATTTTGGAGGTGACAATAAATCACCCGTCATCATTGCTAAAGACTTGAGTGAGGATGAAAAGCCGCCTCATAAAGGTTTTGAAGTCACACTGGCGAGCCATCGCTTGGAACCTTCCGACATCAAGGGTATTGACCCGAGATTTTGTACGCACAAAATTCTCATGGAAGATGACTTCAAACCGCGTTCAACACCAAAGAAGGGTGGATCCTAAAATTCATGAGGTTATCAAAGCGGAAGTCATAAAACTTCTTGATGCGGATTGATTTACCCTATCTCGGATAGTCCTTGGGTTAGCCCGCTCATTGTGTGCCCAAAAAGGTGGCATTACCGTTGTGGAAAATGATAAAACGAGTTAATTCCTACTCGATTGGTTACGGATGGCGTGTTTGCATTGACTATCGAAAGTTAAATGAAGCCACCGTAAAGACCACTTTCCATTACCCTTCATGGACCAAATGCTTGAGAGATTAGCAGGAAACGAATACTATTGTTTTCTCGATGGTTTCTCGGGTTACTTCCAAATTCCCATTGATCTGCAAGATCAAGAAAAGACCACATTCACGTGTCCTTATGGAACATTTGCTTACCGACGCATGCCTTTCGGCTTATGTAATGCTCCCGGTACGTTCCAAAGGTGTATGATGGCCATTTTCCATGACATGATCGAAAAGACTATGGAATTCTTTATGGATGATTTTTCGGTCTTTGGGGATTCTTTCCAAACATGTCTCTCTCATTTAGACAAGATGCTTGAACGGTGTGAAAACACGAATCTTTGTCTAAATTGGGAGAAATGTCACTTTATGGTTAAGGAAGGAATTGTCCTTGGCCATAAGATTTCTAAGAGCGGGATTGAGGTTGACAAGGCTAAAGTCGATGTCATTTCAAAATTACCTCCTCCCACAACCGTCAAAGGAGTTAGAAGTTTCCTTGGTCATGCCGGATTTTATCGTCGTTTCATTCAAGACTTTTCAAAATATCCGACCTATGACCCGACTTCTTGAAAAGACACTCCTTTCATCTTCTCTAGTGAGTGCATTGAAGCTTTTCAAACTCTTAAGAAGAAGCTCACTGAAGCACCAATTCTAGTTGCCCCCGATTGGGATTTACCATTTAAGCTTATGTGCGATGCAAGTGATTTCGCCATATGTGCCGTTTTGGGGCAACGAAAGTCAAAACATTTCCAGCCTATACATTATGCTAGCAAAACTTTGACCGAAGCCCAAGCACATTACACTACGACGGAGAAAGAATTACTAGCCGTGGTGTATGCTTTCGAGAAGTTTCGGCCATACTTGATCTTGTCCAAAAGCATAGTGTATACGGATCACTCGGCTCTCAAATATCTCTTTGCTAAGCAAGATGCAAAGCGAGATTGCTCCGATGGGTTCTCCTCCTACAAGAATTTGATATCATTATCCGTGATAAAAAGGAGCGGAGAACCTAGCGTCGATCATCTTTCTCGTCTTGAAAATCCACATCAAGGTGTGCTCGAGAAAAGGAAATAAATGAAACGCTTCTCTCGAGACTCTTAATGTGGTATCTCATCATGAAAATTGAGTACCCCATGGTTTGCCGACTTTGCAAACTATCATGCGGTAACTTTGTTGTGAAAGGGATGTCGTCCCAACAAAAGAACAAATTTTTCAAAGATGTTAAGCATTATTTCGGACGACCCTACTTGTTTAAGGCTTGTGCGGATCAAGTCATCCGACGGTGTGTTCACGGCCGAAGCCGATGATATTCTCAAGGCTTGTCATAATGGAACCACGGGGACATCATGGCCCGAACTACACCGCTAAAAGGTGTTTGATTCCGGTTTCTATTGGCCCACGATTTACAAAGATGCCCATGACCTCGTCAAAGCTTGCGACTCTTGCCAACGTCATAGCAACATCTCTAAAAGAGATGAAATGCCTCAAATGCCATTCAAGTGTGCGAGATCTTTGGCGTATGGGGCATTGACTTTATGGGTCCGTTCCGCCTTCTCGAGGGAACAAGTATATACCGTGGCGGTCGATTATTTGTCCAAATGGGTGGAAGCGAAAGCGCTCCCCACCAACGACGCCCGAGTAGTTGTGAAGTTTCTAAAGTCTCTCACCCCGTTTGTAACTCCCGCGCCATCATTAGTGATCGCTGATACGCACTTTTGCAACCGACCAATTCGCAAAAGTCATGTTTAAGCACGGTGTCACTCACCGCCTTTCTACAGCGTATCACCCACAAACTAGTGGGCAAGTGGAAGTTTGAATCGTGGCTTGAAAAGAATCTTGGAGAGGACCGTAGGTGAAAACCGTGCCTCTTGGTCGGACAAACTTGAAGATGCACTTTGGGCCTTCCGCACCGCTTACAAAACACCCATCGGTGTACTCCTTACAAGCTTGTGTATGGAAAGGCGTGTCATCTCCGATCGAGCTCGAGCACAAAGCCTATTGGGCCTTGAAGCATGCCAATTTTGACCTTAAGTCGCGGGTGCTCACGGAAAGTTCAACTCAATGAATTAAATGAACTCCGTGATCAAGCCTCACGAGAACTCGTTGATTTACAAAGAAAAGACAAAGAAGATCCATGACTCAAAATCAAGAACCGCGTTTTAACGAGGTGACCGAGTCCTTCTTTTCAATTCTAGATTGAAAATCTTCTCGGGAAACTTAAGACCCGTTGGACCGGTCCATTCACCATTGCCAAAGTTTTTCCATATGGCACCGCCGAGTTATCTCAAACCGACGGACCAAACTTCAAGGTGAATGGACATAGATTGAAACATTATTTTGGAGGGACATACCATCCATGGTTGTCCGGATCTCCAAACCTTCCCATGAACCAATGAATTCGGGTCGAGTCAAGCTAGCGACTCGGGAATCAAAAACAAGAGACACTATATGGGTTTTCACCGTATTTCGACTTCTTTCTACTTTCTACCACCCTAGTGTGGGGAGTTGCCCCATTGTTGTATATAAGTTTCAAAAAAAAAAAAAAAAAACATTTCAAATAATGGCCGTAGTATTTCCTTTTACGTTCTCTGTTTCGCATAACCGCCGGCTTTGAATATTGAGGCAATATTCATTTCTAGTGTGGGGAATTTACGAATTTTATCATGTAATTATACCACCCAATTCTCCCATTTTTGGCCAAAATTTTTTTTTGGAGTAAGTGTTTTGCACTTACTCAATCGGTTATCGATCCGCCATGTCTAATAAACAAAAGGATTGGCTAATCCAGAGCAAACGGCTCTTGGTAAAGATATCTCAAATCCGTTGACGGCTTGCAATTTGCCCAAAATTGTATGGTGTTCACTCACCATATCCTTAAAAGTGAAGAGTTGGCTAGCCCGCAAGTTTATGGCTTGTGGTAAAGGCGATGAAAACCATAATTGGTAATTGATCCGTGCTAAACCGTCAAGTTTTATCACACAAGCCACCCACTTGTGAATGGTGACCGTAACAAACTTAAAAGCGGTTCAAACACGTAATGCAATGAAGATCGGGAGAGTATAGTGTTTCCCGTGTCGTTAAGTCCCAACGAGTAGTGCGAGAATAATCAAACGTGTAGTGATCGAGAGATTTGAGCAGAAAAAGGATTGTGATTATTATAACTACGTAAAAAGCCAACAAATTACTGGGGCTTAAATGCAAATTAAAGAGAATTAAAAGATAAAAATATTAAATAAACGCTATCACTATTTGCAAAATGATGTTTTGTTTTATCTTTTATAAAACTTAAAATTAAAAACTACGACGTCAAAAGAAAATGTGAAACTAAAGCAATATAAATCCTAAAAATATGAAAATGACATTTTTACAAACCTAATGATAAAAGAAAATTATTAGAAAAAGAAAATTATTTTATAACTATTTAATTAATTATTATTAATTAAAACTATTTTTAACTATTAAATAAAAGCCTAAAATACAAGAAAATAGGAAATAAAGCTAGAAAAATAAAATTATGACTTGGAAAAATCTAAAATAACAAAATAGAATTTTCAAAACTATTTTGTATTTTTCGATTATTTTGTATTTTCTAGGAATTAAAAACTATTTAAAACTACTTAAATTACTTAAAATACAAATTTAACTAAGAAAAATCTAAAAAATATTTTTTGTCTTTTATATTTATCTTAACTTAAGAAAAATGGAAAATTATTTTTTTGAAACTTTTCTGAATTAATTGGATTAAATGCTATTTAAAAATGCTTAAAAACTAATTAAAATGTGGAAAAAATACCAAACTAACCTAAAAAAATCTGAAAAATTCAAGATAAGCTTAAAATAATATGAGGAATCTAGGAAAAATGGAAAAACAAGTGCTTGTGTGGAGGAATAAGAGGTTGCTTTGCAAGTGCTTATAAATAAGCACTCCAAATAAGCTAAATGGTCCAAATGGGCACCAAACCAAATGCAAGACTACAATAAGCTAAAAGTGACCAAATGCAACAATTCTCAACTGCTCTTAACCACTGAAACTCAAGTTGCTATGATTTGGCTTAATTGAGTCATGAGCTAAAATGCAGTTTTAGGCTCTTACTGGACTAGAAAATAAGCACTTAATTAAGCTTGAAACTAGAAAATGAAGAAGGGACTTGAAGGAGACCGGCCAAGTATGTCTAAACCAAAGACCAGACCTTGGTGAGCCAAGATGGGCCCCTGTGCAAGTTTTGCACACACATTCTGCAAGTGCACTCGGTGTTGATCGAGTCGGTTGTATTGTGGTAATTAAGCTCAATTGACAAGCCATTTAAGAGCTTAAAGAAAATTTAAAAAATATGCAAAATCACAACAATAAACTAGACCAAGTGAACTTTTAAAGCCACAAGATTTCTTGATTTTGACCCGAAATGAATCCACTAAAATCTCCCTAGTTGAGCTCAGCGAGTTTTCACTAAATTGACTTTTTGACAGATTAAGAAAGTTGACTAATTTGAGTTTTGATTCAATTTATTTAATCGAGAATGATGTTATATGATGAACCAAGACTAGAGCAAGCTATCCTAATGGTATCTAAACATAAAACAAGAGTTTGATCTTACAAAACTCCAATGATTATGATCTTAAGACAGTTTAATGGAATTTGACTTATGAAAGTGTGCGCAGCACAAGTAATTGACTCAAATGAGCTCAAAAGAGTTATACAAACCTAAAACACCAAGTACTTACTACCGCATAAACCTCTAAAAGCAGTTAAGCATCCAATCCAAACACCATCTGTGCAAGCTGTTTTGCAAATGAAATAAACCAATCGATAAAATAACTCTTGCAGACACTTAAACCGAGTTTACATGACCTAAATACAACTATTTAAACAAAGTTAAAACTAGTCTAGACTACAAGAACAGATATAAGCATAATAAGTAAAATGGAAAGAAAATGAAACTGAGATAATCACTCTGTGTGTCCAACTCGGTATGCAGGCTAAAACCAAACCCAATCCTATGCTAACCTATTCTATTTCAACCCCTATCAAGCTCTGCAATAACCATCATCCATTTCCAAGACCTGCTTGACCAAATTTCCTTCTCAGTTGACTTTCATTGACCATGGAACAAAGTTATTTGAAATTGTTTCCAAAGCTTGTCAAAAGCTAAAGTAAGCTTGATTGAACTTGTTTGAGCTTAAAATTAAGCTAATAGAAGCTTGTACGTAAGACAATGAAACTGAAATTCTCCACAGTAAACTTGAAAATTGGAACTGAAATGAAACTTTAGATTGTTACTTAAAAGTGAATTACAATGATACAATGACTTTAGTTTAACACATTTAAAGCTTAAAATTACATTTTAGATCACTAATTAAGTTAACTAAAAAAAAACGACATACAAAGAAAAGTAAAAACTAACTACTTCCCTTTCTTGCTCCTTCTTCCTTCTCTTTTATACCCAAAAAGCTCCACGTGTCCTTCTGAGAGGATCCCACTTGATTCCAGAGCTTTTGGGTCACTTTTGTGAGTTTTGGCCATTTTGTCAATTTTGGTGGGAAAGGTGGTATTTGACCTCGGGCTTTCGATCGCAACTAGGGGGTGGACTAGGTGTGATGATGAGGGGGGTTGAGGAGTGAGAGGATAAGGGTTGCAGGTGATGGGAGAGGAAAAGGTGAGGTGTTGCAGGGCAAGTGGATGGGGAAGAAGGTGAATAGGGTGGGCGGCAAAAGGTATGTTTGACTGGATTTTGACCAGGGGTCCAAAATGGAAGGGTCAATGGTTTTGGCAGGAGTCCAAAAAGGATAAAGGGGTCATGGCTTTGTTTAGATGACAAGGACCAATAATGAAATTCTGATTTTTGAAGGACCATTGTCGCTAATTTATCAAAGTTGACACAAGGATCAATCTGCCATGTTTCAATAATACAAGGACCAATTTTGGCATTTTCAAATTTCGAGGACCAAACTTGACATTTTTCAAAGTTTAGGGACCTAAGTTGTAAATTTGCAATTTTTAAATCTCAAGGACCAAAAGCGACAACTTAAAAATCCCTAGGGACTTAAAATGATATTTTTCTTTATTTAGATTTACGAGGACTGCTTTTGACAACTTTTGAAACTTGGGGACTAAAGCGCCAATTATGCAAACTTGGTACGTTTTTCACCGATTTTGATATTTTGCATTTAAAACACATAAACACTTATTTGTGATATTTTTATCATTTTGATGCATTTCGAGTGTTTTCGGATGTTTTGCGTTTAATTGGTACAAAATGATGAGTATTTAGACACTCATCAATCCCCCACACTAAGATATTGCTAGTCCCTAGCAATGTTTTGAGAAAAATTAATGGATTTCATCTCTTTACCAAAAGCCATTACTCGGAGTAGCCAAATGTTTCAGTTCAAGTAAGAACCTTGGTACACCGATAACCAAATGATTTTGAGCAAACCATCGCCTTTCAACGGTTTTGATTTGTCTTTACCGAGCCGTTTGCTTCGGACTAGCCAACTCTTAGATAAATTATCAATATTATCTTTGGTGAGTTGATTACCAATTATGGTTTTTCCATCGCCTTTACCACAAGCCATAAACTTGCGGGCTAGCTAACTCTTCACTTTTAAGGATATGGTGAGTGAATACCATACAATTTTGGGCAAATTGCAAGTCGTCAACGGATTTGAGATATCTTTACCAAGAGCCGTTTGCTCTGGATTAGCCAATCCTTATGTGGGTTAGACATGGTGGATGATTACCATTTGTTGTGTTTAGTACATAGTACTTCCACTAATTTTTTTAAAATTTGGCCATTTTGGGAAAAAGGGACTAAAAGGGTACATTTTATGATCAAATTCGCGAATTTCCCCACACTTAGAAATGAATATTGTCCTCAATATTCAAAGTACCTACTGTTATGCCGAAACTTAGAACGAAAAGATAACATTACTAGCTAAGTGTAGAAACACAACAATTATTCTCTTTTTAATATTTACAATTTTCATTCATTTTAAGATCTATATACAACATGTGGGGCATCTCCCCACACTAGGGTGGTACACGGTGAAAACCCATGTTTAACTCATCGTTTTTGATTACCGAGTCGCTAGCTTGACTCGACCCAATTAATTTGTTCATGGGGAAGTAAGTGGAAGAGACAATCTCCATCGGACTTTCATTCAAGATGTTTGGATAAACATTGAAGTACGTGAAAGTTCCACACCGATGAGATACGCACAAACCGCTCACAAATGGTACATGGAAATGCGGGATCAAAGATAATGTCTTCATTCCCGAAGGAGTGAAGAACAGGAGAAGTGACAGAATATATGAAGAAAAGAAAGAAAATCATGATAAAAATCATGACTAACTCTTCATCCTCAATAGGAGAATTCATAGTTTCATGAATCTCATCAGTTAAGCTTGCTTGATCAAGACATATTATGGGAGTGTCTAGATCAAAGTAGAAATTATCATACTCCGGCGGAGATATGATATGAGTGAGTTCATCTGAGAACTCCTCGTGAAGAGAATCAATCACAAGAAGTAAATCTGTGAATTCTTGTTCCACTGTAGACTCATCACTATCCTCAATCTGAGTATCAAAGAGTGGATTCTCAGAAATTAAAGTGAATTCAGAGTCGAATTCAAATAGAGGATTAGTGAGAGTTGTTTTGAATGCTTCAGAACAAAGTGATTAACATTCTCTATTGGATTTGTTAGGGTGAGAAATGAGTGAATGATCATTATCAAGGAGACTTTCGGTCTCCCGGATCGACTTTGAAATTAAAAGACTATCATTACTTTCCGATGAAAGTGGATTGATGTGAGTGAGTTCATCGGTGAACTCCTCAAGAAGATGATCGAGATCGGTGTGGGAGTGATGCCTCAACATACTCGATGTTTCCATAGGAAGCACAATCGTCGCTAAGATCGGAGAAAGTCTCAAAATGATCTTTTGAACACTCAGAGGGAAAGAGAATCACACACATGATCGAAGTTCCTTGTGACTCTCTCGGGATTGGGACAAGGTCCTCAACACTAGACTTTATGAATTCGTCCGATTCCTTTTCGTGAACAGTGTCAAGATGCTCGTCCTCCATGTTCCGAGAGTGAGTGGGAGCTTGGTGTGATAGCGGTTGTTTGAGATGGAATCTCAACTGCCGGGATATCAACCGATCGAGGGAGTTGAGAAGGACTAGCATACATATGTTTTATACTTTCCATTTGTTCTTTCGCTAGTAATTCCATCATAGTCTTTTCTCCCGATTTTTCATGGAAGGAATTTCAACCGATGAACTTGATGAATCTTGATAAAATTGAAGGATATCAGTGTATCCTCATCATCACCGCCATCGAGAATAAAGCAGTAATCGAGAGCTAGATTTGGTCGCTTTTTCTTTTGCAATTGATTCCTAATAGATTTTCAAAGGCAATTTGGGAATTTAATTTAGCGACCCTTTCTTCGCTAACAAAACTTCCATGGATTTCTCATTTGGATTATCTTGGGGATGTTTACATTCCTTCAAATCTTTCACTAAATCCAAAAGATCAAGGAGAAGATTTTGAGGAAGTGGTTCAGCCGAGGTGGTGCCCGATTCACTTGGTCTTGTAGAGGTTGGTCATGATACGAAGAGTCGTAATTGTTACAAGGAAATGGATTCCTTGTTTGACAATCGAGCTACTGATGTGGACCTCCACAATACTCACAACAAGAAACCGATGTGGCCGTGAGTCATATGTGTTGTAGTCATAATTGTTATCGTGAACCCGCTCATAGACAAGCGTGTTTCCGATTGACAATCGAATCGTAGTGTGAACCACCACGGTACAACATAAAAGCTGCTGAGTGCGGACTGGTGAATTATATGGATATTGGTTATAACCAAAGTTCGAGCATCACGGAAAACTGTTCATAGACAAACGTGTTTCCGGATTGACACTCAAATCTTGGTGAGGACCTCCACAAAATTCACAAAGAAGCTAGGTTGGTTATATGAAGATAAGTCGGCCGTGGTGGGTAATTGGAAAAGTTTGAGGGTCGTTAAATGAGTTCGATTAGGATCATAATCAAATGAATTCCTCGAACCACAAAACAAACAACTCCGTTACGAATATCATTACCACATTGTACACACGACGCTAACGATGTGGTGAACCATAAAGAGGCTCACCACAACCGACACAAGGAATAAACGATTCTATTTGAGAGTTATGAGAAGGAATCGGTTTATTCAAAGAATCAACAAAACCAACATGGTGATCCGAATGACTATCAAGTCTCAAGAACATTTAGAAAAATCCGGAGGTGGGACAAGTGGTGTGCTCGAGAGCTAGCAATTTCCACCACTTGGTTATGGTTTCCGGTTCGGTTCTTGAGAAATGTGAAGATTAGGCAAGTCATTCTTGCTAGTCACGGTCTAAATTTCGCATGTTTGCTTTTAACCGAATCGTGAAAGTTTAGAATCAATTCTAGACGGTTTAGGAGCAATTGAGGGTTAGATCTTTGGATAACCGTAGGTTGGACGATTTAGCATTTCCTTATCGAGGGAAGTACCGGTCCTTTGTCACCCCGGTTTCTCGCTCTATTTCCCTACGCAGAATTAATGGATCATCACGAACAACACAATTCTTGACTTTTGTGATAAAGTCCAAGTTTTTCACCGTCCCGAATTGTCGAGTCGAGAGATTCCATGAGAATAGAAGTTAGAATCAAATGGATAGAGGGTAAAGGGATAAAGAATCAAAAAGGGTAAGAGGGTAAAGATGAATATTTTTGGATTTTTGGATAGACATGATGTAGAAACAAAGAATGAAAATCTTTTTGGGTTTTTGATTTTTAAGATGTTTTTGGATTTTATAAGAAAATATAAACACATATAGATGGTATGAACAAGGAGTGAATACTCAAATCACTAATCTGCTAAACGTAAGACTATTAGCACTGCTCCCCGGCAGCGGCGCCAAAATTTGATCCGTGCAAAACCGTCAAGTTTTTCTCACTCAAGCCGCCACTGTGAATGGTCAATCGTGAAGAAACTTAAAACAGCTCAAACACGTAATGCAATGAAGATCGAGAGTATAGTGTTTCCCGTGTCGTTAAGTCCCAACGAGCCGTGCGAGAATAATCAAACGTGTAGTGATCGAGAGATTGAATGAGAAAAGGATTGTGATTATTATAACTACGTAAAAAGCCAACAAATTACGGGGCTTAAATGCAAATTAAAGAGAATTAAAAAGATAAAAATATTAAATAAACGCTATCACTATTTGCAAAATGATGTTTTGTTTTTATCTTTTATAAAACTTAAAATTAAAAACTACGCGACGTACAAAAGAAAATGTGAAACTAAAGCAATATAAATCCTAAAAATATGAAAATGACATTTTTACAAACCTAATGATAAAAGAAAATTATTAGAAAAATAAAATTATTTTTATAACTATTTAATTAATTATTATTAATTAAAAACTATTTTTAACTATTAAATAAAAGCCTAAAATACAAGAAAATAGGAAATAAAGCTAGAAAAATAAAATTATGACTTGGAAAAATCTAAAATAACAAAATAGAATTTTCAAAACTATTTTTGTATTTTTCTGATTATTTTTGTATTTTCTAGGAATTAAAAACTATTTAAAACTACTTAAATTACTTAAAAATACAAATTTAACTAAGAAAAATCTAAAAATATTTTTTGTCTTTTATATTTATCTTAACTTAAGAAAATGGAAAATTATTTTTTGAAACTTTTCGAATTAATTGGATTAAATGCTATTTAAAAATGCTTAAAACTAATTAAAATGGGGAAAAATACCAAACTGACCTAAAAATCTGAAAATTCAAGATAAGCTTAAAATAATATGAGGAATCTAGGAAAAATGGAAAAACAAGTGCTTGTGTGGAGGAATAAGAGGCTGCTTTGCAAGTGCTTATAAATAAGCACTCCAAATAAGCTAAAATGGTCCAAATGGGCACCAAACTGAAACAACAGCTACAATAAGCTAAAAGTGACCAAATTCAACAATTCTCAACTGCTCTTAACCACTGAAACTCAAGTTGCTATGATTTGGCTTAATTGAGTCATGAGCTAAAAACAGTTTTAGGCTCTTACTTTGGACTAGAAAATAAGCACTTAATTAAGCTTGAAACTAGAAAACAGAAGAAGGGACTTGAAGGAGACCTGGCCAAGTATGTCTAAACCAAAGACCAGACCTTGGTGAGCCAAGATGGGCCCTGTGCAAGCCTTGCACACACCCTGTGCAGACTCAGTGTTGATCGAGTGGGTCTTGTGAGGTAATTAAGCTCCAATTGACAAGCCATTTAAGAGCTTAAAGAAAATTTACAAAAATATGCAAAAATCACAACAATAAACTAGACCAAGTGAACTTTTTAAAGCCACAAGATTTACTGATTTTGACCCAGAAATGAATCCACTAAAAATCTCCCTAGTTGAGCTCAAAACTGAGTTTTCACTAAATTGACTTTTTTTGACAGATTAAGAAAGTTGACTAATTTGAGTTTTGATTCAATTTATTTAACTGAGAATGATGTTATATGATGAACCAAGACTAGAGCAAGCTATCCTAATGGTATCTAAACATAAAACAAGAGTTTGATCTTACAAAACTCCAACAGTTATGATCTTAAGACAGTTTAATGGAATTTGACTTATGAAAGTGTGCAGGCACAAGTAATTGACTCAAATGAGCTCAAAAGAGTTATACAAACCTAAAACACCAAGTACTTACTACTGCATAAACCTCTAAAACAGATTAAGCATCCAATCCAAACACCATCATGTAACTGCTTTTGCAAATGAAATAAACCAATCGATAAAATAACTCTTGCGCACACTTAAACTGAGTTTACATGACCTAAATACAACTATTTAAACAGGTTAAAACTAGTCTAGACTACAAGAACAGATATAAGCATAATAAGTAAAATGGAAAGAAAATGAAACTGAGATAATCACTCACAGGTGTCCAACTGGTATGCGGCTAAAACCAAACCCAATCCTATGCTAACCTATTCTATTTCAACCCCTATCAAGCTCGCAATAACCATCATCCATTTCAAGACACCTTGACCAAATTTCCTTCTCGATTGACTTTCATTGACCATGGAACAAAGTTATTTGAAATTGTTTCCAAAGCTTGTCAAAAGCTAAAGTAAGCTTGATTGAACTTGTTTGAGCTTAAAATTAAGCTAATAGAAGCTTGTACATAAGACAATGAAACTGAAATTCTCCACAGTAAACTTGAAAATTGGAACTGAAATGAAACTTTAGATTGTTACTTAAAAGTGAATTACAATGATACAATGACTTTAGTTTAACACATTTAAAGCTTAAAATTACATTTTAGATCACTGATTAAGTTAACTAAAAAAAAACGACATACAAAGAAAAGTAAAAACTAACTACTTCCCTTTCTTGCTTCTTCTTCCTTCTCTTTTATACCCAAAAAGCTCCACGTGTCCTTCCGAGAGGATCCCACTGATTCCGAGCTTTTGGGTCACTTTTGTGAGTTTTGGCCATTTTGTCAATTTTGGTGGGAAAGGTGGTATTTGACCTCCGGGCTTTCGGACGCAACTAGGCGGGGGTGGACTAGGTGTGATGATGAGGGGGCTGAGGTGAGAGGATAAGGGTTGCGGTGATGGGAGAGGAAAGGTGAGGTGTTGCAGGCAAGTGGATGGGAAGAAGGTGAATAGGGTGGGCGGCAAAGGTATGTTTGATCGATTTTGACCGGGGTCCAAAATGGAAGGGTCAATGGTTTTGGCAGAGTCCAAAAGGATAAAGGGGTCATGGCTTTGTTTAGATGACAAGGACCAATAATGAAATTCTGATTTTTGAAGGACCATTGCTGCCAATTTATCAAAGTTGACACAAGGATCAATCCTGCCATGTTTCAATAATACAAGGACCAATTTTGGCATTTTCAAATTTCCAGGGACCAAACTTGACATTTTTCAAAGTTTAGGGACCTAAGTTGTAAATTTGCAATTTTTAAATCTCAAGGACCAAAACTGACAACTTAAAAATCCCTAGGGACTTAAAATGATATTTTCTTTATTTAGATTTACTGTGGACCTGTTTTTGACAACTTTTGAAACTGGGGACTAAACCGCCAATTATGCAAACTTGATACGTTTTCACCGATTTTGATATTTTGCATTTAAAACACATAAAACACTTATTTGTGATATTTTTATCATTTTGATGCATTTAAAGTGTTTTCGGATGTTTTTGCGATTTAATTGGTACAAAATGATGAGTATTTAGACACTCACCAAGAATCGACTCACCAAAGATAATATTGATAATTTATCTAAGAGTTGGCTAGTCCGAAGCAAACGGCTTCGGTAAAGACAAATCAAATCCGTTGGAAGTCGGTGGTTTGCTCAAAATCACATGGTTATCGATGTACCATAGTTCTTACTTGAACCGAAACATTTGGCTACTCCAAGTAATGGCTTTTGGTAAAGAGATTCAAATCCATTAAGTTTTCTCAAAAGATTGCTAGGGACTAGCAATAGTTTAGTGTGGGGATTGATGAGTGTAAATACTCATCATTTTTGATCAATCTGACCGCAAAACACTTAAAACGCCGAAATACATCAAAATCTGAAAATATCTCAAAATTGTATTTTATATGTTTCAGATGCAAAATGTTTTAAAATCAGATGAAAAATGAGCTAAGTTTGCATAATTGGCAGTTTCAGTCCCCCGACTTTCAAATCTTGTCAGAAATAGTCCCTGAGCACTTATTTTAAAAGAAAAGTCACCAAAGGTCATTTTGGAATCATAAATTGTCATAATTAGTCCTTTGGTGAAAAGTTCCAAAAGTTTTGAGAAATTACAGTTTTGATCCCTAGATTTTAAAAATGGTCATGTTTAGTCCTTGGAATTTCATAATTGGTAAAAATGATCCTTAAATTATTTGAGAATGGCAAGTTTGGCCCTTGGATAATAATTTCAGAATTTACACGTTGGACCCTGGATTTTCAGAATATGCACAAATGGTCCCTAAGCTACTAATTGGGTTTAAAATTAATCCTAAACCCATTTAACAACCCAAGCCCAATCCCCTTACCCAGTCCAATACCCGTTTACCCTAACCCTACCCGGTCAAAGTATTAACACCCCACCTCCCCACCTTTCTTCTTCCCTGTCTTCCCGCCCAAACACACACAGAACACAAGAAGAAAAAAATAAAAATACCTCCCCTTTGTCCCTGTTTCTCATTTACCCAACACAACCCATCCCCGCACACTCAACCTCCAATCTAAACCTCTTACCGGATAATCCCATTCCCAAACCCACTTTCATCGCTACCCTCTTCCCCAAATGCCACTGTGGCAATCCAAGCACATAAGACCCCATGGACGGTTGTGATATATCTAAATGGTACCTAACTCTATTGGATGGCCAAGATTGGATGAAGAAAGCACATGTGGAGCTTTGGCTGTTTTCCATCTCACAAGAAACACAAGACCTTGAAGAACCCTAGTTGTAGTATAAATAGGAGTATGTAGCCAAGTTATAAGGCACCCTTAGTTTTAGTTTTAAAATCAGTGTTATATTTTCAAATGTTATTGTAATGTTTCTTTTTATCAATGAAAGTACCTTTTCTTTTACTGTCTTAGTTTTCAAATGCTTAGTTAGTGGAATTAAATTTGAATTAGTGAGTTTTATTTTAGCTTTTGTTGAAAGAAGTTCTAAGTTCTAAGTTTTTCTTAAAGCTGTTTCAAGAGTTTGGCACCAATCAAGGGTGTTTGGGTCAAGCATTGTAACTGGTCAAAAATCCTTTTTTACCCGTTTGACTCACCAAGTCAAACTCATGCTAGTGGTCTTAAAATAGTAACAAGGTTTTGAAAATGATTGCATAAGTTTAATTCACTTGTGGTTGAAATAAAAGTTGGATTGCTTTTTTATAATCGAATGTAACGAGAAGCTTTAAGTCGCCGTTTTGTGCAAATTTTATAGCTTATTGGGTACTCAAATCTTGTAAATTTGGTTGTTCCTTAATCTTCATAAGCTCAACTTAGCTCTTGTCCAATTTATGTGCATCTCGGATCTCTTTAGCTCAGTTTGAATTGGTTTCCAAAACTGTCCCTTCCCACTTTGTTGGATCTGTCTCAGCAAATAGGTCCAAAACAAGCTGATAACAACTTATTTTTAAGCTGTTAAAAGCTCCTTTTTTGCTCTCCAAATCAGTTTTTCTAGAAGTCACCTATGATAACTTTTATGTTGCGCTTTTCATGGTCTTGAAGCTCGCTCGACTTAAAATAAGCTAAACAGTCCCCATAGGTCGCTTGCGACTGTTCGTATCACAGTCACCATCTCGCTTTTATTTTAGCTTATCAAGTTTTGCCATCTGCTTATTAGTTATACTTTAGTTAGTTTAGCTTAGTATAGTTAATCTTAGCTAATTAGGCATCCCCTTAGAGCTTATTAGGATAATCTTTTGCTTATTAGTTAACTATTTACTTATCTTAAACCTGTTTTAGCTTTAGAGTAGCTTTAATTTCCAACTGCTTATGCCCCTTTATAACTAAGTTTGGTGTTGAAGTTGGCTTATTTTGAGCTTTAGATTACAGTGTGCCTTAAACAATCTGTCAGTAGCTTAGGAATTGGGTTTCAGTTGCTTAAAAATGATAAAGGAGTGTTTGGTTGTTTGCTTTAAAAGGAGTGTTTGTTGAAGTTTTTGCAAAACTGTTGGGAATAAGCAGTCCTAACTGCTTATTCAGTTGGTTAAGTTCAAAGAGTTTTCACAAAAATTGCTTATTACTTTGTTCTTCACAAGTTCCAAAAGAAAAATCCAAAAAGAAAATGTTTTGCAAAAAGGGTGGGAGGCAGGCTCGAACCTGAGACCTCCCAGCCTTAGAAAGTGATAGTGAGTACCTGGATACCAATTGCCCTTGGGACTTTTATTGGTCATTGTTTGCATTATTAATCTCTTAAGGGCGTTTGGCAGTTTAGCTTTAAGTACTTATTCAGCTTATTTTTAGCTTATTCCTCAAAGCACCACCCACGTTTTTTATTTTTCTTAGAACCAGTGATACTTGAAGTATTTTCTGTAAAATTTTCAGATTTTTCAAAAATAGTTTAGTATTTTTAATCATTTAATTAGTGTTTATTAGTTTTAATTCGTAATAATTATTTTAAAAGTCGAAAAATTCTGCTTTTTTCTAAAATTATTTTTAGTCAAATAGAACGTAGGAAAATTGATTTCACACCCGTAGCCCTTAAATTGCAAAACTTTTACGCTTATGGCTCTGGATGTTTCCTTTTTACGCTTTTACGTTTTTGCACCCTAGGACTTAGTGTAGCTTCGTTTTATCATTCCTTAGGCTTAGTGATAGTTTATTTTTAGTTTATTAGGTTCCTTGCCTTAATTACCTTCCCGTTAATTAATTTGTAGAAATGTAATTCAAAACCAATCAAATCATTTAAAACCAATTCAAGTTCAAATCACGAAACTCAACGAATCCTTCCATTCACACCTCGCTGGGACACGACCGGAAATCACTTTTCGGTATCACTTTTATCACACCCGTAATGTTTGACGTTGACCTTTTTCCTAAAGGGTTAATTTGTCGAATTTTACGGTTAATTTGATATATTGATATTGTGTTTGTTTTCACCACCACTTTACACCGAATCGCCACGAACAAAGGTCACGAAGAAGGGGATAGACTACGAGGAAGCTAAAATTGGGAAAAAGCTTACTTGATAGGAATCAAGCAAGGAAACCTAAACGAGGTGGACTCTAACTAGCTATTCTATTCCCAGTAGTGGCGCCAAAACTTGATAACGCTACACGCCGCTCGGGGTCAAAGGAACTTCCTTTCGTCGAGCAAGTTTTTCAACACCCCAGGCGATGAACCTAATCGTTGTAGTGTAGTATTAGGGTAAGCCACGGAATTGATATCGTTCTCTGGGAATAGGAATGCTAGTGAGAAGTTACTACACTAAGGTTAGGGTTGAGGAAGATTATTTTTATCTTTTATGTTTTTAGGAAATGGAAAGGTACGAATCTCGGAGTTTGATTTGGGGTTTTGGTATTTCTACCTATTACTCTACTTATCTATTTATCTAATCTAGTGGGTAGTCTATGTCTAATTATTGTGTGCTCGTATGATGATTTAAAGATGTGTTTACTTAAGTTTTATTACTCCTTAATTATCTCCTATTGATGGTTGAATTGTCACGTCCTTATTCTTAATCGCGTTGTGTGTCTAAGGTCGTAGGGTATGCGTTATCCCTAACTCTTTGAAACTACCTAAGGTTATGCCTACAAAATCTCTAGGATTTATAAACATAACACTAAGGTACTCTTCGGATGGTTTAGCCTACAATGACTCTAGGTACTATAAGTTAAGGTTCACAAAGATTAATCAAGCATTAACTACACAACGGATGACCTATCGCAATACTAGATCATTAACAATTAAGATAAGAGACAACCAATCAATATTCAATAATTAAGTTTCATATTCCTAAGCAAACACACAAGTAAATTAGCGGGACATGGAAACATGCAAGCATACACATAATTAATTGAAGACATAATTAAATTAATGAAGTAAAACACTTATCTTGATGTAAGATAGGGTATGGAACCCTAAAATCTTGTACAAGATGACCTTGGTTCGGTTTAGGTTTTTACTCCAAAGACTACACAATGAAAACTAAAAATTCGGATTCTATATATAAGATTACAAATGCGACGCGCCACCTTTGATTTGTGACGCCGCCGGGTCGCCGTTATTAGGGTTTC